>JBAMJR010000052.1:822500-1422500 GCA_038501785.1 Myoxocephalus aenaeus | reverse complement strand
AATTTCAGTTCAACGTGAGCCCAGAACATAAACCCTGAAAGGCAAGTGGAAAAACAAGTTCTGGGGATCAATCGTTTTAAAGTGTCATCTCCATTGTTGTCTGTCCAGTATTTATGACTTTTTTTCACCTGCATGGGAAAAAAGTTTTGTTTCATCTCTGAAAACAGGTGAAACATTTTTTGGTTGACAATTTTATATTTTATGTCAGGATCATTCCGCATCAACTTTTTTTTCAACCATTCTTAAGTCAACACAGGAGAGAAAACTATTTTTTCTCACTTGCCGCTCACGGCCGCCTTATCAAACTAAACGCGGACAATATCACAGATGGCATGAATCATTTCTCAGCCTGATGAAAAGTGATTGATAAGATATTGTCCCAAAAGAGGACAACATTCTGTGCTCGTCCCTGTCGATAAATACTAATGTGGTAATGCTGAGTGGGTTATCGATTGTCCGTGGGCCGGATCTGCCTCTCAACCACGCCGGCTTCCTCTGAGTGATCAGCTGAGCCAACTCATCTTGATTTTTTACCATTAACTTTGTTGGAGAGATAAAGTTTGCTGGAGAATATCAGAGCTGCTGCGGCTTCACTCCGGGGAAATCAGAGCAGGCCTGGTCCGGGTCAGAGCGGAAGAGTGTGGGAAAGGATAGATCCTCGATAAGCCCACTCCCTCTCTGGGTCCTCAGGCTGCGCTCGCCCTGTCTGGTCGCGCGCGCGCACACACACACACACACACACACACGCGCGCACACACACACGCACTAAAACATAAGCTACACGGTAACGACGTCTCTTTTCCTACAAACAGCAGACTCTCCTCCTCTGCCTGCCTGTTCCCAGACATTCAGCACTACTTGTTCACGGCTCTGCCTCAAGACAACAAACGGCCCTTCAGCACCGGGCCGAGGCTAGAATTCTGATAAACAGATACACATGAGCCAGCTGCCGACACTTCTAACCTCCGTACCTTAATCCTCCTCGAAGCTGTGATCAAATCAAGCCTATTTATATAGCTGCTATCACACAAGTCTCCTACCTACAACATACTGTAACATCATAACCACGTTAAATACCTCCATTACTATATTACACACATGTCGTGGTAAAGAACATCTAAGGTCAAAGGCCAGCTCCACTGGCTGAGTAAAGACAGTGAGATGTGGTTGAAACATCAGAACGCTGGATGACAAAATTAATCCTTGACTTTGGTAACTTGTCTGGCAAGCTCGTCCAGGGCAGCTGGTCAGCGGATGGAGATTGCTCTGTTGTCATGGAGATGACTTTAAGGTGACCAAATATGGTTTTGCAATTGTGGTAGCATCAAACATGAATTCACACTTTTAGAGTTTAGAGTATAATGCAATACATGAAGTTGGCATTTGCAGAAGCAGATCTCCCAGTTGGCTGGAAGAGAGAGATCCTGAATGAGGTTCAGATGAGGATACTTATGCATTACTTTCACCCCGGAGGTCCTAAAAACACACTTGTTTGGTCTGTAGATTCATGACTTCATGAACAGTGTTTCTTTCTGCATCTGTTTGGAGTTAATAGTTGAAGGCCCTTGACGAGATGGGCCTGATATAAGACAGTATGCCATACTCATAAATGGATTAGGTTTTAACCTGCCGATACAGGGATAACATACATAGTTGATTTCAACTCGAGGTTTCCCAATCTGCATTGGGAGAGAATGAGTAGGATTGGTGCATCGCTAACCAGAGCTGGTCCCAGTCTGGACTGGGAAGGGTTAGGGTCCTCATTACAGAAACATATCCTAACCTAAAGGGAGATTTCAGACTCAGGAAGTTTCTTAAATGAAGCTCCAGGAGTCAGCAGCAGGCTGGAGAAACATCAAGAGGGCTCAAGGCCACTCTCGAACACGACCACCTGTTATCACGTGAGCAGCGGTCCATTCGTAGGTCCTGTGATAACAGTGTTAATATTAAAAATTAGTAATTCATAATGACATCCTCACAAATGTAGATGTGTGGGGGTTGACACTCAGGCAGACGCCCTGTGCTGCCATTTGGAGGCGCCAAAGTGTTGAGTTGAGCTGAAAATGTTGCACACACACAAACACACACACACACACACACACACACACACACACACACACACACACACACACACACACACACACACACACACACACACACACACACACACTTTCCTACACTAATGCCCTGCTGTAGAAATGCTCAATAAAAACAGTTCACATACAGAATTCTGAGTCTTGAGTTCGTCAGCTTTGTTGTATGTGGTTATTTTGTGATTCTATCTCAATATAACTAGTATAACTAGTTTTTTCATAATTTTCTCGATCAATCAATACATTGTGGTCTTTAAATATCCAGTGAAATAGTAGAACAAAATCACAATGGGATTCATTTCACTTAATCAAATAAAATAAAATTGATCATTGCAATTATTTCAGTTTTATTCACACAACTGAGAGTCCAGATAAATAATAATACATAATTATTACATCGTTTCACTTCAAAACATAATTTTATTACAGAAATATTTAGTGTTTTTCTCCCAAGATGTACAACTTTACCGTAACAGTTTGCATGCTCTTTAAGATCTTAGCGTCAAACGCCAGCGCTTTGTCCCGCCCCTCGCCGTCCTTTTGTGTGAGACACATCGGACTTCCAAGTAACTACATTTGAAACTCATCTGGGTCCTTATTAGACTCTCAGAGAAATGCTCCTGGAGTTTGATGACGTAGTATAATGACCGGATAAACACAATCAGTGCGGGTGGGTCAAACAAACACAGGATTTAACCCAGGAGACCGTTGTTTGTGTCCTTAAGTGTTGTTGAGTTGTTCAGAAGTTACATTAGAGATGTTTGTGGCCCTTTTTTCTGTAATTATGTCACACTGTTTGACCTTGTTTTCATAGTCATTTGAAGTCCAACTATGAATATGTCTTTTTTGGCCCAAACATAGCAGAATAAAGATCTGTCCAAACAGTTCTGCAGTAAGGAACCCTTCAGCTGTTAAAGGCCCTCAATACGGAGGTCAGAGCATATCGACTGCCTCTCTATGGCTCACATGGAGACGGCTGGAAGCTAACAGTGCTAACACCAAACGAGCTAACAGCGTTTCCCTGACGGGGAACTGGAAGGCTGCTGTCGGTCGGGGCGGCGTGAACAGCTATGTACCGGCTATGTCGACGAAGGAAGGAGAAGCTCTGACACACAGAGGGAGAGACGTCATTCTCTGCTCAGATAGATATTCCTTCACTATTACTTTACATAGATGATAGTTGTTTTCTGCTTTATTAATGCTCTGAATGTCGCATAGAGAACCTTTAAACATGTAATAACAGCCACACAGTTTACCTTCATGCACCTCACATCTTGTTTGTGCTTTCTTTCTCTCTACTCTGTATAAACGTTACATATATACTATTATAATACGGGTAGATCAAATCAAGCAGTCTGATTGGTTGAGAGTGAGTCACGGGGTGTACTTTATTCAGTCATAAAGTACTGTACAGCCTGTTTACATTTAGAGCGTTCCATATCAGTGCGCACTTAAAATAACAGGTAGATTTAAATTGCGCGACCGTTAGTTGTCATTTCAAGGTTGACAGTTACCAAACGTGTTTCGTCTAAACTTTGATATTGTCACGTCCGCAGTAACGACTCGCAGACATTGGTTTCCTTAACTTGCAGGTTTACTGCTTGAGTGTTCACAGTATTGCAACGGGGCTCTTCGCTAACAGTAGCTCAAACGGAACAGCTAACAAGCTCACTTAGCGTCCCCCACACTAGCATAACGAACGACAACACACACGTCACTTCCTCCCTAACCTAAAGATGAGGAATGAAAAGGGTTTGATCACAAAATCGTGATAATTTCCCTTGAGAGATAATTACGTCGGTAATTTCCCGACGCGAGGCGAGTTCTCTAAACATCATGGGGGAGAAAAATGATGGAGAAAAGACGGACAGAAGCAGCGAGAGCACTTCTTTACATCGGTGGCGGAGTGTCATCCTCCACCCTGCTTTCAACCGGCCTGGTCAGTAAATCTGTGATTTACTGACTAGGCTGTCCGTTTTATAGTCCCGTATGTGTACGGCGGCAACGGGACTATTTTCTTTGTCGCTGAAATGCGATACACAACGTTTGGTGGCTACAACTATTTTGTGCTGAAAGGAAGCTTAATATTACTATTTATAAAGTCGCTGGTACCCGTATTATAAAAGCAATAAGGTACTCGAGGCAGTACTGTGTCTACAATAATGTACTGTTCAAGGGTTTGCCGGCCCTCCGCTGCGCGTCGGGCCTAACAACTCCCTTGAACAGTACACTTGCACGACACAGTACTGCCTCTCGTACCTTATTGCTTAATTACACTCTGTGGCTCTACCTGAGAATCCTTCCAGTCTTTTCTGAATCATGGGTCTGGGGAAATAAGGTGTCATGTTGTACAGAATGGGAGACAAATTACTGATTTGGGGCTGAATAAATAAAGACTTAAAAAAAAAAACTACAAATAACTGAGTGAGTTTCTGTGCTGTGGCTCTCTTACTCAGGCAAACATGAATACCTTGTATATCCGGGTCTTGCGTTCAGCATTAACACTCTCACGTCAAATTGACCGCTGAGCCATGTGGAGACAGGGCCTACACCTCCCGCGTGTCACTGCATCCCTGTAATTGCCATGTGAGCCGGCTCTCTGTGTCTCTCTCCGGCTCAGAGCCTGTGCTCCATCATGTCTCCACAGAAAAACACACAAGCCACAAACCAGCAGATGAAAGGAGGGTTATTGCGTGCTAAAAAACAAACAAACACACAAACCACACATCTTTGCTCCGGGCGAAGCCGGCGCTTGTGCATCTCTGAATCAAATTGCTCCCACAGACACTGATCCTTAACATGTTGCATGCCTGAGTGGATTGCTGATTAAGTTTGTCTTTGACCTCAAAGAGCAGAGCTTTTAATCATATTGTTGGACCTCCGGGCCATTGGCTCAAACCCTTAACGTTTCTCAAACTCCTTTCAAAGTCTGGAGACAAGCGGTGCTCTTAAGAAGGTGTCGGCTTTCTGCCTTTATCGATCAGCGAACATGATGTATTAAATCCCTGTCATCCTGTTGCTAGGTGTTTCAGCTGGTAAGGCACTTATTACTGGGCTCTCTCTGGCTGTCAGACCAAGGGAAGTTCTATGAAGTGATCTCTCTCCAACAAAGCAAACACTTCACCGATGCACAATTTCCGCGCTATTAAAAGCGTTCGATCTGGGGAGGCATTTTATATCCTCACTGTTGCCGCTAATGATTTGTCACACACTTTGTAAAGGCTGCGACAAGCATGTTTAAATTTTAAACATTCTGCGGCAAGCACGAGTCCTGAAAGCAGACTGCATTTTATTTCCGTGATATTATGTGTCCTTCGCTATTGCTTTGAAGTTTATATATAGGCCTAGCTTTATGAGGGATAAAAAAGACCAGTGCTACTGTCTCCCATAGAATAAAGTGCACTCTTGTATTCTAGAACAGATCAAATCAAAGTTATGTTAGAGCTGTCACTCGCTTCTCTGTAGTCCACATCCATGCTGAGCACTAGATCGAGAGAAACCGTTCTCTTTTTTTATTAAACATTACATTACATTTCATTTAGCTGACGCTTTTATCCAAAGCGACTTACAATATGTGCAATTCAACCATGAGTACAAACTCAGAACAACAAGAATCAAGAAAGTACAATTTCTTCAATAAAGTTAAACCACAAAGTGCTATCAGTAAGTGCCATTTAAGTGCTACTAAAGTGCTACTACGGTGCTACCTTCCTTATTCAAGGTGTAGTCGGAAAAGATGTGTTTTTAGTTTGCGACGGAAGATGTAGAGACTTTCTGCTGTCCTCATGTCAATGGGGAGCTCATTCCAACATTGAGGAGCCAGGACACAAACAGTCGTGACTTTGTTGAGTGTTTAGGTCGCAGTGACGGAGCTACAAGCCGATTGGCAGAAGCCGAGCGGAGCGAACGGGCTGGGGTGTACGGTGTTACCATGGATGTAGACTGGACCCGATCTGTTCGTAGCACAGTACGCAAGTACCAATGTTTTGAAGCGGATGCGGGCGACCACCGGTAACCAGTGAAGGGCGCGGAGGAGCGGAGTCGTGTGGGTGAATTTCGGGAGGTTAAAGACCAGTCGAGCTGCTGCATTCTGGATGAGCACGCACGCATTGTTCCTCTTAATATTTTATTTATTTGGATGAAAACCACCCAGTTGTTTGTTGATGGAGCTGTGCGACAAAGGGAAAAAAAGTGTGAATTGGCACAAATGTATATGTCATTTCCATATCTCACAATAGCTTCTCAGGGTGCGTGCATGTCAGTGAACACAACACTGGCGCTTCTCCACACTCAGGTCCACATGCCACAGTTGTCATGAGAACACCTTGTACCTCCAAATATGTTACTTTTGGGGTGTTAAAAGTTCACCTGGTCGTCTTCAGGTTGGCAGAAATGTTTCCCTTCTCACACGCGTGTGACACACTCAGAAGGGTTTGCGAGCAAAAAGCAACCCTGACGAGATAGCAGCTCTTCACCCGACAGCGCTGATGATTGAGCGTCCTGGGTGTGAGGCAGCCTGAGGCTCCGGGGCGGCAGACCTCTCTGCTATCCCAGGCTGTCAGTCTCGCTGCTTCCAGCTCCATAAATAAAGGATGGTGCATTCACCCCAACTCAGAGCTGGCTGGACGCTTTCCGCTCAGAGTCACAGGGCCGCATATGTGCCGCTTGTCATTTTAAGTGCGATGGGGGTGAACTGCACAGGGAGAAGAGGAACACAGAGCTGGCCCGTGCGTCCATTCCATGGACTTCATAACCACTGAGTAAACACCAAGCTGCTGGCCCGTGGGTCTGAAGGCTGAACCGTACGCCACATTGCAAAATGACTGATACATACATGGGAAGCGGAGCAAAGACACGTCTCCAAAGGATTGTTTTCCCACAGTGTCACACATGGGCAAAGTTATCTGCAGCCAATCACGGCAATAATGTGGTTTCTGCTCTGCTGGTTTTCCGTGAGAGCGGGTTTGGAAAGATTGTTTTAATCATACTCGTAATAGCCAGAGTGTACACTATGCAAATAATATCTCAATCAAATAGATTGGATTTTCTTCCACCTGATGTACCACTGGCCAACTCTGGAGCTGTGCTGTGATTTAAGGGGGCTGGGATATGGATGGAGGGATGAGTGGAGGGAAAGCAGAAATACACAGCCTGCCTGGGGATTGTTTCTGGTCACTGGTTCAGGTCCCTTGCTGCTGACGCCCTCTGTCAAGTTGTTGAGATGCAGTGTGAGATGCTGCTCAGATACTGAGACAGAGGAATACACAGATTGCACACAAATCCTCCCTGCCTCTCTCCCTGTCTCCCTCTCTCTCTCACACACATTTGTGCATACAGAAACACAGTGGAAATGTTAAACTAGCTTCTCCCTCTCTCTCTCTAAGGCTCTCTCCTTTTCTCTTTATCTGCCTCTGCTTGTTGCTGACTAGATAGGCAGACTGTGATCTTACAATGCAGTGGTGTTTCTAATCCGACCAGAATGCCACCGTACTGCAATGTCACAAACATAATTGTATGTTGTTGTTGCCAAAATAATGTAAATAATAATGACATAACATCCATCACAAGTTTCTGAAGCCGACAGTAAATTCTTCAAAAGGCTTATTTTGTTTGGTCAACACACCAAAGACTCTCAGGGTGCTTTTACAGCTAACCTGATTGGTTTGGTTAAAATAAACTCAGGTCTGTTTGCCCTCTTAGTGCAGCGTGTTTGGGCTGTCAGTCGTACCCTGGTGTGGACCAAACAAACCCAGACTGCTTGAAAAATGTGTATTTCTTCATAAATATGTGTATTTCTTCATAAACATATTCATTAGAAGTATTATTCAATTCAATTCAGTTTATTTTATGTAGCCCAAAATCACAAATTATAAATTTGTCTCAGAGTGAACAGAAACCGGACCAGAACAAAAAAGCACCAATGTATAATCTGGTTCCCTTGGTCCGGACCAAATGAACTTGTGTGAAAGCATCATAACCGATTTTTATTCTGTTCTAAAGAAAAGCAGCACATCCAGATGTTATCCCTTCTATTTGAACCTATATACATAATGGATATGGAAATGGTCATAGTCATAGTAATTTAATGTTAGGCAACTTATAAATTCTACTTTGACTAATTGCTTCGGCACTCTCTGGAGACAAGAAAAAGACGTTTGTAAAAATACATGCACAATTTCTTCCTGGCTGGTTCTGAAATGCTTCCATTAATGTAACAAGATCTAATTGTGATACCTCTCCAAGTCAAATAAATGGTCTAATCTTTCTAACGTCAAATTTTTTTCACTCTTTTGCTCAATTTCTTTCATGACAACCAGGAATTCAAGAGGGACAATCTAATCACAGACATTTTGTTCAATGCAATCTGACATTTCCCCAGACCGGCCCGTCTCACAAGCCGTGCACCTGCACATCTGTACCTTCAGGGGGCAGCGGCACTCTCCTCTACTGCTGCGCCTTCATCAGCATGCTGTTGACGCCCTCTGCACCCGCCGCTGCTCCCTGTGCCCACTGTAAGGGGAGTTGTGGCTTACAGTGTTGAATTCATTAACCTTTTCGCCACTCCCATTGAAAGCGCATGGCAGCGATTGGAAATAACCCCTTAGCACTTTAAACTGTTTGGTGAGAGGACCGCGGATGGAAGAAAAGGGGGCAAGACCCCATTTGTTCTTATCTAAAATAGTGTCATCTCACATCAGACGGTTAGTTATTCAGCAACGCAAGGCGTGTTCATGGCTGTGGTGCACGATCACAGGCTGTCCGAGGGTGGACACGGTATGCTATCGGACAGGCGGCAAATTTTGAATGGAACTTATAATTGTCTCACTTGAGACTGTCTGATGGGCTTTCTGCACTTGTGAGGGAGCTTTCAGTAGCGATTTGTGTCAGTGTGGCCAGTGTTGTTTGGCATCACAAGGAAGATTCAGCCGCATGAGAGGGACGGAGTGGCTCTGTTGATGATAAAAACAACCAACTCTGATTTTTCTCATGAAATGATTTCACACTGCACTGTAAACATGGAAGGAAATCTAACGATATGCACGAGAATGCATGTGCACGGATACAGATTGCAGCCGTCGCTTTGCTATTGAACATGGGTCTAAAACAGAATATATTTCTCTCAGAATCACTACGCTGGATCTTACACCATGCGATTTGGCTTTAATGTGCAACCATCCATCCCTCTATATTCTCATTTTAAAACCTTTGCTTTGAACTTAATGTCAGAAACCTTTAATTTCTTTCTTCAAGAGGTAAGGCAGACCTATTTCCTGACTTCATTAGGATGTAAATCAACACAAGAAAGAATCATCATTTTGCTTGACTTCTATATCAAACCTTTAAAAAGCTGTTAAATGTTATTCAACCCAGTCTCCAGACTTATATCCATTTCTGCAAACCAGGAAAGTTGAATGTGTGTTTCTGAACCAACAAGATGTTTCATATCAGCCTTGTATCACGCAGAAAAGCACAATGCCAAGTGGTTAATGCTGGGAAACAATTGGTCAGGTTTAGGCAACACAACAACTAACAACTAATTGGTTAAGGTTAGAAAAAAAACATTATGGTTTGTGTTAAAAATAATGGAACAACATAACTACAATAAATAAATAACGACCGCCCGAAGTGTTGTTACGTAACGTTATGTTACGTAACAACTTTACGTACAACAGGGTCAACGTTTACTTCTGGACTCAAACAGCATCCTGCTGGGTGGAAGTCCTGTGTTAGTTCATCCACCAGCCTTAGTTGACTTTCTTGCTGGTCATACTCGTATTATCAGGGCCGGCGATTGCTATAGGCGAACTAGGCGACTGCCTAGGGCGACAAATGGGTTGGGGGCGCCCTCACAGCGCACATTTCAGCACTGTGAGCAATTCGCGACCGGGGGTGACGCTGGCTCCCGCGAGCAGGGACCAAGACACGTCACATCAAAGATGTTCTATTACGGGGATAACAACAACTCGGCCAAAGATCTGAATTTTTTGTCGCGAAAACGGGACGCTGATTGGCCAAGACTCGATACGTCACATCAAAGATCTTCTATTGTAAAGATGACTCACTCCAAAAAAACAAATCGTTTGTGCGGTCTGAAAAATGTGCGCGATCTGAAAAATCTATTGCGCGGCCACTTTGACTGGCCCGTGACATTTGCAAAAATGAAGCGGTCTAAACCATCTGGAGCACAGGGACGAAAACGAAAAAAGGAAGAAGAGGAAAAGAAAGTCAAGTATAGGTTTGTTCAATAAACATATTTGAAAAAAAAGAGTGTTTTGCACAGTTTATGGAGTTAATTTAATCCTAACTTTGAGTGTGTAATAAATTATTTAAAATAATAAAAAAGAAAATGGGCGCAAAACTCAATCTCGCTTAGGGCAACCAAAGGGCTAGAGCCGGCCCTGCGTATTATACAACGTTCTTTCACAAACCTTGGACGCTCAATATACGTACTACGTAACTTGCTCTGACCGAATGCTAACACATCGGCATTCTACGGTTTCTCACAAATGAGGTGAAATTGTTTAAGCAAATATGGCTTTAAACTGTAATTATGTGGGCATTTTATTGAAAACATTATATGTGACTATTGTGATGGAAGATTTTCTCTGGCAATCGGGGAAGGAGGAATAAGGTCTCTGAATCAAAGTTGTCTTTGTCTGTTTATTTCTTGCAAGAAGGAAAACACATGTAACAGCCACCCAAGGCAGTCTGCAGCATACAATTTCAACATATGAGAAAGTCACAGGCATATTCATACATACCGAAAGTTACACCCCTTTTTAGAGGAACACTAGTAGAAAACAAGGATCATAGTGTAGGACTAGACAGTGTCTAAACTATTCCAAACCAGATTCTGTTTCTGCATAGTAAGCTTATTTCTCACCAACAACAGTGCTGTCGGTGCTCATCTATGTTAGCTCTGCCGAAGCTTCAAAACGGCTCAAGCACATTGCGATCTGTTCTTATCTATTCGTGAGACGCAGGCTGTCTCAAAGCAGAGACACATTGTCTCTGTTTGCCCTGTGACCCTCAAGTCCCACATTCTGCTCTACCTTTGTAACATAAGTAATACTATATTTTACCATTACACTATATCTAATTCCAGGAGAACATCATGTTTCTTACGCGCTTCAATGAGGAGATTCCCGACTGATTCACTGTTGAGTAAGCTTCCTGTTTAATTGAGCATCCGGTTTACAGATTTATTATCTTTATATTGCAATCCAACCTGTAGGTTGATGTGATGACTGACTTCTGGAGCGGCTGCCCAGTGAATGCGAGCAGTAAAAAACGTGCGTTGTCCCCATGTCTGTTGCACCTGTGCCCCATATAGAATTGACCTGCTACACTCATCCACACTGCCACCCGTGGTAATAATATAAACAGACATAACTAATGGTTCCTACAATACACACACTGCACCACAACATAACAACAGTTTGTGACAAAGCATTGTCAAATTCCCAATTTCATTTTGCTACAGACTTCATCATGAGTTGCCCAGAGGTTGCTGTAGAGAACAGAAGTTTTCATGAAATAAGAAGCCTCACTGCAGCACAAATATTACATCACAAGATCCAAAAAGTTGACAGAATTCCGCTTCAGTGTGGAACGGTGTCCTATGAATCTGTCCTGCAGGCACTGAAGTCTGCCTGAGAATTAAAGGGAGACGGCTCCGAGATCAAGAAGAATTAAAACTGGTACAGAAAGACGTGTGAGTCTCCGGTGAAAGGAGGGTAAAACAGGAGACAGTAAGGGGGAAACGAGGATAAGAAATAAAAGAAGTGACAAGAAGGATGGGGGGAAGAAGTAGAGTTTGAGTTGAGGAAGTTCCAGAGGGAAGCGTGAGAACTAATGGGGAGGAACCGGTGTGATGGGAAAGGTTTTAATGAGCATGACTGAGGAGAAGGAGCGATAAAGGTGAAGGGGAAAGAGCAACATGATTGCAGTTATACTTGCTACATGATACTTAAAGTCCAGGAGAAGAGTAGAGCAAAGCCTTACGATGTCGGGCGACATTGAGAAGACATGCAGTATGGTTGAATTTCATTTGTTAATGAAGGAGGTCATATCAAATTCAATACTATTATTCAGCAGGCAAAAAGAGAGGCCATGGAAGGGTTCAGAGACGTCGGGGGATTCTCCCTGAGTCTGATCCCGCAGGGTTTCTGTAAATATTTGCAAGACATGGAACGGAGGCACCTTTGCATGGTAGCTCCTGCTATCAATGTATGAATGGATGTGCATTGGTTGAATGCCATGTAGTGTTAAAGTGCTTGTGGTGAGTGGCCACTTTCTAATTACTATTGTCAATTATGATTCAGAGGGAAACCTGGATTACTTTTGTTTTTTTGACGAATTACAAATACATGTCTTATCAAAGTCCACATGGCGAGGAGGTTGGTTGGGTCAAACTAACACAAGACTTTCACTCTGGGAGGAAACATAGCATCTACCAAACATAGCATCTACCATCTTAAGGTGGATATCCAGAGAGAATGCACAAATATTTATTTTTGTTAAAATAATTAATGAAATAAAAACCTTTTTGACTATCCCATCTTTTATGAATCAATATCTTGGGCAACAGTAGCTATTGAAAGCATTCTTCTGGACTAATAGGTCAACCACAACCTTAATTGGCTGAGAACTCCCTGGTGCCCAATTTGAGCAGCTCCTGCTCTCTGGTGCTGTCCACCATCACTTGGAGCTCAGCTGGGAGTCCTGTCGGAGAGACGCTGATCCCTCTTCAGCTCTCTGCTCTGTCACATACACAGAGGCGCTACACCTTTGGAACACATCCTACTGTAGCGCAAAGAAAAACAAACCAATCACCTTTTTATTAGTTGATCCCAGTGTTCATTTAGCAGCTAATTTAGATTTAATCGTACTTTAGTCAAAATGCTTTCTCTTAAATCAGTCCATGTGTCCATTGTCCTATTTTAGTCATCAGATTGTAAACTAATAATTTTGTCATTTTGGTCAAACTTATCTCGCATAAGATTTGATCTGCTCGTTATCTGATGAAGAACACAGGTTGAACGATTAACAATGCAGTCCTCCTGACTGTGCTCATTAGTGATGCTCAGGCCAGTGTAAACTCCGCCGGCCCTAACGTGCAGAAATATGCATTAATCAACCACCTGAACCCGACTCGACCCGAACACTTTATGCACAGGAGCACAGTTGTCAGAGCTCAGAGCCGAGGCAGGAAGGACAGAGGCAGTGTGTGATTGAAACAGAGGGAAAGTGACAGAGAGAGGGGAAGAGAAACAAGGGAGAAGAAAATACTTTTTGGTATGGTACGTCTGTGCTTTCTCGTCATCATTAAAACTGAGAAGCAGTTATATTTTTCATTACTGCACTTCACAGTGGTTGGTCCAGAATATCTCTCTGTCCAGTGACAGTGGGCAGCTTCTGGACTGTGTGGAGTTCAAACTGTGCATATCACTCCAACACATTAATAGGAGGGTCGGTGAGCTAAACTGCAACGCCACAACAAGCATTACCACGGTTCTGTGCCATTACAATAGAAGGGACTTTAACAAGATGGCCATCAGCCATGAGCGTTTGATTAATGCTGTGCCCTCAGGACTCGCATGCTGCAGGAGATGTGGGCCGTAGTAAAACTCATTGGGAGGCAGCTACCGTCGTCACTAATCACCCCCAGAGCTGTAGCAGTGCGCGCATGTGTGTGTGTGACATCACAAGCACACGTCAATGTGGTGGGCAACAAGTAGACATCCCATATTAATTGCGTTCCTGGGAAGAAGTGTTCGCTAAGCTGCAGGCCCATAGACTTAAAGCACAATTAATGTGATCCACAGTAGCAGGTCCTGGCCCGCGTTCCGTTTTCTCTCAATCAGCCGACCGACACTTTATCTGTCCCGTGTCCACTAATCTAATCAACTGGGTGATTGCTCTTTCTCCCTTTCTCAGTGAGTGATATTTAAAAAAAAGACTGGGCTGCGGTGGCCAACCCCAGAGACAAAGCGTGCTCTGCGTCCTGAAAGAAGTCCTTCCATTGTCTTGATATGCAGGAGGCATGCTGAGGACGTGCTGGCCACGAGCCTGCATATTACACGCTAAGTATTAAAGGATGCTTTGAACTTAGAGTATGAGGGCATGTGCTTAACACTACAACAATGTATTGGTTTTTAATGCCTCATTGGTTTCAGTGCCACTCAGCGACCTCATTGCTTTGAAATTGCAGCTGATGAAAAGGGAGAAATATCCTTTGCCTTGAAATAGGCATGCTGTATTTCACACACAATTAGCTGTGTAGCCACCAAACTGGACTTTCTCCGATCTCAGTGCGAGTCAAAAGAGTCACACAGACCATGTTTGGCCTGAACAAATTAAATCCTCTTGTAGCTATGCAACTGTGAAATTAATACTAAAAAGACCCTCTTGAAAAGTCTATTAAAGTGTCCACAGCAATATTTCACAGAGTTCGCTCACTGAAAGAAGTGGGATGATGAGACTTCTGTTTTGCCACTGAAGGTGAATACTTAACACACTATCATCTACTTGCTGGCATTTTAGTCAAAACATCAGCGCAGTGTGTCCATAAAACACACATGACGTTACTGTCACCTCACAGATGTCTGCGCAGAAGTTGTCCATAGAAATACCGCGTCCTATGGGCATATGCCCATAGGACGCGGTATTTCTATTCATTTTGTAAATCTTTTGCTGTTAGTTCTTTTTTATAAATAGATGGAAATTGGCATAATTTAAAAAAATCTATTTTATCACCATTATTTAGTTTCATGCCTCCAGGTTCGGTAGCTAGACATCATTTATTATTATCAACAATGTGCCGTGATTCGCTTATTTCTAATTACACACACACACACACACACACACACACACACACACACACACACACACACACACACACACACATAATTTATATATATATATATATATATATATATATATATATATATATATATATATATATATATATATGATTCACTGGAAGTTGTTAGCAGAGATGGAGAGCTAAAATTATTTACCAAGCATTTTATCCTCAAACTTACTTTTTGTATAACTTCATAACAATCATTTCAGACCCACCAGAAACAAAGTCCTCATGGATGTGCACTGCGCTGTCTTGCGGGACATCAGTGTTTCTTTTGTTAATCGGCTGGTGGAAGCAGACCACCCCGTCTGCTCCTGTCTGCCTCTTAAAACACCAGGGACTCATTCATGAAACATTGATCTTTTCTCATGGAGCATTTACCAGGGCTCTGAGTTCAAGCCCTCTGCATTGTACAAACACTAAGTCCAGGCCCCGTGGGCGAGGGAGGGGGGGTGATGCATGTTGAGGTGTTCTGAGTGTCCTGCTTTCTCAGAGAACATTATGCTTTCAATTATATATTTTCCCCAAGGAGCCAAACAGAATGAAGTTGAAGGGGTTTTGCATTCGGGGACAGTCAGTGGAAGAATGGGAGAAGTTGCTCCTCCAAGGCTGCAGAAAAATATGCAGGAAAGATCCTATTGCTGCGAGGGGAATTAGAGATGGAACAACAATAGTGCGGCGCAACAAACGCGGGGGCGCCTGCTCAATTCTGTTCAGCCACGGGCCTACACACATATTTCAGTGACAATTACCTGCAGCCCGCACGCAACGCACACACACAATGGTACACACCATTGTTGCTTCCGGCAGGAACGTTTTGTGTCATTGTCAGATGGCCAGAGAGAGAAAAATCAGCTGATGTATCACAATATCAACATGAAGTAATGACTCATCCGTCAGCATCCCTCAGTGATGCCAGGAGATTTTATTACTAATCTGTTTTATACCTCTGAGAGGTTTTTGTTTTTCTCCATTGAAAATCTTACATATCGAGAAAGTCAGTATTTTGTGAAAAGATTTCTAAAAAAGTCCTTAGAAAAGTGTTTTAGCTTCACATAAAGTCTCCTGTGAAATATTCCCAAATGCTGGTGAACCCTGGTTACATTTCTGTAGAGATGTCCTCTTTGTTGTCGCAATAAACGTCTCTTAAGATCATTCACTCAATACTGAAAAGTTCTCAAATCCTCATAGAAAGTATGTCAGCCAGGCAGCTTCTCCAGAAGCATTTGTCAGATAATGTTTAGATTTCACCATCTAACATGTAAAGTTAGTCAGCTCAGGTTATAGACAAACACCCAAATATGATGCCAGTCTGCCTGGGGCTGCCTGCAGGAGAGAAACGATGTAATACTTGTTAACTTAAATATTTTACCTGAATATTGATTACAGAAATTCTGCAGGCTGTAAATCACACAACCTGTCTGCATTAGTTTTCTTTGATCGGAGCTCTGGATATGTTTCTTCCCTGCTCTGCTTGTCTTGTTTATCGGAGTTATATTGATGCCCACTGCCGACATAATGAACCCTTTGCACTTTGAAAGTTGTACTTCCTCTCCGCCTGGTTACAGGAAAACAAACATCACCAAGGTGTTTCAGCACCCTTTTGTCTACTTAAAAAAGCTGTCCAGAACCCTTTCCAATGTCTGCTAATTGTTGTAATTAGAATTGACATCCATCCAACTACTGGTTGCTTTCCAATCAATGGAAACACAACTGCAACGTTGCAGTTGTCATGCTTTTTTTCTTATCCAATCTGCCCAGATTGGATAAGAAAAAAGCATGAATTAATTGAAATGAAGAAATGTGCAGTTCGGAGAAGCATGTTCCAGCTTTAATACGTCTTGGAGGAAAGGAAATTGCTGCATGGTTTTTGTGCACTGGCAAAAATAATTCCAATCAATAAAGAGCTGCTGCACAGAACGTTGCAGGAGGGTGGCTGGAGTGGACGAACGCAAGGCTAGGGAACGATGCTATTGCCATTCAACTAAACTACATTTTCAATTAGTTTCCAGGAAAATAATGACGGTTGCAGTTTTAACAGTGTGGTCAACGTTGTGAATTGAAACAAAGCAAAATAAAATGCCTTTTAACAGTTTCAAATATGTGGTGAACTTTGTAAACTGAAACTAAACAAAACAGCTTGGTTAGGTTTCGTAAAAAACATTACTGTTTGGCTTAAAATGACTGCTTTTGTGACGTCATTTAACTGAAGTCGCGTGTTTAATTGATCCACATCATTTAGTGTTGCTGTTTTGGAATGTAGTTTGTAGGAGACAGGGCTGACATGAGGGACGCAGGCTTCTCCAATAACAGGAAGCTACAGACAAACACCATGTTTCAACACTCAGGGCCACATGCAGCACACAGCCGGTCGCTGAGCTGAATCATTACATCGTACTGCATAAACACAGCAAGGCCTGGGCCTGTGTCGGTGAATGTGTGTATAAACAAATAGATATGTGTGCAGTATATGTCTGCACTTCCGTATGATTGTGTGTGAAGAAATGTGCATATGCTTGCGTGGGTGCCAGCGTATACCCGTGTGTCATAAAGGTTACAATAAAAGCTCTGAGCCTCAGGGACTCATAATTCAGCAGTGAAGCTCTCTGCTTTCACTGCTGTGGTTAGCTCATTTCCCCACAGAGACCAGCACTCACCGCTGCACCACAAAACCCACAGAAGGCAAGCCTGCGTCACCATTTCTGTGTTTCTTCTGGGAAAACAACCCCGATGAAATATGACAACCTTGGATAAAGTTGTCATGTATATCCGAGAGTGTAGACGAGCTCAGTGGACTTGAGAAAGGGGGGTGGGGGTGTTTTCTCTGCTCAATAAGAAATCCATTCTCAATTCTCTGCCTCATTTGTTGCTGCTGGCAAAGTCCTGTAGAGCCTTGAAATCCTATTTAATAATCAAACATGAAAAGCCGTGGCTAATAGACTATTATGAGATGCAATAGCAAAAGGGAAGATAAGCTGATACTGTAATTGAAATATAATTCACATCGCCTGTACTTAAGGACCACCATGGTAAGATGTGTTAGTCACACAGAGACTATATCTCATCTCTGTTTTCATGGGGAGTGGGAAGCTGACAGTGAAATCCATTGACTTGTTCAACTACCATACTGGTAATGAGATAACATCATTTGCTTAGTATAATAATTCATCAAACTTTTGAGTGGTCAAGAGGCCACCATTGCCGACACCATTGAAGGAGATACAGTTTTTGTAAAGGAAGAATGACAAACACTGTAGGTAAATATTATTACGGTCAGTACACCTATTTTCTACAAGAAGATTAAGCCACTTAACTCCAGCGTTATCTTGGCCATGCATATATGATTATGGTTTGTCAAGCTTTTGGGATACAGGATCTCCCCGTTGGTGTTCTGCTGCCACCCTACTACGATGGTGGTGTACGGGATTGTGTTTGTCTCAAAGCCAAAAGAAGAAGAAAAAAACTGCAGTTGGTATATGTTGTGAAAATAATGTATCTTTAATCATATTTTCTCAAATTGCCAATATATCCTGACAGTAGTAGATGACAAATCAGGTTCCTCTGCTTCCTTTTAGTGCTCCTAATTAGTTTATTACATTTTTAAATCAGGGAAAATGAACAAAAATACATTGATGTCAAGAAAGAGAAGATAATCATGGCAAGATTCCAACTCACCCGAAGAACAACAACCAATCCGAGCCTCGATCCAACTGTCAAACTAGGCAGTGCTGATGAAATATGAATCAAGATTGTGTTTATTGCCTATTTCTCAACTCGGATGATTTCAGAAATATATTTTGGTGTATTATAATATTTAGTTTAGTTGTGTTCAACATGCTGGCCTTGTCACAAATGTTCCCATTATACATCTAAACAGTACACTAAAGCTTGTTTCTGAGAAAATGACCCCCACCACCAGTCTCATTAGCCTGGTTTCCAGCCCCAGCAGGAAGCTGTTGCCTGCTAAAAAGCTGTGAGGAACGCACTGTTCCCAGTATCACACAGCAGATTAAAGTTAGTGACTAGCTTCTGAACACATTGGAGCATGTAGCAGCTAGAGACAGATATTTCCTTCAGGAAACAACAGAGAGTAATTATGGGACACAAACAACTATAAATATGATACTGTTGAGCCCTGTTTGCTGGATGTGTCAATAAGAAACTGTTTGCCAACATGTTTGTGACATTAACTTTCAGGTTAATACGTTAATGTTGTGCAAATAGTTACTTGTGCTGATTCCAAGTGAATTATTATTTTTTTAAACCCCATAACACAAAGATTGTCCTGGTTACTATGGAAACATTACAGAACACACAACAAACAGTGTTTAAAGGGACTATTTATTCAGTAGAAACAACTACGGTCATTTAGATGAACCGACCATAGTATTTCTTTACGAAAGTTGGAAAGTAATTTTTTATTGTCAGAAAATGACATTGTTGATAATCAAATTAAGTCATTTATCAAACAAAAATGTTAACCCCTGGTTGCAGCTTCATGTGTGGTTTTGATCGGCGGTATCACATGCAGTACACAGGTAGTATGTTGGATATCAATGCTAATGGTCTTGTATTTGTATCACACCTTTCCTCAGTGTTTTACACTCAATGTCAGCATTCATACACATTCACATACTGATGGCAGTCTACCATGCAAGGTGCCAAACTAAATATGTCACATTCACACCCATTCATTCGCCGATGTCACAGCCTTCGGGAGCAAACATGTCACAAATCAATAAATACATTGTTTAGTTTTAAGTGTGTTTTTGCTGGAGAGGAAAGCTGTGTGGAAACCCGGTTGAGCTGCTGTCCAACGTGGCCTACGTCAGCAGAGAGGGATTCGAGAGACTCCACAACATCTCAGAGAAGATGGTCGTAAGCTCCCTGTGAGGCAAGAGCTTGACGGAGGGAATCTGGGTCTACTGGGTCCATGTTGGCCAGATCGGTCTGTGACACCTACATAATAGGTGGTGAGAATGGCAAGAGATTGAGCTGGAGCAGCAGAGACGTTGAGAGGGCGATGGTGGATGAAGGAGCCGAGCGAGGCAGGACAAGCAGAGCGGGTGTGAGCGTGACAGGTTGGGGGAATGAGCTGGTGAAGCAAGCTGGCTGGGGAACCGGGAAGGATGATCCTGGAGGCACAGAGAGACAAGAGATAACACACGGAATAAACTCAGAATACACAATTACTGCACAGCCAAGCACAACTAACTACCACTGTGGTTGCAACAACGATCTTGCGATGAGTGGACGGAAAGCTGGGGTAGATGTACTGCTGAGTTGATGAGAAGATGGAAGGCAGCTGAGCAGACAGGTAAGGTGAATGAGCCATAATCAGGAGGGAGCTGGGAGGAGACCAGGTCGGAGCCACGTCCACGAAAACAAGAGGGAAACCTCTACCCGTATTGACAACCCTCTACCTGATACGTGCAAAAAAGTGCAAACAGACATTCATTACTTGTTCTAAAGGCGATAACTGTTTTTCTGTAGTAGTGTAATGATTCTCATGTTGCATCAGTTGCGGCATTAGGAGAAAACATGTCCTCTTGCCATTTAAAAGGCATTGCCACAGCTGCACTAGCCTGCCATTTTTTCATTTTAACAGCATGCTACCATTTGCAGTTGTGGTGCAGTTGCAGTTTTGGGATAGTACTATCCCAAAACGCCACAACTGCAAATGGTAGCATGCTTGTCACTGGCCACCAGGACGAGTCAACATCCCCAAGGCAGTGAAGGAAGGGTGGACTGGCTGCAGTTCAAAGTGCACATTTTGGGGAAAGCAGGTAATATTATATTATCATTACAATGATAATATAATATTTTAATTTTATTTCTTATTTCTTGGCATGTCAGCCAAGACAGCCCAACAATGTCAGGAGCCTTCAGCCTCTCAAAGTGAATGTCACAGGATTCAGAACAAAGCACTTAACTAGCGCAGTATAACATATCAATTCAAATACATGTTATTTTGCATAAAACATCTGTTTTGTTTAGTCTTTCATTCACAGTTGTGTTTGTGTCTTTTGTGTGTGTGTGTGTGTGTGTGTGTGTGTGTGTGTGTGTGTGTGTGTGTGCGTGTGTGTGTGTGTGTGTGTGTGTGTATGTGTGTTGTAAACAAGGTAGATGATTAATAGAATCTCCAGCTGAATATATTTTCAACATGACTTCAGCACTTTTTTTTCCGGATGGTTAGAAAGCACATTCAATTACATTTAGGGAAGTTATTGGCAGAAATGGAATATAATATTCATAACTATGTTCTCATTAGTGTATAATTACCATAAACTAAGAATTGTTGGGTTTTTCTGAACATGTTTATGGGTCAATGACATGACATGCAGATTTTTGTGTCCGAATCCATTATTTCCTTTAAATAATGTTTTATCAATTCATTTAATTATATAACACCTATTCAGTTTAAATATATGTTCAGTTCATTCAAATAGTATATGTTATTTTATGTTTTGGCACCTCAAACCCTGAAAATGTCAGAGGGCACAGCCGTCCCAGCAAATGATCAGACTATAAAAACTATAAAATAATGTATTTTCATCATAATAAATGTAAAATAAACTACTATGGCATGCTTGTATTATTGAAACATTTAAAATTAACTTAATGTTTACAAACACCAATAGTTTTAAGCTGTTGAAATAATTAAAAAACTTTTGTCCCGAAATTTTCATGTTCTCAAATGTCAGGTGACGCAACCGTAAAGATTTGACTTTTATTTTGTGGAGTGCTGTTAACTACAGGATGTTGCATCATCAAGAGACACCAACTGCCATCTGTGGCTGAGAGAAAAGATTTGTAGATCTCTCTGAAATATTGATTAAAATATCTACTTTTAACTTACAGGTAGGATGGTACACTTTTCATGTCAGGTCACGCAACCGCTCTAAAACTAGAAATATTGTATTTTATCATAAAACTCTTAATCGTATTTACAAAGTATATGAATGAAGTTGCTAGCAAGAACAAAAATGTGTTAACATTTATTGTTTAATTTGATATTAGTTGCAAAACTCAGGTGACGCAACCAGATGTCAAATGTCGCAACGGCAAGTCATTTCACTATATGAATCGTGATCTGACGCTTAAGATTATTTATTACATTGTTCAAATGTTTAACAGTGTTAAGTTAAATATATTATACACGTTCAAACCATTTTCATGATAATATTGAATATTCTTTTACTATTTAAGAAGCCACTGTCAAGTCAAAAGGAATCAGCACGACACAGGGAGCTAACATTGTCAGGCGGCACAACTGATAAACGTCAGGCGGTGCAGCAGATAACACTGTAATTTAAAGACATACAAGGTTAAAGTGAAGAAATGGTTGCTGAATATGATGTGAAGAACTATTGTATTGAATGTATTCATTTCTATATTTGTATTATTATGTTTCTCTACTTAATTGTAAAGTGGTTGCGTCACTTGACAATCTTTAGCTTGTGAAGTAAAAAAATACTGTTAAAAACTATTTAAAACAAAAACAACAACTGAGACTTGTTAAAGCACAATGTTCCACATCCAAAAATATCCATTACATCAATTTTGAATTTTCTTAAAAAAATTACCTTATTAGAAGCCTTATTCGTCATTGACCCTCCTACAGCAATCCAGAACGAACAAACCAAACACCGGCTCTCGAGAGGTACATTTTTGAAGACGTTTTTACGTCAACCGAAGGTAGTGATAGGTGCTGAAATTGGGCTTTGTGTTAAAATATTAAAGACTAGAGTACTGATTAGCCGGTACATTACTGATGCTTTTAATCTATACATTTTAATGTCTCAGTTCAATTTATTGTCATGCTGCAGCGATAATCTCCTCTGCTATCTCTGTTGGGCTGAGCTCCTCCAATTAGACACACACAAAGACCCATAAAGCACGTTTATCCGAGTATACAACAATTACGCTACTTAGCGAATAAAAGACGTAAACTGTATATAAGTGGACGTAACATTGTGACAGCACCCATTGGCTTGTGCCCTGCTTTTTTTAATGCCTTACGTTCGGTGATCAACGCCATCTTGGGTTTTTGCACCAGTGAATGGATCTGTATTTGGACTGCGGAAGAATCACATATACAGCTTTGGCAGCGGCAGTGACCTGTCAAACACAGGAAGCCCGCCCTAAATCATTCTCCGCTTCATGGTCTTTCTTTCTCTAAATTAGAGTACGATTTACTAAATGAACATCATGCTGTATCGAAGAAGACTTGAGCATAGCAATGGAGATCTTAAACTCATGTTTACAATGTTTACTGAGATAACAAATCATGTGAGAGGTAGGTTCATTTTCAGATAGACTTCTAAACAAGACTTAATTTTGTGACCCTGCTGACACAACTGTCTAAAAATCATGTCTAACAACACTTGTTCCTACACTGTAATAACCTTCACGCAAAACAAGCCTGTTAAGAACAGATCGTTTGATCTGCAGTCAAATGCACTACCACAGAGCTGTACACTGTTGTTCTATGAAGCGTAGTTTGTGGCCTGCACTGTTGTACTTGTAATGATCTTGGTTTAAACTGGCATGTAGATGCTTGGGTGTGTTTGCAAATTGTAGCCCAAGTGGGTTTTCAGTTATGAGGCAACATTGTGTTCAAGCATTTTTAAGAGAAAAGTTAGATTTGAACATAGGTTTGTAGTTTTTCTAGATTTCCTGGTCAGTAACAGCTGCAACTGTGAGTGCTAATGGGAAATGATGGGTGGAGAGGGAGAAGTTTATTGCGGGGACGATGAGACAGAGTGGTAGTGCCCGCACAGAATAAGCTAACAGCACTTGTTCCTACACTGTAATAACCCTTCAAGCAAAAGGAGCCTGTTAAGAACGGATCATTGTTTGGAAATTCTCTGAAGAACCACTTATACAACTTTACAGTCAGCATTTCCATAAAGTCTGATTTTTAGTGTTTCCAACATTAGGTTTCTAGCTTTTCAAGATTTCCTGGTCAATAACAGTTGCAACAGATCGCTATCTTGGAAGTTCTCTTAAGAACCACTTACACAATTTGACAGTCAGATGTTTTAGTGTTTCCAACATTCTTATAGGGGGCACCCAGAGTTGAACTGGGGACCCTTTGATCTGCAGTCAAATGCCCTACCACTGAGCTATACCCCATGTTGTTCTATTTAACGTAGTTTGCGGCCTGCACTGTTGTATCTGTAATGGTCTTGGCGGAAACTGGAATGTAGATGCTTGCAAATTGTAGTCCAAGTGGGTTTCAGTTGTGAGGCCACATTGTGTTCAGACATTTTTAAGAGAAAAGTCAGATTTGAGCATAGGTTTGTAGTTTTTCAAGATTTCCTGGTCAATAATAGATGCAACAGATCGATTGCTTCGAAGTTCTCTGAAGAACCACTTATACAATTTGACAGTCAGATGTTTTAGTGTTTCCAACATTCTTATAGGGGGCACCCAGAGTTGAACTGGGGACCCTTTGATCTGCAGTCAAATGCTCTACCACTGAGCTATACCCCCTGTTGTTCTATTTAACGTAGTTTGCGGCATACACTGTTGTACCTCTTATGGTCTTGGCGTAAACTGGCATGTAGATGCTTGCGTGTTTTTGCAAATCGTAGTCCAAGTGTGTTTCAGTTGCGAGGCCACATTGTGTTCAGTCATTTTTAAGAGAAAAGTCAGATTTGACCATAGGTTTGTAGTTTTTCTAGATTTCCTGGTCAGTAACAGCTGCAACAGATCGATAGCTTGGAAGTTGTCTGAAGAACCACTTATACAACTTTACAGTCAGCCATTTCTATAAAGTGAGATATTTTAGTGTTTCCAACATTCTTATAGGGGGCACCCAGAGTTGAACTGGGGACCCTTTGATCTGCAGTCAAATGCTCTACCACTGAGCTATACCCCCTGTTCTACTTTTAAACGTAGTTTGCGGCCTGCACTGTTGTACCTGTAATGGTCTTGGCGGAAACTGGAATGTAGATGCTTGCAAATTGTAGTCCAAGTGGGTTTCAGTTGTGAGGCCACATTGTGTATAGACATTTTTAAGAGAAAAGTCAGATTTGACCATAGGTTTGTAGTTTTTCAAGATTTCCTGGTCAATAATAGATGCAACAGATCGATTGCTTGGAAGTTCTCTGAAGAACCACTTATACAATTTGACAGTCAGATGTTTTAGTGTTTCCAACATTCTTATAGGGGGCACCCAGAGTTGAACTGGGGACCCTTTGATCTGCAGTCAAATGCTCTACCACTGAGCTATACCCCCTGTTGTTCTATTTAACGTAGTTTGCGGCATACACTGTTGTACCTCTTATGGTCTTGGCGTAAACTGGCATGTAGATGCTTGCGTGTTTTTGCAAATCGTAGTCCAAGTGTGTTTCAGTTGCGAGGCCACATTGTGTTCAGTCATTTTTAAGAGAAAAGTCAGATTTGACCATAGGTTTGTAGTTTTTCTAGATTTCCTGGTCAGTAACAGCTGCAACAGATCGATAGCTTGGAAGTTGTCTGAAGAACCACTTATACAACTTTACAGTCAGCCATTTCTATAAAGTGAGATATTTTAGTGTTTCCAACATTCTTATAGGGGGCACCCAGAGTTGAACTGGGGACCCTTTGATCTGCAGTCAAATGCTCTACCACTGAGGTATACCCCCTGTTGCTCTATTAAACGTAGTTTGCGGCATACACTGTTGTACCTCTTATGGTCTTGGCGTAAACTGGCATGTAGATGCTTGCGTGTTTTTGCAAATCGTAGTCCAAGTGTGTTTCAGTTGCGAGGCCACATTGTGTTCAGTCATTTTTAAGAGAAAAGTCAGATTTGACCATAGGTTTGTAGTTTTTCTAGATTTCCTGGTCAGTAACAGCTGCAACAGATCGATAGCTTGGAAGTTGTCTGAAGAACCACTTATACAACTTTACAGTCAGCCATTTCTATAAAGTGAGATATTTTAGTGTTTCCAACATTCTTATAGGGGGCACCCAGAGTTGAACTGGGGACCCTTTGATCTGCAGTCAAATGCTCTACCACTGAGCTATACCCCCTGTTCTACTTTTAAACGTAGTTTGCGGCCTGCACTGTTGTACCTGTAATGGTCTTGGCGGAAACTGGAATGTAGATGCTTGCAAATTGTAGTCCAAGTGGGTTTCAGTTGTGAGGCCACATTGTGTATAGACATTTTTAAGAGAAAAGTCAGATTTGACCATAGGTTTGTAGTTTTTCAAGATTTCCTGGTCAATAATAGTTGCAACATATTGATTGCTTGGAAGTTCTCTGAAGAACCACTTATACAATTTGACAGTCAGGTGCTTTAGTGTTTCCAACATTCTTATAGGGGGCACCCAGAGTTGAACTGGGGACCCTTTGATCTGCAGTCAAATGCTCTACCACTGAGCTATACCCCCTGTTGCTCTATTAAACGTAGTTTGCGGCCTGCACTGTTGTACCTGTAATGGTCTTGGCCGAAACTGGAATGTAGATGCTTGCAAATTGTAGTCCAAGTGGGTTTCAGTTGTGAGGCCACATTGTGTTCAGACATTTTTAAGAGAAAAGTCAGATTTGAGCATAGGTTTGTAGTTTTTCAAGATTTCCTGGTCAATAATAGATGCAACAGATCGATTGCTTGGAAGTTCTCTGAAGAACCACTTATACAATTTGACAGTCAGATGTTTTAGTGTTTCCAACATTCTTATAGGGGGCACCCAGAGTTGAACTGGGGACCCTTTGATCTGCAGTCAAATGCTCTACCACTGAGCTATACCCCCTGTTGTTCTATTTAACGTAGTTTGCGGCATACACTGTTGTACCTCTTATGGTCTTGGCGTAAACTGGCATGTAGATGCTTGCGTGTTTTTGCAAATCGTAGTCCAAGTGTGTTTCAGTTGCGAGGCCACATTGTGTTCAGTCATTTTTAAGAGAAAAGTCAGATTTGACCATAGGTTTGTAGTTTTTCTAGATTTCCTGGTCAGTAACAGCTGCAACAGATCGATAGCTTGGAAGTTGTCTGAAGAACCACTTATACAACTTTACAGTCAGCCATTTCTATAAAGTGAGATATTTTAGTGTTTCCAACATTCTTATAGGGGGCACCCAGAGTTGAACTGGGGACCCTTTGATCTGCAGTCAAATGCTCTACCACTGAGGTATACCCCCTGTTGCTCTATTAAACGTAGTTTGCGGCATACACTGTTGTACCTCTTATGGTCTTGGCGTAAACTGGCATGTAGATGCTTGCGTGTTTTTGCAAATCGTAGTCCAAGTGGGTTTCAGTTGTGAGGCCACATTGTGTTCAGTCATTTTTAAGAGAAAAGTCAGATTTGACCATAGGTTTGTAGTTTTTCTAGATTTCCTGGTCAGTAACAGCTGCAACAGATCGATAGCTTGGAAGTTGTCTGAAGAACCACTTATACAACTTTACAGTCAGCAATTTCTATAAAGTGAGATATTTTAGTGTTTCCAACATTCTTATAGGGGGCACCCAGAGTTGAACTGGGGACCCTTTGATCTGCAGTCAAATGCTCTACCACTGAGCTATACCCCCTGTTGTTCTTTTAAACGTAGTTTGCGGCCTGCACTGTTGTACCTGTAATGGTCTTGGCGGAAACTGGAATGTAGATGCTTGCAAATTGTAGTCCAAGTGGGTTTCAGTTGTGAGGCCACATTGTGTATAGACATTTTTAAGAGAAAAGTCAGATTTGACCATAGGTTTCTAGCTTTTCAAGATTTCCTGGTCAATAATAGTTGCAACAGATCGATTGCTTGGAAGTTCTCTGAAGAACCACTTATACAATTTGACAGTCAGACGTTTTAGTGTTTCCAACATTCTCATAGGGGGCACCCAGAGTTGAACTGGGGACCCTTTGATCTGCAGTCAAATGCTCTACCACTGAGCTATACCCCCTGTTGTTCTATTTAACGTAGTTTGCGGCATACACTGTTGTACCTCTTATGGTCTTGGCGTAAACTGGCATGTAGATGCTTGCGTGTTTTTGCAAATCGTAGTCCAAGTGGGTTTCAGTTGTGAGGCCACATTGTGTTCAGTCATTTTTAAGAGAAAAGTCAGATTTGACCATAGGTTTGTAGTTTTTCTAGATTTCCTGGTCAGTAACAGCTGCAACAGATCGATAGCTTGGAAGTTGTCTGAAGAACCACTTATACAACTTTACAGTCAGCAATTTCTATAAAGTGAGATATTTTAGTGTTTCCAACATTCTTATAGGGGGCACCCAGAGTTGAACTGGGGACCCTTTGATCTGCAGTCAAATGCTCTACCACTGAGCTATACCCCCTGTTGTTCTTTTAAACGTAGTTTGCGGCCTGCACTGTTGTACCTGTAATGGTCTTGGCGGAAACTGGCATGTAGATGCTTGCGTGTTTTTGCAAATCGTAGTCCAAGTGGGTTTCAGTTGTGAGGCCACATTGTGTTCAGTCATTTTTAAGAGAAAAGTCAGATTTGACCATAGGTTTGTAGTTTTTCTAGATTTCCTGGTCAGTAACAGCTGCAACAGATCGATAGCTTGGAAGTTGTCTGAAGAACCACTTATACAACTTTACAGTCAGCAATTTCTATAAAGTGAGATATTTTAGTGTTTCCAACATTCTTATAGGGGGCACCCAGAGTTGAACTGGGGACCCTTTGATCTGCAGTCAAATGCTCTACCACTGAGCTATACCCCCTGTTGTTCTAGTTAACGTAGTTTGCGGCCTGCACTGTTGTATCTGTAATGGTCTTGGCGGAAACTGGAATGTAGATGTTTGCAAATTGTAGTCCAAGTGTGTTTCAGTTGTGAGGCCACATTGTGTTCAGACATTTTTAAGAGAAAAGTCAGATTTGACCATAGGTTTCTAGCTTTTCAAGATTTCCTGGTCAATAATAGTTGCAACAGATCGATTGCTTGGAAGTTCTCTGAAGAACCACTTATACAATTTGACAGTCAGACGTTTTAGTGTTTCCAACATTCTCATAGGGGGCACCCAGAGTTGAACTGGGGACCCTTTGATCTGCAGTCAAATGCTCTACCACTGAGCTATACCCCCTGTTGTTCTATTTAACGTAGTTTGCGGCATACACTGTTGTACCTCTTATGGTCTTGGCGTAAACTGGCATGTAGATGCTTGCGTGTTTTTGCAAATTGTAGTCCAAGTGGGTTTCAGTTGTGAGGCCACATTGTGTTCAGACATTTTTAAGAGAAAAGTCAGATTTGACCATAGGTTTCTAGCTTTTCAAGATTTCCTGGTCAATAATAGTTGCAACAGATCGATTGCTTGGAAGTTGTCTGAAGAACCACTTATACAACTTTACAGTCAGCCATTTCTATAAAGTGAGATATTTTAGTGTTTCCAACATTCTTATAGGGGGCACCCAGAGTTGAACTGGGGACCCTTTGATCTGCAGTCAAATGCTCTACCACTGAGCTATACCCCCTGTTGTTCTATTTAACGTAGTTTGCGGCATACACTGTTGTACCTCTTATGGTCTTGGCGTAAACTGGCATGTAGATGCTTGCGTGTTTTTGCAAATCGTAGTCCAAGTGGGTTTCAGTTGTGAGGCCACATTGTGTTCAGTCATTTTTAAGAGAAAAGTCAGATTTGACCATAGGTTTGTAGTTTTTCTAGATTTCCTGGTCAGTAACAGCTGCAACAGATCGATAGCTTGGAAGTTGTCTGAAGAACCACTTATACAACTTTACAGTCAGCCATTTCTATAAAGTGAGATATTTTAGTGTTTCCAACATTCTTATAGGGGGCACCCAGAGTGGAACTGGGGACCCTTTGATCTGCAGTCAAATGCTCTACCACTGAGCTATACCCCCTGTTGCTCTATTAAACGTAGTTTGCGGCCTGCACTGTTGTACCTGTAATGGTCTTGGCCGAAACTGGAATGTAGATGCTTGCAAATTGTAGTCCAAGTGGGTTTCAGTTGTGAGGCCACATTGTGTTCAGACATTTTTAAGAGAAAAGTCAGATTTGAGCATAGGTTTGTAGTTTTTCAAGATTTCCTGGTCAATAATAGATGCAACAGATCGATTGCTTGGAAGTTCTCTGAAGAACCACTTATACAATTTGACAGTCAGATGTTTTAGTGTTTCCAACATTCTTATAGGGGGCACCCAGAGTTGAACTGGGGACCCTTTGATCTGCAGTCAAATGCTCTACCACTGAGCTATACCCCCTGTTGTTCTATTTAACGTAGTTTGCGGCATACACTGTTGTACCTCTTATGGTCTTGGCGTAAACTGGCATGTAGATGCTTGCGTGTTTTTGCAAATCGTAGTCCAAGTGTGTTTCAGTTGCGAGGCCACATTGTGTTCAGTCATTTTTAAGAGAAAAGTCAGATTTGACCATAGGTTTGTAGTTTTTCTAGATTTCCTGGTCAGTAACAGCTGCAACAGATCGATAGCTTGGAAGTTGTCTGAAGAACCACTTATACAACTTTACAGTCAGCCATTTCTATAAAGTGAGATATTTTAGTGTTTCCAACATTCTTATAGGGGGCACCCAGAGTTGAACTGGGGACCCTTTGATCTGCAGTCAAATGCTCTACCACTGAGCTATACCCCCTGTTCTTCTTTTAAACGTAGTTTGCGGCCTGCACTGTTGTACCTGTAATGGTCTTGGCGGAAACTGGAATGTAGATGCTTGCAAATTGTAGTCCAAGTGGGTTTCAGTTGTGAGGCCACATTGTGTATAGACATTTTTAAGAGAAAAGTCAGATTTGACCATAGGTTTGTAGTTTTTCAAGATTTCCTGGTCAATAATAGTTGCAACATATTGATTGCTTGGAAGTTCTCTGAAGAACCACTTATACAATTTGACAGTCAGGTGCTTTAGTGTTTCCAACATTCTTATAGGGGGCACCCAGAGTTGAACTGGGGACCCTTTGATCTGCAGTCAAATGCTCTACCACTGAGCTATACCCCCTGTTGCTCTATTAAACGTAGTTTGCGGCCTGCACTGTTGTACCTGTAATGGTCTTGGCGGAAACTGGAATGTAGATGCTTGCAAATTGTAGTCCAAGTGGGTTTCAGTTGTGAGGCCACATTGTGTTCAGACATTTTTAAGAGAAAAGTCAGATTTGAGCATAGGTTTGTAGTTTTTCAAGATTTCCTGGTCAATAATAGATGCAACAGATCGATTGCTTGGAAGTTCTCTGAAGAACCACTTATACAATTTGACAGTCAGATGTTTTAGTGTTTCCAACATTCTTATAGGGGGCACCCAGAGTTGAACTGGGGACCCTTTGATCTGCAGTCAAATGCTCTACCACTGAGCTATACCCCCTGTTGCTCTATTAAACGTAGTTTGCGGCCTGCACTGTTGTACCTGTAATGGTCTTGGCGGAAACTGGAATGTAGATGCTTGCAAATTGTAGTCCAAGTGGGTTTCAGTTGTGAGGCCACATTGTGTTCAGACATTTTTAAGAGAAAAGTCAGATTTGAGCATAGGTTTGTAGTTTTTCAAGATTTCCTGGTCAATAATAGATGCAACAGATCGATTGCTTGGAAGTTCTCTGAAGAACCACTTATACAATTTGACAGTCAGATGTTTTAGTGTTTCCAACATTCTTATAGGGGGCACCCAGAGTTGAACTGGGGACCCTTTGATCTGCAGTCAAATGCTCTACCACTGAGCTATACCCCCTGTTGTTCTATTTAACGTAGTTTGCGGCATACACTGTTGTACCTCTTATGGTCTTGGCGTAAACTGGCATGTAGATGCTTGCGTGTTTTTGCAAATCGTAGTCCAAGTGTGTTTCAGTTGCGAGGCCACATTGTGTTCAGTCATTTTTAAGAGAAAAGTCAGATTTGACCATAGGTTTGTAGTTTTTCTAGATTTCCTGGTCAGTAACAGCTGCAACAGATCGATAGCTTGGAAGTTGTCTGAAGAACCACTTATACAACTTTACAGTCAGCCATTTCTATAAAGTGAGATATTTTAGTGTTTCCAACATTCTTATAGGGGGCACCCAGAGTTGAACTGGGGACCCTTTGATCTGCAGTCAAATGCTCTACCACTGAGCTATACCCCCTGTTGCTCTATTAAACGTAGTTTGCGGCCTGCACTGTTGTACCTGTAATGGTCTTGGCCGAAACTGGAATGTAGATGCTTGCAAATTGTAGTCCAAGTGGGTTTCAGTTGTGAGGCCACATTGTGTTCAGACATTTTTAAGAGAAAAGTCAGATTTGAGCATAGGTTTGTAGTTTTTCAAGATTTCCTGGTCAATAATAGATGCAACAGATCGATTGCTTGGAAGTTCTCTGAAGAACCACTTATACAATTTGACAGTCAGATGTTTTAGTGTTTCCAACATTCTTATAGGGGGCACCCAGAGTTGAACAGGGGACCCTTTGATCTGCAGTCAAATGCTCTACCACTGAGCTATACCCCCTGTTGTTCTATTTAACGTAGTTTGCGGCATACACTGTTGTACCTCTTATGGTCTTGGCGTAAACTGGCATGTAGATGCTTGCGTGTTTTTGCAAATCGTAGTCCAAGTGTGTTTCAGTTGCGAGGCCACATTGTGTTCAGTCATTTTTAAGAGAAAAGTCAGATTTGACCATAGGTTTGTAGTTTTTCTAGATTTCCTGGTCAGTAACAGCTGCAACAGATCGATAGCTTGGAAGTTGTCTGAAGAACCACTTATACAACTTTACAGTCAGCCATTTCTATAAAGTGAGATATTTTAGTGTTTCCAACATTCTTATAGGGGGCACCCAGAGTTGAACTGGGGACCCTTTGATCTGCAGTCAAATGCTCTACCACTGAGCTATACCCCCTGTTGCTCTATTAAACGTAGTTTGCGGCCTGCACTGTTGTACCTGTAATGGTCTTGGCCGAAACTGGAATGTAGATGCTTGCAAATTGTAGTCCAAGTGGGTTTCAGTTGTGAGGCCACATTGTGTTCAGACATTTTTAAGAGAAAAGTCAGATTTGAGCATAGGTTTGTAGTTTTTCAAGATTTCCTGGTCAATAATAGATGCGACAGATCGATTGCTTGGAAGTTCTCTGAAGAACCACTTATACAATTTGACAGTCAGATGTTTTAGTGTTTCCAACATTCTTATAGGGGGCACCCAGAGTTGAACTGGGGACCCTTTGATCTGCAGTCAAATGCTCTACCACTGAGCTATACCCCCTGTTGTTCTATTTAACGTAGTTTGCGGCATACACTGTTGTACCTCTTATGGTCTTGGCGTAAACTGGCATGTAGATGCTTGCGTGTTTTTGCAAATCGTAGTCCAAGTGTGTTTCAGTTGCGAGGCCACATTGTGTTCAGTCATTTTTAAGAGAAAAGTCAGATTTGACCATAAGTTTGTAGTTTTTCTAGATTTCCTGGTCAGTAACAGCTGCAACAGATCGATAGCTTGGAAGTTGTCTGAAGAACCACTTATACAACTTTACAGTCAGCCATTTCTATAAAGTGAGATATTTTAGTGTTTCCAACATTCTTATAGAGGGCACCCAGAGTTGAACTGGGGACCCTTTGATCTGCAGTCAAATGCTCTACCACTGAGCTATACCCCCTGTTGTTCTTTTAAACGTAGTTTGCGGCCTGCACTGTTGTACCTGTAATGGTCTTGGCGGAAACTGGAATGTAGATGCTTGCAAATTGTAGTCCAAGTGGGTTTCAGTTGTGAGGCCACATTGTGTATAGACATTTTTAAGAGAAAAGTCAGATTTGACCATAGGTTTGTAGTTTTTCAAGATTTCCTGGTCAATAATAGTTGCAACATATTGATTGCTTGGAAGTTCTCTGAAGAACCACTTATACAATTTGACAGTCAGGTGCTTTAGTGTTTCCAACATTCTTATAGGGGGCACCCAGAGTTGAACTGGGGACCCTTTGATCTGCAGTCAAATGCTCTACCACTGAGCTATACCCCCTGTTGCTCTATTAAACGTAGTTTGCGGCCTGCACTGTTGTACCTGTAATGGTCTTGGCGGAAACTGGAATGTAGATGCTTGCAAATTGTAGTCCAAGTGGGTTTCAGTTGTGAGGCCACATTGTGTTCAGACATTTTTAAGAGAAAAGTCAGATTTGACCATAGGTTTGTAGTTTTTCAAGATTTCCTGGTCAATAATAGTTGCAACATATTGATTGCTTGGAAGTTCTCTGAAGAACCACTTATACAATTTGACAGTCAGGTGTTTTAGTGTTTCCAACATTATTATAGGGGGCACCCAGAGTTGAACTGGGGACCCTTTGATCTGCAGTCAAATGCTCTACCACTGAGCTATACCCCCTGTTGCTCTATTAAACGTAGTTTGCAGCCTGCACTGTTGTACCTGTAATGGTCTTGGCCGAAACTGGAATGTAGATGCTTGCAAATTGTAGTCCAAGTGGGTTTCAGTTGTGAGGCCACATTGTGTTCAGACATTTTTAAGAGAAAAGTCAGATTTGACCATAGGTTTGTAGTTTTTCTAGATTTCCTGGTCAGTAACAGCTGCAACAGATCGATAGCTTGGAAGTTGTCTGAAGAACCACTTATACAACTTTACAGTCAGCCATTTCTATAAAGTGAGATATTTTAGTGTTTCCAACATTCTTATAGGGGGCACCCAGAGTTGAACTGGGGACCCTTTGATCTGCGGTCAAATGCTCTACCACTGAGCTATACCCCCTGTTGTTCTTTTAAACGTAGTTTGCGGCCTGCACTGTTGTACCTGTAATGGTCTTGGCGGAAACTGGAATGTAGATGCTTGCAAATTGTAGTCCAAGTGGGTTTCAGTTGTGAGGCCACATTGTGTATAGACATTTTTAAGAGAAAAGTCAGATTTGACCATAGGTTTGTAGTTTTTCAAGATTTCCTGGTCAATAATAGTTGCAACATATTGATTGCTTGGAAGTTCTCTGAAGAACCACTTATACAATTTGACAGTCAGGTGTTTTAGTGTTTCCAACATTCTTATAGGGGGCACCCAGAGTTGAACTGGGGACCCTTTGATCTGCAGTCAAATGCTCTACCACTGAGCTATACCCCCTGTTGCTCTATTAAACGTAGTTTGCGGCATACACTGTTGTACCTCTTATGGTCTTGGCGTAAACTGGCATGTAGATGCTTGCGTGTTTTTGCAAATCGTAGTCCAAGTGTGTTTCAGTTGCGAGGCCACATTGTGTTCAGTCATTTTTAAGAGAAAAGTCAGATTTGACCATAGGTTTGTAGTTTTTCTAGATTTCCTGGTCAGTAACAGCTGCAACAGATCGATAGCTTGGAAGTTGTCTGAAGAACCACTTATACAACTTTACAGTCAGCCATTTCTATAAAGTGAGATATTTTAGTGTTTCCAACATTCTTATAGGGGGCACCCAGAGTTGAACTGGGGACCCTTTGATCTGCAGTCAAATGCTCTACCACTGAGCTATACCCCCTGTTGCTCTATTAAACGTAGTTTGCGGCCTGCACTGTTGTACCTGTAATGGTCTTGGCCGAAACTGGAATGTAGATGCTTGCAAATTGTAGTCCAAGTGGGTTTCAGTTGTGAGGCCACATTGTGTTCAGACATTTTTAAGAGAAAAGTCAGATTTGACCATAGGTTTGTAGTTTTTCTAGATTTCCTGGTCAGTAACAGCTGCAACAGATCGATAGCTTGGAAGTTGTCTGAAGAACCACTTATACAACTTTACAGTCAGCCATTTCTATAAAGTGAGATATTTTAGTGTTTCCAACATTCTTATAGGGGGCACCCAGAGTTGAACTGGGGACCCTTTGATCTGCAGTCAAATGCTCTACCACTGAGCTATACCCCCTGTTGTTCTTTTAAACGTAGTTTGCGGCCTGCACTGTTGTACCTGTAATGGTCTTGGCGGAAACTGGAATGTAGATGCTTGCAAATTGTAGTCCAAGTGGGTTTCAGTTGTGAGGCCACATTGTGTATAGACATTTTTAAGAGAAAAGTCAGATTTGACCATAGGTTTGTAGTTTTTCAAGATTTCCTGGTCAATAATAGTTGCAACATATTGATTGCTTGGAAGTTCTCTGAAGAACCACTTATACAATTTGACAGTCAGGTGTTTTAGTGTTTCCAACATTATTATAGGGGGCACCCAGAGTTGAACTGGGGACCCTTTGATCTGCAGTCAAATGCTCTACCACTGAGCTATACCCCCTGTTGCTCTATTAAACGTAGTTTGCAGCCTGCACTGTTGTACCTGTAATGGTCTTGGCCGAAACTGGAATGTAGATGCTTGCAAATTGTAGTCCAAGTGGGTTTCAGTTGTGAGGCCACATTGTGTTCAGACATTTTTAAGAGAAAAGTCAGATTTGACCATAGGTTTGTAGTTTTTCTAGATTTCCTGGTCAGTAACAGCTGCAACAGATCGATAGCTTGGAAGTTGTCTGAAGAACCACTTATACAACTTTACAGTCAGCCATTTCTATAAAGTGAGATATTTTAGTGTTTCCAACATTCTTATAGGGGGCACCCAGAGTTGAACTGGGGACCCTTTGATCTGCGGTCAAATGCTCTACCACTGAGCTATACCCCCTGTTGTTCTTTTAAACGTAGTTTGCGGCCTGCACTGTTGTACCTGTAATGGTCTTGGCGGAAACTGGAATGTAGATGCTTGCAAATTGTAGTCCAAGTGGGTTTCAGTTGTGAGGCCACATTGTGTATAGACATTTTTAAGAGAAAAGTCAGATTTGACCATAGGTTTGTAGTTTTTCAAGATTTCCTGGTCAATAATAGTTGCAACATATTGATTGCTTGGAAGTTCTCTGAAGAACCACTTATACAATTTGACAGTCAGGTGTTTTAGTGTTTCCAACATTCTTATAGGGGGCACCCAGAGTTGAACTGGGGACCCTTTGATCTGCAGTCAAATGCTCTACCACTGAGCTATACCCCCTGTTGCTCTATTAAACGTAGTTTGCGGCATACACTGTTGTACCTCTTATGGTCTTGGCGTAAACTGGCATGTAGATGCTTGCGTGTTTTTGCAAATCGTAGTCCAAGTGTGTTTCAGTTGCGAGGCCACATTGTGTTCAGTCATTTTTAAGAGAAAAGTCAGATTTGACCATAGGTTTGTAGTTTTTCTAGATTTCCTGGTCAGTAACAGCTGCAACAGATCGATAGCTTGGAAGTTGTCTGAAGAACCACTTATACAACTTTACAGTCAGCCATTTCTATAAAGTGAGATATTTTAGTGTTTCCAACATTCTTATAGGGGGCACCCAGAGTTGAACTGGGGACCCTTTGATCTGCAGTCAAATGCTCTACCACTGAGCTATACCCCCTGTTGCTCTATTAAACGTAGTTTGCGGCCTGCACTGTTGTACCTGTAATGGTCTTGGCGGAAACTGGAATGTAGATGCTTGCAAATTGTAGTCCAAGTGGGTTTCAGTTGTGAGGCCACATTGTGTTCAGACATTTTTAAGAGAAAAGTCAGATTTGAGCATAGGTTTGTAGTTTTTCAAGATTTCCTGGTCAATAATAGATGCAACAGATCAATTGCTTGGAAGTTCTCTGAAGAACCACTTATACAATTTGACAGTCAGGTGTTTTAGTGTTTCCAACATTCTTATAGGGGGCACCCAGAGTTGAACTGGGGACCCTTTGATCTGCAGTCAAATGCTCTACCACTGAGCTATACCCCCTGTTGCTCTATTAAACGTAGTTTGCGGCCTGCACTGTTGTACCTGTAATGGTCTTGGCCGAAACTGGAATGTAGATGCTTGCAAATTGTAGTCCAAGTGGGTTTCAGTTGTGAGGCCACATTGTGTTCAGACATTTTTAAGAGAAAAGTCAGATTTGACCATAGGTTTGTAGTTTTTCTAGATTTCCTGGTCAGTAACAGCTGCAACAGATCGATAGCTTGGAAGTTGTCTGAAGAACCACTTATACAACTTTACAGTCAGCCATTTCTATAAAGTGAGATATTTTAGTGTTTCCAACATTCTTATAGGGGGCACCCAGAGTTGAACTGGGGACCCTTTGATCTGCAGTCAAATGCTCTACCACTGAGCTATACCCCCTGTTGTTCTTTTAAACGTAGTTTGCGGCCTGCACTGTTGTACCTGTAATGGTCTTGGCGGAAACTGGAATGTAGATGCTTGCAAATTGTAGTCCAAGTGGGTTTCAGTTGTGAGGCCACATTGTGTATAGACATTTTTAAGAGAAAAGTCAGATTTGACCATAGGTTTGTAGTTTTTCAAGATTTCCTGGTCAATAATAGTTGCAACATATTGATTGCTTGGAAGTTCTCTGAAGAACCACTTATACAATTTGACAGTCAGGTGTTTTAGTGTTTCCAACATTCTTATAGGGGGCACCCAGAGTTGAACTGGGGACCCTATGATCTGCAGTCAAATGCTCTACCACTGAGCTATACCCCCTGTTGCTCTATTAAACGTAGTTTGCAGCCTGCACTGTTGTACCTGTAATGGTCTTGGCCGAAACTGGAATGTAGATGCTTGCAAATTGTAGTCCAAGTGGGTTTCAGTTGTGAGGCCACATTGTGTATAGACATTTTTAAGAGAAAAGTCAGATTTGACCATAGGTTTGTAGTTTTTCAAGATTTCCTGGTCAATAATAGTTGCAACATATTGATTGCTTGGAAGTTCTCTGAAGAACCACTTATACAATTTGACAGTCAGGTGTTTTAGTGTTTCCAACATTCTTATAGGGGGCACCCAGAGTTGAACTGGGGACCCTTTGATCTGCAGTCAAATGCTCTACCACTGAGCTATACCCCCTGTTGCTCTATTAAACGTAGTTTGCGGCATACACTGTTGTACCTCTTATGGTCTTGGCGTAAACTGGCATGTAGATGCTTGCGTGTTTTTGCAAATCGTAGTCCAAGTGTGTTTCAGTTGCGAGGCCACATTGTGTTCAGTCATTTTTAAGAGAAAAGTCAGATTTGACCATAGGTTTGTAGTTTTTCTAGATTTCCTGGTCAGTAACAGCTGCAACAGATCGATAGCTTGGAAGTTGTCTGAAGAACCACTTATACAACTTTACAGTCAGCCATTTCTATAAAGTGAGATATTTTAGTGTTTCCAACATTCTTATAGGGGGCACCCAGAGTTGAACTGGGGACCCTTTGATCTGCAGTCAAATGCTCTACCACTGAGCTATACCCCCTGTTCTTCTTTTAAACGTAGTTTGCGGCCTGCACTGTTGTACCTGTAATGGTCTTGGCGGAAACTGGAATGTAGATGCTTGCAAATTGTAGTCCAAGTGGGTTTCAGTTGTGAGGCCACATTGTGTATAGACATTTTTAAGAGAAAAGTCAGATTTGACCATAGGTTTGTAGTTTTTCAAGATTTCCTGGTCAATAATAGTTGCAACATATTGATTGCTTGGAAGTTCTCTGAAGAACCACTTATACAATTTGACAGTCAGGTGCTTTAGTGTTTCCAACATTCTTATAGGGGGCACCCAGAGTTGAACTGGGGACCCTTTGATCTGCAGTCAAATGCTCTACCACTGAGCTATACCCCCTGTTGCTCTATTAAACGTAGTTTGCAGCCTGCACTGTTGTACCTGTAATGGTCTTGGCCGAAACTGGAATGTAGATGCTTGCAAATTGTAGTCCAAGTGGGTTTCAGTTGTGAGGCCACATTGTGTTCAGACATTTTTAAGAGAAAAGTCAGATTTGACCATAGGTTTGTAGTTTTTCTAGATTTCCTGGTCAGTAACAGCTGCAACAGATCGATAGCTTGGAAGTTGTCTGAAGAACCACTTATACAACTTTACAGTCAGCCATTTCTATAAAGTGAGATATTTTAGTGTTTCCAACATTCTTATAGGTGGCACCCAGAGTTGAACTGGGGACCCTTTGATCTGCAGTCAAATGCTCTACCACTGAGCTATACCCCCTGTTGTTCTTTTAAACGTAGTTTGCGGCCTGCACTGTTGTACCTGTAATGGTCTTGGCGGAAACTGGAATGTAGATGCTTGCAAATTGTAGTCCAAGTGGGTTTCAGTTGTGAGGCCACATTGTGTATAGACATTTTTAAGAGAAAAGTCAGATTTGACCATAGGTTTGTAGTTTTTCAAGATTTCCTGGTCAATAATAGTTGCAACATATTGATTGCTTGGAAGTTCTCTGAAGAACCACTTATACAATTTGACAGTCAGGTGCTTTAGTGTTTCCAACATTCTTATAGGGGGCACCCAGAGTTGAACTGGGGACCCTTTGATCTGCAGTCAAATGCTCTACCACTGAGCTATACCCCCTGTTGCTCTATTAAACGTAGTTTGCGGCCTGCACTGTTGTACCTGTAATGGTCTTGGCGGAAACTGGAATGTAGATGCTTGCAAATTGTAGTCCAAGTGGGTTTCAGTTGTGAGGCCACATTGTGTTCAGACATTTTTAAGAGAAAAGTCAGATTTGAGCATAGGTTTGTAGTTTTTCAAGATTTCCTGGTCAATAATAGATGCAACAGATCGATTGCTTGGAAGTTCTCTGAAGAACCACTTATACAATTTGACAGTCAGGTGTTTTAGTGTTTCCAACATTCTTATAGGGGGCACCCAGAGTTGAACTGGGGACCCTTTGATCTGCAGTCAAATGCTCTACCACTGAGCTATACCCCCTGTTGCTCTATTAAACGTAGTTTGCGGCCTGCACTGTTGTACCTGTAATGGTCTTGGCCGAAACTGGAATGTAGATGCTTGCAAATTGTAGTCCAAGTGGGTTTCAGTTGTGAGGCCACATTGTGTTCAGACATTTTTAAGAGAAAAGTCAGATTTGACCATAGGTTTGTAGTTTTTCTAGATTTCCTGGTCAGTAACAGCTGCAACAGATCGATAGCTTGGAAGTTGTCTGAAGAACCACTTATACAACTTTACAGTCAGCCATTTCTATAAAGTGAGATATTTTAGTGTTTCCAACATTCTTATAGGGGGGCACCAGAGTTGAACTGGGGACCCTTTGATCTGCAGTCAAATGCTCTATCACTGAGCTATATCCCCTGTTGTTCTATTAAACGTAGTTTGCGGACTGCACTGTTGTACCTGTAATGGTCTTGGCGTAAACTGGCATGTAGATGCTTGCGTGTTTTTGCAAATCGTAGTCCAAGTGTGTTTCAGTTGCGAGGCCACATTGTGTTCAGTCATTTTTAAGAGAAAAGTCAGATTTGACCATAGGTTTGTAGTTTTTCAAGATTTCCTGGTCAATAATAGATGCAACAGATCGATTGCTTGGAAGTTCTCTGAAGAACCACTTATACAATTTGACAGTCAGATGTTTTAGTGTTTCCAACATTCTTATAGGGGGCACCCAGAGTTGAACTGGGGACCCTTTGATCTGCAGTCAAATGCTCTACCACTGAGCTATACCCTCTGTTGTTCTATTTAACGTAGTTTGCGGCATACACTGTTGTACCTCTTATGGTCTTGGCGTAAACTGGCATGTAGATGCTTGCGTGTTTTTGCAAATTGTAGTCCAAGTGGGTTTCAGTTGCGAGGCCACATTGTGTTCAGTCATTTTTAAGAGAAAAGTCAGATTTGACCATAGGTTTGTAGTTTTTCTAGATTTCCTGGTCAGTAACAGCTGCAACAGATCGATAGCTTAGAAGTTGTCTGAAGAACCACTTATACAACTTTACAGTCAGCCATTTCTATAAAGTGAGATATTTTAGTGTTTCCAACATTCTTATAGGGGGCACCAGAGTTGAACTGGGGACCCTTTGATCTGCAGTCAAATGCTCTACCACTGAGCTATACCCCCTGTTGTTCTTTTAAACGTAGTTTGCGGCCTGCACTGTTGTACCTGTAATGGTCTTGGCGGAAACTGGAATGTAGATGCTTGCAAATTGTAGTCCAAGTGGGTTTCAGTTGTGAGGCCACATTGTGTATAGACATTTTTAAGAGAAAAGTCAGATTTGACCATAGGTTTGTAGTTTTTCAAGATTTCCTGGTCAATAATAGTTGCAACATATTGATTGCTTGGAAGTTCTCTGAAGAACCACTTATACAATTTGACAGTCAGGTGTTTTAGTGTTTCCAACATTCTTATAGGGGGCACCCAGAGTTGAACTGGGGACCCTTTGATCTGCAGTCAAATGCTCTACCACTGAGCTATACCCCCTGTTGCTCTATTAAACGTAGTTTGCGGCCTGCACTGTTGTACCTGTAATGGTCTTGGCGGAAACTGGAATGTAGATGCTTGCAAATTGTAGTCCAAGTGGGTTTCAGTTGTGAGGCCACATTGTGTTCAGACATTTTTAAGAGAAAAGTCAGATTTGAGCATAGGTTTGTAGTTTTTCAAGATTTCCTGGTCAATAATAGATGCAACAGATCGATTGCTTGGAAGTTCTCTGAAGAACCACTTATACAATTAGACATTGAGATGTTTTAGTGTTTCCAACATTCTTATAGGGGGCACCCAGAGTTGAACTGGGGACCCTTTGATCTGCAGTCAAATGCTCTACCACTGAGCTATACCCCCTGTTGTTCTATTTAACGTAGTTTGCGGCATACACTGTTGTACCTCTTATGGTCTTGGCGTAAACTGGCATGTAGATGCTTGCGTGTTTTTGCAAATCGTAGTCCAAGTGGGTTTCAGTTGTGAGGCCACATTGTGTTCAGTCATTTTTAAGAGAAAAGTCAGATTTGACCATAGGTTTGTAGTTTTTCTAGATTTCCTGGTCAGTAACAGCTGCAACAGATCGATAGCTTGGAAGTTGTCTGAAGAACCACTTATACAACTTTACAGTCAGCCATTTCTATAAAGTGAGATATTTTAGTGTTTCCAACATTCTTATAGGGGGCACCCAGAGTTGAACTGGGGACCCTTTGATCTGCAGTCAAATGCTCTACCACTGAGCTATACCCCCTGTTGTTCTTTTAAACGTAGTTTGCGGCCTGCACTGTTGTACCTGTAATGGTCTTGGCGGAAACTGGAATGTAGATGCTTGCAAATTGTAGTCCAAGTGGGTTTCAGTTGTGAGGCCACATTGTGTTCAGACATTTTTAAGAGAAAAGTCAGATTTGAGCATAGGTTTGTCGTTTTTCAAGATTTCCTGGTCAATAATAGATGCAACATATCGATTGCTTGGAAGTTCTCTGAAGAACCACTTATACAATTTGACAGTCAGGTGTTTTAGTGTTTCCAACATTCTTATAGGGGGCACCCAGAGTTGAACTGGGGACCCTTTGATCTGCAGTCAAATGCTCTACCACTGAGCTATACCCCCTGTTGCTCTATTAAACGTAGTTTGCGGCCTGCACTGTTGTACCTGTAATGGTCTTGGCCGAAACTGGAATGTAGATGCTTGCAAATTGTAGTCCAAGTGGGTTTCAGTTGTGAGGCCACATTGTGTTCAGACATTTTTAAGAGAAAAGTCAGATTTGACCATAGGTTTGTAGTTTTTCTAGATTTCCTGGTCAGTAACAGCTGCAACAGATCGATAGCTTGGAAGTTGTCTGAAGAACCACTTATACAACTTTACAGTCAGCCATTTCTATAAAGTGAGATATTTTAGTGTTTCCAACATTCTTATAGGGGGCACCCAGAGTTGAACTGGGGACCCTTTGATCTGCAGTCAAATGCTCTACCACTGAGCTATACCCCCTGTTGTTCTTTTGAACGTAGTTTGCGGCCTGCACTGTTGTACCTGTAATGGTCTTGGCGGAAACTGGAATGTAGATGCTTGCAAATTGTAGTCCAAGTGGGTTTCAGTTGTGAGGCCACATTGTGTATAGACATTTTTAAGAGAAAAGTCAGATTTGACCATAGGTTTGTAGTTTTTCAAGATTTCCTGGTCAATAATAGTTGCAACATATTGATTGCTTGGAAGTTCTCTGAAGAACCACTTATACAATTTGACAGTCAGGTGTTTTAGTGTTTCCAACATTCTTATAGGGGGCACCCAGAGTTGAACTGGGGACCCTTTGATCTGCAGTCAAATGCTCTACCACTGAGCTATACCCCCTGTTGCTCTATTAAACGTAGTTTGCGGCCTGCACTGTTGTACCTGTAATGGTCTTGGCGGAAACTGAAATGTAGATGCTTGCAAATTGTAGTCCAAGTGGGTTTCAGTTGTGAGGCCACATTGTGTTCAGACATTTTTAAGAGAAAAGTCAGATTTGAGCATAGGTTTGTAGTTTTTCAAGATTTCCTGGTCAATAATAGATGCAACAGATCGATTGCTTGGAAGTTCTCTGAAGAACCACTTATACAATTTGACATTGAGATGTTTTAGTGTTTCCAACATTCTTATAGGGGGCACCCAGAGTTGAACTGGGGACCCTTTGATCTGCAGTCAAATGCTCTACCACTGAGCTATACCCCCTGTTGTTCTATTTAACGTAGTTTGCGGCATACACTGTTGTACCTCTTATGGTCTTGGCGTAAACTGGCATGTAGATGCTTGCGTGTTTTTGCAAATCGTAGTCCAAGTGGGTTTCAGTTGTGAGGCCACATTGTGTTCAGTCATTTTTAAGAGAAAAGTCAGATTTGACCATAGGTTTGTAGTTTTTCTAGATTTCCTGGTCAGTAACAGCTGCAACAGATCGATAGCTTGGAAGTTGTCTGAAGAACCACTTATACAACTTTACAGTCAGCCATTTCTATAAAGTGAGATATTTTAGTGTTTCCAACATTCTTATAGGGGGCACCCAGAGTTGAACTGGGGACCCTTTGATCTGCAGTCAAATGCTCTACCACTGAGCTATACCCCCTGTTGTTCTTTTAAACGTAGTTTGCGGCCTGCACTGTTGTACCTGTAATGGTCTTGGCGGAAACTGGAATGTAGATGCTTGCAAATTGTAGTCCAAGTGGGTTTCAGTTGTGAGGCCACATTGTGTTCAGACATTTTTAAGAGAAAAGTCAGATTTGAGCATAGGTTTGTCGTTTTTCAAGATTTCCTGGTCAATAATAGATGCAACATATCGATTGCTTGGAAGTTCTCTGAAGAACCACTTATACAATTTGACAGTCAGGTGTTTTAGTGTTTCCAACATTCTTATAGGGGGCACCCAGAGTTGAACTGGGGACCCTTTGATCTGCAGTCAAATGCTCTACCACTGAGCTATACCCCCTGTTGCTCTATTAAACGTAGTTTGCGGCCTGCACTGTTGTACCTGTAATGGTCTTGGCCGAAACTGGAATGTAGATGCTTGCAAATTGTAGTCCAAGTGGGTTTCAGTTGTGAGGCCACATTGTGTTCAGACATTTTTAAGAGAAAAGTCAGATTTGACCATAGGTTTGTAGTTTTTCTAGATTTCCTGGTCAGTAACAGCTGCAACAGATCGATAGCTTGGAAGTTGTCTGAAGAACCACTTATACAACTTTAGAGTCAGCCATTTCTATAAAGTGAGATATTTTAGTGTTTCCAACATTCTTATAGGGGGCACCCAGAGTTGAACTGGGGACCCTTTGATCTGCAGTCAAATGCTCTACCACTGAGCTATACCCCCTGTTGCTCTGTCAAACGTAGTTTGCGGCCTGCACTGTTGTACCTGTAATGGTCTTGGCCGAAACTGGAATGTAGATGCTTGCAAATTGTAGTCCAAGTGGGTTTCAGTTGTGAGGCCACATTGTGTTCAGACATTTTTAAGAGAAAAGTCAGATTTGAGCATAGGTTTGTAGTTTTTCAAGATTTCCTGGTCAATAATAGATGCAACAGATCGATTGCTTGGAAGTTCTCTGAAGAACCACTTATACAATTTGACAGTCAGATGTTTTAGTGTTTCCAACATTCTTATAGGGGGCACCCAGAGTTGAACTGGGGACCCTTTGATCTGCAGTCAAATGCTCTACCACTGAGCTATACCCCCTGTTGTTCTTTTGAACGTAGTTTGCGGCCTGCACTGTTGTACCTGTAATGGTCTTGGCGGAAACTGGAATGTAGATGCTTGCAAATTGTAGTCCAAGTGGGTTTCAGTTGTGAGGCCACATTGTGTATAGACATTTTTAAGAGAAAAGTCAGATTTGACCATAGGTTTGTAGTTTTTCAAGATTTCCTGGTCAATAATAGTTGCAACATATTGATTGCTTGGAAGTTCTCTGAAGAACCACTTATACAATTTGACAGTCAGGTGTTTTAGTGTTTCCAACATTCTTATAGGGGGCACCCAGAGTTGAACTGGGGACCCTTTGATCTGCAGTCAAATGCTCTACCACTGAGCTATACCCCCTGTTGCTCTATCAAACGTAGTTTGCGGCCTGCACTGTTGTACCTGTAATGGTCTTGGCCGAAACTGGAATGTAGATGCTTGCAAATTGTAGTCCAAGTGGGTTTCAGTTGTGAGGCCACATTGTGTTCAGACATTTTTAAGAGAAAAGTCAGATTTGAGCATAGGTTTGTAGTTTTTCAAGATTTCCTGGTCAATAATAGATGCAACAGATCGATTGCTTGGAAGTTCTCTGAAGAACCACTTATACAATTTGACAGTCAGATGTTTTAGTGTTTCCAACATTCTTATAGGGGGCACCCAGAGTTGAACTGGGGACCCTTTGATCTGCAGTCAAATGCTCTACCACTGAGCTATACCCCCTGTTGTTCTATTTAACGTAGTTTGCGGCATACACTGTTGTACCTCTTATGGTCTTGGCGTAAACTGGCATGTAGATGCTTGCGTGTTTTTGCAAATTGTAGTCCAAGTGGGTTTCAGTTGCGAGGCCACATTGTGTTCAGTCATTTTTAAGAGAAAAGTCAGATTTGACCATAGGTTTGTAGTTTTTCTAGATTTCCTGGTCAGTAACAGCTGCAACAGATCAATAGCTTGGAAGTTGTCTGAAGAACCACTTATACAACTTTACAGTCAGCCATTTCTATAAAGTGAGATATTTTAGTGTTTCCAACATTCTTATAGGGGGCACCCAGAGTTGAACTGGGGACCCTTTGATCTGCAGTCAAATGCTCTACCACTGAGCTATACCCCCTGTTGCTCTATCAAACGTAGTTTGCGGCCTGCACTGTTGTACCTGTAATGGTCTTGGCCGAAACTGGAATGTAGATGCTTGCAAATTGTAGTCCAAGTGGGTTTCAGTTGTGAGGCCACATTGTGTTCAGACATTTTTAAGAGAAAAGTCAGATTTGAGCATAGGTTTGTAGTTTTTCAAGATTTCCTGGTCAATAATAGATGCAACAGATCGATTGCTTGGAAGTTCTCTGAAGAACCACTTATACAATTTGACAGTCAGATGTTTTAGTGTTTCCAACATTCTTATAGGGGGCACCCAGAGTTGAACTGGGGACCCTTTGATCTGCAGTCAAATGCTCTACCACTGAGCTATACCCCCTGTTGTTCTTTTGAATGTAGTTTGCGGCCTGCACTGTTGTACCTGTAATGGTCTTGGCGGAAACTGGAATGTAGATGCTTGCAAATTGTAGTCCAAGTGGGTTTCAGTTGTGAGGCCACATTGTGTATAGACATTTTTAAGAGAAAAGTCAGATTTGACCATAGGTTTGTAGTTTTTCAAGATTTCCTGGTCAATAATAGTTGCAACATATTGATTGCTTGGAAGTTCTCTGAAGAACCACTTATACAATTTGACAGTCAGGTGTTTTAGTGTTTCCAACATTCTTATAGGGGGCACCCAGAGTTGAACTGGGGACCCTTTGATCTGCAGTCAAATGCTCTACCACTGAGCTATACCCCCTGTTGCTCTATCAAACGTAGTTTGCGGCCTGCACTGTTGTACCTGTAATGGTCTTGGCCGAAACTGGAATGTAGATGCTTGCAAATTGTAGTCCAAGTGGGTTTCAGTTGTGAGGCCACATTGTGTTCAGACATTTTTAAGAGAAAAGTCAGATTTGAGCATAGGTTTGTAGTTTTTCAAGATTTCCTGGTCAATAATAGATGCAACAGATCGATTGCTTGGAAGTTCTCTGAAGAACCACTTATACAATTTGACAGTCAGATGTTTTAGTGTTTCCAACATTCTTATAGGGGGCACCCAGAGTTGAACTGGGGACCCTTTGATCTGCAGTCAAATGCTCTACCACTGAGCTATACCCCCTGTTGTTCTTTTGAACGTAGTTTGCGGCCTGCACTGTTGTACCTGTAATGGTCTTGGCGGAAACTGGAATGTAGATGCTTGCAAATTGTAGTCCAAGTGGGTTTCAGTTGTGAGGCCACATTGTGTATAGACATTTTTAAGAGAAAAGTCAGATTTGACCATAGGTTTGTAGTTTTTCAAGATTTCCTGGTCAATAATAGTTGCAACATATTGATTGCTTGGAAGTTCTCTGAAGAACCACTTATACAATTTGACAGTCAGGTGTTTTAGTGTTTCCAACATTCTTATAGGGGGCACCCAGAGTTGAACTGGGGACCCTTTGATCTGCAGTCAAATGCTCTACCACTGAGCTATACCCCCTGTTGCTCTATTAAACGTAGTTTGCGGCATACACTGTTGTACCTCTTATGGTCTTGGCGTAAACTGGCATGTAGATGCTTGCGTGTTTTTGCAAATCGTAGTCCAAGTGTGTTTCAGTTGCGAGGCCACATTGTGTTCAGTCATTTTTAAGAGAAAAGTCAGATTTGACCATAGGTTTGTAGTTTTTCTAGATTTCCTGGTCAGTAACAGCTGCAACAGATCGATAGCTTGGAAGTTGTCTGAAGAACCACTTATACAACTTTACAGTCAGCCATTTCTATAAAGTGAGATATTTTAGTGTTTCCAACATTCTTATAGGGGGCACCCAGAGTTGAACTGGGGACCCTTTGATCTGCAGTCAAATGCTCTACCACTGAGCTATACCCCCTGTTGCTCTATCAAACGTAGTTTGCGGCCTGCACTGTTGTACCTGTAATGGTCTTGGCCGAAACTGGAATGTAGATGCTTGCAAATTGTAGTCCAAGTGGGTTTCAGTTGTGAGGCCACATTGTGTTCAGACATTTTTAAGAGAAAAGTCAGATTTGAGCATAGGTTTGTAGTTTTTCAAGATTTCCTGGTCAATAATAGATGCAACAGATCGATTGCTTGGAAGTTCTCTGAAGAACCACTTATACAATTTGACAGTCAGATGTTTTAGTGTTTCCAACATTCTTATAGGGGGCACCCAGAGTTGAACTGGGGACCCTTTGATCTGCAGTCAAATGCTCTACCACTGAGCTATACCCCCTGTTGTTCTATTTAACGTAGTTTGCGGCATACACTGTTGTACCTCTTATGGTCTTGGCGTAAACTGGCATGTAGATGCTTGCGTGTTTTTGCAAATTGTAGTCCAAGTGGGTTTCAGTTGCGAGGCCACATTGTGTTCAGTCATTTTTAAGAGAAAAGTCAGATTTGACCATAGGTTTGTAGTTTTTCTAGATTTCCTGGTCAGTAACAGCTGCAACAGATCGATAGCTTAGAAGTTGTCTGAAGAACCACTTATACAACTTTACAGTCAGCCATTTCTATAAAGTGAGATATTTTAGTGTTTCCAACATTCTTATAGGGGGCACCCAGAGTTGAACTGGGGACCCTTTGATCTGCAGTCAAATGCTCTACCACTGAGCTATACCCCCTGTTGCTCTATCAAACGTAGTTTGCGGCCTGCACTGTTGTACCTGTAATGGTCTTGGCCGAAACTGGAATGTAGATGCTTGCAAATTGTAGTCCAAGTGGGTTTCAGTTGTGAGGCCACATTGTGTTCAGACATTTTTAAGAGAAAAGTCAGATTTGAGCATAGGTTTGTAGTTTTTCAAGATTTCCTGGTCAATAATAGATGCAACAGATCGATTGCTTGGAAGTTCTCTGAAGAACCACTTATACAATTTGACAGTCAGATGTTTTAGTGTTTCCAACATTCTTATAGGGGGCACCCAGAGTTGAACTGGGGACCCTTTGATCTGCAGTCAAATGCTCTACCACTGAGCTATACCCCCTGTTGTTCTATTTAACGTAGTTTGCGGCATACACTGTTGTACCTCTTATGGTCTTGGCGTAAACTGGCATGTAGATGCTTGCGTGTTTTTGCAAATTGTAGTCCAAGTGGGTTTCAGTTGCGAGGCCACATTGTGTTCAGTCATTTTTAAGAGAAAAGTCAGATTTGACCATAGGTTTGTAGTTTTTCTAGATTTCCTGGTCAGTAACAGCTGCAACAGATCGATAGCTTAGAAGTTGTCTGAAGAACCACTTATACAACTTTACAGTCAGCCATTTCTATAAAGTGAGATATTTTAGTGTTTCCAACATTCTTATAGGGGGCACCCAGAGTTGAACTGGGGACCCTTTGATCTGCAGTCAAATGCTCTACCACTGAGCTATACCCCCTGTTGTTCTTTTAAACGTAGTTTGCGGCCTGCACTGTTGTACCTGTAATGGTCTTGGCGGAAACTGGAATGTAGATGCTTGCAAATTGTAGTCCAAGTGGGTTTCAGTTGTGAGGCCACATTGTGTATAGACATTTTTAAGAGAAAAGTCAGATTTGACCATAGGTTTGTAGTTTTTCAAGATTTCCTTGTCAATAATAGATGCAACAGATCGATTGGTTGGAAGTTCTCTGAAGAACCACTTATACAATTTGACATTGAGATGTTTTAGTGTTTCCAACATTCTTATAGGGGGCACCCAGAGTTGAACTGGGGACCCTTTGATCTGCAGTCAAATGCTCTACCACTGAGCTATACCCCCTGTTGTTCTACTTAACGTAGTTTGCGGCATACACTGTTGTACCTCTTATGGTCTTGGCGTAAACTGGCATGTAGATGCTTGCGTGTTTTTGCAAATCGTAGTCCAAGTGGGTTTCAGTTGTGAGGCCACATTGTGTTCAGTCATTTTTAAGAGAAAAGTCAGATTTGACCATAGGTTTGTAGTTTTTCTAGATTTCCTGGTCAGTAACAGCTGCAACAGATCGATAGCTTGGAAGTTGTCTGAAGAACCACTTATACAACTTTACAGTCAGCCATTTCTATAAAGTGAGATATTTTAGTGTTTCCAACATTCTTATAGGGGGCACCCAGAGTTGAACTGGGGACCCTTTGATCTGCAGTCAAATGCTCTACCACTGAGCTATACCCCCTGTTGCTCTATTAAACGTAGTTTGCGGCCTGCACTGTTGTACCTGTAATGGTCTTGGCCGAAACTGGAATGTAGATGCTTGCAAATTGTAGTCCAAGTGGGTTTCAGTTGTGAGGCCACATTGTGTTCAGAAATTTTTAAGAGAAAAGTCAGATTTGAGCATAGGTTTGTAGTTTTTCAAGATTTCCTGGTCAATAATAGATGCAACAGATCGATTGCTTGGAAGTTCTCTGAAGAACCACTTATACAATTTGACAGTCAGATGTTTTAGTGTTTCCAACATTCTTATAGGGGGCACCCAGAGTTGAACTGGGGACCCTTTGATCTGCAGTCAAATGCTCTACCACTGAGCTATACCCCCTGTTGTTCTATTTAACGTAGTTTGCGGCATACACTGTTGTACCTCTTATGGTCTTGGCGTAAACTGGCATGTAGATGCTTGCGTGTTTTTGCAAATCGTAGTCCAAGTGTGTTTCAGTTGCGAGGCCACATTGTGTTCAGTCATTTTTAAGAGAAAAGTCAGATTTGACCATAGGTTTGTAGTTTTTCTAGATTTCCTGGTCAGTAACAGCTGCAACAGATCGATAGCTTGGAAGTTGTCTGAAGAACCACTTATACAACTTTACAGTCAGCCATTTCTATAAAGTGAGATATTTTAGTGTTTCCAACATTCTTATAGGGGGCACCCAGAGTTGAACTGGGGACCCTTTGATCTGCAGTCAAATGCTCTACCACTGAGCTATACCCCCTGTTGCTCTATTAAACGTAGTTTGCGGCCTGCACTGTTGTACCTGTAATGGTCTTGGCGGAAACTGGAATGTAGATGCTTGCAAATTGTAGTCCAAGTGGGTTTCAGTTGTGAGGCCACATTGTGTTCAGACATTTTTAAGAGAAAAGTCAGATTTGAGCATAGGTTTGTAGTTTTTCAAGATTTCCTGGTCAATAATAGATGCAACATATCGATTGCTTGGAAGTTCTCTGAAGAACCACTTATACAATTTGACATTGAGATGTTTTAGTGTTTCCAACATTCTTATAGGGGGCACCCAGAGTTGAACTGGGGACCCTTTGATCTGCAGTCAAATGCTCTACCACTGAGCTATACCCCCTGTTGTTCTACTTAACGTAGTTTGCGGCATACACTGTTGTACCTCTTATGGTCTTGGCGTAAACTGGCATGTAGATGCTTGCGTGTTTTTGCAAATCGTAGTCCAAGTGGGTTTCAGTTGTGAGGCCACATTGTGTTCAGTCATTTTTAAGAGAAAAGTCAGATTTGACCATAGGTTTGTAGTTTTTCTAGATTTCCTGGTCAGTAACAGCTGCAACAGATCGATAGCTTGGAAGTTGTCTGAAGAACCACTTATACAACTTTACAGTCAGCCATTTCTATAAAGTGAGATATTTTAGTGTTTCCAACATTCTTATAGGGGGCACCCAGAGTTGAACTGGGGACCCTTTGATCTGCAGTCAAATGCTCTACCACTGAGCTATACCCCCTGTTGCTCTATTAAACGTAGTTTGCGGCCTGCACTGTTGTACCTGTAATGGTCTTGGCCGAAACTGGAATGTAGATGCTTGCAAATTGTAGTCCAAGTGGGTTTCAGTTGTGAGGCCACATTGTGTTCAGAAATTTTTAAGAGAAAAGTCAGATTTGAGCATAGGTTTGTAGTTTTTCAAGATTTCCTGGTCAATAATAGATGCAACAGATCGATTGCTTGGAAGTTCTCTGAAGAACCACTTATACAATTTGACAGTCAGATGTTTTAGTGTTTCCAACATTCTTATAGGGGGCACCCAGAGTTGAACTGGGGACCCTTTGATCTGCAGTCAAATGCTCTACCACTGAGCTATACCCCCTGTTGTTCTATTTAACGTAGTTTGCGGCATACACTGTTGTACCTCTTATGGTCTTGGCGTAAACTGGCATGTAGATGCTTGCGTGTTTTTGCAAATCGTAGTCCAAGTGTGTTTCAGTTGCGAGGCCACATTGTGTTCAGTCATTTTTAAGAGAAAAGTCAGATTTGACCATAGGTTTGTAGTTTTTCTAGATTTCCTGGTCAGTAACAGCTGCAACAGATCGATAGCTTGGAAGTTGTCTGAAGAACCACTTATACAACTTTACAGTCAGCCATTTCTATAAAGTGAGATATTTTAGTGTTTCCAACATTCTTATAGGGGGCACCCAGAGTTGAACTGGGGACCCTTTGATCTGCAGTCAAATGCTCTACCACTGAGCTATACCCCCTGTTGCTCTATTAAACGTAGTTTGCGGCCTGCACTGTTGTACCTGTAATGGTCTTGGCGGAAACTGGAATGTAGATGCTTGCAAATTGTAGTCCAAGTGGGTTTCAGTTGTGAGGCCACATTGTGTTCAGACATTTTTAAGAGAAAAGTCAGATTTGAGCATAGGTTTGTAGTTTTTCAAGATTTCCTGGTCAATAATAGATGCAACATATCGATTGCTTGGAAGTTCTCTGAAGAACCACTTATACAATTTGACATTGAGATGTTTTAGTGTTTCCAACATTCTTATAGGGGGCACCCAGAGTTGAACTGGGGACCCTTTGATCTGCAGTCAAATGCTCTACCACTGAGCTATACTCCCTGTTGTTCTACTTAACGTAGTTTGCGGCATACACTGTTGTACCTCTTATGGTCTTGGCGTAAACTGGCATGTAGATGCTTGCGTGTTTTTGCAAATCGTAGTCCAAGTGGGTTTCAGTTGTGAGGCCACATTGTGTTCAGTCATTTTTAAGAGAAAAGTCAGATTTGACCATAGGTTTGTAGTTTTTCTAGATTTCCTGGTCAGTAACAGCTGCAACAGATCGATAGCTTGGAAGTTGTCTGAAGAACCACTTATACAACTTTACAGTCAGCCATTTCTATAAAGTGAGATATTTTAGTGTTTCCAACATTCTTATAGGGGGCACCCAGAGTTGAACTGGGGACCCTTTGATCTGCAGTCAAATGCTCTACCACTGAGCTATACCCCCTGATGTTCTTTTAAACGTAGTTTGCGGCCTGCACTGTTGTACCTGTAATGGTCTTGGCGGAAACTGGAATGTAGATGCTTGCAAATTGTAGTCCAAGTGGGTTTCAGTTGTGAGGCCACATTGTGTTCAGACATTTTTAAGAGAAAAGTCAGATTTGAGCATAGGTTTGTAGTTTTTCAAGATTTCCTGGTCAATAATAGATGCAACATATCGATTGCTTGGAAGTTCTCTGAAGAACCACTTATACAATTTGACAGTCAGGTGTTTTAGTGTTTCCAACATTCTTATAGGGGGCACCCAGAGTTGAACTGGGGACCCTTTGATCTGCAGTCAAATGCTCTACCACTGAGCTATACCCCCTGTTGCTCTATTAAACGTAGTTTGCGGCCTGCACTGTTGTACCTGTAATGGTCTTGGCCGAAACTGGAATGTAGATGCTTGCAAATTGTAGTCCAAGTGGGTTTCAGTTGTGAGGCCACATTGTGTTCAGACATTTTTAAGAGAAAAGTCAGATTTGACCATAGGTTTGTAGTTTTTCTAGATTTCCTGGTCAGTAACAGCTGCAACAGATCGATAGCTTGGAAGTTGTCTGAAGAACCACTTATACAACTTTACAGTCAGCCATTTCTATAAAGTGAGATATTTTAGTGTTTCCAACATTCTTATAGGGGGCACCCAGAGTTGAACTGGGGACCCTTTGATCTGCAGTCAAATGCTCTACCACTGAGCTATACCCCCTGTTGTTCTTTTGAACGTAGTTTGCGGCCTGCACTGTTGTACCTGTAATGGTCTTGGCGGAAACTGGAATGTAGATGCTTGCAAATTGTAGTCCAAGTGGGTTTCAGTTGTGAGGCCACATTGTGTATAGACATTTTTAAGAGAAAAGTCAGATTTGACCATAGGTTTGTAGTTTTTCAAGATTTCCTGGTCAATAATAGTTGCAACATATTGATTGCTTGGAAGTTCTCTGAAGAACCACTTATACAATTTGACAGTCAGGTGTTTTAGTGTTTCCAACATTCTTATAGGGGGCACCCAGAGTTGAACTGGGGACCCTTTGATCTGCAGTCAAATGCTCTACCACTGAGCTATACCCCCTGTTGCTCTATTAAACGTAGTTTGCGGCCTGCACTGTTGTACCTGTAATGGTCTTGGCCGAAACTGGAATGTAGATGCTTGCAAATTGTAGTCCAAGTGGGTTTCAGTTGTGAGGCCACATTGTGTTCAGACATTTTTAAGAGAAAAGTCAGATTTGACCATAGGTTTGTAGTTTTTCTAGATTTCCTGGTCAGTAACAGCTGCAACAGATCGATAGCTTGGAAGTTGTCTGAAGAACCACTTATACAACTTTACAGTCAGCCATTTCTATAAAGTGAGATATTTTAGTGTTTCCAACATTCTTATAGGGGGCACCCAGAGTTGAACTGGGGACCCTTTGATCTGCAGTCAAATGCTCTACCACTGAGCTATACCCCCTGTTGTTCTTTTGAACGTAGTTTGCGGCCTGCACTGTTGTACCTGTAATGGTCTTGGCGGAAACTGGAATGTAGATGCTTGCAAATTGTAGTCCAAGTGGGTTTCAGTTGTGAGGCCACATTGTGTTCAGACATTTTTAAGAGAAAAGTCAGATTTGAGCATAGGTTTGTAGTTTTTCAAGATTTCCTGGTCAATAATAGATGCAACAGATCGATTGCTTGGAAGTTGTCTGAAGAACCACTTATACAATTTGACATTGAGATGTTTTAGTGTTTCCAACATTCTTATAGGGGGCACCCAGAGTTGAACTGGGGACCCTTTGATCTGCAGTCAAATGCTCTACCACTGAGCTATACCCCCTGTTGTTCTATTTAATGTAGTTTGCGGCATACACTGTTGTACCTCTTATGGTCTTGGCGTAAACTGGCATGTAGATGCTTGCGTGTTTTTGCAAATTGTAGTCCAAGTGGGTTTCAGTTGCGAGGCCACATTGTGTTCAGTCATTTTTAAGAGAAAAGTCAGATTTGACCATAGGTTTGTAGTTTTTCTAGATTTCCTGGTCAGTAACAGCTGCAACAGATCGATAGCTTGGAAGTTGTCTGAAGAACCACTTATACAACTTTACAGTCAGCCATTTCTATAAAGTGAGATATTTTAGTGTTTCCAACATTCTTATAGGGGGCACCCAGAGTTGAACTGGGGACCCTTTGATCTGCAGTCAAATGCTCTACCACTGAGCTATACCCCCTGTTGCTCTATTAAACGTAGTTTGCGGCCTGCACTGTTGTACCTGTAATGGTCTTGGCCGAAACTGGAATGTAGATGCTTGCAAATTGTAGTCCAAGTGGGTTTCAGTTGTGAGGCCACATTGTGTTCAGACATTTTTAAGAGAAAAGTCAGATTTGAGCATAGGTTTGTAGTTTTTCAAGATTTCCTGGTCAATAATAGATGCAACAGATCGATTGTACTGGAATGTAGATGCTTGCAAATTGTAGTCCAAGTGGGTTTCAGTTGTGAGGCCACATTGTGTTCAGACATTTTTAAGAGAAAAGTCAGATTTGAGCATAGGTTTGTAGTTTTTCAAGATTTCCTGGTCAATAATAGATGCAACAGATCGATTGCTTGGAAGTTCTCTGAAGAACCACTTATACAATTTGACATTGAGATGTTTTAGTGTTTCCAACATTCTTATAGGGGGCACCCAGAGTTGAACTGGGGACCCTTTGATCTGCAGTCAAATGCTCTACCACTGAGCTATACCCCCTGTTGTTCTATTTAATGTAGTTTGCGGCATACACTGTTGTACCTCTTATGGTCTTGGCGTAAACTGGCATGTAGGTGCTTGCGTGTTTTTGCAAATTGTAGTCCAAGTGGGTTTCAGTTGCGAGGCCACATTGTGTTCAGTCATTTTTAAGAGAAAAGTCAGATTTGACCATAGGTTTGTAGTTTTTCTAGATTTCCTGGTCAGTAACAGCTGCAACAGATCGATAGCTTGGAAGTTGTCTGAAGAACCACTTATACAACTTTACAGTCAGCCATTTCTATAAAGTGAGATATTTTAGTGTTTCCAACATTCTTATAGGGGGCACCCAGAGTTGAACTGGGGACCCTTTGATCTGCAGTCAAATGCTCTACCACTGAGCTATACCCCCTGTTGCTCTATTAAACGTAGTTTGCGGCCTGCACTGTTGTACCTGTAATGGTCTTGGCCGAAACTGGAATGTAGATGCTTGCAAATTGTAGTCCAAGTGGGTTTCAGTTGTGAGGCCACATTGTGTTCAGACATTTTTAAGAGAAAAGTCAGATTTGAGCATAGGTTTGTAGTTTTTCAAGATTTCCTGGTCAATAATAGATGCAACAGATCGATTGCTTGGAAGTTCTCTGAAGAACCACTTATACAATTTGACATTGAGATGTTTTAGTGTTTCCAACATTCTTATAGGGGGCACCCAGAGTTGAACTGGGGACCCTTTGATCTGCAGTCAAATGCTCTACCACTGAGCTATACCCCCTGTTGTTCTATTTAACGTAGTTTGCGGCATACACTGTTGTACCTCTTATGGTCTTGGCGTAAACTGGCATGTAGATGCTTGCGTGTTTTTGCAAATTGTAGTCCAAGTGGGTTTCAGTTGCGAGGCCACATTGTGTTCAGTCATTTTTAAGAGAAAAGTCAGATTTGACCATAGGTTTGTAGTTTTTCTAGATTTCCTGGTCAGTAACAGCTGCAACAGATCAATAGCTTGGAAGTTGTCTGAAGAACCACTTATACAACTTTACAGTCAGCCATTTCTATAAAGTGAGATATTTTAGTGTTTCCAACATTCTTATAGGGGGCACCCAGAGTTGAACTGGGGACCCTTTGATCTGCAGTCAAATGCTCTACCACTGAGCTATACCCCCTGTTGCTCTATTAAATGTAGTTTGCGGCCTGCACTGTTGTACCTGTAATGGTCTTGGCGGAAACTGGAATGTAGATGCTTGCAAATTGTAGTCCAAGTGGGTTTCAGTTGTGAGGCCACATTGTGTTCAGACATTTTTAAGAGAAAAGTCAGATTTGAAGTTTTTCAAGATTTCCTGGTCAATAATAGATGCAACAGATCGATTGCTTGGAAGTTCTCTGAAGAACCACTTATACAATTTGACAGTCAGATGTTTTAGTGTTTCCAACATTCTTATAGGGGGCACCAAGAGTTGAACTGGGGACCCTTTGATCTGCAGTCAAATGCTCTACCACTGAGCTATACCCCCTGTTGTTCTATTTAACGTAGTTTGCGGCCTGCACTGTTGTATCTGTAATGGTCTTGGCGGAAACTGGAATGTAGATGCTTGCAAATTGTAGTCCAAGTGGGTTTCAGTTGTGAGGCCACATTGTGTTCAGACATTTTTAAGAGAAAAGTCAGATTTGATCATAGGTTTCTAGCTTTTCAAGATTTCCTGGTCAATAATAGTTGCAACAGATCGATTGCTTGGAAGTTCTCTGAAGAACCACTTATACAATTTGACAGTCAGACGTTTTAGTGTTTCCAACATTCTTATAGGGGGCACCCAGAGTTGAACTGGGGACCCTTTGATCTGCAGTCAAATGCTCTACCACTGAGCTATACCCCCTGTTACTCTATTAAATGTAGTTTGCGGCCTGCACTGTTGTACCTGTAATGGTCTTGGCGGAAACTGGAATGTAGATGCTTGCAAATTGTAGTCCAAGTGGGTTTCAGTTGTGAGGCCACATTGTGTTCAGACATTTTTAAGAGAAAAGTCAGATTTGACCATAGGTTTGTAGTTTTTCTAGATTTCCTGTTCAGTAACAGCTGCAACAGATCGATAGCTTGGAAGTTGTCTGAAGAACCACTTATACAACTTTACAGTCAGCCATTTCTATAAAGTGAGATATTTTAGTGTTTCCAAAATTCTTATAGGGGGCACCCAGAGTTGAACTGGGGACCCTTTGATCTGCAGTCAAATGCTCTACCACTGAGCTATACCCCCTGTTGTTCTATTTAACGTAGTTTGCGGCATGCACTGTTGTACCTCTTATGGTCTTGGCGTAAACTGGCATGTAGATGCTTGCGTGTTTTTGCAAATCGTAGTCCAAGTGGGTTTCAGTTGTGAGGCCACATTGTGTTCAGTCATTTTTAAGAGAAAAGTCAGATTTGACCATAGGTTTGTAGTTTTTCTAGATTTCCTGGTCAGTAACAGCTGCAACAGATCGATAGCTTGGAAGTTGTCTGAAGAACCACTTATACAACTTTACAGTCAGCCATTTCTATAAAGTGAGATATTTTAGTGTTTCCAACATTCTTATAGGGGGCACCCAGAGTTGAACTGGGGACCCTTTGATCTGCAGTCAAATGCTCTACCACTGAGCTATACCCCCTGTTGCTCTATTAAACGTAGTTTGCGGCCTGCACTGTTGTACCTGTAATGGTCTTGGCCGAAACTGGAATGTAGATGCTTGCAAATTGTAGTCCAAGTGGGTTTCAGTTGTGAGGCCACATTGTGTTCAGACATTTTTAAGAGAAAAGTCAGATTTGAGCATAGGTTTGTAGTTTTTCAAGATTTCCTGGTCAATAATAGATGCAACAGATCGATTGCTTGGAAGTTCTCTGAAGAACCACTTATACAATTTGACATTGAGATGTTTTAGTGTTTCCAACATTCTTATAGGGGGCACCCTGAGTTGAACTGGGGACCCTTTGATCTGCAGTCAAATGCTCTACCACTGAGCTATACCCCCTGTTGTTCTATTTAACGTAGTTTGCGGCATACACTGTTGTACCTCTTATGGTCTTGGCGTAAACTGGCATGTAGATGCTTGCGTGTTTTTGCAAATTGTAGTCCAAGTGGGTTTCAGTTGCGAGGCCACATTGTGTTCAGTCATTTTTAAGAGAAAAGTCAGATTTGACCATAGGTTTGTAGTTTTTCTAGATTTCCTGGTCAGTAACAGCTGCAACAGATCAATAGCTTGGAAGTTGTCTGAAGAACCACTTATACAACTTTACAGTCAGCCATTTCTATAAAGTGAGATATTTTAGTGTTTCCAACATTCTTATAGGGGGCACCCAGAGTTGAACTGGGGACCCTTTGATCTGCAGTCAAATGCTCTACCACTGAGCTATACCCCCTGTTGTTCTTTTAAACGTAGTTTGCGGCCTGCACTGTTGTACCTGTAATGGTCTTGGCGGAAACTGGAATGTAGATGCTTGCAAATTGTAGTCCAAGTGGGTTTCAGTTGTGAGGCCACATTGTGTATAGACATTTTTAAGAGAAAAGTCAGATTTGACCATAGGTTTGTAGTTTTTCAAGATTTCCTGGTCAATAATAGTTGCAACATATTGATTGCTTGGAAGTTCTCTGAAGAACCACTTATACAATTTGACAGTCAGGTGTTTTAGTGTTTCCAACATTCTTATAGGGGGCACCCAGAGTTGAACTGGGGACCCTTTGATCTGCAGTCAAATGCTCTACCACTGAGCTATACCCCCTGTTGCTCTATTAAATGTAGTTTGCGGCCTGCACTGTTGTACCTGTAATGGTCTTGGCGGAAACTGGAATGTAGATGCTTGCAAATTGTAGTCCAAGTGGGTTTCAGTTGTGAGGCCACATTGTGTTCAGACATTTTTAAGAGAAAAGTCAGATTTGAAGTTTTTCAAGATTTCCTGGTCAATAATAGATGCAACAGATCGATTGCTTGGAAGTTCTCTGAAGAACCACTTATACAATTTGACAGTCAGATGTTTTAGTGTTTCCAACATTCTTATAGGGGGCACCCAGAGTTGAACTGGGGACCCTTTGATCTGCAGTCAAATGCTCTACCACTGAGCTATACCCCCTGTTGTTCTATTTAACGTAGTTTGCGGCCTGCACTGTTGTATCTGTAATGGTCTTGGCGGAAACTGGAATGTAGATGCTTGCAAATTGTAGTCCAAGTGGGTTTCAGTTGTGAGGCCACATTGTGTTCAGACATTTTTAAGAGAAAAGTCAGATTTGATCATAGGTTTCTAGCTTTTCAAGATTTCCTGGTCAATAATAGTTGCAACAGATCGATTGCTTGGAAGTTCTCTGAAGAACCACTTATACAATTTGACAGTCAGACGTTTTAGTGTTTCCAACATTCTTATAGGGGGCACCCAGAGTTGAACTGGGGACCCTTTGATCTGCAGTCAAATGCTCTACCACTGAGCTATACCCCCTGTTACTCTATTAAATGTAGTTTGCGGCCTGCACTGTTGTACCTGTAATGGTCTTGGCGGAAACTGGAATGTAGATGCTTGCAAATTGTAGTCCAAGTGGGTTTCAGTTGTGAGGCCACATTGTGTTCAGACATTTTTAAGAGAAAAGTCAGATTTGACCATAGGTTTGTAGTTTTTCTAGATTTCCTGTTCAGTAACAGCTGCAACAGATCGATAGCTTGGAAGTTGTCTGAAGAACCACTTATACAACTTTACAGTCAGCCATTTCTATAAAGTGAGATATTTTAGTGTTTCCAAAATTCTTATAGGGGGCACCAAGAGTTGAACTGGGGACCCTTTGATCTGCAGTCAAATGCTCTACCACTGAGCTATACCCCCTGTTGTTCTTTTAAACGTAGTTTGCGGCCTGCACTGTTGTACCTGTAATGGTCTTGGCGGAAACTGGAATGTAGATGCTTGCAAATTGTAGTCCAAGTGGGTTTCAGTTGTGAGGCCACATTGTGTATAGACATTTTTAAGAGAAAAGTCAGATTTGACCATAGGTTTGTAGTTTTTCAAGATTTCCTGGTCAATAATAGTTGCAACATATTGATTGCTTGGAAGTTCTCTGAAGAACCACTTATACAATTTGACAGTCAGGTGTTTTAGTGTTTCCAACATTCTTATAGGGGGCACCCAGAGTTGAACTGGGGACCCTTTGATCTGCAGTCAAATGCTCTACCACTGAGCTATACCCCCTGTTGCTCTATTAAACGTAGTTTGCGGCCTGCACTGTTGTACCTGTAATGGTCTTGGCGGAAACTGGAATGTAGATGCTTGCAAATTGTAGTCCAAGTGGGTTTCAGTTGTGAGGCCACATTGTGTTCAGACATTTTTAAGAGAAAAGTCAGATTTGACCATAGGTTTGTAGTTTTTCTAGATTTCCTGTTCAGTAACAGCTGCAACAGATCGATAGCTTGGAAGTTGTCTGAAGAACCACTTATACAACTTTACAGTCAGCCATTTCTATAAAGTGAGATATTTTAGTGTTTCCAACATTCTTATAGGGGGCACCAGAGTTGAACTGGGGACCCTTTGATCTGCAGTCAAATGCTCTATCACTGAGCTATACCCCCTGTTGTTCTATTAAACGTAGTTTGCGGCCTGCACTGTTGTACCTGTAATGGTCTTGGCGGAAACTGGAATGTAGATGCTTGCAAATTGTAGTCCAAGTGGGTTTCAGTTGTGAGGCCACATTGTGTTCAGACATTTTTAAGAGAAAAGTCAGATTTGACCATAGGTTTGTAGTTTTTCTAGATTTCCTGGTCAGTAATAGTTGCAACAGATCGATTCTCTTCACTACAGTATTCTTCTGTGACAATACGTTTGGCCTATAACACTGTAACACTATAACGTCTGTTACCCCTGTGAGTTTCGCGCAGCACAATGATGGTAGCACACCTTGAATCGTGTTTCTCAAAGCGTTTATATTATTACTGTGGGTACTGTACAGGCTGCTTGGGCGTGCACTCTCCTGCAATGCCTCCGAGCACACCGCCGTGTGCGTCTCCCGACTGCTTCTGCTCCACCCACTCTGCCGCTCTGGCAGACTGTGAATCCTGTTCTCCTACTCCATCCTTTCTTCACAAAGACTTTAAGGTCTTCACAATGATCCTAGCCATCTCTGGAACTTGACAGAGTTCATTACTGATCTGGTATCTACACCAGGCTGCAGCCTCAACATATGTCCAAGTAGTATATGAATAAATGTATAAATAAACGAGTCAAAGGTTTCAAACCCTGGAGCCCTTAGGAAAGGGCAGGATCTTTGGAGCACAGTCAGTTCACCTACGTCACACAGTGCCAGCCCTGAATATAGAGCATCATACAAATAGGCTTATGTGGTGAGAACAATGCAGCCACAAAATGTACAAGAAAAACTAAAACACAGAGCTGGGATGCTGATTAAACAGGCTAATTACCACAAAAGATTTGATAGTTTTGCAGTTAGGCAGAGAAAGTAATGTATTACAACAAGCAATGGACAGTTCCAGTGATGTAGCATAATGGAGTGGTCACTATTTAAAGTTACATGGTATGAGTATGAAGAGCAAGAAAGCCTACGCAGGGTAAGGTGAATGGGTCAAACAGACACAGGACTTTGACCCAGGCGACCATCGTTCACGTCCATGATCTAACCTTAGCCAAGTTGTTTTGTTTCCTTAACCCAGTGGTTCTTAAACTGTGGGCCACGACCCTCTAGTGGGGCGCGGAGGCATTACAGGTGGGGCGCAGGGGGCTGATGCTGTTTTTTTTAAATATATAATTGTTTTAATGTATAATTATATTTTTTTTATTTGTATAATCCTTTATTAATCCCACAGCGGGGAAATCATTCTCTACATTTTACCTATCCTTTTTAATTAAGGAGCATTGGGCTGCTGTGAAGCACTGGGGCTTCACTGTCTTGCTCAAGGACACTTTGACATGCAAACTATGGAGAGAACAGGGATCGGACCGGCTACCTTGTGGTTTCAGGACGACCTCTCTCCATGAGCACAAAGTACACGGACATAAAACATAATTACGCCGTTTTGCCAAAAGCCGATCTCTATGGACCCGTACTTGTATAGCGCTTTTCTAGTCTTCCGACCACTCAAAGCGCTTTAATCATTCACCCATTCACACACTGATGAGAGGAGGTAACATGCAAGGTGCCACATCAGGATTATCAACCATTCATACACCAAAGGCACAGCTACAGGAGCAATTTAGGGTTAAGTGTCTTGCACATCGACATGGGCTAGCGGAGCCGGGGATCGAACCGCTTCTATAACCCCATTTTAAAAAGATTTGTAGAGTAAAGCAGCTCATTGCAGCCACTAATACTGATACAACATGATGGCTCACACATATCTGCACTCATTCTGTTTTGTTTTGCACAGGTTGCACAGTATTGTTATTATCTTAAAAAGATATTCAGTGCAAAACAGGTTAATTGCAGCCACAATAGGCAATTTTTTTGTGGTGGGGCATGACAAAAAAAAATTGAGAACCACTGCCTAAACCTAAACGTTTGTTTCACAACATTAACCACGTAGCATTATGCTACAGTAGTGCCGGCTATGTAAACAAAACACAAGAAATAAGCAAATGAACCTACCATCCAATTAGCTAACATACACTTTTAGTTACTGGATGTACCTTTTTAACAGCTTTAATCTTGTATTAGTCTTGTTTTAGTTGCACCAAGAAACTAAAACAAACACCACAAACTAAAAGCGGGCTGCTGCCTAGGTATGTCCTTGTCATAATGTCCATGTTGTGAAGTTGCTGAGCTGTTGCGGGGCGTCATTTGTGATGTCCACTGGGAGAGACAGGAGGAGATCTCTGATGTTAAAGGGTTGTTTAAGTCAAAGGGTGAAACTTTCCCCCTTGTCTCTCTTCTCGTCTCCTTTTCTAAATCAATCATGCCCACAGCGTCTTGTTAAGGCTCTGTGTGTCGATACGTCTCATCAATATCACTCCATCCAGACAGGCAAGTAATGACAAGGGCCATTATAGGAGTTCTCTCCGATAGAGGTCTTAAACCAGGGGTGGGCAAACTACGGCCTGCGGGCCGTATACGGGCCGTTGTGCTTTTTAATCAGGCCCGCCGAATATTGGAACAAAATTGTTCAAATTAAAGTAAAGAGCGCATTCATCTTGCCTTTTTCCTGCAATACCCAGCGTTTTCAGTTGACCAGTATGAACACTAATAGCTGTGTTATTAAAAAATATATGTTTTTAAAGTTGTAAAATGAACTAACAGCTGAATCCAGAGTTATTTTCCTAAGCATAATGAATGGCAGTGTTGGAGGCCAAAATCGGGCCAGTGTATTGGGCCCGATTCTGGGGTGTTATTCAACCCGAATTTCAGCCGAGTCAGCCACCGGACTCGGCCTGACTCGGCTCAACGTGTTTCTTCCGGCGTGCCGAGCTTAAGCCGGATCTGGACCAGGTGATTTTGGCTACCTGGGCTGCCACAGCGTCGCAGGAGTTTCAATTGGAGCTGACTGATCTTCATTGTGACTCTGTCTTAAAGGAAAAGTTCAACTCCATTAAACTGGATAAGTGTTATGCTTCACTAAACATCAGGAGGATGGCACAGATGATGCTGGTGTTGTTTGGCTCTACGTGTGTGAGCAGACGTTCAGCGTGATGAACATCTACACATCACACCACACATCCCCGTTAACTGACGAACACCTCAGATCTGTCCTGAGAATTGCCACCACCAAACTGACACTAAACCTTGATGCACTGGCAATAAAATGTACGTTTTCTTTACTTTTTAGTTAATGGCTTTTACTTTTAATTTATATTAGTTCACACATCTGATACTGGCCCGGACCGTATGTCACATTTTAAAACTCATCGTGGCCCCTGAGTCAAAAAGTTTGCCCACCCCCATTTTAAACACATCTGCAAAGCCATTGCCATGTCTTTCAGCTACAAACTCTGCAACTTTCTCCAGCAGCTGCATTTTTGTTTCAGTGTTAGGCAGCTATTCTCCTCTCTCCGAGTTCCCTTTGATTATGATGGGTTTATCTCTGTATAAAGTTCACTCAATCCCCAGTTGTCATTCTCAGCTCACAATGTTGTCATGTTGTCTGGAAATGCTCTCCAGAAAGAAAATGACAACATGTGCCACTTCTGACTCAAACTATAGTTCATGCTCTCGGATAGTTTGGCGCAGTTTGCATTGTATTTGAAAATACAAGTTAGAACAAGCTATAAAAATCTGTCTAAAAATATTTTGTTTCATTACAGAGCAAGTTTTAACAATGCCATCCTTTAGAGCTGGCAAATTGGTTCCCAAGACATTTCCTCTTTGAAGAGACTGGAATGCAACAAGTCCTGGCTGCTCATTTTTAGGTCAGACAAGCTCAAACACCAAAATACAGCAAAATACAAATCTTGAAAACAATGTCAAGTGCAGCAGTGCGGGTTGTTAACGCTGTTGTTTGAATTGTTAATAGATGCATTGTGGGATATTGTCGCTGTATTAGCTTTGATGGTGAAGCAAGGATTACTGTACGTATCTGCCTGTGCCATGCTCAGAGAACAAGGAGTCCATGTTTTGAAATAGGTAAGAGAAGAAAAACAGCTGGTTGGTTATTGATTTTGACAGAGAGAGACAGAAATAGAGAATCAAAGATGGGGAGAGAGAGAGTGTTTTGAGGCATACGCCGACTAAGTGTTTCTATGTAATGTCACAAGCTATTGTCTTCATGTTGCTGATATCCCATTAGCACAAGGATGTGGTAAGCATCGGCGAAGGGTACACTCTGCCCAACGAGTATAAGAGCCGCGATGGAAAGGTTCAATCCAAACAGAGTCCACTCAGCAGGTTCTTCAACATACAACTGTTGAAGGGATTATAGTATGACGTCAACATGCAGGGGACGACTAGACATCTGGAACCACTCCAACTATTCTTCAAGACATAGTCTTCTGTTCCTGTGTTCGCTTATCAGAGGCAAACTGGCACAGAGCTATCTCCTCTGGTCTTTTAATGTGTTTGTGTCTGGTGGAGGGTTGGGTTCCAGGTTGCTCCAAGGCTCTGTGCTCTGGCAGCAGATATCATATCAGCTGGAGCTAATTAACATTCATTCAGTAATTAACTTAATAAGGGGCCAACAAAGACCTCAGGTTGGTTTCCAGTCGCCAGTTACATTTGAATGAAAATGTGGCCAAGAGTCCAGGTCCTTGGTAGTCTCCCGCCAAGTATTTTAGCAAGCAGCAATGTACACATTGTAACCGGCTAATAAACTGGCGCTGACAGTCGCTTTTACTGCTGGAAAAGACAAACTAACTATGTAAACAACATTAATTAGCTTCAGCTTTACACTTTACTGTCCGTATCTATTAGTTGGAGCTAATTCACGTCATTTATTTGAGGTGCGGTTGCGCCACAAAATGAACTACCAGTGTGGATATTTGGGAAATAGTTCCCTGATGTGGCTGTTTGTCTTTGAGTCATATTTTACTTGAATCAATACTCAATGAGTGCATGTGTACAAAGCATGCATCGTGATCATGTGTTTTCTAACTCAGTAGCACTTGGCTTCTAAAACATCTTTCCCTGCATATATTTGATCTCATCGTCTCTTCCGTGGTATATTTAGCTGAGAAAGTTTGATCACACTCAACCAGCAAACGACTGTGGTCATTTGTACAATATTTCACTTTTCAAATCAGCGAGGCACACAACCGCAAATGACAGCCACGGTTTGTGCACTCCTCAATCACGGCAGAATGAGCACACAGAAATAATCACATTAGCATAATAATCTGAGGGAGAAGTAGTGGTAATGACTTATTTGCCTTGAATTACCAACAACTGAATAGTTTTTCTCTTGTGTACACATGATAACTGGATCAAACATTTAACGAGCGCTGATCACACCAGCAATTCATTAGTCAGCGGTGTGTGAGACATTCTATTTCCATAATCTCCAAATAATAAAGGAATTTTCCAGGAATCTATATGAACTAAGTGGCAGTTAGTCTGAAGCCTAATAGGTATTTGTCTGCACGATGCTGAGACTGTTGTTCCTTTGGTCTGGGGCTGTATTGACATCCAAGTTAAAACCTTGCATCCATATTAAATGTAAGACAGTGTCACTCTTCCAGTAAATAAAAAGACAACATCCAATTGCCAAGAGAGACTAAGTATCTTGCTCCATATTGAGTCACGACACGGCATCGTGGGCAGGTTATGAGACAATGAGCCCCTGGAAACAGACATGCAGTTGAAGGCCAGGTGGCCCCTGCCCGGTAGGTCCTCTCAGGAATCCATCTATGCACAGCATGACACCCCACTAGAGGGAGTATTTATCTTTTTCCTTTCAATAATTCCCACTGCGCTCTGACTCTTCCACAACCTCTGCAGGTCAATAAAGAGCAGTTGTTTTCCTCTGAATGTGGAAAGCCAAGATGGCAAGAAATACACACACTATTTGATAAAACATCCTTGTTATCATAATGCCATTAATTAACACTGAATACCTCCTCAACCTCCGTACAACATGTCATGTCCTGGGCCTTCGTCAAAGGCCTCCTCAGCTCTGCCTGTACTACCATCATCCCGTCTCTGCTGCAGGACAAGCTCTCCCAGCTGCACGTGCCCGACTCCACCTACAGGTGGATGACAGAAAGGAAACAGATGGGAAGATGGGAACACATGTCTCAGCCTCTCGGACCATCAGCACCGGTTCCCCCCAAGGCTGCGTCCTCTCCCCTCTGCTCCTCTGCCTGTATACCAACAGCTGCACCTCCAGTCACCAGTGACCATTTGGTGACCTGGTGCAGAAAAAAGAACCTGAAGCTGGATTTCCAGAAGAACGCAGCCCCACCCGCACCTATCACCCTGTGTGACTCCCCCGTCAATTATTGTCTTCAATGTCTTCCGCTTCCTGGGCTCCACCATAACCCAGGTCCTCAAACGGGAGCCGAACATCAGCTCCATCACCAAGAAGGCTCAGCAGAGGATGTTCTTCCTGAGGCAGCTGAAGAAGTTCAACCTGCCAAATACAATGATGGTGCACTTCTACACTGACATCATTGAGTCCATCCTCTGCTCCTCCATCAGCGTCTGGTACTCTGCAGCCACTGCCAAGGACAAGGGCAGACTGAATAATGGAAAGTGGAAAATTAGAAGTGTGGTATTGACGAACACACAAAGAATTATGGTCTCGCTACCGTTCCGAAGGTCCAGGGGGAGAGAAATCCAGTGCCTGGAGCATATTGGATAACACCAAGGTGCTAGATGTTCAACCCAAACAAAAAATTGTGAACAAAGAATTGTTTATTTACATTTATTCATCAGAGCATTTACAATAATCACTCTTAATCAACAGCGGGTAGAAACAGCTGTTCATACCATCTCTCTACCATCTCTACAATTAGGGCTGAATGAAAATAGGCAGGCAAACTTAGAATCCTCATTGTATTAAATGTATGAATCCACACTTACTCTCTAAGACCCCAGCACATTTTTTTTTCTCACACTTCTGTAAATGTATTTGTGTTGCATCTTAATGCAACACAAGACAGCAATTATCCCAGCAATTATCCCGGTATACATGTGTTGTGAATTTATTAACCGTATAGATTAAGACTCCCAGTCTGTCTGTGAGCTCACCATTCCAGACATTTTTCCATCACTCGCGACGGTGGGCGAGGAACTCTAATCGATGATCAATACATCCAAACTCTGTTGATTTCTTCCCACGGAGCCAAAATAAAAACTCTTTTGGTTCAGTGGTGTCAGTCAGCCCAGTGAAGGTTAGCCACGAGCTGTCCACACAGCTCCCAGGTAGCTGCTGCTGGAGACTGTGACGTGTTCCAACTGTCTGTTGATGTCCCCGCTCAGTTTACACAAACGCCCAGTTGCTTTACTTTTTTAGCTTGTTTTTTACCACGAGGAACACAGGGAGTCGAAAACCAAATGACCAAAAATGAACGATCCTGACCCCGCACCACCTAATCACTTTATATAATCTTGAACGGGTACACCAGCCATTTCTAAGAGATACACGTTTGATAAATCCCAACTTTGTTTTATGCATGTTGAAAACATATAAACACGTTAATTACTAAATAATTGACCAAATAAAAGCATGCAGAGTTAGCAGAATATGTCATTATTTTTATTTCACCATCAGTACAACTAAGTGAATGTATGCTATCCTTTCATATTTTATATATTGTTGTTCAAAGTAGACTACATTTATCAGTCAAAAACATTCAGGCCTTCTCATGGGGCTCGAAGGTGTACTGAAGATACCAATATTAAATAAAAGACTTTCTGAAAATACCCACAATGGACCGTTATGGTAATCAAAATATCAAAAATTAAAGCCAGAGATTCGGGATGCTAGTCGTGGCTAATGTAGCCTAACCCAGTTGTTCTTTTCCCCCCAACAGATTTATTTTGCGCAGCATCTTTTGGAGATAGAAATGTACAGGCTCTTTGATCGGACTGCAGACTGCAGTTATTATCTATCCCATATTATCCTACTGAGTAAAGTGAAAATGGAATACAAGCCAAAAGAAAAAGACACAAACCAACAGTATCTGTGATACTCAGTGTGTCAGTCTGCTGCGGTGTACTTTCACACAACATTTAAGCTTTTGTAGAAGTCTTTGAATGTGTCTCCGACCACACATCTTGACACAGTAGATGTCTTTGAATTAGTTATATGAGAACATCACAATATGAGCTCTTGCTGTTCACCTGGACTTCATTCTGACTGAGTTTGGTTCAGAGAATAATCACAGCACGTTATGAGATGAGAGCTTTTCAGAACAGGCTTAGAAATGTGAACGCTGCGAGGAGGTCACTTGACAGTGACTGTAATGATACATCACTGTCAGGCAGCTGTAAAGACTCGGCACAGTTGTGTCGGAACAGTTATGTGCACAAACTCTCTTCAAAAGCCACAAACTCAACTTACTCTTTGTTTTCTGTCACATTGTATTTAACAAGTGAATAAAAAGAATAATACAATAGAAACAAGTAATATAAATAATATAAATGAGCAGTAAAAAAGTAGAGAAATATTAATATACAGACTGAATAGAAAAGTACTTAAACGTATTGCACGTAAATACACGTAATATACGGAATAATAATATTGCACCAGGTGAATGGTCATCCATTTGCTAAAGATACTAGCTTCAAAACATTATATCAGCAGTGAACAACATGATGGAAAGCTTGACAACAATATAGATCAGATCAAGAGTTACTGATTTGCATTCATGTACAAACTGAGCTATGGAAAAAGGGACAACATGAACAGATGGAGGTTAATAATATTTTATGAAAGCTATAGCAGCCGAGTTTTTTTAGGTCAATGCGTTGGTCAAATAGTGAGAAACACAAGCAAAACAATTATACATTCAGTTTCTTCAAATGTTCAGCACGCATTTGTTTAGTTCATTTGCTTGGGGCACTTTCCTAAATCTTATTCACTGCTGTTTGTTTACTTCAGTAGCGTATTAGAGGCACATTGCACTTTGTAATTCATGCATGCATTTGAGATAATAAAAAAAAGTAAAGTTAAAAAATGTATTGAGATTGACGTTGATGACGAACGACGTCTGTGCAGAGTTTGACACCAGAAGGTGTTTTTTTAAGACATTTTCTCTGTGCTCACTTTAAAGTTGTGACCCTCTGCCGAGGGGTTTAACCAGGAGGTTGATGTGGTGGCACCGATAGTTTCTGATGGGAACAACAAGTGTGGTTTAATATAAGGATGTCTCGAAAAGTGATGCCCAATTCTGAAAAGGTGATGATACTTGATGTATTGTGTACATTGTATCTTTGTATGTATGCTTTATACCATGTTATCCTTTAGGGATTTTTAAAATTCATCATATCCTGGCCTGTTTTAATAGCAACATAACATATATGAGAAAGATACTTATGACCTGTTTAACTTCTTTTTTTTACTTATTGCACAGGCATTGATATTGACCACTAAATGTATTGTGACTTACTTACTCATTCTACAGCAAACATTCATTGAGCAGCTGCTTTTGAGCGGGTGCAGTACCACACAACAGAAGGAGGAGCGATGTTGTGATACACAGATTTTTACAAAGAATCTAGTAAATGTGACCAAAAACCAAAATGATTAAAACATGTCCTTAAAGTTGCATTTACATGGAATTTAGAAATGTCTTCAGCAATGGTCAAATAATTACTGTGACATTTCAGTTACAGTATAATAATCTATTTAATATAGTTTCTAGCATCGTGTACAGACATAATTCAAAGCTATACTAAGCTCTATGAATTTCAAGCAAGAACAAAAAGCCTTCGTCCCGGATCAAACAGAACAATGATGCTTTTCATGATGTCCGTGAATGTTATTTCAGAATAAAACCCATTTTCAGTTGAAAATAATGTGCAGGTTCTCTCCAAAGGTCACTTTTAACAATGGCTCACTCCACCTCAGCAAGGCCAATTAACAGCAAAATATGTTGGCAGCTCTGCAAAACTGCTTGTCATGTTCATCACATATAAACCTGGATCTTCAGCACAAAATGCACAATAAATCAATCATTAAACACCGTGTAGTGCTTTTAATAGTATAGACGATTCCTTTAAAACTGCTCCATGTCGGAAAGAAATGTGAAATTAAATGTCACTCCTTCTCTTTCTCCAGTCAGGGAGCAGAGCCAGGAACTCTGGGCCAGATAAATGTAAAAGCAAATTCGACTCTTGGATACTACTAAACTGTTATATATCATCAAACTGTGATATCCAATACCTTCCACGAGTTATTATGTGACAAAATGTGGTAATTTATCTTTTTGGTGTACTCACTTTACCTCACCCTGCCTAACCTATTTCCACTTCAGTTAATGGTTTTTAGTATTCCCTGGAATAACTTTCAATAACTGCGAAGAAGAGGGTGTGACATCAGTGTATTAAGCTTTGGAGTTGTACATGATCTTTGTACAGTGTACTGGATATATTGTATTTCATATTCAAAAATATATTTTTATTTTCCAAGCTTTGACAACATCAACTTTCTTGTTACCAATTGGCATTGTTTTCTCAATGTCTGGACAGACTGGACATACTTTGTCAATGCAATAGCGACCGTGGAAGATGCAGTCATGTAACTTTATGTATAATTCAGATCAAAAGGCCAGGTTTGAAGATAGATGTGGTCATCCCTGTGCTAAATACCTGTCTTTCAAAGTCCAGGCCCTCGATGGCGACAGGTTTTCCATTAAAACCTCTGTAGTGTTCAAATACCTACTACTAGCTGACATGACCCTGAGCAGATTCAGTATCATCTTTATTGGCTAAGTATGTGTTACCTTGCATGGCAGCTGGGGGCTAGCTGAAGTGTGTGTGACAACACTGAGAGGTAACTGTTCAGCTCCTACATTGCTTGCTGCAATAGCTTCTGTTATATCAGAACTGGAGAGTATCTCTTCACTGAAAGAAGAGTGAAGAACGAAACGGAAGGCTTTTCTCGACGGAAAAGATTAATAATTTGATGGACAGGTTATTCGTCCAATCATCTGCCAAGTATGTTTTGAAAGCGCATACTTTTACCAGCTGTCAGTGTATCAGTGGCAATGCAGTATTGCATCTTGAATATTGCATATTTCCCAACATATCTTACTTATGAGGTACATACATACATACATGCAATACATAGATCATGTCTTTTTGTATATTCTCCTTTGAGTCTAAGGTCGGAGATCAAGCATAGAGGGACTACTGAAGGAAACAGTGTTTGATCAGTGACAATGTATTTACAGCCAAAAGTATGGGAAAATACATAGCTTTGAATTCATCAAGCATTTTGTGTGTTGATTTTCATTCATGAATTTATCATGAAGAAAGCTGACCTAAATGCACGAAAGCTATCTGGACCGCCTGGAAAGTAGCAGAAGAATCAGCAATTCCTTAGCCACACTATAACTTTTTAAAGCTTCATTTTTTGGTAAAAGTGTCCCGTCTCTCTTTGTCTCTATCAGACTAAAAACTAAGTGATGAATTATTACTACTATCTGTAGAGAATTGAGTCTTCTGAAAAAGCAGTCATTACGTGCGTCTGCACACACACCTTCTGACTGATAAGGAATACAGTTGTCATTTCGAGTTATAGCCCATGTACTCATGTCAAGATCTGGTTTATGTGTCCTTCACAATAAAAGATGTGTCAACCTCAATGAAGCCATCTTGTCTGGTGAAATGTTGGTACTTAAATTATACTCTGCTTCCAATCTGAGTGCGACCTGCTGCTATTTGGTTTATGTTACTTCTTGTTCTCTCACACAACCAGGTGTGTACTTCTTTATTTTGTTGTTGTTCATTATTAGCGAAGTTGACGCTCAACAACACTCTATCTATCAGACGCAATTAGTTTAAGCAACAGCATTTAACATTGGATTCAAACAAGAACCATTCTCTCATCCAGGACATCGTTATTCGAGCACCGTGTGAAACGTCAATGTTGATTAATTTGTTGCATAACCTACGTACTTAAATAACGCAGATGCTGTAGTTATTTTAACCTAAACCAACATAATTTTCCTAGAATAAGTAACCTTTGTCAAAAAAGTAGTTTTGTTGACTAAACCTATTTAATTTCATTCAATGTATTTCTTAAACCTAACTAAGAATTTCACCATATTTGCCTAAACCTAGCAAAGTAGTTGTATTGCCTTAACCTAACTAAGTTGTTTCCTGTGGAGACAGAAGTTTATTTTGAAAAGACCGTATGCAACGAGATGCAATTGAAACGAGTTGCTGGACCTTTGTAAAAATAAAAAATAAACTTTCATCACATCGTTTTATGACGACGAGTTGAATATACACACCAATTACTAGATCAAGTTATCAAGTTAAGTCTCTGTGAGGTCAGCTTTTCTGCTGTTGCGTCTCTCAAAACAGAAAACAGATCTAAGCTCAACATTGAGCATGAATTGAGAGCGGCCGTATCAAATCTACAACCCCGTTTTAAAAAGATTTGTAATACTGCCACTAATACTGATACAACGCGATGGCTCACACATATCTGCACTCATTTTGTTTTGCACAAGTTGCATGTTATTGTTATTCTCTTGATAAGATATTCAGTGCAAAACAGGTTATTTGCAGCCACAATAAGCTATTTGTTTTGCCAAATATTAGTAATTATTTTGCACAGATATAATTTTATCTGCATTGTTCCAACAAAGTGATTGCACATGTTATTAGTTTTTGTCTGATGGAGCAATTTGGTTTTCTTGAAAGTGATTGCAATTTTCTGTATTCTATTATTTGAAAAAGCACGGATGGAGGAGTCACAACAAGTTATTTCAATAAAAATTAAGCATGGACCATTTTGTTGGGGCATGAACATTTTTCTTTCTCCAAAGTGTGGCGTGACACAATAAGTATGAGAACCATTGGGTTAATTGATGACTCTAAATAGCCTGTAGGTGTGAATGTGAGTGTCTATGTGTGTCAGCCCTGTGATAGTCTGGTGACCTCTCCAGGGAGTATGCTGCTTTCTCCCAATGTCAGCTGGGATCGACTCGAAACCCTGAACATGAACAGGATAAACGGTTAAATATAATGAAGGGATGTTCTTAAAATTAGAGATGTGGGAAAGCTCAACTTGTAACATAACTCATAATTAAAATATATATTTAGCCACATGATAACAAGACACAGATTAGAACCAATGCAAAACTAGAATGTTTTAACAGTTAAAGGCTTGTGAATGGTTTACTAGGAGAATGAAGATGAAGTGCACTTAATATGCATGGACATTGATGTGCACTGATGATTCTGTGGAAGATCTTCATGGATCTATAATATGGAATTATGAAATATCAAATGATCAATTTAAAATAATAGGCTTGATCTTCAGTTTATCATTATTTAGTATTAGCATTAGTATAAAAATGTAAATTGACCGAATGGAAGACAAACTTAATCACAGCTGTGGAATCAGATAATGGGAGAGAGGAGGTCGACAGAAGGTCAAAAACCAACATGTCAAAACACGCATTGCTAAACATTTATTATTTTGCATCACAATTCTGTTTCTGTTGGGTGTGTGTGTGTGTGTGTGTGTGTGTGATTTTGAGAGCCACACTAGAGTAATGCAGGGTAGGATTCATAGACTGGGGTCTTAGTAGTGTATTGTTATGTTTATTATATAATATTTATGTGCATTTTTATGTTAGTTAAATGTAAAATGTAAGTTTCCTTGCATTTGACAAATAATGTATGGACAATAAAAACAAGTTGTTTTTTTGCCAAGGTATATGCATCTATGCTTGTAGGTTTGGTTTGGTTTCAGAAGTGCTGTGGGCACATGAGGTCAGATGTTCTCAGATACAACTAAAGGGTATGTCAATGCTATTTCCTATATTATAGTACTTTATAGTACTATTATAGCTGCATACAAATTCAGGAAATATATATAAACGTAAATGTAAATAATTGTAAATACATGTATCTATATACATGCAGGAAATGGAAATGCAATATTATTATTGCAATAACAGCACAGAAAAGGTTTCGTTAATAAACTGAATAACTTATGGTAGATAAATATTGTATTTGGTTCTTCACTAAGAAGATCTCGAGCCTTTTTAGAAGAATACTGGCTTTAAATAGTGTATGTAGGTCTTCCTCTCAGGCTGCAAGTATAAATGCACTGAATAGAGGGTAAAGGCCGTATGAAGGCCAAACACCGGGCAAAAACGCTGCTGCTCATAGAGCTTTTGTGTAGTGTTCATATGTTTGTTATTCAGCCAGTGTTCCTGGGTCTGGTGGACCCGCTGCATTTTGGGTTTTTTAATTCAACACAATCACACAATTTTAGTTTACTAGTCCTGGTGCTCGTCTTCATTTCCGAATTAGCTGATGCTCAATCTCATCCTCTTCTTCAAAGTCAATGTCAGACTCTGAATTTTCATAAATGTGATCCTACCATTCTGAAACCTCTTCCTCTCCATCATCATCAAAATCTCTCTTCCAAAATCAATTGCAAGGCCCTCTGAACAGATAATCTGTTGGCCACCTTGATCAGTTGTGATAAGGAACCAAACAGGCAAAGCTATATTTATTGTGTCCCGCACCCAATTTGCAGCTGGGATGGAGTATGAACAAATAAAGAAATAAAGACCGGTTCAACAAGACAGAGGATACAATGTGCGGTAATGTGGGAGAAGACAGGTATTTATCAACAATGTTGCAACCTTGTGCGGGAACGGCAGGGTCATAACAACAAAACACACACACACACACACACACACACACACACACACACACACACACACACACACACACACACACACACACACTATAGCAGGCCCAGACAGGAGGACAGAGTGAAGGTTCACAGAACCTACAATTTCCACACTCTTATTAGCCCCGGCTTCAGTGGACCTGAACATCCTCCAGTAATATGAATGTGTAGGGGGGTGTACAGTGTGTGGTCATTGGAAATGTGTTCTGATTCATATTCTTCACAGAAAATGAGCCAAGGCCAATGAGTCGGAGTTTCAAAAAATAATTAATCGTATAATTTTCTTTTGATAAAAAAGGAAAACGGGTCCCACAGACCCGAACACCACACAAGGGTAACTGTGAACTGAAAATAATCATAATTAAAACAATAATAATAACAATTGAAGAGAACCTATGTGAACAGTTTCATTAACTTTCCTCTCGTCTCCTCCGGATTTTAACTCATTAAACTTAGTTTACTTTTAGTGAGTAAAACTGAGATTATAACATGTTGGCCCTATCCACAGAGGAAAGTCCTTCATAATTGCTAGTAGGGGGTGAATAAAAACCTTCGATAAGGTAATTGGGATTGGTTTTCATATTGGAACGCAGTGAGTGCATTCAGCCACTCACCAAATCACATGTTGAATGTCCTTCCTCCATTTGAAAAGCTGCTGTTTTGTGTGAATGTTTTGAAACCTGCATTGTTTACATAGTGTTACACTGGTGTCCAGTCCTTTTCTGTTCGTCCAACAGTTGCTCCTCTGCTCTGCCTCCCTCAGCTAAAGTGCAGACGAGGTCAGCCAAACGGTGACACCATACCAGACAATGGAAAACATTCAGCTGCCGGTTCCTCTTGCACCACTGCATCCCTGCAGACTGCACTGTCAGCTATACTGAGGCCAGAAAAATGTATATGCATTGGCATTTTATCGCAGAACATGCATGCTTTTTATTTTTTGGGGTATTTTGCAGAAATGTCCCTAAGGACGCCAGACCTAATCATCAAACCATTACTGTACAAACACACAGCATATATTTTAATAAAGGCTTCATGTTTACAGGCCTTGACACTTCATCAGTGATGGAGAGAGAGAAAACCAGTATCACGCAAGAAGCAAGATGCTTATGTAGCAGACCTGTAGGAATTATGTGCAGTTAGTCTGCTGTTATACAAGTTTTTTACTTATGGATTGTATATTTTTTTAACTTCGATGCAATTTTGAGTTAGAAAACCTGACAAAAATAGAATTCATAATTATGTTGATATTATACTGTTTGGCTCTGACATCTGGATTTTAGGATGATATTATTCTAAAGTTATTATTTCAGCCTAACAATGTCACCATTCCTTTAAACTGTCTCTGGATGTTATTGTATAACTCTACAATATCATTATGAGCATCTGGTGTTATTTGACCTCCTCCTCTGCAGTCACCGATGGGCTTGCTGTGGAGAGACGTTTTCCACGTGGAACCCTTTCTTCTTTATTTCAGAGAGAACGAGGCTCAGGTGACGCGTCATTAACAGTGACATCATTATTGGTCCCGGGTCCTGGTCTTCAGCAGGTCCCTTAATTCTGCTGCTGACGCTGTTGCAATGAGAGACTTCCCTCTGGATCTCTGAAAGCAGGACTTCTACATCGGACATGCGGGGCAGGAAGTGGAGCCTTCTATGGAATTATTGTGTCGTTAGCTATGTATATAGTTCATAGTCCTTATGGACACACTGCGTCCCTCACCGTGTTAACGCTGCTCATTCACACCGTTATCTGAGGTTAAGAGAGTTTGCTCAATCTGACGTGGCTCACTCTTTAGGCCGAACGGAGAAAGTTAAGAGAAGAATACCAACATGTTCTTGCATGTAGTTTGTTGTTCAAATGGTTTATTTAATAAGGGGACAGTGCACATGAATAAAAACATTTCTATTAAATGTGCCAGCGTTAGCCAAGAGGCTATTTTCCATCTGTAGTCCCGAGGCAGATGTTAAAAAACTAAAACAAACCTAAACACATAAATAAGATTACATATACAAGATTATAAAATGTTTTTGCTTTTAAAATGTGTGCACAAACACAGCTAAAAAACAATAAAAGACATGCAGATAGATGATGGTCGACCAGCAAAGTCAAGACAGACAGACAGCGGACAACAGACAAACAGCTGACAACAGAAAGACAAACAGCTGACAACAGACAAACAGCTGACAACAGACAAACAGCTGACAACAGAAAGACAAACAGCTGACAACAGACAAACAGCTGACAACAGACAAACGGAGGGAACATACAACACGGACAGAAAGAGGAAGGCAAGGAGCAGTTATGTTCTAGTGCTGACAGAGCTGGGCACCAATCAATCATTTCTTTAGTTGTGCCTCAAAAGAACTGTATGTCCGTAGATCTCAAATAGTCCCTGGAATGGAGTTGTACTTAGTGTTACTTAGTTTCACTAATTCGCTCATTCATAACTCTTTTGTCCACCATTGTGAATCCCACCTGGATGACGCAGCAAGTTCAACTCCAAAAGGGCATTTCTCCAGAGGGTTGCCAAGGAGATGCCCCTGAGCTGATTTTAGACCTATGTTCTCCCTTGATTGAATGCCACTTGACATATTGTCAATAGGTTCATCACCTTTTTTTTCCTGTACTCCTGAATATACATCAGAGCAGCTGGTGTCTCGAGAGGCGTCAATCGCTCCTCTTCTATTTCCTTGACAGGTGGAAATGTGCAGGGGAGCTGATCTATAAACCCTCCAGTCATGACTGAAGTCACTTTGTGTTTAACACGCTGAAGAAGAAAAAATGTATCCGGAAACCTCCAAGCGAATGACTGTGAAAGCTTCATGATCAGAGTAGCAGGATTTTGTGAGCAGAGTCATCCTAATTTTACTGAAATGCAGCCACAATTGTAACAGGCCAAAAGGGAGAATTTGAAAGTTTCTAACTGGGACATTTTTCTGACATTATTCTCTGTCCCTGGTTGAAGCCTGTCCGTTACAGACAGAAATTGTTTCAACATTACTATATTTTATTTGCACTGCTACATCATTTAATACTTTCTTTCTAAAAGTAAAGCAATACACAGCACAGGAGGATACAATTCTTCTGCAATGACAGCACAACTGCAAGAAACTTTACATGTGTAGCAAGGTGAAAGATACTGAAAGAAGCTGACTGTGGCTATCAGTGAGCCAATGGCCTTTGACAAAACACGTTTAGGGATGATAAGTCTGGCTAATGAGGTCTGGCAAAGGAAATGACTCACCTTAAAACCACTAACAGCCTTCACAAGTGCTTAAGGCTGTTGATAACTTGTTTCAGTTTCAGTTGTCTGTGATAGTATACAGTAAATACATTGAATCAACAACATTAAACAACTATATATACTATCTATACAACATTAAAACACATACAATTTCACAGATACTGAAATATTGAAATTGTCATCTTTCCATGCAGCTTTTGTGCCATCCAGCAAATGCATATGCATATATATATATTAGTGCTGTCAAACGATTAAAATATTTAATCGCGATTAATCGCATTTATGTCATAGTTAACTCGCGATTAATCGCAATTAATCGCATTTATGTCATAGTTAACTCGCGATTAATCGCAATTAATCGCATTTTTTTTTTTGCATTTTAATGCTCTTATCAACATGAAAAAGTGGATTGGCTTGCTTTATTTTATTGAAAAAACAACTGCCAAACAGGGCGGTACAAAATAAAATTACTGCACATTTCAGGTAAACAAGGGTTTACAAAATAAAAGAGCTGCTCTGGTTTCAGAGAGCTGCTCCGGTGCTCCTCTCATGAGGGCTGCTGTTGCATCTTCACCCTGGGAGCGTTTAAAACGCAGATATAGCGGTCTGCTTTTCACGCGACATATTTTTCGACGCTCTCTGACCGCTGCTGTGTGTGCGACCAGCGCTCACCTGTGTGTGCGCGCGCACGTGTGTGTGTGCGCATCAGGCGGAACTCTACTGTGCGCGACGCAGAGCAAAAGAGAAGTGTTAACGCGATCATTTAGAGACCGACGTGACAAGCTGTCGTGTAGATAAGATCAATAAAATACGTCCGTATTACCTGAAAATCCCTGAAAAAGAGGACGTCTGGTCACCCTACTTTAGCCTAGCTTCCACCCCAAACGGCGTGCCTATTGTTTTGCTTCCGGTTGACCTACATCCGGCGTGGTGCTCGCGAGAAAAAAAATTGAAAACTTAAAATGCGTTAACGCCGTTAATAAAATTGACGGCGTTAAAATTGGTTTGCGTTAATGCCGTTAATAATGCGCTAATATGACAGCACTAATATATATATATATATATTATATATATATATATATATATATATATATATATATATATATATATATATATATATATATATATATATACACACACTATATGGGGCAAGTGACACATTTTGCTGATCCAACTGTCAACATTTCACTGAGTTAAACTAAGAAAGAGTACAAAACCCCCTAAAGCACACCAACCCATTGAAAGACACACCCTTTGTAAAGACAGAGATCCATTTGTTACACAGTCATATAAGCAACCACAGGGATTGCAGCTCCCTACACTCAGTGCTACCTGCAGCTGCAAGGCCTCACCTGAGGTATCAATATGATGCATGCTCTTCATACAGCTGTCACAATATTGGGTGAGTATATGAAAGCCTCTGCAACACACTCTCAGAGAGGGACCTTAAATAGTCTCCAAAAACCCTTACAGGATAAGTAGAGTCATTCCCACTGCTGAAACAGACTGATGTGTGGGACTGTGGCCTCCCACCGGCGGACCTGCTGTGTGGAGGCGGCACCATTACCTGCATCTTCCTCCGAGTAGCCTGAGCAGATGTATTTGAGGTCTCAATTGAGTTGGGAGAAGAGGATTCCCTTGCTGGCATGGCACAAGTCTTACACTGCATGTGTTGTGCAATTATTATTGCATCTTCAGAGACCATCAGATAGAGGTGGTTTGCAGGCTCCCCCTGAGGAGGGGGGCTTTTGGGTTCATGGCCCACCTGCAGAACGATGGGTATTTCTAATATGTGTCAGCTTAAAAACTTTAATATGTGTAAATTAAAATATACCACACCACTCAAGAAAAATCATGATCATGATTAAAAGAAACCAGCAGGGACTGTTGGTAGTGCACGGGTTGCAAACAAGTAAAAATGATTATTGAAGTAGGTGACAACAGGTCCAAAGTCCTCATTTCTGTGAGGCGACTTTAGTTTTTCATTTACTATTATGGCTTGGTGTATCAGCCTTAATCGCCCAAATATCCATTAATGACATTCTTAGAGCCATTACCATTCTTTGAGTTGAATAAAATGAAGGAGTTGAAGGGATTGAGTGTTCTGAATGTGTAATATTTTTTTCAGAGCACTGGCCAGGAGATAAAAGCTTTTAGAAATTCAGAAAGGTCAGCACCTGATGAAGTAATCATTGAAACACTAGTATTGATCAACAATTCTGTCAAACCCCTGCTGAGGAATTTTCAGTCATTTCGCAATATGGGGCCACACAAATCATTTCAAGTGTCCCTTTCACTGTTGAGGTTTAATTTCATGAAAGTGGTGCATATTTTTGAAGGTAAATGACAGGATGACACATTTGTGAACGTGTTCTCCTTTTATCTAATAACATAACAATAAATATTCCAGGGACCAAAGACGAAATCTGACATGATGAGCCCTGCTACTGATTCATACAAATACAGTGACTCTAATGACGCTGACTACAAAGAGCTTTTCAGCAACAAAGACAGACACAAATAATGGATTAAAGGGTAGGCTAGATTAGGTTTTCAAAGAGTAGCAACTAAGAACACAGAAAGCATATGTTTAGCAATTTGCAGGCCAAAAAACTCCATTCCCTAAACTGCATCCAGGGAGAAGCTGATCTAAATTTGGCTGAAAAGTTGTATTTTAATGTGAACAACTGAAAAGTCAACGGTTAGTCTGGACCATCCTGCTTTGCTTACTATGAAACAGAGCAGAGGATACTCTAAACCAGGGGTGTCAAACTCATTTTAGTGAAGGGGCCGCATGCTGCCCATTTTGATCTCAAGTGGGCCGGACCAGTAAAATCACAGCATATTAACGCATACATAATGACTTTTGGATGATAAACCCTATTTTAAGGTATTTCTACAATAAACTATAAACATAAAGACCAAAAATTCAGACATCAGCCCACTGTTTACCTGCCTGGTCTTTCCTCTGCAGATTCCCTCGCAGTTTAGCAATAGGTCTAGTAATGTCAGTGTGGTGATCAATTGCAACTCTGGGTCAAGGGATAGCGTCCCTGTTTTTCAAACAGTGGATCAGTGGTTCAAGCCCAGCTCAGGTTTTATTTTATTTATTTTTTTCGTATATTTTTTTTCTTTCTACAATTTTAACAATTATCCCGCGGGCCGGACTGGTCCCCCTGGCGGGCCGGATTCGGCCGTATGTTTGACACCCCTGCTCTAAACGTTGTTGGTGAAGTCAACGTGACCACTAACTTTCACGATTACAGCTCCTCTCCTTTTCTCTGCTCCCCAAGGAGAGTATCTTATGCCCTTATGTCCCCTGCGGTCCATTGCATAGCTCATTCATGAGGTCTGGAAATATCTGCCAACTCAGCTTTCCCACCAAACTCTCCCTAAAATAGCCATGGAGGCAAGTGTGGAGGTCCCTCACTTTGTCGTGCAGTAACATAACCAGGTCATGGTTGCTAACAACAGGCCCAGTCAAGTACACAGACAATGTTTGCCGATTTAAATGCTGTTCCTGACATTCAAATGAAGAAAGGCAGAGACAGGAAGACAAATGAGGAGTTAAAAAAAAAGAGAAATTATGGATGTAGAGAAGAAAAAAAGAAAGTAAAAGTAGTTTATAGAGAGCAGAATAAAGTATAGTAAAATGTCCTTCTTGCTACAGGCTGCAGATAGCATGAACATTGTGATATCCAAACTGTACCAGATTTTTCTTTTGATTTATAGTGGACTATTATCAGTAAAGTCTCAGGGAATGTACTGGTTGTTAGACATTCAACCTTCTAATGCTTCTCAGAGTAACCCCAGCCCATCTATGTAATTCATAAACTGCTCAATATTCCAGTGCAATTTTAAAATCATAATTCAAATTTGCTCCATAGTAATCTGCCTTGAGAGGAAAATAAATCACTCTCAGTCTCCTTACAGTAATTCACAAGCCTGTGTGGGTCCTTTATTCATGCCAGTCTGTCACTACACGCACATAGAACTAGAAGTCTAGGGATAGACAGAATGTTGTGAGCCAAATCAATAATTGCCATCTTCATTCAGTATCACCAGGATGTGTTCACATTGGATCCATCTGCATGCATACCACCTGGCTGGCTACTGGCCATAATCTAGTTGATTAACTTTTTGGTTAAGTTGTTTGCATTTGTTTTGAGCTCCTGTGTTGACAGTAATAAAGCAGATGACAGAGCCTGTCGTTCCCTCACAGTTTACCGATTAACAAGTCTACCGCTAGCGTCTTGGTGAGGCTGTGTTTTGGCATAGGGGTGCATTGAGTTTAGTTTAATCTCCATTGGACAGATGATAGTGAAGAGGCAGACAGGAAACAGGAGAGAGCAGCGATTGAAGCCGGGCTGCTCACAGTGCCCCTCATCATCTTGATACCGAGGCACCCATTAGCGACTGTATGAGACACACCAGGCTTTCAACTAACTCCTATGTAAAACCATCTGCATAATTATTAGACGCTCTGTGCAACTGACTAGTATAATGAGTGAGAAAGTCCACTGAATCAGCGAATTAGGTATGGTGGAAGGGTCAAACAAACTCAGGACACACACTGGGTTAGCATGCCTGTCTTTCAATCAGAGGATCGGTGGTTCAAGCCCTGGCTACGCTAGTCCACATCGATGTGTCCTTGAGCAATTGCTACCCGTTGCTGTGTCTACGGTGTATAGAAAAAATTTAAGTTGCTTTGGATAAAAGCATCAATATGATTTCTCACCATGGTCCAACCCGCCCAGCCCAAGCTGCTTTCATCTTGTCTTTCATCAGACATCTGGCAGTGGTGCCTACTGGTAGCCACCACTAAGGACAAGAGTCCCGGTTAAAGTCTGATGGGTTTTTTCAGGGTGCAGGGTTGCACGGATACGGCATGGCCCCATTGGCCAGCCAGCCCAACTGCTTCCACAGTCAGCCGGCTGGCCAGAGAGCAAGAAGCCTTTGCTGCCATGTGACAGGGAGACGCTGTCTAACATAGCAGAACGCAGCTTTGAATAACACATGCGTTCACAAACCTCACCACCGGCTCTACTTTTTCAAATGTTGACCACCTATAGGCCAGCCTTCCGTCTGTAAATGCTCTGGTGGTGGAGAGGACCAAGACAGGGTATCACGGCTTTCTAGCTGCTGCACCAGAGCTGGTCGTTCGTCCTCTAACACAGTTTCATGGGGAGTGACAACGCAGCTGCAGTTGAACAGATTGGATGGACAGGAGACTGAAACTGGGTTGTTCTCTCCAGTTCTGCAACGTCCCTCCACCTTCATATGGGTCAAGGAGGTGAATCTATGCTCCCAGGGGGAGATAAATTACCTATCAGTAGAGATCCAGGCCCTGTTACAGAAACAGGCCGTGTCTGTCGCCCCCACTCGTGACAGACAGAGGGGTCCCATATGCATACTTCCTGGTTCCCAACAAGCCGGGGAGTAAAACTGATGTCCCGCAGTTGCTGGAACTGGTGGTTAAGGTGGAGAAATGGTTTACCACCATCAATGTCCAGGTGTATGACGATAAACCCGTGCCAAAACTAACGAGCGCAAATGAGCTCCACGAGAGCGCGCAAATCAAACAGCTGCGCGCGTAATTTACTTTGACGAGCGCTTTTACATGACTACGCGAGTAAAATCCCCGCTCACGAGAGCAAAAGTCCCTCTTGAAGTTGGAACCTGCTCGCTCTCGAAGCTTTAACCTGCTCGCTCGCGCTCGAGTAGATTTTCTTTTTGACAGTAAGTGGGCGGATCCAGTCACCATCGATCTCTACATCTAATTGGTTACAATCCTCGGCTTCGGATTGGCTGGAATGCATTTCTCACCGGCACACTCTGGGAACAATGGGGGATGAGAAAACACAACTGAAAGTTGACGTTCTCTGAATACTACTGTTATTGAGTCACAAAATGTAATTTTAGGATGTTTTCAGGCGAGAAGTTAGTTGTTTAAGCATCAAATCTGTGGTCGGTTTGTCAAGAATCAGCCGACTTAAAAAGATACGCCGACGGTTTGAGTTCCTGCTGAGGGACCGTGAGTCCCGCAGCACCGGGCCGTCAGCGCTCTGTCTGCCCGCCGAGAGCAGCCTGATCCCGGCAGGACTTTTTGAAATGGCTCCGATTTCTCCGTAGCGGTTAAACATGAGATACAATTCGGTTTTGAGGATCTAATGAGCAATCTTTATTAGTTTATTATTTATTCACAGTAACGTTACATCAGTTTGACTGAGGGAAAGGTTTATAACTTAAGATGTTAATTTAACTTTTACTTTAAACTACAGCGGTGTCTTATTACTTTTGACCAAATTGTTTGCAATAAATAAACATAGCTATAAACACAATATATATACAATTATATGTATTTCTGTATTTGTTATTTTGAGTGTGTATGTGTGAGTTTACCGTGTATTGATTCAAGATTCTTTTATTGTCATATGCACAGATAACAGGCAGTTATTCTGTACAATGAAAAGCTTATTTTGCTGGGTCTTCCTAACACACAGAATTACAATAAACTTAAGGCAAAAAATAAGACACAAAATATAGTGACAGTATTGCACAAAAATATGTATAAAGTGCACTATGCATTGCTTCAATATCCAAAGTATGGCCGTGACATGAAGTCACAGCAGCAGGAAGAAACTGTTTGTCAGTCTCGTAGTATCTCTATTGATATTGTCTTTAATAAGGGATCTGCATGTCATTTAGTTTGTTGCATACGCCTAATAAATACCAAACAGTGTTTCGAGGCAGTTAATGTATCTTGGGTGTGTCCAAGTTAAAGAACTATTCAAGAAAGGGTCAAATACAATTACAACACAAGATAAAAGGACTAAATAAGAGGCACAGACCTTTTATTCTATTGGAGGCACCGCCAGTTAATTCCGTTTTTTAGAATAAGAGAGCAACGATTGTAGGAACCATTATATTATATCATAGCGCCATCACTTTTAAAACTGTACCCAGGACCCCACCCATAGTACTACTACACCTAGCAGATTCATATAATAGTATAGATACATGGGACGGGTGTAACATAAATAAACACAATATATATAACATTATGTGTATCTCTTTGTATATACTTATATAGATACACATATAATTGCAAACAATGTGGTCAAAAGTAATAAGACACCACTGTAGTTTAAAGTAAAAGTTAAATTAAAATCTTAAGTTATAAATCTTAACTTTCCCTCAGTCAAACTGATGTAACGTTACTGTGAATAAATAATAAACTAATAAAGATTGCTCGTTAGATCCTCAAAACCGAATTATATCTCATGTTTAACCACTACAGAGACTCAATAACAGTAGTATTCAGAGAACGTCAACTTTCAGTTGTGTTTTCTCATCCGCCATTGTTCCCAGTGTGCTGGTGAGAAATGCATTCCAGCCAATCCGAAGCCGAGGATTGTAACCAATTAGATGTAGAGATACGATAGTGACTGGGTCCGCCCACTTACTGTCAAAAAGAAAATCTACTCGAGCGCGAGCAGGTAACAGACAATAGAGAAGGTTAAAGCTTCGAGAGCGAGCAGGTTCCAACTTTGAGAACAACTTTTGCTCGCGTAGTGATGTAAAAGCGTTCGTCAAAGTAAATTACGCGCGCGGCTGTTTGATTTGCGCGCTCTCGTTGAGCTCTTGCGCGCTCTCGTGGAGCTCATTTGCGCTCTCTACTTTTGGCATTGATTTGCCCCCATACAGGTGGCTCCAAAACATTAGGCTATGTAGCTGCAGGGCATGCATTCATCACAATTCACCAACTGTGCCCATAAAGACCAGCTGAGGGTGGAGCCTGTGTGAGCTGGAAGGAAAGTTATGATATTGTAACCCTAGTTCTATAAGCACAAACTGAGCCCTCTATCACAGGGTTCCTGCCTCTTCTACACCGCTCACTGAAGACATCTGTAACCTTTGTTACAAAGTTAACCGTGTTTGTTTCACAACCATGTGTAACCGCTCTACATAAACATACAAGGCATACCAAGTAACCATTCGCCTTCCGAGGGAACTTCCAAGTGATTACGATTTATAATAAGTCGTCATGATATAGTATGATTCATAAAATGATATATATAGGTGGGGAAATAATTGGTGATCATTGATACTACCGATACTAGTTTAGTTACAGATACTATTGATACTCAAGGATGAATTGTATAGATATTTCCTTGTTAATTCTAACATGAGCTTATACTGCTCCATGAAATGTACATATGACATGTGATCCATAACCAGGTTCCTTCAGTGCCTTAAATTAATAATATCAGTGGAGGAGGTAAATCCAACTGAAATCCAACAGGCCTGTATTGCTCAGACGGTAAGACCTTTTATGTCCTCTGAAAGTGAGCAGAGCTCATCTAAACAGACCAACTCTCAGAGGATCTTCCCTATATCAATAAAGATAAGAAGAAATGAGAAACATTTATTCAACGAAATGTTGACGCAAGTACTTAATTGTGAACTCTGCTCACCAAAACAAATGGCACAGCAATTAAATCTCTTTCAATATTTGTCCACACAATATGGAATGACACTTAAACAAAAGAGAGGAAGGCCTAACAGGGCTCACAGTTCTTACAATAGACAACATTCAGTTATATATTTGTAATATCTGTCTCTATTTCGTTTTCTAATGCCCTATAAAGCTGCATACAGAGAGTAACAGAAGGGAATCAAATCTAATGTTTAACAGATCAGAGGATTGCAGTGCAGTGTGATATGCAATGTCATTTTTAGCAACGCTAATCTTGTGTCCTGAGGGATAGCAATGCTGCCAACTGGGCAAAGCCTGAAAAAGGCTCCAAGTTGGTTTGCGGTAATATGATTACAGTTGGTTTGGTATGACGCACCACTAAGAGACTAATTGAATAGGTAAGGGCGTGACCCCATACTATGTAGGGGCCTGTCTTACATCAGCATCACAAAGTAAAAGGTTAGTTCTCAGATTGTGTTTTGTTTTAATGAGTATCATAAAGTGGGGGTACCAGCCACACACTGATACCAGTGTGTGGCTGGTATCATGGTGGAGGTGATGCTATCAATATCTGTAGAGTCGCCATCCTTCTGTCAGTCCTGTCTGTAGTAGTCATGGCTGATTATACATTTTGTTTTTTACATCCAAAGCTTCTTTTGAGGTTTTTGAACCTGGTCCCCTTTTGAAGTTTTGTACGTCTGTCGTCATATTTCAATTGTCACCCTAAACATGGGCAAAATGTGATTTTATTGTATTCTGTCATATAAATGTCTGTTTTTGTGCTGTTTGACTGCTGCTAGACCACCCCGTTGATACAGGTGTGTGCTGTATATTCCTTTGTGTCCAGCAAGCAGGAGAGCAACACATTTTTTCACTGCAGTGAAAATGTGTTTTAATATGAATTAAACCAGAATATTTCCTTCGATTAAAAACTGACTACAACCATTCAAAAAAAATACACATTTTACTTTTACAGAGACATGGATCGCTCCCTGTGTGAGTGAGAAGGTGGAACTATTGTTTTTATAGTTTATAGTTATAACTAATAATATTTCAAATTCAAATCTCAAATCTTGAAAGTTCTGTACAACCAGTTAAATACATTAAGTTAGGTATACAGTTATATTTTGGGATATTTCTTCAGTATACAGTTGGCTAAAAGCCCTCTGACCCATGCCGACCCATCCAGGACTGAGTGCAGCTGTGATGTAAACATTCTGTTTATGGATGGCTGTGTTTGCTGATGAGACTAGCTTTACGCTAGTCATCAGCAAACACATCCATCTGCTGCTTCAGCGGCTGAGCGGCATCTCTAATGAATGATGGACAAAACACACTCTCGACATTCGCTGGTCAGACACCTTGTAGCTCCATTTGAGCTTGAATTTGGTGAAATTGTATTAATGTAATGACATAAAAACACACCATGACCGTAAATAAAGACACGATGGGTAAGACATGTAATTTGCATTGACAAATGGCGCTGGAGTGCATTAAAAAGCATAAAATAGAGCTTGTTGTTCAAAAAGATTCACTCCAGACCCTCTACCTACAGAAGTCCAGGTAAGACCTAATGTTTATGTCAGCTTTACTTCCATAACTCTACTGGTCAGAAACAGTGTCTACATCTTGTCAGCGCCCCAGAAAATAGCTGCTTTTCCATTGAGCTGCTACATACACTCACCTAAAGGATTATTAGGAACACCTGTTCAATTTATCATTAATGCAATTATCTAATCAACCAATCACATGGCAGTTGCTTCAATGCATTTAGGGGTGTGGTCCTGGTCAAGACAATCTCCTGAACTCCAAACCGAATGTCAGAATGGGAAAGAAAGGTGATTTAAGCAATTTTGAGCGTGGCATGGTTGTTGGTGCCAGACGGGCCGGTCTGAGTATTTCACAATCTGCTCAGTTACTGGGATTTTCACGCACAACCATTTCTAGGGTTTACAAAGAATGGTGTGAAAAGGGAAAAACATCCAGTATGCGGCAGTCCTGTGGGTGAAAATGCCTTGTTGATGCTAGAGGTCAGAGGAGAATGGGCCGACTGATTCAAGCTGATAGAAGAGCAACTTTGACTGAAATAACCACTCGTTACAACCGAGGTATGCAGCAAAGCATTTGTGAAGCCACAACACGCACAACCTTGAGGCGGATGGGCTACAACAGCAGAAGACCCCACCGGGTACCACTCATCTCCACTACAAATAGGAAAAAGAGGCTACAATTTGCAAGAGCTCACCAAAATTGGACAGTTGAAGACTGGAAAAATGTGGCCTGGTCTGATGAGTCTCGATTTCTGTTGAGACATTCAGATGGTAGAGTCAGAATTTGGCGTAAACAGAATGAGAACATGGATCCATCATGCCTTGTTACCACTGTGCAGGCTGGTGGTGGTGGTGTAATGGTGTGGGGGATGTTTTCTTGGCACACTTTAGGCCCCTTAGTGCCAATTGGGCATCGTTTAAATGCCACGGCCTACCTGAGCATTGTTTCTGACCATGTCCATCCCTTTATGGCCACCATGTACCCATCCTCTGATGGCTACTTCCAGCAGGATAATGCACCATGTCACAAAGCTCGAATCATTTCAAATTGGTTTCTTGAACATGACAATGAGTTCACCGTACTAAAATGGCCCCCACAGTCACCAGATCTCAACCCAATAGAGCATCTTTGGGATGTGGTGGAACGGGAGCTTCGTGCCCTGGATGTGCATCCCACAAATCTCCATCAACTGCAAGATGCTATCCTATCAATATGGGCCAACATTTCTAAAGAATGCTTTCAGCACCTTGTTGAATCAATGCCACGTAGAATTAAGGCAGTTCTGAAGGCGAAAGGGGGTCAAACACAGTATTAGTATGGTGTTCCTAATAATCCTTTAGGTGAGTGTATGTTATATATACTGTCAATGACCGTCTATGTTGTCTCCAGATCAGTAGATATTTAGATGTATAATGATACCTACTCTAAACAAGTAACTTTTTTTAGTATGCGTTTATGTAACCAGTAGCTTATTCATGGCAGTCACATTGTAATGTAATAAGTTACTTGTCACAATCAAGTTATACCTTCACCATTTCAGTTGATGAATTGCTCACGGATTCCTGATTTAATCTGTACGTAGTCAAATCATACGGCGCCCACAGCTGATTTGTGGTCTGGGCCCCCTGGTGGGTTAATTCAGCCCTTGTTGGTCTGTCAGCAATATCTTGATAGATTCCTGTGAAATCTCGTACAAGCAATTATGTTCCCAGAGGATGAATCCTTTTGATTTTGATCTTTTCTGCGTTAGAATAGTAGAGTAGTGCTGCAGGAATGAATCCTAGCACCCATAAATTAGCCGGTATTTAAGATATGTGGTTAAGTCTTTTAATGTTTTGTTCTCCAACATAAAATATGTCATCAAATTCCCTTCTAGTGAATTTAGAAGTTTTTACGTGTCTCAAAAAGGTAGTTGCTAATAACTGGATGACTGAGACTACTAAACATAATCGCAGGGTAGTAACATCGTATTGGTGGTGATGTGCGACCATAATGTAGTTTGTTTATATCCTTACGTTAGCTTTTTACTTCATTAAAAATCATAAGTGGTGTTCATTTGTGAAGACTATATTGCTGAACAAAACATGTAAGTATCGAAAACATTTGTTTTCGACAGATCTTATTTTCTGAACTAGACCAAAATCCAATTGGCTTTTTATCTTGGGAACGAGTGCAATACTCCCTCCAAAAATGTATTATCTCTGCAGCACTCTATTAAAAACAAAACAAGAGGAAATATATCAAAACTACAAAGGGGCTATTCCTGCTGTTAATTTGTGACCCCACCTTATTTTAGTCCTTTCCTTCAGTCCATCCTTCACCCATCATTGCATGGGTTGAGCCATGGATGTGGGAGACCACAGTTTCACAGATTACTGTAATAATCAAAACACACTGGTCCACAGATGTAAGTAAACACACAAGTGCTGAACCTAAAGGTACACATTTCTTTACCAGCAAGATGTCTTACAGTTGACTGCATCGAGATGATAAAAGAAAGTTCTCAAGAGACCGAACAGATACCATCTTATGCTGTGCTGCAAAACTACATATTCATGCTGAGCACTTGAGTGAACCTCACAAAAACCATCCTCCAACAGTCTGTGGGTACTGTGACTGAATGCACAACCTGACGAGCATGCTAAGCTACACAAATCAAACGAACCCACAATGTGTGTTAACTGTACAGGGGCACACTGGGTCAGGCTAACATGCTTGTGGTGGTTCTGCTTTCCCTTTGAATGTTTCCCTTTAGTGAAGTTTGAAACTGTACTAATGTTCTGGACAATAATATAAACAAGGACTGGTTAAGTAGACTGGTTATATTGGGACAGAGAGGCTGAGTGGACTGGTTATAGTGGGACAGAGAGGCTGAGTGGACTGGTTATAGTGGGACAGAGAGGCAGAGTGGACTGGTTATAGTGGGTGTCCATAACTCTTTTTGTTTATTGCAATTTTTGTTGAATGTTCAGAGTTTTGAAATGTTTAGATTTTCAGGTTTTTTCTTGAAAGACTGACGAAGACAGCTTATATTCATAATTAATAACTAGTTGCATAACCATACAACTAGTGGAGTTGGCAATGCCCATGCTGAGGTGAATAAGGTGTCCCCAAGTCATCATATAAAGTTAAGATCTAAAACTCTACAATATGTTAAGTTGCTTCAAGCAGATTAGATTCATACAAGCTGACACATTCTAGTCTCATCTGTTGCATGGTATTAATGGAGGCTTAGTTATAGTTGTGCAAGTAAAATGTTTACTCGCTGCACATACACCTTGATACTACATTTTATGCCAGTGGATGACTTTTTTTTACATGTACAATACTGGTACTTTTGTTGTCAGACATTTCGGTGTACACCGTGATTAATAATGGATGTCAAGTGTACAGTTTGGTCCCTCTTTCCTCTCTGTGCATATGCATATGTATGAACAAGTGTGTGCTTAGATAAAGGGAAGTGAAATTCTGTCACAATGGGCCCGGAAAAACAACACATTCTATCATATATCATTTTTTTAATATGGTGAAACAAGTAAGGAACAAAACAAAGCATTTTCCTATGAGTGAAACCCAAGAGAGCAGCATAAGACGGCACACTTTTTTTGCTCCTCGTTTCTTTGAATACATAATTAAGGCATCCCTGAATCGATGTGTTCTGTCAAAGAGAGGATGCATTCTAAGTAAATCGTAAGTACTTTATTATATTGTTCAAATCTGGTGATACATTGAACAATTGTTGCAAACATCTCCATCACCAGCTATGTGAGTTGATGATATTGTTGTCATTGTTCTTGTCACTAGTTCAGTCAGGTCTAGGCTATTTAATCATACACTGACAATGACAACTTGAAAGTTAGAAAACCACAGTTTCTCCGATTTCTTTCCACAAAAAAACAAATTGTTGAGTCATCACGGAATCTGTGTCTGATGCTACTTTTATAAAATATGAAGGCATCAAACCTGGCAGTGGTATGATCCATCTCAGCAAAATGAATGAATTAGATTATTTACCACAGCTGTCAGCTTTAAATGTCAAACTCATCTACAGAATGTATGCATCAGTGATATCGTAGCCACCAGCAGCTCTAATTCTTGTCTTCACAGAATTATACGTACAGATGACAGCAGCGTGGGCAGGAGGTTAATGTCTTCACATTAATTAGTTTCATTCTACACAGCGGGATGAGAGTGGCGTGAGAAGACCAACACAACAAAGGCATATTTCCACGTTCATTAACAAATTGTGGCTCTGAAGATGTGTGGACCTCTTCCTGGGGTTGAACAAGGATATCACCAAACGTTCAATGTCTGTGAAAGACACAAAGACCTTCTACGCCGTGGCTGACTAGGATTCCCTTCTTCAAAGACATTGATCAGATGTCAGAGACAAAATGGCCAAACCTTTTTAATATTGAGCAACATTCAAATGCATTTGGAGTTGTGTTTTTGGCCAAACTACATTTAAGCCCAATATTCACTCTTCTTTTAGATCGGTTTTAGGTCTCCACAAGCTCATGAGGGAAATACCTGTCCTTTAAATACTAAATGATCCACTTTGTTCACCAGTTACTTGCTAGCTGTCTGTGTGTCGTTTGGCAGGTAGTATAAGGGGGTTTATTAGGGCTAAAGCCTGAAAGTCAAAGCCACATCCATCACAACCTCTCAGTCGATCTAAAATGATTCTCGTCGAACCGAAAGAAGAATTATTTTCCCGACCAAGTATTTTTTTTATCCATTGTTGATATTAACACATTTATTATAGCAGCTTAAGTCCTGATTATTTTGTCAAAGTACTATTCACAAGTCACGAATGCACTCAAAACATGACAATTATGTGCACATTTGAAAGCCTGTGGGATCCAAAAGCTTCTGTCAAAGCAATCTCTCAGCATTTCTTTCATCGTCTAATACAAAATAAATAAATGTTCCGGGAGTTTTCTGACCATCGTCTGAGACAAATCGGCTCCACAGCACTCTATCATATCTTGACTATCAGATCTTGACATGGCAGAGTAGCTCCACTGATGTTGGCATTATATGTGTCTGCAAATGTCAACCATTAGGTTAGAAAAACATAATGGTTTGTGTTTGAACAATAATGTAACAATGCAACCAGCGAAATAAATAACATCGCCCATAGCCGACTTTTTTCATAAAGTTACGTAACAAGCATATTAACGTTTACTTTTATTTTCCCATGGGACACGAACAACGGTCTCCTGGGTTCATGTCCTGTCTTTTCTGTCTCATTTGTTATATGCAAGCAATAATGCCCAACAAAGTGTCCATTATCAGGGATTATTGCACGACATGACCTCCGCTAAAAATGCTGAACCTAAAACATAAATATAATCAACAAGATATTGTTTGAAACCGATTTTCATCCTTATATTACACATGTTAAGTAAACCACACATCACACTGTTGATTAATAATTTATTTCAAAGGTGGATTTGTCAATGTATTTTTTATGAGGTTTTCTAAGTTTGCAAGCAACACGGTGCTCAAATCCTAATGCCAATTTAATAATACTAGTCAGTGAAGCAGTATCGGTTTTAATTTAGAAAATTGGTTTTAGCTATCATAGTAACCAAGTGCCTAACCCTACTGTATATTCGCGACCCCACGTTAGAGACCCACCAGAGATTATTTTTCTTTCACTTTATGTGGAGGAATCAAACTGTTTGGCAAATAATACATCTGATGTGTTACATTTGCTCTAGTATACATTGTGATTTACAGAATCACAGAGCATTAGTAAGCCTTGTTTGCAGTAGCAGTTAATTCCAAATGCATCTTATATAATCCCACACAAATATGGGTATGTTTTCCTGGATGCATTGTTGGCACATCTATAGCCCACTGCATGACGCTTGAGGGAAGGTGGTGATGGTGTCAGTGTCTTGTTTTGTGGATGGCGTATCAAAGGGGTGCACAGTGAACAGATGCTGAACTAAGATTAGTTGAGGAAGCTAGTTTTTCTGAATGCAATTAGACGTCAACATTCCCTCATTAGGTTTTCAGGGAGTCGATACGTTCCTCATGCAGAGGACAATGTGTGAGACAGCTGACAATCATCCATCACCTCATCCTTCGTTCTTGGTCACCGCGGGCCGTTGAGACAGAGCTGCAAATAAACATCATATGTTGTTCCCCAAATTGCTCCGAGAGTTCTCTTCCAAGAAAAAAAAAAACTAGGCAGAGAAAAGAAAACCTCAGAGAAATCTCTAATGTTACAAAGATCATTAGGATTACTAACTGGCTAATGTCGCTTTTGTTAATAGAGGGAATTCAAATGAAGGCACACTTTGTAATTGATAATTGATTGTGTGGTCATTATGTGGGCTGAAACAAACAAAGCCCCCAACAACAAACTCCAGTCGGTCCCACGAGAGCCCATCGCACTGACTACTCATCTAAATAGCCCACCCTGACCCAAACCACTTGACGGGCTCTTCTTGTGTACCTGGACGCTGCTCGGTCTTCCTTTTAGTGTGCCATTCAGAGCCCGAGTCAAGCTCCCAAGAAAGAAGAGTTAGTGTCACGCCGATGACTCCGGCAGCCTCGGCACACTGCTGCCATTGATAATTGGACTTAAGGTTCCCTCCTATTATGTGCTTGTCGAACAGCAATCTAACACTTTGCCATCTGTTTGTGTTAATGTTAATCATATCTTTTCTCCTACGTTATTGTTCCAGATGGCTTCTATAATTGCATTGTTTCTTCTGCAGATGTTTTATGGTGCGGTTTCGGAGCATAGCCAGCTCTAGGTTGATAAAGCGCTGGAACGGTTAATGGGAAAATAAACGTTTTCACTGGCAGGTTCCAAGTTTTTGTCACTAGTCAAACAAACAGTGTAATTGTCACTAATGGGGCCAGGGTAACCATTGAATGACTGGGGGCCATATTAGCATAGCTCCACAAAACGGAGGAGGAATCCAAATTTAGACTGTAGCAGTGGCTGAATCCACCATGGTGTGAAAAAATGAATCTCTTGGCACTCGGAACGTAGAAGGAGCTCAAAATGTACATTATGCAGGGACATCTCATTATTTTGTACGGAGGGAGAAAGCGTATACTATGGAGGCAGTGATAGCAGCTGGAACAATAGCAGCAGGAGTTTTTAGTTCCAGGGATTAAGTTCTTGTAGAGGTTCTGTTACTGCTCTGTTTGTTTTACAATATACCAAGTGGCTGGAAATATCCAGAGCATACCAAATGAAACCGCTTCGCTCTCATGAAGGCAGTATCTCTCCAATAGTTGCCACCCTTTGTAACAGATTTGCCATTTATTTGAAGAGTCGCATAACCTTTAAATCTTATAAGTAAAATAGGAGACAGTGGCTGTATAGACTGCCTCCGCCTTGAGATGCTGAACCGCAGCCTATTTTCCCTAATCGCCTGCGTGAGCACAACACCGCTGATTCGATCTGAATTTGACAAATGTTGCTGACTAGAGGAGGACAGCTCTGGCATCCTACATGGCAATTTTGAAGACGGCCTCATTTTCCTGCGCCATTGTCTGCATGGCAATAGTGTCTGAGATGAACTGGAATCACATTATCCTGCAGTTACCTGGGCATCAGCTGTGCCGTTTGAGACGCCGCTGGGGGAAATGAGGGTCACAACGACTCCCCCAGCCTCTGATTCATCCACTCAGATGAGGCGAAGGTCAGCTCATGATTCCAGCTCATCAGCTGAGCTCACCCAAGCAGCCAATCAGTAGGGAAATTATTTTAAGGAACGATGGGAAACAGGTGTAGCGAAGTATGGAGAATATCAATGACCGAATTTAAAAATCCAGAAGGTATATCACACAATTATTATTCACCGCTCATCATCAACAGCAATCAATTCTGTTGTGTTGTGCAAATCCTGTAAGTAATGTGGTGTTCTTTTCGGGATGACAGTTGCTGTGAATCAGTATCAGCAAATGATTACGGCAAGCATGAAAAAAAGGGTTTTCTACATTCCTCCACACCCTCACTGTTCAGGAGCCAAGCTATCGCCACTAAAAGTTTGAGTTCAGCACATTTTTAACTACTCATTATTTAATGACAATGAAATTGTATCTGTTATTGTCCCATTCAAATAGCATGCGGTGACAAAATATAGTGGCATTGACAATGCTAATCTTGCAGTGAGAAAGCGCAGCGGCCCATCGTGTTTTCGGGATCTCATTTCCTTTGTGCCGTCTGAATCACCTCCTGAATCTATTTAATTCATATAATGTATAATTCAGGACCTCAAACCCCACGTGTTTGTGTGATGCACAGCGGCTCTTGGTGACATTCCTCTAGATACAAAGGCGGGTGTAAATGCCCATGTAGCAGATATTTTTTTTTCATTTCATTGCTGATGAAGCTGCAAGTGTCTACGGGATGAACGAGGCTGACAGTGAGGAGGCTGCAGCATCAGGGCAGGGTTAGCGCTCAGGATGGCTTGTTGGAAACCGTTCACTCATGAGCGCACACAGAGTGCCTACAATATGCAGGGGACAAAACAAAACCGACACAATCCACCAACAGTGTATTCTTCCCTGCAGAGGAAGGAGTCTCCTCCAATGTCGAGGTTTCAGACCTCATCACGAAATGTGGCGGAGTCGGCAGCGGGCTGTGAATAACAGCCCGGAGGAGCTTACATGAGAAACCCTGAAACATGAGGTGATCACAGTGAGCTGAGGAAGGACAGTAAAGTGAAGCGGCGCATTGAGGAGCTGAATATCTGCGACGGTTCGGGGCACATGCAATGAAAAACAACTAATCATTGGCGTCATAATAGCCCCCCAGAAAGGGCGGTTCGTCTCCATTTGCGGCAAAGCAGGCGACTTAGGAGAGATTTATAACGTGTGCAATGTGCTGTATTATCTATAAGTTACTGCGTGAATGCACACAACAGACGGGCAGGGAGAGAATACAAGGACTGAACCTGACATGATGCCTTTACAGTATTCCTAGAGGTCAGGGTGCTCTACTCTAGTATACATGTGTGATTAGAGACACTCATTTGGGAACACTACTTCAGCTTCTATATGTGCCCATGTTTTTTTCTAGCTTCTTCAGGATACCTACGATTTTTTTCTCTCCGTTTTTTTTTTTTTTTAACATGGTGTGTTTGTTTTTTTACTGAATCAGCGTTTTGGTTTCAGCAGCTCAATGACCTGCTGTATTTGCCATTTTCCACCAGTCAGATGAAAGAGTGAAACATGCTTACTGTACCGCTTTTAAATCACTTTATCGTACGCTACTTTGAGAAATGCCAATACAATTGTTGTCAAAGTAATGTTATTATATGCTTTTTGGCCCGTAAACAAGTGAGGACAAACCAACACAGGGGAATACAATGAAACATGTATTGTGTTCAGAGGAATATTGTTTCTATTGCTGCTGATGCAGTTGCTCGGTGACGGTGGTTCAGGAGTTGAATTTGGGGTCACCTTTTAATCTGTCACATTAAGCCGAGCCATGTCAATGCAATAATGGCAATTTTAATGCCCACAACATTTGCCATACATTTCTTGGATGAAAAAAGCCCTCAGTCTTATATGATTAATTAGTAATAGAAATTAGAGATATAGCACTTAAATTGTGAAATGTGTGCTGTCCTTTTCGGATCGGCACTTAGCCATAATGTGTTGTAAATGACATCCATGTCTTGGGGACAATCAAATTAAACTGTCTAATAACGATGATGGACACAGATAAAAGCCTTCCATAACAGAATCCACAGATAGAATTGCTTGATTGGTCGAATACATCATTCAACATGTGATGTATGACAGGTTCGTCATGTGTGCTGTATCAGCTTTTAGAAAAACTATGTTTTTTCATTATTTCCCATTCAAACGTCCAGTTTTTCCAACACTGTATTGATTGTTGCTAAGCAGCTAAAGCAGTTCAGGTTCAGGTTATTGTAAAAAAAAAAAGATAAACTCATGAGTTGTTGACTCCCTATTCATTTGTTGGCGCAATGGCAATCCGGTTAGTACTGACAAGGTGGGAGAGGCCAAGTGTTTTTAATGAGAGAATATGGATTTTTTTCAAAATGAGTTCACGTAAATCAGTAAATCCTGTCAATGGCTGTCATGTCCTGTGAGAAATATTTTAGCTGTGTATGAGCTAAAAGTGTGAAGGTAGAAGCAGCTTGGTCCTCTGGACAGCCTCTATATCCCAATGAGGGAGTGCTTTGTATCTTACACTGATAGGATGTGATGAGTTTTAGAGCACAATTGCAGGAATGAGTTAAGTGAACTAGTTAACTAGTTCATTAAAAGTCCAATATTGTGGAAAGTGATAGTCTTTTTTATTATTATCACAAAGCAGTATAGGCACTATAAATATTGTGGAAGTATCAAAGAAATCACAATTCAGTAGAGCCCGTATTCAGAAACTATTTCTCTAAACGAGCCGCCGGGACTTCCCTCAGGTTGTGATGTCATAACTATTTAGTCATTCTAATCACACACAGTAAGCCCCTCCCTCCCGGCTGCAGTGAGGCTGGGAAGACAGCGACAGCACAGATTCAGCAGAAGGCCGACTACGCTGACCAATCAGAGCATCTGAAAATGAATAAAATGAACCTAAGAAATTAGCATAAGTCTCCTTTAAAACAGCTGGCGTCCACTTTGGCAAATCTTTGCAATATTTTGCACATTCAAACCTTAAATTCCTGTCTGGTCTCATGCAATCATTGTCTTCATGATTCCCAGGTCCTTTGTCATATTCAAAATGCATATTTATATAGAGAGATACGGTGACTTACATGGAGAATCTGAGGGGGTGAGATGTTGGCAGGTTTCTAAATGAGATTGTTAGTGGTGGTCCCATTAGCATACACAAACACAGAGCCTTATTATAAGGCAGCTGGACCACTCAAATAAGTGTGAGACTTGGTCTGACCTCATTAGTGGGAGCATATGGGAAGCAGTCCTGCGTTTCAGTGTGAACTGCCCAGCGTGATCTCCACACTACACTCGATGCTGTCAGTCTAATGAATATGCATTGACCAAAAAAGGCTGGAAGTGGATCTTACTTGGCTCATCTACTTTGTTTAGCACCTCTCTAATGTGCAGTAATAGCCCAGGGCTGCAGGGCTTTTTGTCACATAATGTCTGGTTGCTCTAGATACTTCTTAATATTGTTTGTGATTTCGGCAAAGTGTGGTTTGAACGCTGAGGTAATTGATTTTTCGGACCACTAGGGGGAGGGGAATAATATTCAATTCAATTCAATTCAGTTTATTTTATATAGCCCAACATCACAAATACAAGTTTGCCTCGGAGGGCTTTACAATCTATACACATAACATCCCTGTCCCGGGACCTCACATCGGATCAGGAAAAACTCCCCTAAAAAGATAGTAAAAACCCTTTCACACGGAAAAAAGGGAAGAAACCTGAGGGAGAGCAACAGAGGAGGATCCCTCTCCCCGGATGGACAGAAGCAATAGATGTCATGAGGCCAGAATGAACAATGTAACAGAGTTACAGCACATTACATGAATATGACAGAAATTATTCATATAATGAGTAGTAGGCATGGTCCATGATCCAGATAATCCACGATTCATGAAGCAGAAGGCGGTAGAGAGGAGGGGGGGGGGGGGGCATCAGCAGGGCCATGGCAGCAGGCAGGACCGGTTCCAGGCCGGCTCCATCAGCAGGGCCATGGAAGCAGGCAGGACCGGTTCCTGTTGAAACACATTATCTGACAAATGATCACCATTTTCAAGTTGTTATGGCTCACAATTGCCTACAGATCAAGCAATTCAATTAAATGTATTTTGCATAGCCCACAATCACAAATTACAAATTTGCCTCAGTGGGCTTTACAATGTGTACACATAAAACATCCTCTGTCCCGGGACCTCACATCGCTTCAGGAAAAACTCCCTAAAAAAAACATTTTAACAGGGAGAAAAATAAAGAAACCTTTGGGAGAGCAACAGAGGAGGATCCCTCTATCAGGATGGACAGAAGTGCAATAGATGTCATGTGTACAGAATGAACAGCAGAGTTACAACACATTCAATGCATATGACAGAAATGATTCATATACTGAGAGCATAGCAGAGACAGATCAAAATCTGCATTCCTGGAGTTATGTTTGCGAAATGTAACTATTCTTTTATCTCCGTTTGATTTTTAACAATCGCTTGAGACATATTTGGCTCTTCAACTAAATGTTCCACATATTTTACAAGCTAGTTGCTCATCATATCTTTTTGTCATTTGGTGCTGGACAGGCAGCAAACAATTGGCTTATTTTAGCTTTATATATATATATATATATATATATATATATATATATATATATATATATATATATATATATATATATTTGCAATTTCTCACATGGAATAGCCTTCATTTCTTAGAAATTTCCTTTAAAATTGAATTTCCTCTAAACACCTATGTAGATATTTCATTAAAAACCAGACGTTTACAGCTAGAATAGTCATTTACCACATTAACAATGTATAGTGTATTTCTGATTAATGTAATGTTACCTTCATTGAAAACAACTGTGCTTTTCTTGAAAGATAAGGACCTTTCTAAGTGACCAACATTTTTGAACGGTAGTGTAGGGACATGCTTTTGGGGTTCTCTCCTGGTAGGCATGATTAGCATTTGCGAAACACAGATTTCACTCCATAAAGTTTTGTATAAAATGCATTCCGTACATTCACCCTGGTATAAAAGGGAATTTGTTGCAAAATGAACGACTTCCTCTTTGTCAATGACTACAAATGTGTATTTTGAAAAAAAATGTCTCCTTGAATCTCCTTGAAAACATGTAAATTCCAGCATTCATTTGCTGCAAAAGTTGTCTGATTTGGACACGTTAATATTGATAATTAAATAGCTGTTCATAACAGAAATGGTATTTGATTTGGTATTGTATTAAAATGTTACAAATTGAGAAACTGCAATACTCATATCTTCCACATCAAGGAGTCCAACGGGTAAATTAGACATTGACTGCAGCTATTTACAGTTAATAATGCTAATATGAGTTTATTGATGCACATGTTCCTCTGTTCACATGTAACAGCTTAATTGCAACCAAGATACCAGCCCTCTCTTTCATGGACGGGACTTTCATATCAAGACATGTGTCTTGATATTTAAGCGGGCGCTCTTTGGCTCAGCTGTTCGAGGAATCGTCTCCAACAGACTCTGCGTCATGTAATTGCTTTGATTGATGGACAGACGGACATCTGATCTCACACCCATCAGGCTACAGCATCTGATCCTACTTCTATATTTATTTCTGTAACTTGGAAGGCGGATGTTTTTCTGAGAATATTGTGGTCCTCAATCTCTCAGCAGTCAAAGTGATGCCATCTGTACCTCGCTCTCTCTTTCAATGACTGTCAACGATGTTTAGTTTAAAAAAAAAAGTAAAATATTCAAACAGACCTTTAACAAAGCTCAAGTAGTTTTTTTGATAACATATACATGAGCATAACTGTACATAAACTACAGTGTTACAACCGCAACTTGATTAATCCTACTTTAATGCTATTAGTTGCATTACAATCTTGGAAGATACATGAATGAACACATAGATTCAAGTTGAGACAACTAGGTATATGGATTGTTTATGCTGTTATGGATCCTTTGTCTTTCAGGTGTATCCGAGCTCAGAAGAATCACCAGGGTTGACCTACACCAACGCTTACACAAGGCCTTCGAGGAAAATGCCGGAGCTCTGATAAAGCTTTATCTTTTAAAAGGAGGCATTGTTTGGGAGGAGGCTGTGATGGTTTGTTTTCATGCAGATCACAGACATCTATCTCTGCACATCGGAGAACAGGCACTAAATCTTGTCGGCCTTTATCTTCCAGAAACAATGCAGATGGTGAAGACCTGCCAGCTGATTTCTGGATATTATGAGCATTTGTCTTTTCAGTAAGTCTGACATAACAGCTGTTATTAAACCTTAAACTCTGACCACTCTTATACATTTGTCTTCCATGATAAATAGACTGTACTTGTATCGCACTTTCTAGTCTTCTGACCACTCAAAGCTCTTTAACACTCCATGTCATCATTCATACTGATGGGAGGGGTAAGGTGCCACCTGCCCATCAGGACTAACTAACATCCACACAACATTCACACAACAGTAACACAAATCAGGGTTACGTGTCTTGCCCAAGTTAAATTAAGTCTTTAAAAATTATTGATGGCATATGAAATCATGATCGGCTTTCCATAAAGGCATCCTCATTTGGTTTTGTGCAAACTGAACTGTTTGCACAGCAGACATTTTGACTTGTCAGACCAGGAAAAACAGAGTTGCTTCATAACAGTTACAATGGCTCAGTTTCATTAACAGCCTAGTTTCCTAACCTCCCAACCTGCTATAGTTTCCTGCTATACCATGTCTAAATGTCTGCCGTGCAACCAGTCCATCCAGTGAAATGTTTTACCTTTGTCCATATGGACGATGGAATGAAGATTAATAGTGAAATATTATTCATTTTTAATTCAATTTACAAAACTTTAAAGAGGGCAAAGTGAAAGGTTCCGACTACTTTCTGAGGCGGCTGTAGATACTTTCTGCTTCATGTGGCAAGGTATTGAGACGTAAATGTATCTGACGTTGTTGAACAACTTATTAGCTTTTCTTTGTTTTGACCTCTGACCCACAATCTGGCTTTTTGTTGTCTCTAACTTGTCCCTGATCACGCAGTACTTACAACAGAAGTATCCTCCATCTCATGGAAGTAGCTGTTTCACTAAACCATTGTAATGGGTTGAGAACGTAATATTTCAACGTGTGCAAAAGTTGGGCAAACTTGATCTGAGCGAAGTAAAGTTGAGCCTACTTACATTTTTTTATGAGAAAAAGCGTAACATGTTGAACTGAGACACGTTGTGTTAACTAAATGGTAATGTGGAATATTACACTTGGGCAGGATTTGCTATAAAAGTTGAATGTCATCAAAACAGCACTAAAGTTGTTACTCAACTTTTTAAAGTTCTGCCACTTTATATATATTTTTAGCTGCTTTACATATTATTGAGATATCTTCAGTAAAAGATATTTACATAAATCCTAAACTCCTATACCTTCACTGCATTGACAATTAAAGTGATTCTGGTGCTGTCTATGTGCAACATAGACCGCAAAGACAATGATGACAAAGGAGATTAACAATCTTAACAAAGTCTGATATCTGAGTCATATGAGGCTCTTTCTGATTAACTCACTTCATACCTAGTGTGAAGAACCAGTGACTGCTGTACTCTGTGTCCATTCCTAGTTGTAATTTCAGTCCCACGATCCTCATGGGACACTGTTAGCTGTATTACTGTCAGCTTATCTCTGACAGGAACCAAGAGAATGACATACAGGAAATAAGCTTGAGAGTAAAGGCAGGTCATTTGGGAAGCAAAATGGAACTCCCATTACTACCTGCAGTGCTAAACTGGCAGACATTTCCAGAGCGAACGTTGCCAAGGTGCATATCCTGCACAATATGGCGCGAGGTGCTCCCGTGTCAGATATTTCGCACAAGGGCTTTGATGATGCCCAGGGCTGCAGCGCTGTCAAGAACCCCAGGGGGGAAGCTTTTCCAAAAGTCTGAAACTACTTTCAAGGTCCCTAAAATTCATCCGGTAGAGAGTGAGGCCGGGTGGAGCACTGAGCATTGTGCTCCACTCTTGAATGCATTTCCCAGGAATGGCTTTAAGAAAAACAATTCATTGTGCCAGGCTTGGAGCTTGACTTTGTCTTGGAGGAAACTAAAATCCAGATTAGTTTATAGCGAGATGTGGATAATAAGAGTCTTAGATTAGATGAAATAAATGCGTAAGAGGTGTTTTACTTTATAATCCCTTAATGTCCACGACTCTCTCCCACAAACCCTTTTTCCACCGCTGGAACTTTTGAGGAACCACAGGGACCAGGCTCTAAATTAAGTGCCAGAGACATTTGCCCCCCAAACAGGACCTGGTAGGGTAGTGTTACTTTCCCTAGTTTTGGGGGTGGGGTTTGCAGGAAAGACCGCCGCTGATTGGTCAAACACACACAGCGCTGCTGCAAGGAAGTACACTAGTAAAGCGAGAGCATTTCTCTTCGCTTGAAAACATATAAAAATACAGTTAAAGTCATGTTGTCGCAGTGAGACCAATCAAACGTTTTTTCTTTTTCTCAACATGTGTGTCAGAATAAACGGGCGGGGACTACATAGTGAGTTTACCACTGTGAGCGCCAGCCGAGGGAACCATCGGTCTCCAGGTCTTTAGACCGCCATGAAGGCTGAAGGAACCTTTCAGTTCATTAATAAACTCAAATGACCCGGATCTTCTTGGTGGAAACGTGGCTTTGCTTCCATTGCTAATCCCTCTTTGCTGACACACACATAGCTCTTACGTTGAACTAATCATTTCCTCGGCCATGATTTATAGGCTCCTTCTGCTAATAAAGACTGAGTAACAAGCTGTCAATGGGAGCTCAAGGTTATTTATGTGTTCCGTTTCAGCAATGCTTCCTCTTCACCGGGACAATAAGACCCTCTCGCCAATGATATTTAAATCCCTGAAGCATTGATCGCCTGCACTACTAACATGACAAGTGTTTGCTTGCTGAGATAAGGAAGATTAATTCTCATCCTAAAATCGCCATTAGAGGAAATGTCCAAATCCAAAAGCGCCGCATGTGTAGAAAGTGTTTTCGAAGGCACAATTACCACCGCCGAAATCTGTGATAATCACCTGAAAGATTAAGAGTGAATGGGAAAAAAATAATCTGTCACTTTGCATGGATGTTATCACACGTGTTGCTCTGTGGTCTGTTTCCTTTCACAGCAGCACTCTCACCTTTAATGGAGGAACAAAGCATGTGCTACAGAGATCGATGCACCTGTCTTTCACAGCTACGGTCAGATCAGCAGAAAGGTCACAAAGCCCCAAAACGTCGATATAAAGTATGCCCCCCCGGCATTAATATCCAGCCATGCTCCCATGAATGGAGTCATGTAATGTCACCTGTGTGGTTTTTGGCTCGGATACAGCTGTGATATTCATTACTTGTCATTTTTATGATTCCGGCGGTAATTCATAAAAAAAGGTTGCTTTGGCAACGCGACCAAACTGTTTCGTGCCATTTAACAGCGTAAGAGATTTATTAGTATAATGAACCCTAAATGGCATGAATTCAATATTAGTATTCATCTTTCATTAAGTTATGGCTACGCTAAATGAACTAGCCAGGGGCAGTTGAGGATTTTCAACTAGAATTGCGTTGTATTATTGTAATTAAATGCATTTCCATAAGGCACGGCGCTCGTTTCTTCATGAAGCAAGAAATGAATCACCGGTTATATGAATGGCCGTGCAGCGAGGGTCAAAGCATCTGATTGAGGTTTAAGGAAAACGTTTTAGAAAAACAGCAGAAAAATATACTTCTGTTGTCAGGACTGCTGCAGCTCTTCCCTGTGTGTGTGTTGTCTCACAGGAGAAGTCACTCATATAGCATGGCTGAGCTTATGGTTTATGATATCTCATGCTGCCAAGAACGCGGTGCACTGAAATCTACATCTCTTTCCTCCTACAGCTTATAATGGTTGAGGACTTCCCTGGTGGCCATTATTCATCCATAAGATAAACATGAGACTTGTGCAATCAAAGATAACAGTAAAAAGATTTCGATCTGACTCAGTCGGTGGGCAGATAAAGGAGAGCGCTTGCAGCTCACAGACTTCCTGCTCTGAATTCAATTATATTCATATGTGAGAGTGTGTGTGTGTGTGTGTGTTCAAGGGAGAGCCTGTGAAAAACATGGTGGAGAGGGAGAGAGTGGGGGAAACATGACTGGAGGCCGGGAGAGAACAGCATGTAAAGTTGCTACACCATCTAATTCCTAAAGGTCACGTTGAAATCAGTGAGAGTCGGTGAGCACCATCTCCACCGCTGCAGAGCGCTATATGTGTACAACCTTCCCTCACAACAGAGCCAGCCGTAAGCATGGCACATTAGTTCATATTGTCTGCAAAGAAGAGTGCAAAAATAAAATAAAAAAAATCTAATCTACGTTTAGAACTCAGCACCTGTTGTAATGTTGCACTTTGAAGGCGGATCATTGTATGGTGAAGCTTTGTTAAAGTGAGAGTATTTTTGAGGGAAGAAATACTCCCTACCAGGAGAAAAAACATCTCTCTAAATGTCAAGTCTGAGTAAACAACGTAAAGAACACCATAATGAAGTCATCGCGGTTATCTGGTCCCGACTTAAAAAAAAGCCCTTTTTCTCAGCAGCCATTTTGACATGTCATCACACGGGAAGCACAGGTGCAATTGATAACACGTTTCTGTTTCGTGTGTAACAGTCGCTCCGGTGAGCCAGCGCTCTGGCAGACCTAAATGGAACGGGGCCATACTTCATGTTATCAATCACACTTGTGTTGGGCTGTGAAGCCATTCAGACATCGTGGGAAAGTGCCAGTGTAGTATAAAACACTTACTACATTTTGTTGAGCCTCCCAAACGCCCTCAAAGGGATTCTCTTAATCATCAGAATGTGATCCATTTGATGCCATAACACTTGGAGAGTCGTATGATTTCGCTCAGAGAGCTGGGACGTATACATATTCTACATTTGGAGAGATTGCTTGACATGCTGGCCAACAATATAACTTTCTCTTTCAACACCTCTCAATGCACTTGAAGATAGAGATACTAGATATTGATTCTTCCAATTACAGTGCGCTAGTACAGTGGCTGTTGAAACATGCCTGTTCAGAACTGCGTGCTTGGCCTGTGGTGTTTCTGCTTCCAGCTTTCTGGAGAACTGTTCATACGGACACTGTGCTTCCTCGGCTCCTCAGCAGCACACCTGCCAGGACACAGAGTCCTTGCGTCAGTCTCAGCTCCTCACGGTCAGAAACATGATGAAATAGGCCTATGGTCTGGTTCATGGGAAAAAACACCCGGGGCAAGGTAGGAGAACTCAACATGGGGTCCCAAATAAAAGGGCTCCTGACAACTGCAGATTAAATATGATGTTTAGATGTGAAAAGTGTTGAATTATGTTACTGTTCTAACTCACTGTACACTGAAATAACTAAAAAACATCCCAACACACTTCAAATATATGCAACTCAACTGTATACTACTTATTGTGTACCTTTACTTCAGAAGAAAACATTGTAGTACTACATTCACCTGATGTTACTTGTTACGTTACAGATTCAGACTCACAAAATATCAAATTAAAATATGCAACATTATTATTCAGTAGCCCATTAAGCCCTAACCATATTTATTGTTTGAGTTGTGTTTAGAGGTTGTACATGGGATTATATATTATTGTAGCCATGACTTTTATGTTTAATTTGATACCTAACATGTTTTTTATTTTTTATTCATACCATGTTTTTTTCTTGATTTGTACCTTGTGACCTGATATAAAAGGGTCCTCATATCAGAATTGAAAGCTCCACCTTGAACAGATGTCACGTATCCTCATTCAACGGTTCTCATGATATCTTATGAAAAGTATGTTGTGCTAATAAAAATGCCTCTCTTTCACTCTTCATTAAATCCTTATATCCGGCCCTGAAAAACACACCCAGGTCCGGCAGAGACATTGGTGAAATCCACGAAGCGAAGACACCCTTTTCCAAATTGGCATATTAGTCACTTGCTTTGACAAAGAATGTACACAACCTGAGAGGTAACGGCAGAGCGGCTTTGTTCCCGCAGCCTATTCGCTCGTGATCGCGGCATCCAGCGTCCAATGAGCCGCTGCTGGTCATGCTGGACTGCAGAGCCCTGAAGCTCCGCCCCCGCTGCTGCATAGAGCGCCGTGTTTGTTTATTCAAAGTTTTCTCCTACTGAACGTGTCATGTGTCAGAATTGCATCAAAATCCACAAAGCTCTCCACGGGGTCTCCGGCAATACACCCACCAAGTGTGAGGTAGATCGGATGAACAGTTCTTTATATGCGAAGAACACACACAGACACAGACAGACATAAATACAGACAGACAGACAGACACCTTACTTTATGATTAGATGTAAATAGAGCTGTCATTGAACAAACCTTGTAATACGCTGATGTATGTTAATAATCGATTATGTTAACGCAGCTAATTATTGCCACAGCTTCTCTGGTCTTGTTTTCACCTTATGAGTCTGTTGTGTGCCACCGTGGCACAGTGTGGTGCTGGTCTGCTGTAGCAGGAACTACCACAGAGGAGGTTTGGAGGGCTTTGCCGCGTGTTTATGTGTCTGTCTGCTGTCGGCCCCCTCACTTTACACTTCTGGCCGGTGCGACCAGGCAGGCATGGTCTCATGTATTGGGGGCATAATGTTATAATTGCAGTACAATAATTTGAATCATACCCGGGACTTAAAGTCACGATATCTCAGCCTCTGCTCCTTCTATTTGGACTAAATAAATCTCTTGTTTATGTTAATTTATGGAAAACCATTACTAGGTAGCTCGGATGGACCGTTAAATATTGAAACGCAAAAAGGCATTACTTTGGGGTAAGTACCAGTGATGAATTAGATGATGATGATCAACTGCAGACTGGAGAAGCTGGGGATCGACAGATCCCCAGCTTCTCCAGTCTATGTCGATGTGTCCTTGGTAAAGACAATTAACCCCAAATCACTCCTGAAGGCTGTGCCATCAATGTAAGGGTAAATGGTAAATGGACCTGTACTTATAGATCTGTTCTAGTCTTCTGACCAATCAAAGCGCTTTAACACCACATGTCATCATTCACCCATTCACACACTGATGGGAGGGGCTACGGTGCCACCTGACCATCAGGAGTAGCTAACATCACTACAACATTCACACACCGTAGGCACAGCTACAGGAGTAATTTGGGGTTAAGTGTCTTGCCCAAGGACACATTGACTTGGGCTAGCGGAGCCGGGGATCGAACTGCCGATCCTCTGATTGAAAGACGAACCTGCAAATCAAAAGTGCAGTGTAAAGGTCAGAAGACCAGAAAGGTGCTATCCAAATGCATGTCCATGTACCATTTAAAGCAAGAAGTAGTCAATACTCAAAGTGCTATCTATATACACTCACCTAAAGGATTATTAGGAACACCATACTAATACTGTGTTTGACCCCCTTTCGCCTTCAGAACTGCCTTAATTATACGTGGCATTGATTCAACAAGGTGCTGAAAGCATTCTTTAGAAATGTTGGCCCATATTGATAGGATAGCATCTTGCAGTTGATGGAGATTTGTGGGATGCACATCCAGGGCACGAAGCTCCCGTTCCACCATATCCCAAAGATGCTCTATTGGGTTGAGATCTGGTGACTGTGGGGGCCATTTTAGTACAGTGAACTCATTGTCATGTTCAAGAAACCAATTTGAAATGATTCGCGCTTTGTGACATGGTGCATTATCCTGCTGGAAGTAGCCATCAGAGGATGGGTACATGGTGGCCATAAAGGGATGGACATGGTCATTTAAACGATGCCCAATTGGCACTAATGGGCCTAAAGTGTGCCAAGAAAACATACCCCACACCATTACACCACCACCACCAGCCTGCACAGTGGTAACAAGGCATGATGGATCCATGTTCTCATTCTGTTTACGCCAAATTCTGACTCTACCATCTGAATGTCTCAACAGAAATCGAGACTCATCAGACCAGGCAACATTTTTCCAGTCTTCAACTGTCCAATTTTGGTGAGCTCTTGCAAATTGTAGCCTCTTTTTCCTATTTGTAGTGGAGATGAGTGGTACCCGGTGGGGTCTTCTGCTGTTGTAGCCCATCTGCCTCAAGGTTGTGCGTGTTGTGGCTTCACAAATGCTTTGCTGCATACCTCAGTTGTAACGAGTGGTTATTTCAGTCAAAGTTGCTCTTCTATCAGCAACCCTAGAAATGGTTGTGCGTGAAAATCCCAGTAACTGAGCAGATTGTGAAATACTCAGACCGGCCCGTCTGGCACCAATAACCATGCCACGCTCAAAATTGCTTAAATCACCTTTCTTTCCCATTCTGACATTCAGTTTGGAGTTCAGGAGATTGTCTTGACCAGGACCACACCCCTAAATGCATTGAAGCAACTGCCATGTGATTGGTTGATTAGAAATTGAACAGGTGTTCCTAATAATCCTTTAGGTGAGTGTATATCTATACTTAGTTACAGTATTTGTTGCAGTCTACCACTGCTGCTAAAGAGCAGAGATTAACATGCTGCAAATTCAAAATTGGGTTTTCCGAACTAATCATGTGTCATATATAAATATATATGTCACTCTTTATTCATATAGTACTTTTCATGCTAACATTTGTAGTGCTTCACACAATAAAATGTATGACATTTTTATTACATGCGTTAAATAAAATGGTGTGACATCTGATGGTTCACATTCTGCCACGTTGTTATTGAACCAATAGTAAATATATAAGTTGTCATGAACACCGTTATGCCCATCTGACAGATCATAAAAATACAGCACTAAAACTAAACAATAGGCAGAGGATCAACTTTAAAGTCAAGGTCCGAGGCGAGGACGTTTCATTTGCTAAATGCTCGTTGCCTAGACTCCTCTCTCCTCGTTTCTTTTCCTTGCCTCCTATGCTCGGATGAGGACGGGACTAAAATACGAGGCGGGGAGTCGAGGAAAGGAATAGAGGAGGCACAACATTGGGAAATGAGACAGACCCTGAGTTAAGCTTGTGCATGGTGAATGAAACAAGCCATCTTCAATGGAGCTCAGATTGAACATTTCACCATAGCAACAAGTAATTAAAAGTCAGAGGCTCCATTTTAATCCAGTGGATGTAGAGATATAAACGTTTATAGGGACTGTGCACATGTATCTTTAAAATGGAGCCTGAGTCAGAGTCAGGAAGAGTTTCAATAAGGTAACACAAGAAAGTTTGAATCAGTGTCCACTAATTCATCATGTCTCAGACCTACATGTCCTTAATGGGCGACACAGTGGTGGAATCTATGAGGCTGTAGCATACATCGCATTTTGAATATATTTGTTCAGCTTTAATCTGACGGGCACAAAACACAAAGAGGTAAAACAAAATCAGTAAAGTCTGTATTTCTTCAGTAAACTTATTATTGTTAACTTTTACAGAGGAGCAATAGAAAGCATCCTGGAAACATTTAAATCTGGCATTGGACGGTCCGGTCCAGGACAGGAGCGCTCTACAGCGGGCGAAAAGAAGAACCCAGAACATCATTGGTAGCCATCTACAGAGCATCAGTGATATTGGTGACAAGAGGAGCCTGCAAAGAGCCTACAAGATATTAAAAGACAAACCCCACCCATCCAAAATATATATAAATATATCAAAGACATAGAGCATAAGCATAAGCTTACAATCTGTTTCAGTAATATTGGACCTCATGCAAGAAGCACCTTTACGAGCAGATTTGTTCTGGAGTGGCTTGTCAAGTGATTCAGGAGAACGTGCCGCAATCATCAATGTCCTCGTAGTTTTTCACTAATGCACAGTACAGTATATTTCATATTTTACTTTGAAGCAATTTTGCGTGAGAAAATATAAATAAATGACATTTCATAATTATGTTGACATTATCATTGTTTGACACAATTCTAATATAATTACAAATTGGATATTGACGCTTATGCTAATTGTGCTGCTGATGTATAGATTTTGCTTTATGGATCTACGAAAGCAGGAATAAAATCACTGAACCTGTTAAGTTCTTCTTTTTAGTCTTCATGAATGAACACTGCCGGACATATGGAGCAGGATGTGAAGCCTTATATGGTATTATTGGGTCATTCATTATGCTCAAGGTCAGGTGGCATTCATCGTGTTAGCGCTGGTCATTCACACCACTATCTGAAGTTAGGAGCGGTTGCTGAGTATGACGTGGCTAAAATACAGAAGATTTTAAAATTGAGACTATTTGGATCTCGGCTCAACAGCATTCAGTGGTTTTATTTCAGCTAATTCCACAAATGTAGTAAATGTAAACAGTGTCAGTGACATGCTGTTAAAACACGTTCATTGTACCTATTTAAAAAAACTCACTTCTAACTTTCTCTAACAAAGGAATTATGTTCCCTCATATCAGTGACAGCTGACATCAACTGACAGCTGTCTGTGAGTCACAGCGTTTTATTTATATAAAAAGATATAAAAGAGAACTTCCACTCTTAAAAAGGTGGACGCGCAGAGGCTTTGTTCTGAACTGAGGTGACTTGATGCAGTGTAACATTGAGGGCAAAAAGCTCTGTTCAAAGAAATGACTGACAGCGCATTACATGGAAAGGTTAACATGTGTATGTAAGGTGGTTTTCATCAGGCAACATAAGAGACTGTAAAAAGGTCGCCTCCCTCCTCTTCATCGAGGCCCTGCTCCCCAACCTTGTTTCTCAGCTTTTGAGTCAATCATTCATTTCAGTCCAATGTTTCATTTTCTGTACTACATTTTCCATTAAGGTGTGTAAATTACACTAATTCTTTTGTTTAATGGTTTGTTGTTCAGTCTGTTGTAAGGAAAGTGGGTCTTTTCTCATCTCCCGATTTTGTACGTCCTCGTCTTAGAGAAAGAGATGCCAGGAGAGACACTTTGGACCATCAGTTTAAAGAGAGACATGACGTGTGCCACGGCTGCATCGGCTGTCCAATGTTTTGTTAAACCGCTGTTTTGTGTCAGATGAGCATAGCGTTCATGACAACTCATATATTTATTAATAATTCAATTCACAACCTGGCATTATGTGGCAAGAATAAGTGGATGTCCGACATGTTTTAATTATCACACACACACAAAATAAGATTTATGAAAAGTAACGGATGTTATATTTTCCCATCGTGGGTTGAGAAGCTATGAGTTACTTGCCATTTATACGTCATGTGTGTCGACAACACTTCAGCAGCAATTTAGACATCGTGTTCATTATTTTGTGTGACGTAGATGCTTGGTTGGTTTAGTTCCCCTGCACTTACCTGGGCAGGTGCTATGTCCCAGTTAAACATGCCAGACGTAACCAATGCGGACTGTATCAGCAGTTTTACTGAAATTCCCAGATATAATATTTATCCTTCTTTCAGTAAACTTTTTGTTACTAAATTAACTGTTTTTTATACTACTCCGGCTTATCGGCTTATCATGAACATCCCTTTTTAAAGTTGTCTGGAGCCAACCGACCTCACCTGCCCTTTATATGAAAAAAGCACTCTTATGCCGTGTTCACACCGGACGCGGCGCGAATTTGCGGCGCGACCAGATTACATGCAAAGTCAATCCACAGACGCGCCGCCCCGCGAATCGGCGATTTTTTCGCGGGGCGGCGCGATAGACGCGTTTGAGGCGGCGCGAACAGAGCGTTTGACGAGGGGCGAACAGAGCGAAGGACGCGGCGCGAATTCGCGTGAGTTCAATTCTCCCAACTCCAGCGGAGAATTCGCGTGACGCAAAGTTGCGGCAGCCAATCAGCGTTGAGAATCAGCGTTGAGAAGCTCCGCCCGTCATCACCGCCGTCTTGCCGGTCCCGAATGAAACTGCTGCTGCTTCGCCTGAACCAGCGCTGGCAGCGGCCGTCATTCAGACACTGTTGTGGGACTACGGATAATATTATGAACCCAGACACCATGGAGTTTGATGTTCCGACACATGTGGAGTTTACACAACAAGTATAAAGCAGAACTAGTGGTTAATTCCATGGTGGATGGCAGAATCGGTATCCGTTTTACGGAGAAGCCAGACGCAGTTCCTGGAGGAGTCGGAGAAATTCACCGAGCTGTGTGCGGCTACGGATGGTGTTATGAACCCAAACACGAGGGCGTTTCATGTTCCGACATGTTTGGAACTTCCACAACAAGTATAAAGCAAAACTAGTGGTTATTTATTCCATGGTCGATAGCGGAAATGAAAGCTCCTTTCACAGAGACAAGTGACTGAGATAAGCCACGCCCCTTTCGCGGCGCGATGTTTCGAGTTTGGTGTGAACACCCTCGTTTCACTCGCGCGACTAAACTTCCGCGGTGAACGCGGCGCGAATTATCGCGCCGCGTCCGGTGTGAACACGGCATTAGCCATATCATCACAAACAGATCCACGCGTTTAAGGAAGTGAGTATCTTTTCACATATATGATAGCATCTACTGTATGTATGGTGATTATACTCATGTTCTAAAGACTACTAACCACAGTGTGAGTCCTTTTTAGATCTCAATGGCATATTACCAAGATGTAGTAAGAAATAATTCAGACCTATACTAATTAAGATCTCTTTATTCATTTAAGAGCATAAATGGTAATTCCTGTTCTTAGATGGAGAATGCTAGGATCTTACACATTGTGCCATTGTCCAGCATTCTGCCAGCACATGAAATTAATACACTGTGATAAATTATTCATCATTCCAGCCTTTTTTACCCATTACATCTCAAAGGAACCCTTGAGTGTATTCATGTTGACAATGCGGCGACGCTCGTTTGTTTTACTTTGAACGCCAGCGTTAACAAGCTGGACGTGACATGCAAGAGGAATGATGCTCAGCAGATGACCCCCAGGGCCACGTGTCACATCACACCTTTCACTATGTCCCGAGGCCTTGAGAGCCCGGCTCCCCCTTCACCTGAGAGAGACATAACCGGATTACTACCCTCAGGCTGTCTTTGCTTCATCTCTCCGCTTTGCAGGAACAAAGCCCTTATGAGTCTGGAAGGTCACATAACTGATGTCTGTTTTATGGCAGCCAGAGGTACAAAGAGTTGTACACCTAATGCAGAACTTACAATGTCAGTTAAAGTTTGGTTGTTGGGGGATTAAACTGGGGAGACAAACTCCTGAATGCCTTTTTTAAAAGAACCTCCTGTTCTCCATCTGTGGAGTTCTATTTACAAAGACGATACCAAAGAGTCAAACGAAGACGTTCACACCGCAGAGGTTAAAACCTCTGCCGTGTGAGCAGTGGTGCAGAGAAGTACTTTTAGATAATTGGGGGGAAAGAATTGGTTTAAGCTCGTTACAGGCATACACTGTCTTTTCAAAATAAACTTTGGCCTTCACAAGTTGGTTAGGTTTAGGCAACACAACTTCTTGATTAGGTTTTGGAAAATATAAGTTAAGTAAGCTTACATACACAACACAAATGAAGTTAAATTCATTTTTAAAGACTTTTGGTTTCATACAGAACACAAACTGAGGTCTCCTTGGTGAAAGTCCTGTATTCGTTTGACCCATCCATCCACCCGACCTCCCTCTCATCCTCTTTATTCTCCTTTACTAGCACCAACACTACGGCCACAGTGTCTCAGTCTGCTTGTTTGGTTTGTTGAGAGAGAAAGAGAGGGCTCCATCCACTACACATCATATCATAAGGATTGTATATGATCTTGAATCATACAATGATCAAACAGAATAGACTTTAGACATACATCATGAATAGAAATCTCAAGTAAGAAAACGTTTCTCTCTTTTTGCAGTTTCTATCAATATATCCCCAAAATTGCCTCAAGAGAAACATATCTAATATATGAGAGAGTGTCATAATTTGTACACAGGACATATTTGGCACTATAATGTGGTCTTTTAGACCTGATGTTGATATGAATTATTCCTTTTACTTTGAGGTGATTCTGTCTGTCCCTGTGGACACATGCAGTAGTGTTTTTAGAGTCTTTTAGAGAACCGCTCATTGTACTGCAGCAGGGTCTAACAGTCCGCCACAGGCAGTCCGGGTTCTGGTTCTCCCGTGCCGCTTCCCTTCCCTCCAGCGGGCCCTGGAACATGGCCGGAGCCTCCAGCAGCGGGGCGTCGGTATTGGCCCCCAGCGGGGATCGGAGGAGCAGAGAGGAGAAGCTCTAGTAATGATGGAGGAGGAGGAGGCGCTGCTGGAGTCTGAGCTGAACGAGGTTCTGGTGAACCTGCATGATGTCATCTGGTTTTACCAGAATCCGATGACAAGCATTAAGAATAACTATATAGAAATAGACAATCTTCTCTCTGATATTCTTGTTTACTGATATAGGTATATAGAGGCATCAGTGTTATAATATAATTATAATATAATAACCATTTAAAACAGTGGTCCCCAACCACCGGTCCGTGGGTCCCTTGGTACCGGGCCACACAGAAAGAATGAATGGAAAAAAAAAAGACCGGATACATCCATCTGTGCGTAACCTCCGACGGATTGATACGTTACCCCAAAAATGAAACTTAAAAGTTTGTTTAAACTCTGCCGGTGTTCTGGATTAAAATCAAGGCAGTCTCCTGAGATCGCCAAAAAAACATTGAAAACCTGCCTCCATTTTCAACATCCTGTCTTTGTGAAGCGGAGTAGACGGGACATGACATAAAGAACACACATCGGGTGTAGTTGTCTCCCGTCTCCCCGACATGGTACCGGCTCATAGCAGAGAAACAAGCTCAGGGCTCCCACTAATGTGGCGTAATGGTGAGTTGTATTTTTATGCACTTTATATTTGTTTTTATGCCGGTCTTATAATTTTATCACCCACACCGTGAAGGCCGGTCCGTGAAAATATTGTCTGACACGAAACCGGTCTGTGGCGGAAAGGAAAGGTTGGGCACCGCTGATTTAAAAGTTATTCATAGCAATTTGAAGGAAATACTTTTTTTTCCCAGTAAATGGAACTGTGTGCCAACTCATTGCCACTTTAAATGACATAATGGATTGAGCGATGCCAATACTTGTACCTCCCCACCTGCCCATTGCCAACAGTCAGTGACTCAGAGAGCAGAATGCACAGTATGAGGTCGGGTTTGATTCTCATCTCTCCTCCATGTCAGCCTCCGATTTGGGTTTATGACAAACATCTTAATGCACACTCTTTTCCTCTGCTGCAATTACTGCTCTGCCAAGTGAGCCACCGAAACACAGTACTCTTTGTCATTACAGCCGGGGAGATAATTACAGGTTTGTTCTCCAAATTAAACTCCCGAGGGACAGTACACCACAGCGTCTCTCACTCGAGGACCAGGGAAGGCTGACTCAGCAGATCGCTGTGCGATCCCTGCAGCCTCTCTGATAAGATCCACGCCGCAGTGTGTGGAGGACAAACCCCTGTCTCTACTGGATTGTAAACATTGCAGCAAGCAGCGGCTTCTTTCTGATCTCTTCACCTGCATAACACAAAGCCCAGGGCAATCCTTTCTGAGCCTGGCTGGAGCTTTTACAGGTCAGCTCCAGTTCAGTATTAGCAGGCAATTAATGTAACAATTAATGTAGTACTTGTGGGAGTGATTCAGAGCCGGCCTGACCTTGGCTGGAAAATTGACCCTATAAAGGGACAACATTGAAGTCAGACTCACTGGGGCACTCCACTTAGCACACTATGGGGAACTGTTAATCTGCTGCTGGAAAATTTTTTTGGTAAATAACTATCAAAGGCTTTTCAGGTTGATTCTTCGTTAATGGTATTTCTATCTCTTGTCATCATCAAAAGATTCTTCGGAAGAGGAGAACTTTTCATTCACTACTCTTGAATAGTCAAACGTAAAGGCTCATCACTAGGAATTTGACTGAACTAACAGCTGTTTTTATGTTGCAAATAAAGATGCACGACAGCGACGACGCCGATGGACAACAGCGGAGCAGCCAATCGATTATCATTCAAGGATATCTTGAACAGCATTTTTAGTCTAGACAAAGTCATCATAAACTCCAAACCAAGGTTGTCCTGAAGTCGCTTTTCCTCCACAATCACTACCAACCTTAGCAAACAAAATGTCTTATCCTGGCCTCATCTGAATGACACGGAGATAATTATCGAAGTGGGCCTCATCAGAATTCATTAGAAGCCCCTTTCTCTATGAGACAATGTGACTATTATGTCAAAATCCCTGTCAGCTATTTGTATCATATCTGCCACAGATCTAGCTCCAGTGAATGCATAGGGAGGTAATTACCTCACACTCGGGAAAAATAGGGTGGAGACCGACAGACAGAGGGAGGGGAGGGTTGGCACCAAGCAACACCCCTGGGTGGTCTGACTGCAGGAGCAGTATGCAGGAGGAGAGTTAAAATGTATGAGATAAAATCAGGGAGACAAGGAAATTTATGATTACTGTGTCACCCTGAAGAGCTGTTGTGGAAAGCTAAATGTCAGCAGCAGCTATGAGTTTGATTAACCGCATTCCCCAGAACAAAGCCGAAGGCAAACTGTGAGCCACTGCAATCCAGAGTGCTACACCAGTGAAATAATTCATCACCATCTTGGTGGGAAAAGTCAAACTTAATGCACGCTTCTTTTTATTGTATAAGTTGCCCATAGGTGTGGTCTTTGGTTGCATGTCTGATGTCTATCAGACATGCAACCAAAGACCACACCACAACTGTGTGAGCAGTTCATGGATGTATTTTTTACAGCTGCTTAGCAGGCGGCAGAGTTTCACACCTTACTCGTACCCAAATGGGCTATAATGTAACACACATCCATGTCTCTGTGCCTGGCTGTCCTAGACTTTACATTGAGATCATATCACACAAACAAATGACTTTTCTAAGCTTTGGAAAAGTTTTGCAATATTGGACCATGAAAGTTAAAAGAGTATTAATTGACCTTCAAGGAGTTATATCGGCAGTTTTACAGATTATCTCTATTATAATGGGGTTCTAAAAAGAGAATGCTTTTTGGGCAGCATAGGACTTGTTTAAGGTGTAGCACAGCAATTAATCCAAAGGACAAATTGGCGTTTAGTCTGAGAGATGCATGGACTAAACAGTGACTGATGGTATGCCACTCTTGTAGTAGTAGCCATAGCTTTGGAAAGAGTTAAGGAGGAGGTCAGGGCGGATGGAGGGGTCCAATAACTCAGGACTTTAACCCAGGAGACCACTCTTCCATGTCCTGTATGAAACCAAAAGGCAAAGTGGATTTATTTAAGGTTAAGTGACGTTTCTATGCTGCTTAATTATGTTACCTAGTCTACGTTAGGGTTAGGGTTGATGTCTTACGACAGCTGTGTCACTTACATAATGTACTAACTGTGTAACAGGTAATTTCATTTACATCCCAATCTTTTCCAAAACCTAAGTTGTTTTGTTCTGAAGTTTATTTTGAAAAGACAGTGTACGCGTGTATGAAGTGGATATTGACACGTGCAAAGACTTGGCCACTGACTAATCTGCCGTAATGATGAGCTGGCAGTGAGAATGTGTCGGGTATGCAGATGCTGTGTGTGAATTATAAAGACTGATCACTCCAGTTTTACTGGCAGACACCACTATCTACCAGTGAGACCAGTATGTGGCACGTGGAAACAATAAGTCTCTCCTCTTGCTGCTCCCCACTGGCTAATGGAGATTCCTTACTGGCATATGCCGCTGCACTGGTGGCATGTTGCTGCTGTGTGCCACAGGGCGCACCATGGAAACAGCTCTCATGTGGCATATGCCTGTCGAACACAGCAGCAACATGCCACCAGTCAGAGTGGCATACCACTAAGAATCTGATGCATCGGCCCTTCTCAGACCCATAACTCAATCACATTGTAACACACACACACACACACACACACAGACATCATGCACACACACTGCTAGAGTCAGGGCTAACGTGATCCCATGAAAACTGTATATCTGATGTCCATAGCGGATGAACATTTACATTATCTGCTGAGAAGGGTTTTAGTCAGTATCAAAGAGATCGGTATCCATTATTACAGCCAACACGATTTGCTATGACTTGTCATAGCAGATTTGCCGAGACTTTCCAGTGATCATGGCATGAATCCAAAATACGGTTTCTCTCTGTATTCTGTGTCCACCTAGTTGGTCAGGACCTGCAGCTGGCGGTCTGAACATTTCATTTTTCTTTTTCTCTGTGCCATTGTTCTGCCTGCTGTGTTCCTGGTGCAAAGGCAACATGGTAGCAATCAGAAAAGGCTCCATGAATCAGACCTTGAGACGGGGCAGACAGCGGCTCCAAGTGATGCACAATTCATTCTTTGTTAATTCGCTCCTGAGAGTTGAAATCAAGACATACACATCACCAATATTGGGTTTCTGCAGCTTTCACCATCAGAATAGTTGAAAGATCCTAAAATGCGAGGGCCCAAGGTCAGAGGATGTCGTATGTTTTGTGATTTGTGATTTTGGGCTAGACAAATAAACTGAATTGAATTAAAATGCCATTAAAAGCTCTCATCATCGTGGCGTTGATGTTGTTTTAAGGACCTTGCGCCCCACCACAATAGAGGACGAAACTAAGAACTAAAAAAGCCCTTTACATCAGCAAGGCAGCAGCCGGCACTCAAATCTGCTCATTTTCATAACACACAGAATGATTTGGTTATTCAGGCCTATTTCATCACACCCTCTCCATCAGCAGTCAGGTGCGACGGCCTTTTAATTAACCTGAGTGACATCCGATGATCACATTCATCATGTCGACGTTCACTGTGCTGTTTGCAACACTGTGGTAGGCTGAAGGGAGACAGACGAGCTAATGCTAATGCTTACTTCCTAACACATTACTAATACATGACACAAGCTTTACAGAAGCAATGTGGATGATAGGATTTCACGCATGGATTTACTGATGGCTCTGGTACATCAATATCACAAAGATGTTTGTAATCATAATCACATGATCCTCATGGGATCCTGGTATATTTACACAGGCAACACCGATGTGGAATGGTAATAAGTACTAAGGCCTCGCGTGTGTAGAACGCCCTCCTAGTCTTCCGAGCACTCAAAGAGCTTTACACTACATGTTATCATTCACACACATTCACACACCGATGGCTCAGCCTCCGGGTGCAATTTGGGGTTCGTTATCAAAAACCCTCCGACATGCGGACCGGGGGATGGAGCCAACGCAGACCCGCTCTACCTCTGAGCCGCAGCCGCCCCAGGAGTCAGAATACCGTTCATTAACTGTTTGGAACTGCGATTTATTGCACAAGCAAACGGTGGATCTTTGGGATTATGGTGTGAACATGTTTGACGCTGGATGCGCTTTCACATTGATGTCGTGCATAGAGTTTGCTGTACCTCCCAATCCACCTGTAATCCCTTCACTCCCATGACAGATATGGGTGTGTCCATTTAATCAACTGGTTGCAGAATAATCTCATCATAAACCTCAGCTGCTCGTCCCCTGGAGTGAACGATGCCCTACTGTATCTCATGCTTAATCAAACATCCCTTCCTGGCTCGGCGCCAAGTAAGATAGTAGCCCATGCAGCCTGCCAGACAGCCGCCACCCCGGCCGGCAGAAGCCCACCCGGTGTTAATTCAGTGCAGAGACCGGCCTGGCAAGCACACTGTTGGGGAGATTGATGATGTTGCTGTGTTTAATTACTTTTATTTGTGTTTTTGGCACAGGAATGTCTCGGAACTTTTTTTCCCTCGCTCGCCTTGTCAGAGAAAACCAATCATGTTGACAAGGATTTACAGACCCAAGTTTCATCTTGTCTCCCTCCCTTAACTGCTCATCATTTTGTGTATTAGGAAACGCTACACTGAGAAAAGAACTTCCTCAGAGGACCCTGTACAGCCTGGAGACAGCTTGGCTGACCTCATAGAGCAGATTGGGGATACACACACTTAAGACACCTTTAGGTCTTTTAGGAATATCTGGGTAAAAAAGGCACTTTCTTAAAACATCTCCTTGACCTGCGTCTGACATGTTTAGTTATTTGGTTTACTTTTGTCGGTTTAGGCGATCAAAGTACTTGGGAGAAAGTCCTGTGTTTGTTTGACCCGTCCAACCTCCCCTCCCGCCCACTCTACTCTGAATCTCTCTCTCTCTTTATACTCTTTATACTTATATCAGTTGCTGAGTGTCTAATAATGATGCTGATGGTGTCTCATTCAGACACTAAAGGGTGCCTCGTGTGTTGGTAACAGACACCGAGTGGCGCTGACCAAGTGTCTGTGTTTGATGTTTGTCATTAAAAACACCCAAAACTGGTTTATAAGCAGTAAATAAATGCTAAATAAGACAGTTTAACTTTGCTGCAATCCCATTTCATAATTTGTGATGACACATATGAACAAATCATTACATGTGTGCATCTTTCCATATGGTAAATGGTAAATGGACTGTACTTGCATCTCTTTTCTAGTCTTCTGACCACTCAACGCTCTTTAACACTACATGTCAAACCGCCGACCCTCTGATTGAAGGACAACCCTACTCTACCACTGAGCCACAGTCGCCCATATCTTTATGAAATAAAAACAACCTCTGTTTATATACAATAAGCATGCTTCAAAGGACACATTAGAATTGTTGAAAGATACATTAATTACCAGAAATAATTCCTTGTATCCAGTGGTGTATAGTAACGAAGTAGAAATACTTAGTTACTGTACTTAAGTAGTTTTTTGGGATATCTGTACTGTATATTTCTGTTTACTTTTACTTTTACTTCACTACATTTTGCAAAGAAATCTGGTACTTTTACTCCAATACATTTCCCCTGAAACCTTCGTTACTCGCTACAAAATCTAATCTATCTTTAGAAAAAAAAAAAAAACACATCCGGGACTGTGGTGGAACACAGACTTCACCAAGCAGGTTTGGAGAATCACAATATTCTGCATTTTCCCTCTACATCCTCTAGTCCAGCGGTCCCAAACCTTTATTGCGCCACGGACCGGTTACCTGAAGACAATATTTTTACGGATCGGGTCCGACCTCGGGGATGCGGAAGACAACGACACCCGACGTGTGTTCGTTATGTCCAGTCTACTCCTAACTAAACCGTTATGTCCAGTCTACTGCTTAACTTATAACCCGCTGCACAAAGACAGGATGTTGAAATGGAGGCAGGTTTTCATGCTTTTTTGGCGATCTCAGGATACTTCGCCTTGGTTTTAATCCAGAACACTGGCAGAGTTGAAAATGTTTAGGGTAACGTAACATCTTGACATGTGTCAAGAGGTTCCGTCTGAGGTTACCACAGACGGATGTATCCAGTCATTTTTCACAATAAAACATCTTTCCGGCCTTGATTTTTTTTTTTTTCATTCGTTCTTTCTGTGCGGAATGAGCATACTTATAACCACACTGTTACAACCCATAATTCTCCAAAAAGCAATATGACACTATGATCATATTGCTTTTTGGAGAATTATGATGATAAGTGCATAGTAGATGCAAGAGTATACTTAGGTACAATATTATATTATGTTGAACATAATATATATGGATGGATCACAGACAACCCAGTTATTTTATCAACACAACTCCTTGTCCTTGGTCATGGTGGCCACCAGGGACGTTTCTAGGATTCAAAGAAAGGGGGGGCTTAGCCCCTAGAGAACTGGCATGTGTGCGCGCGCAGCGCGCGGCTTCTTTTTGGGGTCCATTTGGGGCCGCGGATATTACATTACATTACGGGCCAGTCCCAATCTCCACCCTTACGGACTCACGGACTTTGAGGCGCGCTCCCGCGAAGTCCGTGAGGGTTTAGGGGTGTCACATCGTAGAGTGTTTGAGGGCTCTCTGGCAGACATTTTGAGCCCTTTATGAACCCTTTCCTTGCCTAAGGGAATTACCCACAGTTCATAGGAATGTGACGTTAAACACGCAGTTCCCAATGGAAGCATGAAGACGTAAAAAAAAAAAAAGGGTAAACAAAGAGACACGTGGGCGTTCAGCCCAATAAAATACACTATAACATTACGGATTAAAGATGGTACATAAAAACACATGAAATCAGAGGAAAGCAAGCAGAAAATATATATATATATATTTTTTTTTTACATTCATCAAACATTTTGTTTTGACAAAACGAGTAAATAGATCATTTAAAATGACTTATGTCGTGAGGTTGACGTTCAAATCAGTGAATAAAAAGTATAAAATAAATACACAATTGTACACAATATTTTTGTATGTCGTCATGTGATGTTGCAGCAAAGTGCTGTCCCATTCATATGCACACCAGTTCAAGCCCTCACAGCCTCTCACAGCCATTTAGCAACTGACGTCAGTGAGTGCCTGAGGGTTCAGGGCTTGAGGGTTTAGGGTGGAGATTGGGATTGGGCCTACATGTCCATTGTTTCCGACAGTTCATAGATTGGTTCAATCAGAAAGAGTGTGATTTTGCTCTGTAGTTTTGCTTGCATTCATTAACAGAAGAGACAGAATGTCAGGGTCGTAGTGAACACAAATATGAACTTTTCTCAAATAACGAGAGAGAAATAATTTTCCTGCTTGTAAAGGAAAGACGGATAAACTAGCTTTCATATCCGCGTCACTCCCAAATTCAATGGATGGAGAACGGACGTTCTCCATCCATTGGATTTGGATGGAGAACATCCGTTCATCAGTGTCAACTTTTGAGTCGTTTACTTGTTTTATTTTGAGCAGAAGGGAATACGATTTTTTATCAACATTTACATCTATTTTGTTGTCCGTGTAGTTTTTACAAACCAGTGATATTTTACGCTCATTTGGACACTATCACTGAGATAAAGATGAACTAGTTCAGTGTCTAATATACCATTCAATAGAGAGAAAAAACATGAATGACAAAAATAAAAATAAAAACATTTCAAGTACATCTTGATTATCAAATAATAAATATTGTATGATGGGCTGAAATGGAAGGCACCCAACGCATTCACTATAATCAAGGCAAACTTGCATTTGTGATGTTGGGCTATATAAAATGAATTGAATTGAATTCTGTAACTACCTGTACTTACATTCCGTGCATCATTTACTGTGAGCTAAACTCCTTGGTGTAGTTTACTTTGAGCTAAACTTTGAGTTTACTTTTTAATCCTGCTGTGGTTGATGAGAGACATTACTTGGCAGAGTGAGAAAGCCAGAGCAGCAGGCTCCCCAAGGTCCTAGTGCCCTAAAGTTAAGTATGATGATAGGCTATTGGATTGTAATTTGAAGGGGGAGAAAACATACAAACCAAAACGCACTCACATATGTAGAATGTTAGAGTTATAAATAGCTTGTCCATGTGAGAAACAATAAGTTAATTTAATGACATCACCAAAATAAAAATAAAAAATAAAATAAAGTTTTTTTTTTTTTTCAAGCCAAATTATTTGGGGGGGCTGAAGAACATTTTGGGGGGGCTTCAGCCCCCCTAAAACAGGCCTAACGACGCCCCTGGTGGCCACAGCACTTAAAAGAATAAACTTTATAATTCTCAAAATTCTGTCCCTTTGCTTTTTTATTAAAAGCATGTACTTGTACTTTTACTTTCAATACTTAAGTACATTTTATATCAGAAAAATACTTTTGATAGTGAAGTACAGAAAATATTAGATACTTTAAGACTTTTACTCAAGTAGTATTTTAATAGGTGACTTTTACTTTTACGCGAGTAATTTTCCAGTAAGGTATCTTTACTTTTACTCAAGTACGGCTTTTGGGTACTTTATACACCACTGCTTGTATCCTGCTTATAACTACTCTGCTGTGTGTTGTAAACCATGTATTTGGTGTTTATATATTGTCTGTAATACTACGGTAAATGTCTTCACTTAAATGCGCTACATGTTGCATATTGAATCTCTGTTCACGGGAACAGCTGTCTTCTTTATGTTGGATCATGTTATTGCATTTCTTTTCTACCAACTGGCTAAACTGATAGCTCAATTTGATTATTAACAGCAGATCTTTGACATGATGTGAGTTTCAGCTCCTCTCTGATGATTGACACGTAGTTCTTCTAGCAATCAGTCACATTGAGCCTCACTAAGGTGATGCCCGAGAAATTGGACGACTGCCTCGACTATCATCTCCGATCATCGTAATCTGAGATTCTTTCCATCTTGTGAATTTGAGTGAAGTGGCAGTGGAGTCCGTCAAATATTCAGCCCCCCTCTTGGGATCTGATGCAGTTAGACATTAAGCTACTCAGGGCGAGTAAAGGAATATTTCACACAGTCAATGTGTTCGGCTCTGCAGGGTATGATGCTCTCATCAGTTCCGAAGACAACACGCAGAAACAAAGGGATCATGCGCTGACATACAGAGAAATGAATAAGATATTGCCCCTTTCTTCGGCGTTTATTTTTAGACTGGAAGAGTCGACAGATTGCTTACTTCACATGAGAGTATCAGCGCCCCGGGGGTAGTTTGCTTCTTCTCTTGCTGAGCTGCCATTTTAAAGCAAAAGCACTCACTGTCAGATTCCACTGCAGTGTGCCACTGCTCATCCAGCTGGAGTGGCACTGGACGATGAAAACCCCCAAAACCAGACATGGACATGAATTATACATTCTGATCTTCTCTTAAAATTAGATGAGGTGCTGTGCTGCTCATTGAGTAAAACTATCCTTTACTGAGAGAGAAGAAGGAAAATCTACAGGAAAAAAAGTTGCTGCAGTCACGGAGAGGAATAACAAAATGTTACACTGTGTTTACCAAAATAATTGGAAACTTTTATTTGGGGGGAAGACAACTTAAAGGTCTAGCGTGTGGGAGTTAGTGGCATCTAGCGGGGAGATTGCAGGTTGCAACCGACTGAATACACCTTCGTTCATTCCTTCCTTCCCAAGCCATCCCGGTTTCACTCCCAATGTGCCATGTCTGCAGCTTGGTCAGTGTCCTCTGCGTCTGACACCAACTCCAGCGTCTGTATGAGAAGCACCAGCCTTTCAACCAACTCAAATGTAAACCCACCAGCGTCTTTATTAGACACTCAGGGCAACGGACGTAGTTTAAATAGTGAGTAAGTCCAGATAGGGCCGGTCAAATAGCACATTTCAACAACAAGGCGATTCAAAGTGCGTCACATAAAACCATTAAAAGCATCAAAACATAATGCAGAGAAAACAGGATTGCAAAGACCTCAGAACTGGAGTGATGTGATCCACTTTCTTGGTCTTAGTGAGGACTCGAGCTGCAGCGTTCTGAATCAGCTGCAGCTTTCTGATTGACTTTTTACAGAGGCCTGTGAACACACCGTTACAGTAGTCAAGTCTACTGAAGATAAATGCATGGACAAGTTTCTCCAAATCTTGTTGAGACATAAGTCCTCTAACCCTTGATATATTCTTCAGGTGATAGTAGGCTGATTTCGTAATTGTCTTGATATGGCTGTTCAGGTTGAGGTCTGAATCCATAACTATACCTAGATTTCTTGCTTGGTTTGAGGTTTTTAACATCAGTGCTGAGCGCTCACTTTCAATCGTTCGTCCTTGGGACCAAAAACAATTACTTTTGTTTTATCTTTATTTAATTGAAGAAAATTCTGGCACATCCAGTTATTGATTTCTTCAATGCATTTAGCTAGCCCTTGTATGGGACTATAGTCCCCTGGTGATATATTTATGTAGATTTGTGTGTCATCTGCATAATTATGATAACACACTTTGTTGTTTTTCATAATCTGAGCCAGTGGAAGCATGTAGATGTTGAACAGAAGAGGCCCCAGTATTGAACCTTGGGGAACACCGCATGTCATACTAGTCAGCTCTGATGTGTAATTAGCTACCGACACAAAGTATTGTCGGTCCTTCAAGTAGGATTCAAACCAGTTAAGTGCTGCGCCAGAGAGTCCTACCCAGACTTTCAGTCTGTCTAGTAGTATGTCATGATCGACCGTGTCGAATGCAGAACTGAGATCCAGTTATACTAAGGGTGAAGTTATGCCACTGTCTGTGTTTAAGTGGATGTCGTTGAAAACCTTAACAAGAGCAGTTCCAGTACTGTGGTGCTGACGAAAGCCGGACTGGAAGACATCAAAACAGTTATTTTCGGCCAAGAAGTTATTCAGCTGTTGAAAAAACACTTTTTCCATTATTTTACTTAAAAATGTGAGGTTTGATATTGGCCTATAGTTTTTCATTATTTTGGGGTCTAAACTAGCCTTCTTTAGAAGTGGTTTTATAACTGCAGTTTTTAGGGCTTGTGGGAAGACACCTGAGAGAAGGGATGTGTTTACAGTTTATAAAAGATCAGTGGTCATGCAATGTGAAATAGCTTTGAAGAAATGTGTTGGTAGAATATCCAAGCAGCAGGAGGATGTTTTCAGATGTTGTATAATGTCTTTTAGTTTTCTTTGGTTAATTGAGTGAAATTGTGTCATGATATTTGAATGGATGCTAATTAAAGATGGGGACAACACATATCCTGTGTTAGTTTTTCGCCACCTGCGCTCAGCTTTCCGACACTCTCTTTTCTCTATTCGGACCAGCGTGGCATTTCCCCAAACCATTATCTTTTCCTAAACATAACCAATTGGTTTTGTGTGTATCTAGTCCTAAAAACTAAGAAAACCGATGTTGGATGTTTAATTTGAAAGTGGAATTTTTACAACATGTCCCTGAGTCCAAAGCTGAGGGGTACCTATAGGCGACAACCTCCGCGTCTAATGCTTCATGTCTTAAAACCTGCATTCTCTCTACTGACCAGGGGGAGACTCCTCTGGTTGTATAGAAGTCTATGCTTCATGTGTTAAAGCTGCATTCTCTCTCCTGTCCACCAGGGGCGACTCATTTGGTTGTATAGAAGTATATGCTTCATGTCTTAAAACCTGCATTCTCTCTCCTGACCACCAGGGGGTGACTCCTCTGGTTGTATAGAAGTCTATATAAATGACTCTACTTCTCTCTTGATTTATTCCCTCAGTAAACATTGTAAACATGAGTTTATGTCTCAATCTCTAGTTTCAAGTCTTCTTCAACACAGCATGATGTTCATTTAGTAAATTATGGTCATTTAGAGTCAAACAGACCAAAATGCAGGGTATGATTTAAGGTGATTGACAGGTCTCTACCATGCCATTGTCCAGTCTGGGAGTTTTGGTCTTAGAACTTTAACCCTTTCACACTTTTCACTTCTTGAAACATTTTGGACACCTACAACTGTATTATTCAGTATTCTGCTCTACTTAGCTCCGCCCTCTCATGCCACTTCTGTTGCAAAAAACCTATATGGCGACGACCAATGTGCCAAACTCATGGCTTAAAAATGATGACTACGTTCACGTGTTATATAGAGTCTATAGTTACCTAGAGCGTCATAATTTAAAGCATCTTGGGTCACTCAAGCTGCAGTATTTGTCAAGTTGAGATAAGAATGTGTCATAGAAACAACGGTGGCCTTCATTATGTTAACACATGAATGGTTCTGACTTTGACTTTATTCATTTGATGTGGATATATAGCGAAATGCTAATTTCCAAAACCTGTCAACAGGATAAAATAGAATAAAATGTGATAAAATAGAATAAAAAATAGAATACATCCACAGATACATCCACAGATACATACATATATACATCAAGTAAAAGTATGTGTTACAAGGGTGTTAAATGTGTGAACAATGTTGTTTTTCTCTTAACCATAATTTAAGACGTTTATTAAAAACTTTAAAATCAAGTTGTACTTTCAGTTCTGTTGGGAGACGGTTCCATTGATCTGCTCCTCCAACAGAAAAGGCTGACTGACCAAATGAGGTTCTGCGCATTGCAACCCGGCAGTTCCCGTTCACTGAGGCCCGTGTGTGTGTGTGTGTGTTAACTGTACTAGTGTGCTGGTGTCTTTTAATACATTCATTCAGGATGGAAGGAGCATTACCATGTAGGCATTTGAAAATAAGTTGTAATCTTGAATAGCTTATGAAGCTTTCAAAGCTGAACACGTGTTGTGTTTTTTCAAGATCTGACAGTGGTGCCACCTCACTGTTTTTTGGTCCATTATTTTTAATGTCTGGTTATACAGTGATATGATGGGTTGTAAGGTTGTTTGAGAGGCTTGTGACCAGGTTGTGATGCAGTACAATAGGCATGCATGATATCTCTTAGCCTTTGTTCATTCTGGACCACTATAGAAACATGGGCTGCGGTCGAATAGTCAAATAATTACCTCCTAACGTCTAACCCTAAGCACTTTTCCTTAACCTCTGTGGAAAACGTCACGGGGTTAAGGAACGATGGGAAGGAGGATTCATGAGGAGTTAGGAGAAGACAACCGTGGAGTTTGGCAAATCCGACTCCACTTTCCCTAAGCGACGTAGTTATGACGCGACGGCAGGCGCATGTTAGCGACGTCAGTCTACAGCCAGCGGTGAAACTACAATGTTCCGAAGATGGACTACAATACCGCAGCTTAGATACTTTGTCCGTCTTCTTACAGTGTTGCGTCATAACGACAAACAACCCGGTTCATAGTTTTACTTTAATAACGAGGTTGGAATAGAAATGAACGAAGGATAATGAAAGTGAAACCAAAAAGGACTATTCAACCGCAGCCATAGTGTTGCAAAAGCAGACTGTGAAGAGGTTCTCGCTCCGTATGTAGATATGAAGGAGTAATTCTTAGTTTCAGGTGATTATACACCAATGAAAACACAAAACGTTTTGTATTTTACTACCACAGATTTTTTTATTGGCCAAAATGTATTTTTTACAGTTGTATTTACATGATTTCTTCAATAGGAGTGAGTCATCAGCTCCTTTTGCTTCTTCCTTTTAAAAATCGGAACAAGTCCTATAATGCAATGTATCCCAGGTGTGTGAGGCTCTGTTTGTTTTCCTGTGACAGGAGGCTTCACCATCACAGCCTCTCAGGAAACAACTCTTCAACCTGACGAATCCATGTAGTACATACGAATGTGCTTCATTTCTCAGTAAACCGGATGGATGTCTACATCTTACACTGAGACAGTGATAGACACAGCCACAGTCGCTCCAACATTCTCAACAAACAACCGCCCACACAAACCGTCATGCCTGCAAGCCTTTTTTCTTGCATAGGCCCCAAACACACGCACTCAAAAAAAAAAACTGTAGAAAAGTATAAAGTAGAAAAGTATAAAGGTGACTGATAAACCTCCTATGGAACGTCTTTGAGGGAAAAGGATGACGGATATGTTCATCGAGCCCCGTCCATTATTGTTCACTAATTGTCTGGCAGGACAAATCCTATCTCCCCTGCAGGAACTGTTTGGAGTGCGTCTCAAGTGATCACAATGTCGTACCGTGACCTATTTCTCTGTCTTCTTTGTGAACAGTCTCCCACCAGTAATGAAATGCAGCAGAAGAGACAATTTGGAACAGATTTATACCTAGAGGGCACAGCCACTGCCACCCAGTATCAACTCCTTATTGTTTCGAGGCCAGAATCAAGCCACTTTTCCCCGATCTACCTAGCTTGACACTGTTGAAAAACTGAAGAGCTCGGAGCTTGATTGTAAAGAAGTGCAGGTTTGTTCTGGGACTGTGTTCCCCCCGCTCCTGATTGCCTGGCACAACCTTAAAGAAGTGAGAAATACAAGTTGAAGTGTAATTCCAGTTGATGACTTCTGGTGCTTCACACTGTGTTATTTTTTAAAAGACCGGTGCCGTCTACCCTTCATCTCTCCTCATTGGGAGAAGTCATCATTATCTCAACGTGTTTGTGTGCTAAAACACAAGAGCTGCTTGTTCTTCAAACGGGCCTGTGGTCCGGCTTACAAATGCTCTGACAGTTCCTCGTACTTCAGCCGCAGGAAACTGAGCATATTTCCAACTTCTGAATACAAAATGGAAGCTTGCATCGCCGTGACCCTGGCAAATCAACAGAGAGGGCATTTGATTTACAGGGGAGGTGGGCACGAAATCCTCATGGCAGACGCTCACATAATAGACAGTATCAGCATGTGTGGCATCACCGTGTGCCGGCAGCTACAAAACACAAAGATAAACATCACAGTGAACATTGTGTCCAGACACACAAATGTGAAAAAATAAGCAATCAGCACGGACGACAGCGGCGCTGAGGCCCCTCATATGCTGACCGTCGGCACAGAATATGGACAAGGAATATTGAGGCACAACAACATGAAGTGTGATGCACTTCATGTTGTTGTGCCTCAATATTCCTTGTCCATATTCTGTTGCTGAGCTGTAGCCGTGCACTGACATGGAAATATTCCACACGCCACGCAGCACCTGCAGCACTACTGAGGTGATGAGCTGCCTCTCATTTCAACCCTATCTGCTACAAAAATGATGTTCCCTGTACAAGTAAAGTGCATTCTCAAATGTGGTTTGAGAGAAAGCATTTTCCCCAGGGTTACAGGGGCAGTTCTAAACACGTTGTACATTTAAACTAAACAAAACAAACGCAACAATAGGACTGGGTTGTGTTAAATAAAAGATCACAGTTGGGCCTAAAATAAATAGGTTTGTTATGTTATTTAAGAGATGGATGCAAATAAAAACAAGTCGGACTTTGGGTTTCACACAGCTGACATGAACAGTGGTCTCCTGGGTAAATCCCGGGTGGCGGAGGTCCGTCTACAGATAGACGTCCATCAAAAGTGGATTTCTTCCATCATAAGTAATCTTATTTATGTTTACCGCGAACACAAAAAAAGATCGTACAGGTAAGTTTACAGTTAAAATCTACTTTTATTGCCACACATGTGCCTCTGCATTTAACCCATCCTTGTGTTAGGAGCAGTGGGCCAGTACTACGATACAGAGTCCGGGGAGCAGTTCACGAGGGCAGTGCCCAGTATGTGAACTGACATCTCTTCAGTTACCAGTCCCCGCTGCCTACTTGGTCCATGTAGGACTTGAACCGCTTTTCAGCCAGATCCCAAACCAGGTCCCCAAAAACTAGGGAAGCGGGTTCTGCCCAGAAACTTTTAGCCATACGTCCCGAGCAACAGGTGCTGAGGTGAAAGCAAGAAACGGATTGGTGAGCGAGACAACGACGTTGCTAATTTGCACCATTTAAAAAGATCAACTATTTTCCCTTCAATAAGGAGACAGGCATGAAAACGGGTCAGGGGTGAAAAAGGTGAGAAGGATATTACCCCTCTAGGGGGGTCCGGGGGCATGCTCCCCCGTAAGAAAAATTTAAATATTCCATATTTTAAAGGATCAATCTGATGCATTTTGAGATGCTTTTTTTTGCCAACCTGGGGAGAGCTGGAGAAACTTAACTTCAGCCATGAGTCAACAATTATTATGGTCTCCTTACTAAGTATTATGCAAGCCATTTCATGCCAGCCTGTCACTGGGTCTAACATTTACAGTAAATGAGGCACAATGTGGTAAATGGCTGCCTTTGTTAGCATAATTTATATCTTTGATGCAGAGAATGCATCTGGCGAATCCCTGCCTGTTGATTTTGGAGAATACATCTCCTAGATGAAAGGACACCTCTTGCCCTTTTATTGAGACCTTGCCTTCCAGTTTTAGCCACGACCAGTTCCAGCTGCATTTCAATCCAGCATCCAGCTGTTTAACAATGGCTGCATCCTTCTCCCCTAAAACACTCATTCTGCAAAAATAATGTTTGTATTAGTGTTAACTTCTAGTTTAGCCTTATTCAGACCTGACAACCGTGATATTTTTTTGCGTACCGACGAGGGGGGGGGATGGGAATTGACGACGACTAATAGGGGACAAGTCATTAAATACTCGTCATGCATTATATTGCATTGCATATAATGTGTGCTGGTCAACTAGTCTAAAATTAATTTTAGACTAGTTGTCAAAATGCGTATCCGCTACGCAAATTGCGTACAGGTTGGCAGGTCTGCTTATTGATAGAACGGTGGACCACTTTACCTTCTGCCTTGTCAGTCCCCTCACCTCAAAATCTACCTCCTCAAAAACAGTAGCGTTATGCCGTGTTCACACCGGACGGTGTGAACACGGCATAAGCTAATAATTTTCCACCGGAGCTTTAGCTAGCTGGCTAACGTTGCATTCTGTCCTGCTGTGTTCAATGTGTTCACTCGCGCTCCCTTCTGGCAAGCGCACCTGTTCGCAGTTCACTGAATATAAATACCCCCCACCAAAAAAACATTTCTCATCGAATCTACACGATTCACGTAGGTCACCTATTTTGGTTTCAAAACGGCGAATTTCGCCGAAAGGTGAGGGATTTTCATGTCTGAGGAGAGATCAAATGGAAGTTGTGAAGGACTACGGTAAGCAAAACTGGGAAGGCAGGGTAAGGTGTAGAAAAATAAGGATTTTTTTTGCCCCAATGCTAATTACATGTTTTCAGATGGGGAACAAAATCAGGACAAAGTGACAAACTAAAATTATAAACAGACATAGTGAGGTCTCCATGAAGGACGCAACACTCATAATGAGCACTCCATGGAACCAGAGACACTCCCGAGTCATCTCCCACGGCAGGGTGTATAGCATTGGGCTGGTCCATGCTAATTGGAAGGGGGGTGGAGACCCCTCTCCCCTGTGGTGCAGAACAGCCCGGCCACTGAGGACACCCCTCTGGCCGAGGCAACATGGCACGGCCCAATCATCCAGGCCAGCCTATTTAGGCAGGTGTGCTGCAGCGGCACCAGTTTCTTGAAAGGATCATCGCCTGCAGGTAACTGACAGAACTGTTAGCACTCATCTCAACTCCATATATCTAAATTGCGTACACTCAATAAAGACAATCGGTTACACAAGTGCTTGTAGTTCCCTCTAAAAGGGGTGTTCACTGCAGAGATATAGAAACCATCACCTCCAATGGGGCCTGTCGCTGTGACGGCTAGTTCCAGCCGTCACAGAAGTGTATAGAAATATATAATTATGTCTCTAGACACCATTATGTACATTAAAGCAAAAGTGAGACGAGAAGATCAATACTACTTTCAGAATATCTAGCTACAGCCAGCAGCTGTTTGCTTAGCTTAGCTTAACTTGGCACAATAACTGGAATCGGGGGTAACCAGCAGAGATGTGCAGCACCAAAGATCAATTTAAAAGGCACCAAGTGTAGAATTGTAATGACATTAGTGCATCTCATATTATGTTGACGTATAGGTGCAAATAGGCAGAATGCATTGCTATTTGCCACAGTGCCTTTATTGATACTACCGTTAGGGGGCACCACAACACATTCTTGAACATTTCAACATATACTTTGGGTGTTTCTTAACCCCAGGCAGCACATCTCTACAGCACAGCACAAAGGCTGTGATTGCATCAGGCAACCTGTCAGTGTGCTTGTGTGGATGTGAAGCTGTGTCTTTTTCAGAAAACAGCAGTGGACTTTCTCTCAATTAGAAAAGGTTAAAGGGGAAACACCAAGACTTTTACTGCCTCGCAGCGCAAATGCCTGAGTTTCATCTGTAGGAGGTTGATGGCATTTTCTGATCAATACCAGTGACTCAACAATTGCTTTGGCAGGCGCTGAGATTTTAGCCTTTCATACGCCGAGCTCTTTTAAAGACACTTAAGCTGGCATTTTCTATTGCTCATCAAATCAATGTGCTGCTATCAGTGTCACATTTGACATTTCAGCTACACCAGGTAATAAGCCTCATTCTCAAACTATAAAAACCTACTAATATATTTTTGATACTTTCAACATTGATATGTATCGGTGTTCTTCACAACTGTGTTGTGAGCTGATGTAAGCAGTTAAGCTTTACTTCATAAGGCATGCCAGTAATTGAGCCATTACATTAGTTACTATAAAGCTCCATTACTTTAACAATTTGGGGAAATATTTCTAAAGGCCACCTTTCTAGTCATTTATTCCTTAAGCTTGAAACTCCATTTGAACTTTAAAATGTTCCACATCTTTCATATATTGTAGTCAGGGCTTGACATGAACTTTTTTTTGCTCAACACCCACCATGGCTAGAGGATTTAAAAAAGTATTAACCACTCAGCATTTTTACCAGCCACCAATGGCTTATTGGCAGTGGTGTATAGTAACGAAGTAGAAATACTTCGTTACTGTACTTAAGTAGTTTTTTGGGATATCTCTACTCTACTATTTATATTTCTGTTTACTTTTACTTCACTACATTTTGCAAAGAAAACTGATACTTTTACTCTGATACATTTCCCCTGAAACCTTTGTTACTCGCTACAAAATCAAATCTATCTTTAGAAAAAAGGAAAAAACATCCGGGACTGTGGTGGAACACAGACTCCACCAAGCAGGTTTTGCGAATCACAATATTCTGCATTTTCACTCTACATCCTCTCGTCCAGCACTCCCAAACCTTTATGCGTCACAGACCGGTTACGAGAAGACAATATTTTCACGGACCGGGTCCGATCTCGGAGAGACGGGAGACAACGACACCTGACGTGTGTTCGTTATGTCCAGTCTACTCCTTAATAAACCTTTAGTCCAGTCTACTGCTTAACTTATAACGCGCTGCACAAAGACAGGAAGTTGAAATGGAAGCAGGTTTTCAGAGCTTTTTTGGCAATCTCAGGATACTCTACCTTGGTTTTAATCCAGAACACCGACAGAGTTTAAACAGACTTAAGTTTCATTTTTAGGGTAACATATTGACATGTGTGACACATATAACATATGTGTCAAGAGGTTCCGTCTGAGGTTACCACAGACGGATGTATCTGGTCATTTTTCACAAAACATTTTTCCGAACTTGATTTTTGAAATTTAACTTACATTTTTCATTCATTCTTTCTGTGCGGCCCGCTACCAAGGGACCCACGGACCGGTACCGGGCGGAATGAGCATACTTATAACTGCACTGTTACAACTCCTTCATAGTGTCATATTGCTTTTTGGAGAATTATGATAAGTTCATAGTAGATGCAAAAGTATACTTAGGTACAATATATTATGTTGAACATACTATATATGGATGGATCACAGCCAACCCAGTTATTTTATCAACACAACTCCTGGTCCTTGGTCATGGTGGCTACAGCACTTAAAAGAATACACTTCATAATTCTCAAAATTCTGACCCTTTGCTTTTTTATTAAAAGCATGTACTTTTACTTTCAATACTTAAGTACATTTTATATCAGGAAAATACTTTTGATACTTAAGTACAGAAAATATCTGATACTTTAAGACTTTTACTTAAGTAGTATTTTAATAGGTGACTTACTTTTACTGGAGTCATTTTCCAGTAAGGTATCTTTACTTTTACTCAAGTACGGCTTTTGGGTACTTTATACACCACTGCTTATTGGTAAATTATGTGTTATTTGCTTAAAGTTGACTAATGTGTGCTACAATTGACTTGACAACTATAAAACCATTGAAAATGTAAATGACCACTGTAAACATCCTAATCAGGACTACATCAAATGTATATTGCTAATCAAGCAGTCAGCTCTGAGGTTGTAAGTACATACAACCTCAGAGCTGACTGCAGATGCTTAGCTTAAGACAAATGCATAAAAAGGAGATACTAAAGAGTGAGTTATCTCGCTTTCTTCTCATCTTTATTGAAAGTGGCACATGCTCAGTACAGAGAAAGGAGACCAACTATTTAAAGATGTCTCTGCGTATGAACAATATAACATATTTATATTTTGATGCTTAGAATGTTTTAGACATTTTATAGACATTTGGAACATTTCACATTATTCGTGTGTGTGTGTGTGTGTGTGTGTGTGTGTGTGTATAAATGTGAATGAAACAGCCTCACATCTTTCCTCATCAGAGTGTTCCCTTCTTTGCTGGTCTCTCTGCTCCATAAAATAATTCACACATCTGTAATGGTGTTTCTTTCTCTCTGGTCTCTGGTAAATGGATGGATGGTAAGTCCTGTGAAAAGTTTTTTTTGGGAGTTTTTCCTGATCCGATGTGAGGTCCTGGGACAGATTGTAAAGACCTCCGAGGCAAATTTGTAATTTGTGATTCTGGGCTAAATTAACAGAACATTTGAATGAAGTCGTCTTCTGAACACTCAAAGCGCTTTAACCCTACATTACATCATGCACTGATAGCAGGGGCTACCATGCAAGGTGCCACCTGTGTTTCACAGTCTTTAGTTATAATTTACTAGTCCCAGTCACAAATGAGAGTCCCTCCACCCGCTCACTGACATATCTTTTTTAATTTTATATGACCTTTTTATTTAACCAGGTAAAATCAATTGAGAACCAATTCTCATTTACAATGATGACCTGGCCAAGAGTCAGTAGCACAGTCCACACAAGTGACACAAACAGCACAGATACAATACAGTATGACAAACACATGAGAAAATGGCTAAAAACAACATAGGTAAATTAATAAACACTATGTACAAAAAAAGCGGATTACTGGATGTTCTTTGTAAAAATGGAAGAGAGAGAGAGAGCAAGTACAGCAGTCAACTATGACTTGTTGCAGCTTTTGTTTGAACATGTTGAGAGCTGTTAATTTGAGCGTGCTTTGTAGTGAGTTCCAGTCATTTGCAGCGGCAGGACTTTTGGAATGATGAGCCTAATGAAGTCACTGGATCTTAAACGGCGATTGCTGTCAGAAATGTGCAGAAGATTTGCGAGGTAGCGAGGGGTCATTCCCAAAATGGATTTGTAGCCCACGAGCAGCCAGTGTTGTTGTCGCCGCCTTGTATGAAGGGAGGGCCAATCCACCAATCTGTAAAGATCACAGTGGTGGGTGGTGAAGGGTGCACATGTGGCAAAACGGATTGCTGACTGGTGGAGTGTGTCCAGTTTTCTGAGGGTGGTCTTTGATGCCATTTTATAAATTATATCGCCGTAGTCAAATAGAGGAAGGATGGTTATTTTCACAAGGGAGAATTTGGCAGTGTGTGTGTCACATATTGCCTCCAGTCGCCACAGAGACCACATCCTTAGCTGGGTTGTATACCAGAACTTTACCATACTCTACTACCACTTTACGTTAAATAATCTTTTCTTTTTCATCGTCTAATCATTTTCATTTTCACCAGGTTGTTTGCTTTACGCAGTGGTGTATAGTAACGAAGTAGAAATACTTCGTTACTGTACTTAAGTAGTTTTTGGGGATATCTGTACTCTACTTTACTATTTATATTTCTGTTTACTTTTACTTTTACTTCACTACATTTTGCAAAGAAAAATGATACTTTTACTCCGATACATTTCTCCTGAAACCTTCGTTACTCGCTACAAAATCAAATCTATCTTTAGAAAAAAAAAAAAAACATCGGGGACTGTGGTGGAACACAGACTCCACCAAGCAGGTTTTGAGAATCACAATGTTTTGCATTAGCCCTCTACACCCTCTCGTCCAGCGCTCCCAAACCTTTATGCGTCACGGACCGGTTACGTGAAGACAATATTTTCACAGACCGGGTCCGACCTCGGAGAGACGGGAGACAACGACACCTGACGTGTGTTCGTTATGTCCAGTCTACTGACTCTACTCCTAACTAAACCTTTAGTCCAGTCTACTGCTTAACTTATAACGCGCTGCACAAAGACAGGATGTTGAAATGGAAGCAGGTTTTCATGCTTTTTTGGCGATCTCAGGATACTCTGCCTTGGTTTCCAGATCACCGACAGAGTTGTAACAGACTTACGTTTCATTTTTAGAGTAACGTAACATCTTGACATGTGTCAAGAGATTCCGTCTGAGGTTACCACAGACGGATGTATGCGGTCATTTTTCACATTAAAACATCTTTCCGGCCTTGGTTTTTTATTTATTTAATTGAAATGTTTCATTCATTCTTTCTGTGGCCCGGTACCAAGAGACCCACAGACCGGTACCAAGAGACCCACAGACCGGTACCAAGAGACCCACAGACCGGTACCAAGAGACCCACAGACCGGTACCAAGAGACCCACGGCGGGCGGAATGAGCATACTTATAACCACACTGTTACAAGTCCTTCATAGTGTCATATTGCTTTTTGGAGAATTATGATGATAAGTTCATAGTAGATGCAAAAGTATACTTAGGTACAATATATTATGTTGTACATAATATATGTGGATGGATCACAGCCAACCCAGTTATTTTATCAACACAACTCCTGGTCCTTGGTCATGGTGACCACAGCACTTAAAAGAATAAACTTCATAATTCTCAAAACTCTGACCCATTGCTTTTTTATTAAAAGCATGTACTTCTACTTTTACTTTCAATACTTAAGTACATTTTATATCAGAAAAATACTTTTGATACTTAAGTACAGAAAATATCAGATACTTTAAGACTTTTACTCAAGTAGTATTTTAATAGGTGACTTTTACTTTTACTGGAGTAATTTTCCAGTAAGGTATCTTTACTTTTACTCAAGTACGGCTTTTGGGTACTTTATACACCACTGGCTTTACGTAGGTACAATTTCAACATCATTTTTACTGTCCAGGTCTTTATTCAAATTTGCGTGAAAGCCGATAGACGGAAGAATGGACCAATAGAATGAGTAGACGCAGGTGCTGATGGGAGTTGTAGGATCGTCGTGTCACGTTGCAATAAGTTAATCATCTCAGATGCCTTTGCAGAAGACTACAATACTTTATACTTATACTTCACATAGATGCAGAATGTGCCACCAGCCAAAGTGACTCGTAGGTTACACTGTTACCTGTCGAATGCAGGCGGCAATGTCAAGCCCTGATTATGGGTGTAGTTCTACTTTCATATATATACAAAATAAATACAATATGATATATTGTAGTAACAAAGTAAAAATAAAGTATAGTAAAAAGTAGTATAAAAAAAAAAAAGTGGAGAAGCTTTAAAATCTTTCAAAAGCCATAGATCTGTAATACATTGTTTCTGGATTTAATTTGGAAGAATAATCAAATACATTTAAGAAACTCAACAAAACTGGAAGACTTTATTTTCTTTACATTAATTAATTTGCAGAACAGATTGCCCATCAAGTTTGAACAATGACATCAGTAAGCCCCTCTAGCTGCTTTGTCCACTATTTCTCACTTCACACAACCGTTCTCTGGAACAATGGCAACAGATTCATAAGAAAGCAATCATTGTTATTTTCTTCTAAATGGTTCAAAAGAGATATGAAGATATTCTCAAGCTTTTTGATGAATTTGTTAATATGATGTCCAATGAACAATTTAATTTCCTGCACATTTATTATCCAATTACTTTCAAATAATTGAATTATCTAACTTGTGACATTCCAGATGAGTTAATTAAACTTGATGAAAAGCCACTTCCGTTATGGTGAGAATATTATGACCTGCCCTTTACTGGAATTAAACACATATAAAGTGTAACAATAAGCATAATCGCCAAACTTTTTAAACTATTAATTCCTAGAGGAAAGGACTAAAATTGAGAACATCAACTGATTGAGGGCTCTTACGTTAATATTACTGTATTTCCAACCAGGCTAAATAAGTTAATTACAAAACTGAACATTAAATATATATTGTTAATTATGGCTAAATTAACAGACATTGATATGTCCTCTACTTTTTGTAAACATGATACACAAACATTTCTAACCTTTTTTTTTAAATGTGAAATATCCCACTCATTTTGGACAGACGTGGAGTCTCACTTTTTGAAGCAGCGAGCACGCACAAAGGTGTTTATGTTCATGGCAATATGTTCCTGAAACACCAGACAGGAGTACAAACAACATGTACTGTGAAGGAGCAACAAGATACTGAGTGTAAGGAGCAAAACGCTAAGAGCCAACATCCAAATGCAGAGAAGGAATTGTAATTGTATTTATACAATAACAGCAGGCTTGCTGGTCAGGCTACGTTCAGGAATCAGCTGTTTTGTGACCGGATTCCTCAAGTGCTGCTGCTTGAAAAATAAGGACATTTCTAAGTGACCCCAAACCTTTGAACGGTAGTGTATGTAATTAACATGTAAAGTATTTCAACGTAATGCAATATGATTAATAATAGTGTAATAACAGATTAGAGCATTAGCCATTATCAGGGAGAATGAGACTGGAGGGTATAACACGGTGGAATGAACAGAGAACCACTCAATGAGCTATCAAACACTCCATACTAGACACATATCGTTAAACAAACTTGAGTGTGGCTGAAAGTTCTCAGAATATCTGGATCTATTAGACATTCTGAGGAAATGTCAGCTCGTTGAGAATATGTTTACCCAGTTGGGTTTCCCATTACTAGATGATTAATTAAAGGCATGTTTCCAAATCCTGGACACAGTGTTGTGATCGGTCAACGGGACTATTTAAGAGAGTTTGAGGGAAGAGGTCTTAAATTGTCAACGTGTCCTTGTCCCAGCCAATGAAGGGATTAAGCAGTGGGATCAGGGAGTGTGTCTGTGCATGAATCAAAGCCTTGTTCAAATACAGACGCACTGTTCAGATTTCCAATGAGAATACTTTGATAGTATTATACACATCCCTCTTTTGTAGTTTTCGAAGGACCGTGTGGAAAGCTAGCCGTCACTAAGCAACAGCTGTTGCAAATGGCACATCTCTTCCTGTTTGAAAATATGTAACTGCACAGATGATGTTGAAATAAAAGATTCTTCTTCATCTAAATAAAAGGCGGCTTTGATTCCCACCGGTCTGACACCAGAGAGGTACAACACCGCTGCTCTGCGTTACCTGCATGCCTGATTTCCCACATCGCGATCAATAAAGTTTCATCCTACACATTATTCTGTGCCTAACCCTCTCACACACGTCAAGCATGCTCTCACTCCTACAGAGTGAAATAGTGCTGCTGCATTTAAATAGATACCAGTTGCGTGGGTCAAGTATAAATGGTTCAGTGATGCGCGTAGAAACGTTTTATCATGAAGGTAAAGAGCGTCTGTGCTGTTTCCATAGAGCTACATCACATCTACTTCATTAGCACAAGGGCTTTATCTCACTGATGTCTCTGAGTGTACTCCTACTCTCCTACGATTCAAGCTGAGAGTGGCTCGTAGACTGAATAATGACAATATGGCGGTGGGCTGTTAATTGGTGTTGCAATAATAAAACCACATTATTTCCCTCTAGAATAGCCCTTTGCTTCAGCCCTGAAATATGAGATATTGGCCAGATAAAGATCCCTCAATCGAAAGTGACATCACGTTTAGTGACCACTTCTACTTCTAATGTTTTCCCATGATTCTCCTTGGCAATTTGTTTGTGACAGCTCACCATGATATCTATTGTGGTGCCCTGGCGCCTGATTCGTTATTGACGTCTGGTGATTAAAACGTCCGGTCTCAGTCTCATCCTCCTGACCGGTGGCTCCGTCCTCCATACAAAGTGCACGACGGCTTCCCGATCAATTAACCACCGCTTTTAAGGGCATTATGTGTAATTGCATGTAAATTGGGTTCAATCCTATTTGATGGACACTCCATTCACCTGACCCGTACACATCGACATGCATTACATTTAGATTCAATGCCCTATTCTATTTGACACTTCTATTTCCACAGTGAACGAGTCGATTACCAGCTGAATGACCCTCCACATGCAGTATGGTCCCGCATGCATATTTTATTTACCCTTTATCGATGATATCGCCGCTCATACAGCAGAATCACCATTATACTAGAGTGTTAGTACTCCTACTGTATTGATCCAGGGCAATGTAACCTCATTTAACGGCTTTGTTAGGCATCTTAGAAAGTGTGAATCAGCAGAAAAACAAATATGTTGTTGGGGAAAGTAATTGTACGGCGACGGCAGCCTGCCAGCTGCTCTGCCATGATTCTCACTTGTTTATGAATCCTCAGAGGTGTAAAGGTTAAGAACTGTCATCAGATTAGCCATTGATTTCAATTAGTGCTGCCTGCTACTAAACAACCTTTGTCTGTCTGCGATCACTGACTCGTATTGATCCTCAGGCTTGTTCCATTACATTGGATTGCCACTGGCCCACTGTCAGTTCAGCAACCTGATTACCAGTCCTTCTCTATTGTTCTCTTCATGCAGCCCAGCTCGGACACAACCGGCCAGTTTCCTCTGGACGGACAGTTTAGCCAGGAGACTGCCGCTAATAAGGTTAGGCTATGCACGCTTTCATTCAGGTGTCAGAAAGGTCAAACGCTGATGCTGCTTCACAGGAATAAAATGGGCTCAGTGGTGGTTTCACTGCAAGCATCAGCACTAGCAGTGTACTGGGGCAGAATTATGACGGATGGAGGGGACCAAGTAATGGTGAATAGTTTCTCGGATTATTTCTCAGGTTACATTTTGTACACTTGACTGCTTTTAGAGTGTGTAATAAAGATATGTCTCATCAAACAATTAGCATACATGAGACAATCAATGATTTTATCTGAAGAATAGTATATTGAGCTGGTACAATTCATTGCTGAGCAGCGGCTTCGCTAAATCAGACCACAGGATAACAATTTGGATCACAGCCCTGACTCAAACCCACAGCTCTCAAAACATCACCATCCATTCTGGGTTCAATGAAACACAAAGAGGCAATTAATAACTTCAAATGCCCATTAACTGTGACTCTGGGAACCTTAGGAGTTCTTAAAAGTCTCAGATTAGTTTATTGATTCCTTTAGAATGAGGCATATGAGTATTTTTTCCTTGAGAGGGCTTTGTGAGGCACAATGTTGCTCTTTAGCCACAAGCAACCTTTTCTGAGCTTTCCTCTGTCTCCTAGTGTAGGACTATTGGGCCACTTGAATGTCTGTCACATTATCAATCATGTAAGGAAATCATGAATCATTCAGTCCATCTTGATTGAATTTAAGAAATGTCTAGTAGGGTTATATTGAGTGCCACTCAGGGACATTTCCAGGATTTTAATCTTGCTGCCATTGAGCAACCCTCGCCCTCCAAGGAGGGGAGTTTGGGAGGAAAGAGATGATATTGTTAAAAGTTCTAGGAGAAGTTCTTCTCCTGTGAAGAGATTTTTAAACAACACAGATATGTGATTATTCTTTTTTGAATGGATGTAAATACACAATATTTGAATGCCAGCGTAAATGTTGCAAGAGAGATAACAAGGTATAATGGGCTCAGGATTTCTCCCAAAGGAAGATATTTTATGAATCATTAAAAATTACAAATCGTTCGTTGTTAATGATAATAATAACTGTTGCTTTCGCTGTTTGAAACGCTAAAAACATCAACTGCTGAACTTATGTTCTGTTGAAACTTGAAGGCAGAGCAAAATCGAACTTAGTTTGTGTGTCAGTACTCTCTCAACATGGAGACGAGGTAAGAGAAGCTTTGTGTTTAAGTCGTCCCAACAACTCCAACCGAGTGACACATCTTCCATATAGCAGATCGCGTGACGTCAATTTCCATCACATGTCAATAATTGAATTTGTTCCACTTCATCGTTTTGAACCAGGCCCTTCAATATTTAGATCAAGTTGAAAGGTTCAGCACTATTTTATTATTCAAAAGTGTTGCCGTAATAACGACCTTTTCTTGAAACAGTGCTGGTTCTGTGGTGTTGGCATTTCAAATGTCATTCACACGTTAACGCACGTCGAGTGAGGCGTGTCCATTATCGCTTTCAGTGCGTCTGGGCCGTCTTCCTCGCCCAACTGGAACATACCACCTGCCCAGGTAAATACGGGGGGAGCTGAACAGAGCTTCCACATCACACAGAATAATCATGGAACGTGTTGTAACTCGGTTACGTTGTTCATTGTGTAAACATGACATCTATCTTCTGCCCATCCTGATAGAGGATCCTCCTCTGTTGCTCTCCTGAAGGGTTCTTCCTGTTTTTTCTCCCCGTGAAAGGTTTTCTTTGGGGGAGTTTTTCCTCAACCGATGTGAGGTCCCGGGACAGATTGAAAAGCCCTCTGAGGATATTTTGTAATTTTAGATTTTGGGCTACACAACATAAATTTAATTGAATAATGAACACATCATGCATACAACATGTCTAAGTTGCTGCTCATATCTCACTCTATCTATAGACACCCATCCATACTGAAGAAATATTCAAAATTCCTGGGAGGTGGTGCGGGGAATAAGGTCCAGAGTTCAAAAGAGTTATAGTAAAAGTATATTTAATAAAAAATGATAGTCAGACAGCTTATGCTTTCGATCGAGCTCTTTTGCTCCACGGCGAACTCCACTGACAACACGTCTGAGTCGCTCATACGGCAGCGGAAAAAGAGGATGCTGGCTCGCATGCAAGTTAGTTTTCTACACAGCCACGGAGCTTAAAGCTCTTCCTATTGGTTAAAAATCCAATCATAACACCTTGAGTATCACTCTACTCGTTCATTAGCCTGCAGCTTCAGGGGCGGAGCTAGTCGTCTTCTTCTTTTACTTCCTCTTCTTCAGACCGGTTGATTCTCAAAAGTCAATGTTCAGCTCCGCCACCTCAGGCGAACAAGAGAACTACAATTCCTTAAAGCGACAGTTCACTGGCTCTGAGCAACATGCAACATTGTCTAACTTCCATTCACACACTAATCATTATACAGTAAATAAAAGTGACCTTCATATGCATACAATTACAAATCCTTCATAATAATATCCCTTATTAATTATCATATTTCTTGTGCGTTGTAATGTACACATAAACAATTTCTTTCTTACATGTGCAGGTTTAAATTTGACTGACTAAACTCTAAAAACACTACAATACCAATGAGTCATTTCCTGCAGAACTAGCTCACCTGTCCTCCAGCATCAACAGAGCCCAGTCCCTCCCTGCTGAGAGGACACAATGAAACACACCTGTTAACACTGTCCTTGATTGATCAGCCGATCAGCTGATCTACCACAACATGCCAGACAGAACAACAACCGCTAAATACAACTTAATTAGAATCATTTACACATATGCACATACACTGAAACATAGGACTAAAATGTATAACTAAGCAGACACACACACCTCTGTTGATGTTTGGGAACACGGCCTTCCTACTGGTAGAGGGGAAGGGCACCTTCGTGTCCCTTTTGAAGGCTGGAAACCATCTCACTTAAAAGCGGTACCTTCTCAGTTATCTAAGCCTCTGAGTTATATGGTTTTGACATTGGTAAAGCAATTTAGAGGCCGAGAAATGCTTTTTTCTTCCAAACTCTACTCTACAAAGCAGAAGTATTACTGTCACAAACAAGTCCGAGCCATTTTCCAGAGGGAGATCAATGGAGAGTCACTAATTGGCTTGAATTATTTTGATGTCGTCCTCTGACATTTAGCCACGGCACGTCCTCTCTGCTCCGTTTATCCGCGCTGCAATGATTGATGTATGTGTGTCTGTCGCTTGTTCAGCTGTGTTTTCAGCAGACACAAAAAGACAAGCAATAAAATAATGAAATAATGGAATCTACATATAAAAATAGCTGCCCGACATCAGTTCTTTGCCGAGTGCTCATTTGAAGTAATTATTCATTAAAAGAAGGCTGGGTGAGCCGGCGTAGAAATCAATTACAGTATTTTTTATCCTCTGCTTTTGTTCAAGAGCAGAAATACTACTAATGAGCCGCATGGATTCCATCTGACTCCAGTCTCGGCTTAGCTTGCACTCTTACTCTCACTTTCTCTCTTCTTGCTGCCTCTCTCCTGCACAGGCATTCTCATGCACATGCAAAACAGTTCAAAGCTGCCAGGATTCAAAGCCACTTAGGAGGCAGTTCCATGCAGAGAAACCCCAGTAATTAAGAGTGGGAGGGCTAACCAGGCTATTTGACTATGGAAATGAACACACGTACTGTAAGTCATACCATTCCACCACCTTAACACATTATAAAATGCTGAGGGGGTCCCACTTATCTGCATTCTCATTAATAAAAACCAATCATCAATATGAGGCTTTAATTAAACCTCCTTTGTCTTGAAACACGCTCAGTATTCTGGGGAATCCTCCCTGCTGGCGCTGCAGCCAAACCGGCAGAGAATGTCTGCAGCTTTAGAGGACATCCACAGTATGACTGTCCATTCGCTTCTGCCAAATCGATAGCCTCGATATCCTCATGCTACACACAAAAAGATGAATGTTTTCATCCATATTAAAGCCTTCTGAAAATATCCCTTTGGGGAGAAATAGTTCACCTCTTCAACTCAGCTGGGGAAAAGTGGTTAGTATTCTCTGTGATAGATTATAGGCTCTATCATCTTTCCCTTGAAAGGCAGGCACACAGCGTGGTAGGGATGCCACAGTATTAGATAAAGGCTGCTTGCTGTCTGGAGCAGTAGCTCCAATTTGAATATGCTTTTACACTTAAAAAGTGTAGTCTGAGAGTTGGCTAATGAGGAGATTGGTAATGCAATTATTGCTGCTTAATGAATATGGAACATTCGGGCCTATTATTATGCATCAGGATCAACTGGGCAGGCTTGTTAATCCATTACTTGTTCATTATAAACCTCCTATGACATCACCGTCCTCCTAACATTATTGCCCGACATAACATGCTGAACACTATTATCCACACAACCTCTCAGGGCGATAAATAACGTTGTGTGTTACAGGCTCAGAATGAAGCGCTGGGTCCCAACTGGTGCCACACGTTTATGAAGAGTGTTTCTCCATGACAAGAGGCAGAATCACTTTTGATATCATTGTTTGGTGTGAACACAACATGCATCTGATCTTTTGTTCTAGAATGTAAACTGCGCTGTACTAGCCTCTTGTCGGTACCACAATACTCACTAATACAAAATTAAAAAGAACAGTATCAAATACATGTTACAACATTCACACGACAATCACATGAAACATATACTAGCAACCTATTTTCATCTTTATGAACTTTCTAAGCTCAGGGATGTAGATGTCAAGGTTTTTGCGTTCGGTCAGAGCAAGTGACGTAGTATATCAAGTTACCGTAATAGGAAAAATATGTACTATAATAATACGTTTTTTTTATTGACGCTAGTTACGATGTTATGGTTTCTTGAGTTATCAGCAACTTTTCTAACCCTAACCAAGTAGTTGTGTTGCCTGAACCTAACCAATCTGTGCTGCCCTCAGTATATGTGCTGTGGTACACCTTGGCAGTTAGATAAACTCCTTCCTGACATCACGACTCTGAAGACAGTTGTCCGTTGTCCACAGGTTTAATGGCACAAGAAAGAGTAAAACTAAAACACAGAAAAGGCATAATGAATACAAATAAAATGCTTTCTCTTTAACCTTACACATACACACAATGTCAATATACTGATTCTTCAATGAAATACATTGCTGTTTTTAACCGCTACGTTTTATAAACTTCCCAAAACTAAACAGTCACAAAAATAATCATCTGTAATCATAAGTAACTATAAAACAAATCAATACATACCAACGATGCCATCAAAAGGCATAAGATGCAGGCAGACTCAACTGGATTGGGAAAACTACCGAAAACAGCAGTTCTGAGCCATGCTCTCACTTATTCACTTCCTGATTAACTACTTCCTGATTATTAAGTCACCTGCCAAGTTACAGGACATTTCCTGTTTCAAAATAAAACGTGTTTCAAAATAAAACATTACATTCTGATTTAACAATTGTAACAAAACACAATCATTTCACAATGTATATATACAGCATATATATACACTCACCTAAAGGATTATTAGGAACACCATACTAATACTGTGTTTGACCCCCTTTCGCCTTCAGAACTGCCTTAATTCTACGTGGCATTGATTCAACAAGGTGCTGAAAGCATTCTTTAGAAATGTTGGCCCATATTGATAGGATAGCATCTTGCAGTTGATCGAGATTTGTGGGATGCACATCCAGGGCACGAAGCTCCCGTTCCACCACATCCCAAAGATGCTCTATTGGGTTGAGATCTGGTGACTGTGGGGGCCATTTTAGTACGGTGAACTCATTGTCATGTTCAAGAAACCAATTTGAAATGATTCGAGCTTTGTGACATGGTGCATTATCCTGCTGGAAGTAGCCATCAGAGGATGGGTACATGGTGGCCATAAAGGGATGGACATGGTCAGAAACAATGCTCAGGTAGGCCGTGGCATTTAAACGATGCCCAATTGGCACTAAGGGGCCTAAAGTGTGCCAAGAAAACATCCCCCACACCATTACACCACCACCACCAGCCTGCACAGTGGTAACAAGGCATGATGGATCCATGTTCTCATTCTGTTTACGCCAAATTCTGACTCTACCATCTGAATGTCTCAACAGAAATCGAGACTCATCAGACCAGGCAACATTTTTCCAGTCTTCAACTGTCCAATTTTGGTGAGCTCTTGCAAATTGTAGCCTCTTTTTCCTATTTGTAGTGGAGATGAGTGGTACCCGGTGGGGTCTTCTCCTGTTGTAGCCCATCCGCCTCAAGGTTGTGCGTGTTGTGGCTTCACAAATGCTTTGCTGCATACCTCGGTTGTAACGAGTGGTTATTTCAGTCAAAGTTGCTCTTCTATCAGCTTGAATCAGTCGACCCATTCTCCTCTGACCTCTAGCATCAACAAGGCATTTTCACCCACAGGACTGCCGCATACTGGATGTTTTTCCCTTTTCACACCATTCTTTGTAAACCCTAGAAATGGTTGTGCGTGAAAATCCCAGTAACTGAGCAGATTGTGAAATACTCAGACCGGCCCGTCTGGCACCAACAACCATGCCACGCTCAAAATTGCTTAAATCACCTTTCTTTCCCATTCTGACATTCAGTTTGGAGTTCAGGAGATTGTCTTGACCAGGACCACACCCCTAAATGCATTGAAGCAACTGCCATGTGATTGGTTGATTAGATAATTGCATTAATGATAAATTGAACAGGTGTTCCTAATAATCCTTTAGGTGAGTGTATGTGTATATATATATTTATATTTCCCCGGCTCCGCTAGTCCATGTCGATGTGTCCTTGAGCAAGACACTTAACCCTAAATTGCTCCCGTAGCTGTGCCTACGGTGTATGAATGTTAGATAGTCCTGATGTGGCACCTTGCATGGTAGCTCCTCTCATCAGTGGGTGAATGATTCCTATGTAAAGCGTCTTTGAGTATTCAGAAAAGCGCTATATAAAATCAAAGTATTATTATATACGAGCTTATATCAAATGTATTTATGAAACATATTTTTGTCAGAAACGTTGACGTTCAGCGTATACCGTGGTTAGCAGAAACATACAATGCCAACATTTCTTTAGGGGCTTGGTTGTATATTACATATTTTCGCTGAAATATCAGTGAAACTAATCTCATGAATTGTCCCAGTAAGGCATGACAGTGAACCAGCCGCATGCCTGTGTATAAGAAGTGGATCTAGTCACCGTAACGTCACCCATTGGTTTGAGGACTGCCGTTTTGAGACATTGACTTCAAAATGTTGGCCACTGCCATCTTGGTTTTGGTTTGTTGCCATCTTGGTTTTTTGGAACAAGAAGTGATACGAGAGCGTGGAACTAAATACAACTGGCAGCTGAATAAGACATGTTTAAGCAACCAATATATAACAATTAACTGTCATTAAGTGAGAGCACACTGTAAGAGGGTTCAAGGTCTCTAAGATGAAAACACACACATATTGGACAAAACGCTGTGCCCTAAAGCAAACCCTGCTTTATGGTCTATCTGACTCTAAATGGACCATCACTAAATGAACATCATGCTATTTTAAAGAAGACTTGAACCTAGAGATTGAGACCATAAACTCATGTTTACAATAATTACTGAGGGAATAAATCAAGTGAGAAGTAGAGTAATTTTCTCAATCAGAGGAGTCGCCCCCTCATTAGTGAAAATGCAAGTTTAAGAGACCCAGCCCATTCATTTGTGTCCTCTGTGGTGAACACTTTGGTTTTGCATCTCTCCTTTTACTCATTTGAGTTACCCTACCAATTTATACTGTACTTTAACGAGCACATCCTGGGCTTTCCATTGATACCACATGGGTAGAGGTGGGATCATGACAACTTCCTCTTTCTCAGCCAGCACATTTTATGGAAAGTCAAAGGGTAAATCAAATATTGCTGACTTATTGTCTTTTTTACTATGATATTCATATATTTTCAAGAAGAAGAAGAAGAAGAAGAAGACATTTAATGGTGTTATTTTCCATCATAATAGATTCACACCTGTGCTACCTGGGCTTCCATACTGTCAAGATGACTACAACCTGCAGACTGGAGTCCAATTCAGTACTTTACACAGTACATTGACAACAAGTATTTGAAGATTCAACAGTATTCATTCAAAGATGAAGAATTACTTTGTTTTATAATCCAGTTGAATGTATTATTGGTTTAATATCACTCTATAGCCATAATTTGTTATTTTTTTAAATCTTCTTTTCACACGGAAATTGTTCTGTCGTCCGCTACAGTGGACATGCTGTAAAATTTAATAATTTTCAAAAAGTCTAATTTGTAAGATGTTTTTTTTAAACTCTAAATAGGTAGGAAATCACATAAAATATGAATTTGGAAGACACTATTTTCCCTCAGTTCCCAGGAGGTTAAGGCACTTCAGCATTGGCTTCAATTTTCAGAACCGGAGGTCTGACCCCCTGTCCTGAACCATCTTCTGATTATCCAGATATTTTTGGTCACATCTTTTATATAGAAACATAATCCTGTGTAGATCTGTTGGGAGGAATTCTCAAGGTTGCGTTCGAGAAGATGAATGTTTCAAGATCAGACTAAAAGCGGCACTGCTAGTGCTATCCATTTTGTATTCAAGCTGTCAGTCACAGAACCCTTACGCTTGTGACCGAGGAGGGTTGTGTGTGTGTCTGTGTGTGTGTGTGTGTGTTACACAGCCTCAAAGATACTTTGAGAAATAACTTGTCACTTTGCTTTGCTTTTTTTTTCAAACGGAGGAGTCCTTCTGGCTATTAAAGCTAATGCAGGTGCACATTAGCTTCACTTCTGAGATCCGAAGGTTGCCATTGGTCTGCCGTACAACAGGCTACCAGGACTCGGGAACTAGCTCACCTTAATGGAGTGCTGTAATTTTTCATGTTATCAGTTGCTGTGCTTTCACTGTAATGACAAGCCAAAATGTGCTGTGAAAAAGGTCCATAAGGATGCTTAAGTTCGCCAGCCTAGCTAACTATTCACAGTTCTACAGTAACTCTGCTTTCTGAAAGCTTTTAAAATAATACTACTACATTAACCAAACATTTAACCAACTCCAAATATGCATCAAAGTGGCAATCTTGAAGAGTTCCATTTAAATAAATCTCACCGTCTATTTCTGGGGGAGGTCTCTGGCCCACTGATGAAAGTATTGCATTATTTATATTTATGCAATGTTAAGAATTGGGTCTGTGGTGACATTCCTGTAGAATTAGTTTGGTTTGTTATTGATCACAACAAAGCTCAGCAACAACTAGAACTTGTATCATCTATGTGAGCCCACTAATGGTACTTGTTAACACTTGTAAATTCAAATTCTCAGTAACCTGAATAGTTTATACTGTCACAAAAACAGTCCCATTACTTTACGTTTGACTGCTGTAGCTGTAGAATGTGGACGGGCTTTAAAGGGATAGTTGAAGTTTTGTGTGGTTCATAGTCAGCATACTACAGTAGCGTTTGGGCGAGTAACAGCACCTGACCTGGGTGTCGGCTTTGAAGACCTCGATAACAACTTCAGTTCCCCGTCAGAAAGGGCTCTCTAGGTAAATTAGTGTAAATATTCTAAATATATCATACACTAAAGCTAAAACTGAATCTAACATACACCGCCATACAACTCCAAACCATCGCTTTAACTCTGAAAAGCTAAGAACGCCCTCTGCTGCCCCTCTTGTACCAGCAGAGATACACAGTCTAGTTACCCTTCATGGGCCTCACATGGATGGCCACTGCCGAGTGCCTCACCCTGGCCCTGCAAATGCCATGCTCCACTGTTTTATTAAAGGACCACCAACGTGGAAATGACACAGCTGAGGGAGTCTGAACAAACATAATAGGCTGCCCTTTATATTACCATGCCAGGGTAAACTTCCCTTTTTTCAGAGGTCATAAAGGTCTGAGACTCCCCTGTATATGTAAGTGTTTAACTCAGCTCTTTCTGTTCAGTGACAAGGATTAGTCTCGTATATGTGCCACAAGCAGTTTGTTATTTTACATTGTAAAAAAGAGGGAAGTTTGATTTGTACTCTCCCAAGTCCATCAAAAGATGGACTTGGGAGAGTCTGGTTATTTTAAATACACCAACAGAGTGGAGCTAAAGTGGTAGGATTTTGGCGGGTGTAGATTTATGGTTTATGGCATGCCCACCACATTCAGGTCTTTTCTAGGCCTGAGATTAACCAAGTCTTAATGTAACAGCTCAGTCATGACTGCATCTGTGTGTAATCAATATCTCATACTTTTGTGGAATTGAGTTTTTGGATCACAGAGGTGTTACTCCAATTCAATCTCAGCACAGAATGAAGAGCGCTGTTTTCTTTTTCAGACTACCGATGTACAACCTGCTTAGCATGCTGATGGTGGCGATCATACTTAGAACATGAAACATACACTCTGCACATTTGAACCATTTCTGAATTTGTCACACACACACACAATATTCAACCCTTGTTCACTTTCGTGCTATGCGAGCCAACGGGTGAATACAACATTGGTTTCTGGTCGCAAAACAAACCTTCATCTTCAATTCAGTTTATTTTGTATAAAGTAAATCACACATTACAAATTTGCCTAGGAGGGCTTTACAATCTGTACACATACGACATCCCTGTCCCGGGACCTCACATTGGATCAGGAAAAACTCTTCGGGCTTTGCATCGCGTTGAATTAAACTTTGATCAACCTTGACCTGCAATGTCCTACACTGAATCAATAGAAAGGTGTGTTGCGGACGCCACTGCATTTGGTTGTCCCAGTACTTGTACTCTGTTCAATGACAATAAAGTTGAATCTGAATCTGACTTGGCACACATAAACTCTGGCCTCGATGGTTCCTCTGCATGCGTGTGTGCATGTGTCACCGTGGCCTTTAATAATGGCCGAGGGACATTTATAACAGGCCGGCTGTAAAAGCTGCACTAATAAATAAGTGTATGTTAACAACAGGTGAAAAGTGTATGGGGTTACTTGAAGTGATGAACCCACAGATCATTTTCATCAAACTCTGCAATTCCCTCTCGCTTTCAGGAGATCATTCTCAGGGCTGCAACTGTACCAACCCAGTGTACACTACACTAGTGACAAGATGAAACGTAAGAGAGTAAATATGACATGACCACGATTTTAAATGAATGATAATGTTGCTCCATGTCTGTTGACTGTGCAAATTGGTTATTTCTTTGCTGATATGTTCACCATAACAACTTAATATGTGATCATACGTTGATTGAGTTTACAGCTGAGGGAAGTCCATTAATAATGCTTTAATATAAGTCAATCATTAATATTCATCTTGAATTATTATTTGTAATCACTTACTAGTAATAAGTGTTCCCAGTGGATATTATTACATATTACATTACATTTAGCTGACGCCTTTATCCAAAGCGACAATAAGTTAATTCAACCATGAGTACAAACTCAGAACAACAAGAATCAATAAAGTATAATTTCTTCAATAAAGTTAAACTACAAAGTGCTATCAGTAAGAGACATTTAAGTGCTACTAAAGTGCTACTTTCCTTATTGAGTCAGTTTTACCTTGAAATGTGCTGCATATCAAATGAATGAACAAATTAATCATTGAATAATATTTCCTGAAAATAAATATATTTTACAGTTTACTTTTAGTAAGTAAGCTTGTTTTTAGCCTTTTCTACCAAATTGCGAAGACCAACAGCCAAATGTCAGAAAGAAAATGGATTTACACATAAATGGGGTGGACTTTGTCTTAGAAGATAGAGCGGGTTGTCCCACAATCAGAAGCTCGGTGGTTCGATGCCTGGTTCCTCCAGTCCATGTAGATGTCTCCTTGGGCAATACGCTTAGGGGTGTGAATAGGATAGTCCTGATGGCCGGTGGCCCCTTGCGTGGTGGCCCCTGTTATCAGTGTGAAATGGCAAAAGCGCTTTGAATGGCTGGAAGACTAGAAAGGCTATTTAGCATCCATAAAACTGTGCTGTATCCAGACACACAGAAAGCGTAACAAATGAATCATTTTGCTGTCTGTTTAGGCCGTGCAGATAGATGACCTTTTCTGATAAGCGTCTCTCCCTGTGTTTTCAGACAGCACTTTGGGCACGGTGTATCTCAGCTGTCCTCGAAGGGAACACTTTCTACTCACTGAAACAAGTCCACATGTCAGTGCTCGGGTCAGCTCAGAGGAGTTTGTGGCAGGACTAGGACAGATAGAGATGGTGCACACACACAATGGTCAGCAGTGTATTTATTCAATTTTCAACAGCCTATGAGTTATTGATGCACTGTGATAGAAATGAGCCGTTACACAACAATTTGACAAACGTTTGGTCCCTGTTGTTGGGTAACTGATCCTGCTTCAGCTGTGTATTAATACTTATCATTAACACTTTTCCAACCAAATGCCTTATAATTAAAAATAAGTTGTGGACCAGAACATTCTGAACCACCAGCACAGAATCATATGAGATGTCGTCATTGGAAACTTGCGCTGGCACTAAATATAACAAAATATTCTTGGTAATTGATTGGATGAACCATCTGTCAATCTCGCTCCCTATAATCGAAGCGAGTAAAGAGCAAAAACATCTTCTAAGACTTTGATGCCCTATTTTGCTCTTCTTTCAATAAATAAATAATTCCGATATAACTGATGCTGTCGCAGCATCTATGCTTCCCTCTTCAGGAGCCTCCGCTGTTGTTTAGAACTAAGCTATGCCCCTCCGTGTCGTTACACACACCTAAGCCACGCCCCTAGCTGCCTGTGGCTCCTCACAGGACGCGGATTGGTCCTCCCACAACCTATTACTTGAAGCCTGAAGGATAGATTTTTGTCTGATCTCTTGATCCTGTGGAATCAAAAGATCCAGCTGTCATGCAAGCTTACCCTTTAGAAAGATAATATCAAAACTTATTTCAAACATTACATATTTGTTGTGCGTGCCACAACATGGTCACATGCTAGAGGGCCAATCGGTCTCTCAATTGGTGAAATTGCAGATTTATTTTCATTTACCCAAAGTCTGATGAACAAAGGTTTGGGCTTGAGTGTCTACTATTTGCTAAATAAGCAATAAGCACACTTTAATGATTCCTAACCCTAGCCATGTAGGCTTCAACCAGCTCTCTGAACCAGCTTGTGTCTTTGGAAAAAATCCTGTAGTGAGATTGGATTCACAAAAGTTACAGTGGATTCCAAAGGTGACCCTGAATCACAACAATAACAGCAGTATTACCTCCATAGGAACATGTCTAACTGCTGCTGCATTATCCATTATTCTCCTGTTGATCCGTACATATTGCTAAGAGGGGCAAGCGTTTTGGGCAGAAATAAAACATAAAAAGAAAACACATTTACACTTAGATCTTATTCTGGATATAACAGGAAAGCCACTGTTTGAGGACCTGAGAGGTCTGATGGGGGTCAGTCAGAAGGTCTAAAATACACTGGGGAGCAAAACCCTGTAGTGCCTTAAAAACCAAGCGTTTGAAGTGAATTCTCTGATGAATGAAGCCAATGAAGTGATTAAAGTATAGATCATATAAATCATTTCACCGTGATAGATGATGACCTCCATCTCCTGCACCCTCTTCCACTTTGTGTCCTCCTCGTCCCATTTATGAGGATCCATTACCTCCTCTCTTGCAACATCCCACATTCCTCTCAAGGCCCCCGACAATGACGAGTGATGATGAATCCACGACACATTTCATTTTAACCTTACAAATACAAGCAGCATGGTACATTCCTACAGTACTTGCCTCCCCACACGCACACACTCTCACACACACACACTCTCACACACACACACACACACACACACACACACACGCACACACGCACACACACGCACACACACGCACACACACACTGTGTAAAACAGGAACATGCGTGCAGGACAGGGTAGCCATTCCATACGCATTGACAGCTCAAGCCTCCAATTTAAAGTGGAGGTCTGGGAGTTGAGTCTGCAGCAAAGGGCCCATAATTGGCATCCTTCTTGTCTTATTAAAGGGGAAAGCACTGGGATGGATCCCCTAAGCCAGATCTGGGCCTTTATTAGAATGGTGTGTAAACAGAACCACACACAGAGACAGCTAAAGGCATTACTCATCACAGTGTTTTTGTTCTCCAGCAGCAAATTAAAGTAATTAACCGTTGTAAATGAAACTTTCAGTGACTGCAACATTACTCAGGTGAAACCTATTTAGTTCAAATTGATAGTCGAGAGTTCTTAGGTGCAACTGTGAGGAGTAAACGGACGTGTGTGAAAATAGATATGTCTGTTATGTTTAATAACATGCTGCACATGACAAAAAATATACAAAGTTTCCACAAAATCATTTTGTATTCAAGAAACAATTCAACGTATATCTCAAAAGATTTTAGTTTGAATTTCCTTTTGCTTCTTGGTTGAATTTGCAAGAATCTACTCTCTTCATAAACCTATCCTTTTCATTTGTTCTCAGCCTTGAAAGCTCGTAATGCGCTGGTGTTTTGTGACGCCCCTGGACAAAGACAGGGTTGAAAGATTCACAGCTCCTCTCCACCACCTCTTCTGGTTCAGTAAAGCGCGTTGGTTTAACAAGTCTGTGCCATTCAATGCTCAAGGTCTTAATCCCCCAGGGGAGGAAACAAAGACTTGTTTAAGAAGGGAAAAAAAGTCTTCTCCTTCTGACTGCTCAGTGATTATCTTGACTTCCCTGAATCGTTCAGAGCCATGCTGGCAATGAAGAGAACTATTCAAAATACAGCCGCCCCCACTGAGCTGGCAGCTAGCAACAGTCCCACGGCCACCGCAGACCCACCTCTATTAACGCTCTCGGCTGTGCTAGCAGCTTTTTTCACTTCATGAGCCTTATTTAGAATACGCTGACATGTGAACTAATTTGACAATTAGCAATGTGCTGTTTTAGTAAGTGTGCTGCAGTATCGTGAGTTAATATATTCTTTGCCAGCTGAGTAAGAGGATGGAGAAGCTGAAAGGACTCTAGAGAGGGTTTGATGGAGATGGCACATACACAATTATCATGTTACCCCTGTGGTTCTTTCTCCTTAACAGCTTATTTTTCAAATGGTGGCTAAATTAGGTCTATGAGCAAATTGTTGGGCTCTAAACACTCATGTACTGTATACACCGCCCCCTCTGCAGCGTAGACAGGCTTTCTGTATCGCCAGTAGTTTCAGTTTACTCGTGTAAAAGTAAGGTGACTGTGTTAATATGCCGTTATTCTTTTGTCCCTTACGATAGAGGACATTGTCAGGAGTCTCCTCTGTATTGTCTGAAAACCAGTGTTTGCATAACTCTGGCAGTCTTTGTCTGCAAAGAACTGAGAAAAAGGCTTTCAATTATCTGGCAGAGAGGCTGTATGTGTTCATTGAGCGCCAGAAGAATGGGCCATGTTCTTCGGAAAATAAATCCATCATAAGTAGGCATCTAATAGCCGAGTCTGTTTCTTGTGTGTCTGGATGCTTGTTCTCTGTAGAGAAGCACTGTTCCTGACAATGTGAATACAAGAACAATATGGAAACTGCTCTTCAAAACAGTGTATTGCTTTGAAGAGCATATCTAGTATTAATGAAAAATGGCATTCATAAATTGGTCTAAAGTAGTTAACTCCTAGGAACCATTGATGTGAGTCTTCCAGGTGTGATATCAAAGACCACTGATGAGATACTGACAATAATTATTACTCACGAAATAGTAAATCTGAAATCCAACTTGTACGTGTTGTTGGTGAGAGGTCATCAAAGTGGTGCCATGCCACTCTTCCTATGGGCCATTATCCTGAAACCAATAGTATGAAAAATGTCCCATTGGACTGAAAGCCCATTTGTCCGACAGTCTTTTCCCCTGATAACATGAATGTATGGCTAGATTTTATTTATGGTTTGTTGCATATAGGAATTCTAGCTGAGGGTAATTTGCGACGCCTGTCCCTGGTTATGCTTTTCTGCTTCAAAGGACAATCCAGTCGCCGGAAGAAATGTTAGCGTACGTTTCCACGGATACGTCGATAGCCAAAAATGCCCTTCATACCAAGCCACATATCACGCTTGCAGAAATGCACAATGCCGTATACGTTGTCCAACAATTGGTCAGGATAACGCAACAAAAATACTTTTAAGGCTAAAAAAAAGATCATGATTTGTGTTAAAATAGCAATACAACCAACAACAACGTAAATGCCATGACATCACAACCACCCTTAGCGTGACGCTACTTAACAAGCGTTAAAGAACCATTTCCTTTGTGTTTCAACGGTCTCCTTGGTGAAGTCTTATGTTTGTTTGACCCAAAATGCAAAACCATGAAATCCAACGCATCAATGGTATGCAAAAAGGTACAATGCCAAAACATTTTCCTGGTGACTGGGCTGAAAAAGGTAGTAGCATATCATATCATTACCAAGAGTACGTACGTCATTATTTACACCACATTACAATCATTTACATGTGTAACATATGTGTATGTCTTCAGTTCCTGCTGGTTCTTGGGGCATTTTCCCTTCAGTTTTGTCTTCAGCAAGTGAAATGCATGCTCATTTGGATTCAGGTCAGGTGATTGACTTGGCCATTGCAGAACATTCCACTTCTTTGCCTTCAAAAACTCCTTGGTTGCTTTCGCAGTTTTTCATTTCAACTCCATTGTTGTGGTGTACAGAGCCAAAATAATGAAACATGTGTCAATGTCCAAATATTTATGGACCTGACTGTGTATCTGATCCTCTACCTGTGTGTACATGTAAGTGCTTGATCTTCACCTTTTCATTAAACATTTTCAGTTTTATTTCCATGTACAGTAAGACACAATTGTAATAATACAATATAAGATGTCATAGGAAACAAATACTTTCTTTGTATGGTGACAAAAATCTGTATCCTCTGTATCTTTTACTTCATTCCCTCTCTCATTTTGATGAAAGTAGTGACAGACAACACTTCTACACAAAAAATGATAATACAAAATGTGGTATTAGACATTTATTTAGATGCATCTACCATGTTATTCATATATTCCACTGCTTTTCTGAACCTAAGACCTTTGGTAAACCAATGTCCATCACCAAAACGTTTCGTCCACATGAGTAAAGGTATGTTTTCATATGAGATATGAAGAATATTTAAAAATCAAACTTCAATTTTTCAGCTTTAGGGCCATATTATCACTTTACACTTGTGCCTTATGACAATTGTGCCTCATTATATAGAGAGCTGAGATTGTTCTGCAATTTTAGATGTAACACATGGGTATATATCTCATATGCAAGTGCCTATAAAAAGTGAATTTAAGAAATTATGTAAAATCGAGAAAAAGGCCTAAGACCCTGAAGGGTTCAAACTAGTAAAACCCCCAACAGCAACAGCTGAGGAGCATGTGGAGCAATTTAAAAAAAAAAAAAAAAAAAAAAATACAATCAAAATCCTCAATCTATTTTTGTCATGCATTCCACTGAATGCATAATTATAGAAATCCTCGCTATTGATCATGGAAGTGTTTGTCAACCAAGCAGCATGCGCCAAACGTTGTAGTACACATTTGGGGATTTGAAGTTTGTCCACCAGCTGTTTTCACGTTGGCAAGCCACACCAGTGTTGCATATCACTTTTGGACATTAAAATTGTTATTATCCAAGACACTAAATCTCCTTGCATCTTTACAACCTAGCGGAGAAGGAAAAGAGAGAGAGATAGAACAGATAGCCAGGAAGAGTGGAAGAGTGACGGAGACAAAAAAAGATGACTGTTGGAGGAAGTGGAGAAGCAACGTCTTGGCCCCAGATTTTGATCTTGAGGACGTGTGTCAGAAGCAGTGACATAAATGATGTATCTCTGCAGACCCATCAATAACACCCAAAGAGGGCCTAATGGAGGTATAAAACTGGACAGATAAGAAGTTTCGCTTGCAGCTTTCATAAATCAGCCACTCAGAATGACCTATATAAAAGCCAACAGCACTGGCAGGCTGCATAAATTGCAAATGGACACTGCAGGAAGTATTCCTGTTATTGTAATTATCATGAAGCTCTCGGACACCTGAAGCACATTTGTTAAATATCATGGTAAAATGCATGGGGTTTTACTGCACAGGGATATCATTCATGAATGATTTAGCGTCTCACTGATGCTTCTTAATAACACAGTAACACAGACCTTACAGGCAGCAGTTCTTAGTTTGAAGAGCTTCATCTTCTTATCACCAATTGTTGCTAATGGAATTATACAAAGGGAGGCACATTAAACAGTCAATCATATTAGATGTTAAATCATTTGCATTATGTATGCTGCAGTTTTTCCCACCTGAGTCAATGCTGTATGTGTGAGTCTGCATCTGAGTCCATTTCACTTTGGAACCTTCTGCCATTTAACATGGAGAGAGATATTAGCAGCAATCTCTTTAATCGTGAAGCAATCCCCTCACGTTTCCACAAGAAACAAGGGCCCATGATCGATCGCACGAGGGTCCGCCCCGCATTTGTACTTTGTACCATGTTGGCAGAGGGGGAAGAGCGGTTCAACCTCCCGACACTCTTCCTTTGGAGCCATCCATCCATCCATTTTCGGCCGCTTATCCGGGATCGGGTCGCGGTGGCAGCAGGTTCAGCAGACCGACCCAGGCTTCCCTCTCACCCGCAACACTTTCCAGCTCATCCTGGGGGATCCCGAGGCGTTCCAAGGCCAGCCGGGAGATATAATCCCTCCAGCGTATCCTTGGTCTTCCCCGGGGTCTCCTACCAGTTGGACGTGCCTGGAAAACCTCTAATGGGAGGCGTCCAGGAGGCATCCTGACTAGATGCCCGAACCACCTCAGCTGACTCCTTTCGACACGAAGGAGCAGCGACTCGACTCCAAGCTCCCTCCTGATGTCCGAGCTCCTTACCCTATCTCTAAGGCTGAGCCCGGCCACCCTACGGAGGAAGCTCATTTCGGCCGCTTGTATCCGAGACCTCGTTCTTTCGGTCACGACCCAGAGTTCGTGACCAAAGGTGAGGGTTGGAACGTAGACCGACCAGTAAATGGAGAGCTTCGCCTTCTGGCTCAGCTCCCTCTTCACCAAGACGGACCGGTACAGCGCCTGTTTTACTGCTGCAGCCACACCGATCCACCTATCAATCTCACGCTCCACCTTACCCTCACTCGTGAACAAGACCCCGAGATACTTGAACTCCTTCGCTTGGGGTAGGCAGTTTGTCTCCACTTGGAGGGAGCAGTCCACCGGTTTCCAGCAGAGCACCATGGCCTCAGATTCGGAGGTGCTAACTCTCATCCCTGCCGCTTCACACTCGGCTGCAAAACGCCCCAGTGAATGCTGGAGGTCACGGTCCGAGGAGGCAAACAGGACCGCATCGCAGAGATGCGATCCCGAGACTCCCGAAACGGATCTTCTCCGCCCCCTGGCTGCGCCTAGATATCCTGTCCATGAAAGTCACGAACAGGACCGGTGATAAAGGGCAGCCCTGGCGGAGACCAACACCCACCGGGAACGTGTCTGACTTACTACCGAGGATACGAACACAGCTCCTACTGCAGGCGTACAGAGACCGGATGGCCCGTGCCAACGGGTCCGGCACCCCATACTCCCGCAGCACCCCCCACAAAACCCCCCGAGGGACCCGGTCGAAAGCCTTCTCCAAGTCCACAAAGCACATGTAGACTGGTTGGGCGAACTCTCAGGACCCCTCCAGTAGTCTTGGGAGGGTAAAGAGCTGGTCCACTGTTCCACGGCCGGGACGGAATCCACACTGTTCGTCTTGAATCTGAGGTTCGATAAGCGGTCGGAGCCTCCTTTCCAGCACCCTGGCATAAGCTTTTCCCGGGAGGCTGAGCAGTGTGATACCACGATAGTTCGAGCACACTCTCTGGTCCCCCTTCTTGAAGATGGTTCCTTTGGAGCGTTCATGCAATCTTCCAATGAGGAACATCCATGTAGTCATACAAGAGGAATGGAAATCAAGCCCTTTTTTTAATTTAATATGTGTAATGGTTTGTTAGGTAAAATAAGTTGGATTGGCAAATTTGTGATTTGAGATTTTGGGCTGTACAAAATAAATTAAATCAAATTTAAAATCTAAGACATCTACTCGTTTCTAAAAACAGCAGTTGGAAAGTCTTGATTTCACTCTCTTCCAAAACACGATGACACACGATGGCCGGATCACAGGCGGCGCATACATGTCACAGAATGAAAGTTCCTTTTACAAGCTTTAAAGCGATTTTTCAAGTATATATATATATATATATATATATATATTCATATTTGATTTTGCCCCTGTGGATATCAGGTCCTTAAACTGCTCTAATGAAACAAGTTCATAAAAGTGAGCGAACACTAATCTATGGATCTCCCAGTAATGCACACCTGCCTGCTGTCGCTGACAGAGGAAGGTTGGAAGAGATGAAATTAATATGAGTGAGTAACTGCCAGGCATTCCTGTATCTTCTTGAACGTGGTAAGCACAGTGTTTGTGCATGTGCGCATTGTGTTCATGAACATGCAGCATAGCAACATTGCTCTCAGAGGTTCGGCAACATCTTGGGAAGTGAATCTGAAATCTTTTCCCTGACCTATAACTTGAAGAACGGTTATGACCCCAAACTTCTAAGGAGGAGAGAGTAGAAGAGTTGCGCGCTCATGACGCCGTGACTAAGAAGTCGTTTGTCCAGCTCCGTAACAGAACCTGTCCATGCCTGAGAGGCAGCTGCTCTCCGCCACCCAGAATGCACCACGGCTTTCTACACAGTGGAATGAGGAGGAAGGAGAGGGAGGAGAAGGAGAGGGGGAGATATGTAATTAGGGAGAGAGACAGAGGGAAGAAGGGAGAGATGGAGGGGAAGAAAGACACTAAGGGAGAAAGACAGTAACACAAAAAGGGTGGAATAGAGGAGGTGAGAGGCCAACAGAGACAGAGAGACAGTTTGAGCAAAAATCATTTAGTGCTAAGCTAAATGCCAACTAAGAATAGACTTTGAATCAATCAAGCCCAGCTATCTGGCTGGAGAATTAATATGTCCCCGAGAAAGCATTGCCTTTCCTCCAAAGGCTGCAGGAGGGCACTTGTTTTCTTGAACCTCTGAGATTTAAACAGCGTCAACACCAGAAGGGACCATTAATAAAAATAAATAAAAATAAATAAAAAACATTAAAAAAAGGATGCATCAGCGTGAAAGTAAAAGCCAACTGGTATCTTTACAAGCAGAGCACTTGCTGCTTTGATGCTCATTCTCCGCTACAGGTATGTGCTTCCTCTGGAGATTCCTCTGGAGGTTGACAGCTTGGTTCGGTCCCTCTACATCTCATCAGAGGGAGTCTGATCTCTTGTAAGGGAACCAAACATGGCCCCTATAGGCGTCCGTCCTGCGTATCAAAGACTGCATTTGAACAACAGAAGGGGAGACAGGGTCTGTCTGTTTCCCGTCATGCGTCGCTGCATTCAGAGGTAGCCTTGTTTCTTAGCTCCTGATTATGTGCAAGGCTTAGAAACACAGTCTAACTGTCTCACGCTGCCAACTGCCCCATGCATTTTGCATTAAACTTCTGTGATGACTAATTGTCAGGATCGAAGTAAAAAAAACACTTGCACTTTTCATGCTCTTAAGAATGTGACAAATTCTTGCCTAATTAGCTAAGAGATTTTCTCACTCAATGAAACATTTATCATGGAGCTTTTATTATTGTCAGCATAAGTTTTGAAAGATAATGGCTTCAAACACAATATTCTTTTTTTGCCGGCTTCAAAGACGAACGCAGAAATGTGGCAAGAGTTTACACAGATTGCTTAAGCTTTTTCCACCGAGGCTTTAAAAATCTCATTTTTTTTTTGCCGTTGATGATATAATGGATGTCCTGCGAAAATCCTGCATCCCCATTTATCACCTTAATCATTTCCTGCAGATTTCTCAAGACCACATTTAGTGAATGGATCTATCTTTCCCTCGTTGAGGCTGCAGACTAAGACGGATAGCCTCACCTACAAGATTTAAGCCGCGCAGAGCACGGCTGACAGTCCTTAATTCTTCCACTCAAGCACACATTTTTCCAACCTGTGGACTCTGTATTCGTTGTGTGGGAGTTCAAATTGTATTCTTCACTAATTTGTGTCAGAACGTTCACCAGTAAATCAGTTCAACGTTTCAGAATGTATATATATATATATATATATATATATATATATATATATATATATATATTCACTTTCTTTGGTGAGAGTTAGATGAGTAGACCGATTGCATCTCCAAAGCTCTCTTATTAACATGTAATGCCTCTTTGGTTTTATCCATACTAAAACAAAAATGTAATAATGAGGAGTCACAGTTTCATAAGGTATTACATCCTGGGGCCATTGACTTCCTGGAGTCTCTGCCGCTAAGACATTATTGCGGCAAAAAGATATTGCAGCACAAAAGTCCTTTTAAAACCACAATTTTGAGTATTCATTTCCTGCACCTTGCAGTCAAGTATTGCATGATTACATGTTATCAAAAATAAAAGCCTTTTCATGATTGTTTTTTTTATCTGTGAAGGGGTCGTGTGTACGCTAAAGTTGGTTGTGAAGTTAAGACCAACATCGGGAATGGTTAGACTTGCATACGTCATAACTACAAATATACCAGGGCACACCTGTAATAACAGATATATGAAGGCTGGTGTCAGCTGCCAGGTAATTGCAGTCAGAGTAGATCTGGATAATAGACACAATCAGGTATGTGTGAACAGAATTAGGCCAATTCCCTCTCCTCCATCTCCGCTTGTCCTCCTCCTGAGCAAACCACAGATGGAGGTCCAGGAGGTGTTTGTGGAGCCAACAGTCATCTGTGGCACACAACTGTAAGCCCGCCCACTTTTTAGCTGTCCAATCAAATAGGAAGACAGACGCTCCAACTTCTGTTTCACTGGGACTTTACGGTTAGCAGAAAACCGATAGCATCGGATGTGCACAGACAAGAATAGGTCAAAATAATCACAAAGAAATGCACAAATTAAGATAGAAAATATGATGTGCACCATTATTCCTCTGCAGTGGTTCCAATGCTTCACTGAAGTTGGTTTCCTGCGGAGCGAGATAACTATGGAGCTTTCCGGGGTTTTAGGGGTCCACTTGGACATTTCTATGCCCTCTAAGACATAAAAACTGAATCTTAGCTCCAAAAATCCAAAATGTGGACCCTACCACGTCTTCATCCAGCAAAGCTTTAGAAAAAATCCTGCATATGGTTAGTAAAAAGGTGAATGTTATTTGCAGGTCCGTGCCGAGGCGTGATACTCATTTTACATTTTAGTTTATTTTTCCTCCAGATCACACAGAACCAGAGGTCTTGATCCACTTCAACCATATGAGGAAAAGGTTCCACTTCCACAAGTGAAGTCACTGACCAAACCATGAAACTAAAGACTCTCTGTGCACAGTTTAAGATGACTGCAAGTCTCCATTATTCATGCACCGCTCCCACGCTCCCCGTGCAGAAACATCTTCATGCTGCAAGAGCCCAGCCAGAGGTCACGACCCTCATTAGGAGATGCAACAGAAGGTCTGTGTGGAAGACATTTGGTCTGAATTACAATATCTTTCTTTGAGCATGTTGGGAAGTCCTCTGCTGCCTTTGCCACAGTGCTGCGAATGCTGTAGAGAAATACTTTCCTGTTTTGCCCGCAGTACCATTTCAGTATGTAATCACCTAGCTCATGAAAATTGCAAAGGTAGTGAATAATTTAAAGTGGCTGCGTTAAAAAGTATGTGTTGTACGTTGTCATAACGATGGTGGTCCAGACACAGGAAGATAGTGAAGTAGATAAAAAGAAATCCGGGGGAAACATTTTTCTTTGTCGCTCATTTATAGTGCTCACATTACATATTCCTCTGTTTCCAATATTTCTTTATTGTTACTTGAGGGCATGCTAAAATTGAGATGAGGACCAACCTACCATTTTAATCTCCAATGGATTTGAGCACATGTTCTGCACCAGAAATGGAAAGGAAAATGTAGCAGGACTGACTGAATGAACAGCAGCGTGAAGTTGGACCATTTCTCCTGGCAAAGCTGTAGGAAACTGCCGGAGCGTTAACTGATGCGGTCAAGCCACACGGGACACCTGCAGGGATGCTATTTGATGAACTGCAATCAGGAAACCACATCTTACCAAGTTATGCTCCAGAATATCAAAACCACGGAAGAATAAAAAAATAAAATGTGAATATATTAATGCATTTGTATAAAGCTTCAGAAGCGCTGGTCAAAAGGGAATATGGCTTATATCTTTTCTGTAGTTTTTGGAATGCCAACAAATTAATTAAAATGAGTCAAATCATGAAGACCACATGTAGGTACTCATTTCTCTACAACTGGTTACCTCCGGGATCACTTCTACAGAGAGAGCCAGTGAATGAAAATTGTGAGATTATATTGAGTCACAAAAGCAAGTGGAACACTGCCAAGTGTGGCGGAGACGTCAGAGCTTCTAACACCTCCGGGCTAGTTCATGTAACTCAGTGCAATCACACATTTGAGTATTTCTTTCTTTCATCCATCAGGGTTTTGTTGTCCCTTTTGTTGGCTAAACGAGCATTTACCACACCCCGCCATATTCAAAGTCAAAGTCTTTGTGGTTTTAACAAAGTTAAGCAATGATTCACTTGACAACATTCAACATTCTACAGCTGCAGCTCTACAGACTGTGATTGACAGCCAAAGCATGTGAGGACCAACGGTCAACGAACCAATCAAATACTGTGTGGCTTTATCATGACTTGGTAACAATAGTAACTTGATCATTGATCAAGGCTGCTAAAATATAATCACCTGATCTCGGAGACTGAATGATGATACAATATTTTTTTTAAAGAGAAAAAAGAGGGGAAGCACAACTATGACTTTGCTCCCTCTAATTCAGGGGTGTCAAACATCCGGATCCGGCCCGCCAGGGGGTCCAGTCCGGCCCGCGGGATAATTGTTAAAAAAAAATGTTTTTAAATAACAAAAAACTACCTCAGTCAGGATTGAAACCACTGAGCCTCTGATTGTAAGACGTGCATGGTAACCATTGAGCCACAGTCACAATTGATCATAGCACTGACAGTGGGCTGATGTCTGAATTGTTGGTCTTTATGTTTCTAGTTTATTGATGAAAGACCTTAAAACAGGGACCTTAAAACCTTCACCAATGATTTAAACAGAGAGAAATATTGTCATTATGTATGCTGTTAATATGCTGTGATTTTACTGGTCCGGCCCACTTGAGGTCAAAATGGGCAGCATGCGGCCCCTTCACTAAAATGAGTTTGACACCCCTGCTCTAATTGAATAATGGGGAAACAGTTACTCCACTTGCTCCATTGTTGGTGCCTATGTTTTTACGTATACATTGTTGTTGTTTTGCATTTTAGTTTACATTTTTCTAATTGTTTATTTCATGTGAAGCACTAACATTGTATCTTATATGAATATGCCTTTGTTTTTGAAGTGCATGCAAAGCATTTTGAAATTCACGAGTGTATAAATTGTGCTTTGCCTTGCTCACAAGACACTTATAGAAATGATGTTCTATTTCATCCTTACTGACCGCCAGAGGCAGTGTTTCACACTGGATATATTCAGTATCGTGCTTGCGCAGTTCGAGTATTTATAACTAGATGCCCTGGCTCACACGTGGCCAGAGTGCCTTCTTTATGCCAAAGCTCCTCAGCGTTATTCAACAGGGCTGAGATGGCTGTCGTCAAGGACAGTTTTTTTTCTCTACTCCTTGCCATCACTTCGGCATGCGAGTAGGCGAACTACACGGCCTGTTGGTGAGTGAATCCTGTCTGAGGTGGAACTCAGACGGGCCTAATGTGGCCTAATGCAGCGTTTTCCCCCAGGGGTGTGGGAACGCTTGTATCTCAACCAGCCTATCCAGCTGACACAGTCAGAGCTTCTGTGCCCGGTGCGGGTCCTCGAAACCTAGGTCAAAGCCACCGCATGCATACAGCGGTCGGGGCAGTTTTGTTGCCTTAGGACAGACCTAAGAAGAGCTTTGCCCTTTCTAAACAGCGCCTGTCCCACTAGATAGTGGAGACCAGGGCCTGTGCATACAGAGTGAATGGCCGTGCTCTGCCATCCGGGGTAGGGTGCCATTCTACCAGGAGGGTCTCCACATCAGGGGCAACCCTGAGAGGTGTGCCTGTGGAGGATATATGTGCTGCAGCCTCAGGGGCATTACCCAGCACATTCAACAGATACTACAGAGTGAACGTTGCCACCCCTCACCCACAGGGTGTGGTTCTTTGCCCAAATTCCTCTGCTTGAGCCATATGAGGTAGTTCCCGTGGGATTCCTCATGACTCTGTTGATATAAGTCATCCAGTGTGAAACACTGCCTCTGGCGGTCAGTAAGGATGGAATAGAACGAAAGTTACGAAGGTAACTACGGTTCTATGAATCCAGGAGTTCCTGGTCACTCGGAATCTCGTGATTTCGCGAGAAGATTCCACAGGATTGAGCTTGGGATGACGCCGGAAGTTATACCCGGCTGGGGGGTCAGCCGAGGTCACACGTGACTTTGTTGTTATAACGAACTGCGCAAGCGCGATACTGAACATATCCAGTGTGAAACACTGCCTCTGGCGGTCATCCAGGATTCATAGAACCGTAGTTACCTTCGTAACTTTCGGATTACATAATTGAAATATTCAGAGACATACTGTGGTATGGGTCCTGCAGTTGCTGTTATTTTATGGACATTAGTCATAGTCACAGGGAGAAATGGGTTAAATGCCCCAATGAATTGGATCTGGTCGTCGCTGAGCAAACATATGGCTCCAGTGAAACGGCTCTGTGGCCAGAAGTCCGAGATGCTCAGCACCTGGCCGGCCGGTGTAAAGGTGTGTAGCTGTGCAGGATTGAATGGTGAAGCATGCTGCAAACAAAAGGAGCAGACTGGCAGCGAAGCCCTCTCCAGAGTTTAAGACACACTTTTAGTGTTGAAAGTCTCAGGGTTAACTTTCTCAATGTCACGTCATCTTATCCTCACCAGTTTAATCAGCACGACAAGTGGCTAATAACAATTACATCATTCGATGATGACCTTTTATTCTTGCTCTCATTGTTGAGTTTCTTTTTTCTTTTTTTAACATGGCTGTGTCATTGAGAGGTCTGGGGAGAAACCTTAGCAGACACCACACTCCTCCCTCTGATCCAGTCCCTGAGCCAGGAGTTGTAAATGGCATCACATTAACGATGCCTCCAGGATATAGACAGTCCCCTGCATGTCTATGCGGCATGTTTGTTAAGCACTGGGTGGTCATCACTGCTGTCATGTGGTTCTGACTGCCCTGGTGTCATATCCAGGCTGTTTAATGGTGTGATAGCCACAGTATCACTTTAATTACTTTGCTGTAGTGAGCACAAAAAAATGAGCTCTCCTTATCATTTCAACACGAGAGCAAACCTGCTTGGATGGTGGATTTTCTCCTCTCAGTTCAGTGGCACGTCACATCTGCACACTTTGATTCATTTGGCTTTCATGGCCACAGGATGCTTGAAATGTTGTGTGTGCTTATTATATTCAAACAACGACCGTGTGGTGTGTTTCATACAGTATTCACAACATTCTGCATTATTTTACAGCTGACTCATTCAGAAACCGACAGTACTTTGTACCTGAAATGAAATATGAAAATATGAAAATTTACCCATAACTCCCACCCCTCGGATACAGGCTGGCTAATCACAGTTTAGCATCAGCAGGATAAAAACCTGTTGAGCTTAACATTAGCACAGCACATGAGTACATCATTACTGAAGATGTACTGAATGAACACATGCTGCTTTTGCTTTCATTGATTATAACAGTGAATAAAGACCAGTACCCGCCTGTCTGCTGTCACGATCAGCAGCCGATGTGGTGGTTCACCTTTACACCTAACACCGAGCTCTGTCTGGTTAACCTGTTTGCCAGTGGCAGCTGGTGGATTTATTTTTTTTGGGTAGGGCTAGCCAATCAATTTCAGCAAACATCCTAGTATGATTCAATGCAAAAAATGTATCAAAAACGCATTACTACTTTGCGGTTACATTTGTATCATTTATTCCAACACTGACATAATAAGGACATCTTATTCATACAATTCAGTATATTAATATATATATATATCTAATTTAATAATATTCAGTATATTATGATATATAAATACGCGCCGTCCTGAACCCTCCAAGTGCCGACCGCTTCGCCCAGACGTCAGAATTCTGACCAAAACAAACCCCTCGCGTCACTTCCTCCCGGTCACATTATACACACAGCCGACAAAATAAAAGTAATACAAACCGGTGTTGCGGTTTAACAGGTGACCCTGTTAACTGGGGACTTTCAGTCGTTTTCGTAGTTACGACAGCTGTTGAAAATAGGAAGACAACATGGAGCTGTCCTTGTGAAAGCCGCATTGTTTAATTTGTATATGTATATGAGAAGGTTTGACACTGTATTGAACAATTAAACAACACAGTATTCATGAGGACAGCTACGTCTCATCTAGAACGTTTTTTTTTTTTTTGGGTGGCTCAAGGTGGCCCCGTGGCCCCGTGGCCCCGTGGCCCTCTATTGGCCGGCCGCCACTGCTGCTTGCACTGCTGAATCATTTTGTTGTCCTGGATGTTTCAAACTCATAATGTAGACCCTTCTGCTTTTCCATGAAATAGATTATAATAAATTTTTTTAATAAGATATTTCTTAAGTGAGTACAGTTACTGATAGTTTGGTCTCCATGGTAACGTGATAGCTGGAGGGAGTAGCAGTGGAGCTTAGCCAAAGGTCAATAGAGTGCTGCAACACCAATTTGAAGATTTCTGAAGCGGTAATACAATTGACAGAAGTGAAAAGCTAACGTGAGCTATAAAGGAACTCCACCATTGTCACATGACTTCACATCACTTGCACTCAGCTAAAAGAGGACGAGTGATGACGTTCACTTTTTAGCAACAGCCTTTTTTAAGACACAGCGGGGTACTGACATATTTAATATTGTGTTTTTATTCAATTTTTTTTTATTCAGCTTGTGTGAAACACAGTCCATAATTCAGACATCTTACCAAAAACCCATTGACTTTGAGACGGAGGCACTGGAGGTGCAAAAAAGCTGACTCATTGTGCAAGTTTTAGGTTTCATTCCTGCAGAACTTTATTTGACGGAGTTACTTATATTTAATAAAAGATAAACAAATGTAATAGCCAGAACATCAATAAAAGAGATCTGCCAGCAATCTTGTTTTCATCAGGATGCAAAAATAGTCTAACACTGCTTTTATGTTGTTTTTCTGTATCCATATTTTTTTACCCAAGGTCATTATTTGCCTGAAGTTTCAAAATAATAACTGTTCAGTGTAATCTTCCCCCGTTTACCCTCGAGCGCACACACATTCATCATCATTCAGTAGCTAAAAAGAAACATTTCAAGTGTTGTGTACAGTGTAATATTTCAAGGAAAGCACTTCTCTTTTATAGATTCACAAACAGAAGAAAAGAAATGTCTAAATATGACCTGGAATTAGTTTATTTTTTATTTAGTTGTATATTGTCTTTGAGATATGTGCATATTTCTCATGGAAACTATTTCTGACAGAACCAACATGTTCTCTCTCCAAATTCAGCACTTACCGACGCTTGGTCAGTAGCCGTACTTAGTAGTAGTCAAACTCTGTTGCTCTAAGTTTCCCTCTCGCATCAGTTTTGGACGTGTCAGAGAGGGTGTCAGTTTCCACTCGTTACATCAATAGTGTTTTTTTCCCAAAATCTTCTGTCTTCACAATAAGTTCTTGGTTGAAGTTAACTTGACTGACTAACGACTCACGAGACAATATGTCGACGCTTAATTTAATTTAGCAGATGGACACTTACCAACCGTTGGTTTTTGTGGAGTTGGGAGGGACAGAACGTTGGCTCATCCACTAAATGGGATCACAGTAGTTGAACCACATTGAAATATATCAGCTGACAGTTTCAAGGGGGACAACAGGGGAGACAATTATCAATTTAGAGAATTTGGGCTACTTTCTTCCATACCATCTTCTTTCAGACGAGTGAAAAAACAAACATCCAAAATACTATATTTAAGTGTTTATTTCACTACTTTGATTTGCATATGTCGGTTTCTCCTAAAGTCACGTGAATGCCTGAATGTCTTATTTGCAAATTTAAACGTAATATCTTCGAAAACTTGTAATACAGAAATACATTTTCTGAATGTAAGTGGTTAACTGTGGAAGATTAATGTTGATATATATATTAGTTCATTTTTTACCCTATTCACCCCTGGAATTTCACAATACATGTATTTAAAGCAAAAATTGCCCATGTGGATGCATCCACATGGGCAAATAGGTAGACTATTTGCCCATGTGGATGCATCCAGGCGACCTAGATGTTTCGTGTGGCTTGTTAATATGAATTAAAGGGAAACTCATGATTGTATGCAAATAACGGTCAAGCTCCTTCCATGCTGCCAGCACCAAAATTCCGGCGGATGACGTGAAAGAGGTTGTTGTTTCACGTGGAAGAGGTTGTTGTTTCACGTGGAAGAGGTTGTTGTTTCACGTGGAAGAGGTTGTTGTTTCAAGTGGAAGAGGTTTTAGTTTTTCACGTGAAAGAGGTTGTTGTTTCACGTGGAAGAGGTTTTAGTTTTTCACGTGAAAGAGGTTGTTGTTTCACGTGGAAGAGGTTGTTGTTTCACATCATCCGGTGACCCTCGCCAGCAAAGCTTCACGTGCCGGTAAACACAGAGGAAAGCCAGACGTTTGCACATACCACTCATAGTTCAACAATACAAAGTCGGTGGAAAATCAACAGTTTCCTTTTAAGCATACAAATATAAAGAATTTGATTATATTTCTGTATTTTGGTGTATTTTATGAATAAGGGTTACTTCACTGAAGCACTATATTTTGATTGTGGTATTAGGCCAACGGTGATCAACTCCACTCCATGGACTGTTTAGAGCCTTTTCCTACAGAAACATGAACTGTTGATGGTGCAGCCAGTGTTCTGATACATCCCATTCTAATAGGAACGACAGATTGACTGCTTTGCTCGCTAAAGCCCTTTTATAAAGCGATAGATTGCAGAGCAGGGCCCCCGCCAAAACCACAACTCTCTGCAATAAATCCAGGAGCCGACAGGGTGTCTATTTAGTCATAAATATGCATGGTGGACTCAATTACTCAGCGTGTTATATGCACGGCGATCCTGGTCATAGTTTACCGTGAACCCCTTTCAGAAACAGGCACGTTATTTATTTGACTCAGGTGAAGGAATCCGAGGTGCAAGGGTAATTGTCACCAGTTTTGCAGTGATTTGTTTTTGCGTGGTCTCAGGGCAGTAATGACTTGTGTCATTGTGGTGATTGAAAACAATCAATTCTACTGTATAGGACAGCATGTGCAACGTGCGCTCTCTCGCCACCAATTCACGGAATCTTACCTTTTCTGTTTTTTTCGAGCTCTCTAAGTGAGTTGATGAAGGAAAGCATTGGTATATAAATCCCCAGGAGCACATGCCCCTTGATAGAGCAGATGTGTCCTAATATCCAATCCAGCAGATTTCTATTAATTATAGTCCATATATCAGCAAAGATGGAAGACGTGGAAGAGGTTGTTTCTAAGCACATCTCTGATGTTAAACAAGAGCTGGGGAGTTGTATGTTCACCGTAGAAGCAACCAAGCAACTACATCTCAATAAACATCCAGCCTTTCCCTTTCTAGATAAAACCTGGATGTGATTGCTGTGTATTTTAAATAGGGGGTTTTGAAACTGACTGCCTATTTTCAGGCATTGTTAACCAATGCAGGCAAACAACATTTCTTCATTATTTTTCTCTGAAATCTGAAGACGCCAGAGATCATAAATAATAACACAGTAAGATTTTTTCCCTATTCTAGTTATTATTCAGCAACATCTCACACCAGGGAACAGATGCTAATAGCTGGTGAGAAGCGAGACATACTGCTTATTAGGCATGCTCAAACCCAACTAAAAGACCACCCACTGTCGTGCAATTATTCTGCGGTCTCTGCCACATATTACAGCTTAATTGAACTTTTTTGCAATCGTACCATTGCAAACTATTCCTCGGGTCAAAGTTGACCAGGTGGCTCAGGGCACTGAAACTTAAAGACATCATTAGCACAGATCCCTTCTTAATTATCCTCATAGGCTCGTGGCTCCGCTCAGATGTGAGGTCAATTACAAATATACTTATTTGCATGGAGGTGCATGCTAGCGGGTGGTGTAATTGGTGTAATTTCAACCTCCGGAACAAATGAGTCAGTTATCTGTCAACTGCACTATATTTTCCAAGAAAAATTAGAACATGAGGACAATAAACACATGTTGATCATTATTCTTCCAAACAGGAGAGTTGCTTAGGTCAAAGCACTTATGGTGTTCTCAGAGACAGTCTTATGTGGTGTGGTATGACAAGTGTTTGATGGCTAATGTCAGATTGTGTTAGCAAACTTTAGATCGATAGATAGCCTTTAAAAAAACAAAAAAAAGGGAAACAATGTTATTAGAAACAAATGGACTTTCCGCTGTGTCATAGACAGGGTAGGGAAGTAGCCAGATAATGAGAGATGAGTAGTTTATTGCTGGTTTTGGTCTCTTCTTGAGATTTGATGACAAATAGGGAAAACATATAGAAGACCAGTAATATCCTTTTTGGCAACTTTAAGGCAACAACAGGCTGTTAACACAACATTATCCGTGTTTCTATTCAATTGATTTTTGAAATGTTGAAAAGATGAATGCCAATTTTGAGTGTTTCCATCAACTGGTTTGGAGCAAATAAACTGGGCTACAGCAAAGTTTGGTCAGAGTTTGGCTCTATAGGCCCCGCCCCACGTGGCTGTGATCCGCCAGTAAATAGACAAAGTAAAGGTTTCACTATTCAGCTTCTACATGGAGAGAGATATTTAGGAGTTTGTTTTAATGGTTCTTTCTTGTCAGCTAGTATATGTCATGATTCATGCTGTCCAGCGATGTAAACATTATGAATATCCAGGATGATGCCAACTGCAGAAACAGCTGATCAGTCATGTGAATTGCATGTTTTCTACATCACAACGTATACTGCAAAGGCGTTTCCATAATCAACTCTTTTTCCTTTTTTCAAACCAGCGTAAATAACCTTTTAGCGGTTAGCATTTGCCTATTACACATCCAGCAGACATAGTTTCGCCAACATTGCCATTCATTAGGAGTTGTGTTTCTAGCCATAAAAATCCAATCGTTATTACACAGCTTTAATCTTGACCAACTCTTGGAGGGAGGTATCTTGCTTTTTAGTAGACAGTGGTTTTCAAACTGGGGCGCGACCCTCTAGAGGGGCGCGGAGGTATTACAAGGGGGAGATTTCTTAAAAAAAAAAAAGACCCTTGCTCAAGGACACTTCAACATGAAACTATGGTTACCTTGTGGTTTCAGGAAGAACACTCTCCATGAACATGATAACTTTACATAGTACAAAAGTACAAAGTACACAGACCTAAAACGTCATTAATAAATACATGGCGAAATGCCTATACTGCCTGTATCGTGGAAATGTTTACGTTACGCCGTTAACAGGTTACACTTGCACATGCGCGACTTGCTGATTCTTGGTGTTTTGCTAAAAGCCGATCTCCATGAGGTCGTCTTTTCTGCTGTTGCGTCTCTCAAAACAGAAAATAGATCTAAGGTCAACATTGAGCATGAATTGAGAGCCGTATCAAATCTACAACCCCGTTTCAAAAATATTTGTAGAGGAAAACAGCTCACTGCAGCCACTAATACTGATACGTGATGGCTCACACATACCCACTCATTTTGTTTTGCACAGGTTAGACGTTGAAAGGGATTAAAATTTTCTTTATTCCATTATTTGAAAAAGCACGGATGGACAAAAAAGTTGGACCAATTTTGTTACAATTTTGTTGGGGCGTGACAGAATAAGTTTGAGAACCACTGAGCTAGTGGCTAACCTTTTACTGTGGCACCATTGAGAGCATCCTGACCAACTGCATCACTGTGTGGGGCGGAAGCTGCACAGACTACAGCAGGAAAGCCCTGCAGCGCATAGTGAATGCAGCTGGAAGAATCATTGGTGCCTCACTCCCCCCCCTCCCCTCCCTGCAGGACATATACAACACCCGCCTCACCCGCAAAGTGACCACGATTGTGAGCGACCCCTGCCACCCCTCACACGGTCTCTTCAGCCTCCTGCCCTCTGGGAGGAGACACCGGAGCCTCTGGATTCGCACCACCAGGCTGTCAAACAGCTTCACCACCAGGCTGTCAGGAAGCTGAACTCTCTCCCTCACCACTCCCACATCTAGACTCATGTCCTCTGCTGCGTCTGACCGCTGCTATAACGCACACGTATATAGTTTGCTAATTTATGTTGTATATATGTTGTTTATATGTTGTTCTATATGTTGTTCTATTTTTAACAGTTTTTGCACTATCCACTTTATGTCAGACAGAAGAGAAACACAATTTCAGATCTTCTGTATGTTTGCACAAATAGAAGACGTGACAAATACAACTGACTTTGACTTTGACTTTGAACTGAGGGCAGTTTGTGCTTGCTATGTTCTGTATAGTGGGCTTATCAGAGCTTCAAACTCTAACGCTCTGCGTACCCCTCCAGTGTCAGTGCTTGGCGTATCAGGGACGGCGTGTCACTTTCATGTATTTAGTCTTAAAAAATAAATAAAAAAAGGTTGTTTATTATAATTATTTGTTTTACTTTTGTTACGTTCTCACTTGTTATACTATGTTAGGAAGTATCTATGGATTTGTCACTATGAGGAACACCTTTATGAATTTCACACTATTTTTTTACGTTTCTATTCAATATAGATTTGCCAGGAAACAGGGGCGTCGTTAGACCTGTTTAAGGGGGGCTGAAGCCCCCCTAAAATGTTCTTCAGCACCGCCAAATAATTTGGCTTGAAAAAAAAAAAAAATTTATAACTCTAACATGCTACATATGTGTGTGCATTCTTGTTTGTATGTTTTCTCCCCCTTCAAATTACAATCCAATAGCCTATCATCATACTTAACTATAGGGCACTAGGACCTTGGGGAGGCTGCTGCGCTGGCTTTCTCACTGGCTTTCTCACTACCCAAGTAACATCTCATCAACCACAGCTGATTATACCAAGTAAACTATACCAAGGAGTTTAGCTCAAAGTAAACTACACAAGGAGTTTAGCTCAAAGTAAACTACACCAAGGAGTTTAGCTCACAGTAAACTACACCAAGGAGTTTAGCTCAAAGTAAACTATACCAAAGAGTTTAGCTCACAGTAAACTATACCAAAGAGTTTAGCTCACAGTAAACTACACCAAGGAGTTTAGCTCACAGTAAACTATACCAAAGAGTTTAGCTCACAGTAAACTACACCAAGGAGTTTAGCTCAAAGTAAACTATACCAAAGAGTTTAGCTCACAGTAAACTATACCAAAGAGTTTAGCTCACAGTAAACTACACCAAGGAGTTTAGCTCAAAGTAAACTATACCAAAGAGTTTAGCTCACAGTAAACTACACCAAGGAGTTTAGCTCAAAGTAAACTACACCAAGGAGTTTAGCTCACAGTAAACTACACCAAAGAGTTTAGCTCACAGTAAACTACACCAAAGAGTTTAGCTCACAGTAAACTACACCAAAGAGTTTAGCTCACAGTAAACTACACCAAAGAGTTTAGCTCACAGTAAACTACACCAAGGAGTTTAGCTCACAGTAAATGATGCACGGGGTGAATGTAAGTACAGGTAGTTACTCAATGTGTCTATCTGTAGTTGTAAATGATTATTACCTGCTTACATTTAGGTTTACTTGAGGCAAATGAAAGTGGGCTATGTTAACACTAAGCTTGCTATTTTTGTGTATTTATTTTTATCTGCCTCTAATGCTTCCTGGATCTAGTCCGATAGTGTTTTTCTCTGTACATTGCAATCCTAGTTTGACTTGATTATAGTGAATGCGTTGGGTGCAGTGGCGGCTGGTGGATTTTTTTTTGGGTGGGGCCAGCCAATCAATTTCAGCAAAAATCCTAGTATTATTCAATGCAAAAAATGTATAAAAAACGCATTACTACTTTGCAGTTGAATATTTAAACATTTATTCCAACACTGACATAATATGGACATTATTCATACAATTCAGTATTTTTTTTCATATACATATACATATATACATATATATACACACACACACACACACACACACACACACTAATAGAACAAGTTTATATTTTAAGATTCCCCATATGAACCTTGTTTGTTGGGGAAACACAAATCAGTGTGGTGAGGAAACCTGCATGTTTTTACGAGACAGATTATTTGTAAAGAAACTTTGCTCTTCTGTCCTTCTGAGTGGCAAACCTCTCAATGACCTTCTTATTGAAGTCAGGCATGTCCCTGACAAGTTTCTTCTCCATGGAGAGCATAGCCAGAGCATTAAGGCCATCCTGTGTCATGGTGTTTCTCAGGAAGGTCTGGATCCTCTTCAGAGTACAGAAACACCTCTGGATTCAGCTGTTGTCATGGTGATGAGGATCCTGAGAAGACTGACAGTCTCTGTGAAGAGGAGAACCGCTCCTTGGCTTCATCAGGATGGCATCACATACCTGTAAAAGATAAATCAACTTACATTATCAATAAAGCTATTTTGATGAAAGTGATTCTGATTGAACACTTATGTCCAAGTCAAGTATTTCTACAATACAATGTATGTAAAATCGTACAAATAAATTTAGATGATGGGAAATTATAACTACATCATCAAATTATATCAGACGGTCAGTTACCAGCGTGTCCTCCCTTTCAGAAAACAGTCCACTATGTTATTGAATAGTTGCCAACTTGCCATCTTCAAAAACAACTAGGCCTCTTCTAGAAATTGACTTGGTGGACACCTGAATAAGCATGTTATTAACTACCCGCACTTTTATAAAAATCTGATCCTTTTAAAATATTTAAACAAATATCATTGTGATGTTTTCTATCATATTCGTTCACTTTGATGACTAGGCCCATGTAGGCTTTTACAGACTGTGAGCAACTTATCACTCCCTCCAGGAAATACACGACCCCTTGGTTCTTCTGCTACTGATGGATTTATTCTTCAACGTGCGCCTCAGTCAACACCACCGTCATCAATCCACCGTCCAACTGTTTAATTACATTTCAACAGACAAAACAAGTTGGCGTTCACGTTACACAGTAAACTGTTTGCACGTAAATATGCGCGACGAATCATTAACATAACAACATACCTCGCTGCTGCACACAACTGAGAGGGAGATGGTCCACTTGGATAACAATATACGTCGACAAATCAACACGTTGTTGTCACTTTAACTTATATCTTTTAAACTAGCTTTTAGCGGAGTAAACACTTCTACCGTGGCACATGTTTCCAGGAGCTTGTCACAACTAAAAGTGTCCCAACACAAACATAGGACGTAAAGATGGTTCCTATCACATGTAAATACGAGACGTTAGCTTGCTTATTGTGTGTTTATTCGGTAACAACAGAACAGGCTACTGTGGGCTGTAGCCTAGCCCAGAACAACAGTCAAAACCTCTTAGCATGCTTCACTCTGCTCCCGGTGATAGCCTCCTCTCCACGGGCTCCACAACAACAACAGCATCCCACCTCACTCGCTCTGCTGATAACAGGTAGCTCAGGTAGACAAGCTACAAGCTACACAGCCCATGAGACATTCACTGACCTCCTGAACCCAGTAATTACAATAACCAGTAATCTTATCTAGAACAACTTCTTCCTGTAAACACAATAACACTTTAAACATAACAGGTTAACATGACATGTCACTCAGTCTGTTACAGTATAGTTATTTACCTGCTTTTTTGAATGCTGTCTGAACCTCTGGACACGTCCTTTAATGAAGCAGGGTCGATGTTCCTCTTCTGCAGCTGGGCGAATAGCATGTCCACATTTGGGATGATGTTGTTCCGTCTGTAACTAAACAACCGTTTTCTCTTTGTGTAGCAGTGCTAGCGGGCTAACGTAAGTCCGCTAGCTAACGGTAGGACGTTAGCCCGCTAGCTAACGGTAGCCCTGGCCTCTCCCTCCCCGTCGCCGCTGCTTAGTTCCGGAGGGCAATGCCAGGAATAAAGCTGCACTGTGGCTCCCCTCATTACAGCAGCCCGTCATAAGCGCTGGAGCGATGGTGTCCGTGGCGTTCTGGATAGTGATGTACCGTTAGCACCGATGTAGCTTAGCATGAGCATCAACTGGAAATATCAGTCGACTCTTCTCGTCCACTTGGCGATACAAATCAGCGTTCTTTACTTCCTCCAGAATGTAATCCCTTATAACCGACAGCAGCATGCAGTCCAAGTCTTGGAGGAGATATTTGATCTAGTTAGGCTTGAGTCTTAGGGCTCCATTGTCATGACGTTAAAATGGCGCTGAGAGAGCCATGCAGACGAGAATACAAGCGAAGAGAACGAGAACACGCGAGACGAGAACGAGAGACTAGCTGTGAACGCACCCGGGGCCTGGCCCCGCAGAAGTCCTTTTTAGGGCGCGGATTGGATAAATGATATGTCCATCATTTATATCTTTAGTCAGTGATTGGCTAAACTGCGTATTAGACCCGACTTTCTTGGGCCAAATGCTTCGTGGCCCCGGCATGTGCACGAGCATTAGAGACCAGCAGACAAGTGCATGAGCAGCTCAGCAGAGAGGACGAGCAGGAAAAGCAGATATTTAGCGCAGATATCCTATTTTACAAATATTACTGGGTACATTCCATAGCTCAAACACATAAATATTGACAATTAGTATAAGTTATTAATATTTTTATAATTGTTTTATAATTAAAATTATAAATAATGTTTTTTTTGTTTTTTTTTTTCTGGCTCAAGGTGGGTGGGGCCAGGCCCCGCGGCCCTCTATTGGCCGGCCGCCACTGGTTGGGTGCCTTCCATTTCAGCCCATCATACAATATTCATCATTCCATAATCAAGATGTACTTGAAATGTGTTTAAAAATATATATATATATATATATATATATTCATGTTTTTTTCTTCTATTGAATGGTATATTTGACACTGAACTAGTTAATCTTTATCTCAGTGATAGTGTCCAAATGAGCATAAAATATCACTGGTTTGTAAAAACTATACAGACACAAAATAGATGTAAATGTTGATCAAAATCGTACTCCCTTCTGCTCAAAATAAAACAAGTAAACAACTCAAAAGTTGACACTGTCCGGTCCAGTCTCCATCCATTGGATTTGGGAGTGACGTAGATATGAAAGCTAGTTTATCCATCTTTCCTTTACAAGCAGGATTTGAGAAAAGTTCATATTTGTGTTCACTATGACCCTGAAATTCTGGCTCTTCTGTTATCATATACTGAACTACAGCAAAATCACACTCTTTCTGATTGAACCAATCTATGAACTGTCTGAAACAATGGATATCCGCGGCCCCAAATGGGCCCAAAAAAAGAATTGCACGCACACACGACAGTTCCCTAGGGGCTAAGCCCCCCCTTTCATTGAATCCTAGAAACGCCCCTGACAGGAAATCTAGTTGGCCATTGTCCTGTAATTGCCACTATTAGCCACAGTGGCCACAAAGTTACACAGTCTCACTACAAAGCAGAGGAACTACCGTCCTTGTAAGTTCTATTGCACACAAGTCTAAAGTTTAATCGGAAAAATAAGAGCCAATGTGTTCTAATGCCATTTGTAATATGTACAGTACAACAGTCTGTGGCACTGGCTGATTCAAATGATGCCCGAAGCATCATTGAGTACAAACAAGCCTGATCAGTCTATTCAAACACAAGGATGACATCTTCTGGAGTGACGTGATTTCCAGATGTTCATGAATAAGTCATCTAGAGCACAACTGCTGAGATAAACAAATCAGTAAGATGAGCTCCGACTGCAATAGGCGAATTGTAACAGATTGTTAATTTCTACTCTACTGACTCCTGATTGAAGGCGACGCTGTGCTTTGCTTTCCTTCTGAAGGTCGCAGGCACTTTGAACATCCAGCACAGTGGCCTGAAAATGAGATTCATTAATAATTATCGTCGCCTCACTCCGCGGATACTGGTAATGTCCCCGAGCAGCAAATATTAATATTTCATCCCCGGTAGGAAAGCTTTTTAAAACAGTCACTCATTTGGACCTTCAAATGGATGGAGACGGATCCAGCCCTCCCATTTTACCTGGCGTTTCAAAACTTTTTTTCTTCCATCGCGGCTGATGTGGATATGAGATCTCTGCATGTTAGCAGGAAACCGCACTGACAGCCCCTAAAACGTCTACTCTCACCACTCTGCCCGCATTCTTCTTGAGGAAATGAATGGAAAAGCCAGCCTGATGAAGAGAAGCTGATGGCTTCCCTGTGGCTGAATAAAGTCTGCTGGATAAACAGCAGGTGGATTCAGTTTCTGCTCTAAATATTAGAAGCACAACTGATTATGTGGCCAATCACCAGCACTTTATGGGAGAGTCATTTCACCCCAGGAGGATGTTCCTCGAAGAACGCAGAACTCATCTCAGAAGAATGTGAATGCTGCTGGTGAGAGCCGGCTTTGTGTGCAAAATATGCACATTTCCTACAGCTTATGAATGAAGTCCCTGTGCAGTGAAATGCCTCCTTCAACAGACAGAGAAACCCCTCCTCCTTCCTGTGTTGTTCACTGACAACTACAATTCCAACAAGCCACACTAGTTTCTTCATCGGCCGACACCGCAGGGAAATGTCAATTTGCGGCTTTCATATTTGCATTAAGTGAAGGATAGTGCAATAAAGACTGAGGTGTCGGAAAGTGGGCAGAGGGGCATAAACTGCTCTGAGATACAGTCCAGTGTAAGTGGAATAAATAACAAGTAACCTCTTTAGAGGAGAAGTGAATCCCGAACAGGAGGATTTTCTCACAGTTTCACACACAGCTGGATTGATGCCGTCAAGGTTACTGTTTGAGATGACAATATTACTCACTCTCCAAATTCACTCGGGAGATTCGATATTGCAGTGAGTTTGGGGTTTTCATCGGCATCTTTAAATGGATTATCCAATTACTGCTCTTCAAATGCCATGACAATACAGAGCAGAGCTGCGGTCCGGCTCAGCCAATTTGGGGTGGTGCTTGAAATTCAATTCATGAATTGGAAATGGAATCCTAAGTAACCACTGGTCTATTTCTGTAGGGAGGCTTTTTTTTCCACCTTGTGAACGACTGGCTTTGATTGAGGCTGCAGTCCGTATCTCGGCAGCTCACATTGTTATGGGTGGACGGTTTTTTCAATTAATGGCCAGCTGAGACACAAACATGCCAAAAAGTGTTGGAAATTGAAAGATGCTGAACTCCGATGTTAAACCCTCTCTATGAAACTGATTGCTCCTGACCCCCATGTCTGCTGTCTGCTCTGAGGGAATACCAATACAGTATTATGTTACTTATTTATCTGGAGACACTTTTGAATTCTTTCTCGCATTGGCTTCTCTTGACTTCCTTCCTCTTTTCCGCTCTCACTTGTTCACCTAGAGCGCTTTGAACACAAGCTTTGCTCTTACATCCATTGGGTTTCTTTTGTCTCTCGTTAGAAACAGGAATGTTTTGGCTGGGGAATAAAGGACATCGCTGTTTATTCCACTGAGTCCAAGTCTTGTTTGTGTTAATGCTCTAAAGCTTTTACTGGGTAACCCCGGGAGCTGAGCCAGGGACGGGGGAACAATGTTGTAAAAGTGGTGAAAAGATTCTTTATGAGTCGGTGTCATGGTTCAATCGAGCGACTGAAATGATATGAAGCGGTGGCTTTGGAAGAGGAAAAAGGTCAAACAAGGTCTGCTAGCTTCGATGGTATTATTATGATGTTTTTCACATGTGGTGATTTTCCTGAATAACCAGACAAATAGACTTTAACGGCATTTTAAAAAAAAACAATGTTGCAAGTACATGTACACCCCTTTCCTACTGGACAAAAATGTTGTATATGTAAATAGTGTCAACAAATATTAAAATGTATTTGTGGTATATTGATCACTTTAAGTTTGATTTTTATTTTATATAAAAAGTAAGAAACAATTTAAGGAAAATAAAAGTAATTGTAAATTAATAAAGCAACCAGAAAGATAGAAATAATCGCAAATTAAATAATAAACAAAGCATTTTATTAAATGTTATTTCAAGCAATCTGACTCAAGAGAGGAAAAGGGGCGGAGCTTGTAGCCACCGGAAGCACTGCAGGGCGCACTTCAAAGGTGGGGATTAAACTAACGCCGGGCGGCCAGATCAGAACGCAGTAGAATATCTGCGGCAACAGCAAAGACACATCTACGAGTCCGGAGAGGCAGCCGGTAAGAGTGGCGAACTTTATAAGTTACGGACTTTGTTGATGATCACTGCCACCACCAGCTTGATTAGCGCGAGCGCTAAATACGTCACGGGGCCCATTCACGTGTGGCAAAAGTGAAATGTAATGAGTACAAATGTTTTTTGGACCATAGTGAACACAGTCCTATCTAGTAACTGTAGTGTGCATGCACAGTACTGTTTTGGGAGTTCTCCCATGGCCGATTAAAGTAACTAACGCTACACGTGCGTCCACTTAGTTAACACACAACAGTACCATTGTACAAAACATGCAATCAAAACGCTCTCCTCAAAGCCACCAGAACCCAGTCAGACAACAGTCATTTCACATCACTGATCATCTGAAAACACAAAATGAAACTCATTCAAACTCCGGTTTGAGAAGTTGAAGGTGAGACTAATTAACTAATGGAGATGAGGAAAAAGAAGTAACCACGGTAACACTTTCACTGTTTACTAACGCACAAATAGCAGATTCCCTCGTGCTGTGTGGAGAACGGCTTCACGTGAGATAAAGACAAGACTGTGAGGCGGCACCTGCCTCTGGAGAGGCTTTCACTTGTTACGTTGCTGGCGAGCCAGAGGTCATATTCTCCGCCCTCACTTTTGCACACACGAACGTTTTCCTCTGATTTGTGAAGCTTCCTCCCTTGTTGTGGATTCATAGTCCGGGAGAGTACATACAAATCAGACGGCTCGGGCCTGCATATTGCCTTCTGCAACATCCTCAAAAATCCATTTCTTTCTATTGGCAGCGCATCGATTCCCTGTGAATGGATGGTGAGTCCAGGCGTGGACAGGAGAGGATGCGGTGAGACGGTTGCCGCAGGAGACACACCCACACACACACACACACACACACACACACACACACATATACCACTGCTTGATAAGTGTCTGGGAGCCATGTGGTCCCTGTCCATTGCAGCACCATTAATCCAATACAATATGTCTGCTTAATGCCGTGTGCCGTGAGGATGGGCGACACTTATCATCTTTAGTGTCTCTGATAGGACATGACTGGGGAGGATTCGCTCCCTAAAAATGAAGAGAGAGTGTAATCAGACTTCCCTTTAAGAGTGTAATTTAAAGGGTCGTTTCACCCACATTAAGAACAAAAAACACATTTTCTTTCACACCTCTGGTGGCATCGAGCCGCACAGACACTGTTGAGGTTGCTCTGTTTGGCTGTAACAAGACTGGATAGAGATCTTCACAGGTCTAAGATGGATCAGGTCAGGTCGGGTCCCCTAAAGCTGTGAAACAATTGCTTAGGTTTAGACAACAACCATGTTTGTTGTAACATAACAAGGTTAAAGTCAACATTTACATTTGGTCTCACGCGGGACATGAACAGCAGCCTCCTGGGTGAAAGTCTTGTGTTTGTTTGTTTGACCCATTGACCACTGCTGCCACCCTGTGTAGACTCAAACGGAATAATTATGAATAATAATTGCTTAATATACTACGGCACCTTCTCTGACCAAATGCAAAAACATTGACATCCAACACATCTGTGGCAGACATGCACAATGCCAACAGATCTGTTTCGGCACTCTGAGATTCTTTTGAAAGAAAAGTGTGTTAACAATTAAATGCATTATTATTATTTCCTAGCCTCCGGTGAATTTTAGTTTGGGTCTCTAAATGTCTATTGTAGATAAACTTAAAAGACATTGTATTGTATTATTGTGGTAATATAACAACAACAATATAGAACAAAATTGGAACAAAATGTAAGGTTTAACAGCAACGTTTTTTAAAGTTCTCACTTTCGACAATACATCTGCACATGGCACTAGGGTATGGTTGAGATTAGAGAGGTATTGTGGTTCTGGCACAAACACAAATAGGGTTAGGGCTGCACGGTGGTGTAGAGGTGTCTGTCTCTATATGAGTCCTGAGATAAACTGCTGACCTGTCCAGGTGAACCCTGCCTTCGCCCAAAGTCAGCTGGGATCGGCTCCAGCGCCCCGAGACCAGTGGCGGCTGGTGACATTTTTTTTTGGGGGGGGCGCAGTTGGGCGGCGCGGTTTAAATAGCACTCCACAATGAGAAGAAAAGAGGTTTGGAGTAGAATATTCTAAAAAACAAAGCTTTATTTCAAGAAAACACAGTGCTCAACACTGTCCAATAACAACTATCAACAAACTGTAACTTTGGGCATGAGAGGTTCAGAGCAGAATGGTTTAAGAAACATTCAATGTGGTGGCCAGAGTAACTTCAGGGACTACATTGACGTAGCATTCAAACTGGGGGCCCTGCAGTAAGGTGGCACTGGTGAGGTGGTCTTTAAAGGCAAAGCGTTCCCTGGTGTGTCCAAGTATGGTGTCACAAACCTACAGATAAATATATAGAGAGAGACAGAGACAGTAAGATAAGTTGTGGGGAAATATCTACTACAAACAGGCTTCATACTACAGACAAAAAACTATGTTTTGTGTGTCTTGATGGCTCAGCAACATAGACAAAAGGCCAGGAGCCACCTTGATGGCTGTAGCTATGACACACACACACACACACACACACACACACACACACACACACACACACACACACACACACACTCTAACTTGTTGGGGGTTGAATTGGTATTTTAGATAAAGTTATAGCCTGATATGATATCCACCCAAATCTAACAATGTCCAACATGTGTTCTGCTGTGGGAAAGATAAAACATTAAACTCTAACACAGGCATCTGCTGATTTTGACACTCACCTCTGCAGCAATCCTTCAAGCTCATCTTCCTTCACAGCCCGGCGCTTCCTCGGCTGCTCAGAGCCACTGCTTTGCTACACACTGAGGCTCCAGCTAACAGCTCCGGTTAGCATGTAGCTTGAGGAGAAGCTCCGGGATTACGTCCATATTTAAATCCGGACGTTCGGGTCCCAACTCTTTCAGCCTCTTCTTGTCAACATCTGATCGTGGATTGAAAGGTGTTTCGCGTAGAGATACCACAGAGTTTTCAGTCTCCATACTAACATAATCAAAGTCTCTGCTAGCTGTGTTGCTCGCGTAGCTACGTGGGAGCTATATGGGATGTGAGGGAATGATAAAGGTCTCTGATTCGACGAATAGTCCAACACGTTGCAATAAGAAACGATGTCATTGGCTAGGGCGCAGATTTGTGCGCCCGAAGATTCATGTTTCATCCGCCAATGAGAAGCTGTCCTTGCCGAAACGAGGGTGAAATGTTTGTTCGCTGCCATAGACTCACATTGGGCCGGCGCCCCGACAGGGGGAGGGGCTTTTCTCAGTGATGATGAATGGCGATATATTATATTTGGTATATCTTAAGTGGTTGTTGACAGGGGCTTACGGTCTCCCACACACATTTAGCGCGTCAACACGGTATATTTCTTATTTAAATTATTTGGTATATAATGTTTTTTGACAGTATATATTATTTTATTTTTTCTTCTTGGCAAAATTTTAAGAGGGGCGGCGCCCTAGCGCCCTCTATTGACGCACCGCCACTGCCCGAGACCCTGACTAGGATAAGCGGTTCTGATAATGGAATGGACTGGACAGGGTTAAGGTTATCTGAAACGCTTGGTGAACGTGGCCGTTGCTGCATCCTATGCAGAGCGCCGCCCAAAAAGTATTAAAGAACACAAACAATCCAGAGTGATTTCTTTTCCTTCTAACAGAAAGATAATGTAGGAGCATGGAGGCACGGCTCTGCCCGACCAGCTGGAACAGTTACCTCCTCTCTGACAGAAACAAAGATGGCTCCCTAGCCATTACAAGCATGGATCAGGTCACCGCCCCAAATAATAGCTTGTCATAGTGCTCACTTTAAATACAGAAACCAGGATGTTTCTGCTGACAGTAATAAAACACCAATTTCAAAAAACTAAATGCTGCATGTTCACATTTTCAAAGAAAACTGAATGTTTTTTAGTTGTTTTCATCATTAGTGTAATTTCTATGTAATTCATATAGTCTCCACCAATGTTATAATGAAGAAAAAAAACATGCATGAAATGCAATTACCTCATGATGATTCATAAGGAGATAAAAGGCCGGATTACAGATTCACAGAGGGGAGACTGAACGTAGCAGAATGAGCAGTATTGAGCTGTAATCACCACAGATGGGTCATTATGAATATATGACTAATTAAAAACCAATGTGCTTATATCCAGCACACTTCAGAACACACAATGCAACATGTGTTAGGAGGAAACATTTGTCTACGTGCAGGTTTAACAGGATGTATGACACTCTAATCATATAACCTTGTACTCTTTAATCTTAATTTATAGCTTGTAGATAGTTTTCCTTGTGGTAAAATGAACCAGCTCCCGCGGCCCAATCTGTCCATTTTATTCCCTCTCGGCAGCATCCTGAATGCAGCCAGCTGGTGTAGTAGGCTGTGACCATTTGTATATCCCTTTGTGCTCATCAGCAATCACCATAACCTACAGTCATTAGACACGCAAAGCTGCAGGGCTCATATCAAAGGGATGGACTTCCAGCCTTGATGTTTCCACCAGTTACACTCGTTGCTATCGGCCGAGACACTCTGGCTGCTTGTTGAGGTGGAATTATAGCGATAAACATGGTGTCTCTTTGTTCACAAAGTGTTTACAAAATCATTATGTAGTCCGGACCGCATGCTTTCCTTACAGGTGGCTCTCCAGCGCTGCCCTCCGCTGGTCTTTAGAGCATCGCATCACCCTGGAAGGTTGTTATATATCAGGCGGTAAATGCACCAGATAGAGGTGTGAGTTGTGGAAACAAGAAGTCTCCTGTTCCTTTGTGGGCTGTTGGATTCTGTATTGCTGTTTAAAAAGGCATAGACTTACCAGCCCTGACATGCAGTTGGAAACATATTACAGTGTTTTGTTATTGCCGAAGCTTGTGGCACAGTTTTGAAACCACTAACGCATGGAGCCTACAGTATATATATATATATATATATATATATATATATATATATATATATATATATATATATATATATATATAATATTATCATAGATATATTCTTATCTCTACTCTCTCTTCCTTGAGCTTGTACGAGTGAGCCATGTCAGAGTCAACAGGTCAGATAATGATGATGACCAGAGAATGGTGAGGAATAACTTTACAATACTATCAGTTTCAATAAAACTATATTAGAGGACTGCAATTACAATAGACTGTATTTAGTTAAGAGTAAAGTACAGTATGCTCAAGTCATCTTCAGTTAAGGGGACACCGGGTGAATAGGATAAATAATGTTAACAGATATCACCATGAAACTTACTAACATTAAGACAATTATTTTTGTTTTATAAGTTTTATGGAAAATGAGGCATTATCAAATGCAAATTAGATTAATTTAGGAGACAAATAAATACCATAAACACATGTGTCTTCTTACTGAAAACACCCTATGGAATCACAATACACCATTATCTAAATTGACTGCTTGACAAACCATGTTTTGCCTTATAGCTCTTGCTTTAGTAATTGTGTGTGATGAATAAACATGTTGTGTCGTTTGTGTTCATATTAACATCACGCTGCAGAGACTTTAGATAATAATGTTGCAGCCCATCAGTGTGCAGTTGACATGTGGAACCATGCTGTTTAAAAAACACCATTTTGAAGACTTGTTTTGTCTGTTTGCTTTTGCGAGAGACATTTTCATTGTTTTATTTTGTGTGTATGTCGTTTTGGTTGTAGAGTTTTGACAAAGAGGGCCCTAGTTTCAGAAATGGGCAATTTAAAAGTCTGTAATATGTTGCAATTACTGGATGCCTTGTTCAGACCTAAAAGGATTGAATCCAAACAGGATCATCACAGGAAATTATGCAGTTTCATTTGCAAAATAAAGCGATTTACCCTCCCCGAAGGCACGATGGTGATCAAATCTGCATCAGGAGAGAGAGAAAGAAGAACAAGTAGCAGAAATAGCTTCTCAAAAATGTGGCTGTGAGGAGAAATAAAAGAATGAAATGACTATATTACTGACTGCTTTAATTATAACCGACCATATGGTGGGAAATAACAAATATGGAGAAAGTCAGTCCAGCATTACCCTCCATCTCTGTGTGGATCAGCTCCTCCCCCCTGCGTGCAGGGCTTCATTTGATCAAATCCTTCAACTTGGAGCACTTTCTTTTCTTTCTTTTTTTTTACAACACTGCATTTGAGCAACGCCACAACTTGCGCAGCACTTCCTCTTCCACCGCCGAGCGGCAATTTACACCCGAAAAGGCAGCGGGAAGAGTGGGGGGAGAAGAGCTTCCTGCATCCTCAGCATCCTCCTCTGCCGCCAGCGATGGAGAGGGAGGTCAGATTTCGCCCAAAGTGGCACAGTGCGTTTCGCTTTTTGCTTTTGGTGATGCTCTGTTTCTTTCATGCCGCCAAAGCAGAGATAACTTGCAGGTCGTGCCAGCCTGGGAATAAGTGGCGTCCACAGGAATTACGGCTGAAATTCGACACAAGCGAGTCCACAACCGGATTAAAGAGAGAAGTTGTTGGACCCGGAGACGGGGCAGCGAGGTCCGGGGCGGCGAGCGCCGAAAGTCGGCGTCTCCGGTGCGCAGCGGGTTCCGCCGAATGCGCTCCGGAGAACCGGGCGGAATACGCGCAGCCGAGGCTGCAAAGGAGTACAGACGAGCGGCGCGATGAAGGCGACACCGGCGGGAGAGAGTTGGAGAGGATGAAAGTTTCTAATGTCGAAACCAGTGGCGAGCAGAAGACCCGCGCCGGGGCCACCGGCTCCAACGCGCGCGCTAGAAGGAACAGTGGTGATGATGATGCTGATGATAATGTTGATGATGATGATAATAAAAGCAGACCCGCCGGTCCAGCCCAGAGTCAAGACCCGGGAGAGGACACGCGCCGGGCGGCCGGAAGCAGAGTGACCCGCTCTGCGCTGCGCCGGCCCAAGCCGGAGGAGCTCAAACTCAACAGTTCCACGTTCGCCCTGACCGGGGACTCCTCTCACAACCAGGCCATGGTGCACTGGTCCGGCCAGAACAGCAGTGTAAGTGACCCATCATCCACTCTAAGCATCGCACGCATTCACCGCGGGGTCCCAACGTGCCGTCAGGTGGGCACGCGCTACCTCACGAGAGAGCATCTCTGTTTAAATGAGTCCGCGCGCGCGCGTGTGTGTGTGTGTGTGTGTGTGTGTGTGACACTTGTCCCATGCAGCCAGTGTGTGTCACTAAACACATCACTTGTTTTCAACAACATTTGGTTCCAGAATAATACAACATTACGGTGATCCCAGTCCTATTCTATCAACTGACATTATTTAAACCATCAGATTTTGAAATTAGAATTAGAATTAGACCTGCATTCAGCTTTGGACAGGGCGTGTTGCTGTTGTAGTTGAGAGCGTGACCCCCGTAGAGGAGAGAGAGGCTTCATCAGGACCTTCTTCATCAGCTGCATTAAGCATCTCTGGCCAGAGGGCAGGCTTCTCCTGCAGCGCTGTGGGTTGTGGGAGAGGTGAAGCAGCTCCAGCCCTCCTCCCTTTCCTCTCTCCTGAAGCCAGGCCTGAAGGACCCGCACCTCTGGAGCTGCAGAGCGGCCCCCAGCTCGTGGCCCCCTCTCTTTGCTCGTTGACCTGAGATCATCTGGACGTAATGGCAGCGATGAGAGGATCAAGGATTTGTGAGCGTGACGGCACATTTACAGGCGCTCCAGACGGTATTGAGTATTATCATTGATTGTAATCGCGATGAAAAGCGCCTGCGATAAGGGCTTTTACACACCAGGGGCCAACTATTTTAGAACTGTTGTTGAGGTCACGGATACTTTCACACAGCGCGTGAATATTACGCCACAAAAAAGGGGTTTCCAGAATGAGGTCAATATTTCTGAGCTTTCGACACCACGAATGAACCAACAGGTTGAGTTGCAGCTTTATTTATGAGGATTATAAAACAACACTGGAGGCTCAGATCCACCTCTCCTGTTCTGACCTATCACAATAAAAGCCCTAGACGTATAATAGTGGCAGGCGAGTATTTAGCATTTTCATGCGGTTTCTTTGTGTTAAGGCCTTACGTTGTGGATTTCCATCATTAAAATAATCATGAATATCCTCACACACACACTCACTGTCATGGTAGAGAAATGAAAAATAGAGCCGGATTTTGAATATACAATAATTCTCATGTCGAAAAGAACTGATTTATAAAATGTTTTTTTTATTCATGCAGGATTTATGATTAAGGATTGTTTTTCGTTTTCTCTTTAAAAAATGATATTTGTCCTATCTGTGACGCAATGCAAATATGTTTTTATTCACAACATGTGACGTCAAATGTGTGTGCCATTTTAAGAGTGTAAGCATATGTAGATGCTTTTGTGAATCCCCTTAATTTAGGACAGGAAAATTATGATTTCATATCGCACCTACGCCAGACTCCTTAGAGCAGGCAGGGAGTTGTGCACATTTCTAAATCACATGAACAGCAGCTGCAGGTGTCAAACCTCAATGCTTATTTGGTGCCCACCTGTTTATGTTACATGCCGTAGCTTGTACAACATCATGAGTGACACAGACGACCCTTTGATCTAAAAACACAAAGATTAAGCGACCACAGAATAGGACTGAATGAGTAATGTCATGTCATAATGTCCATTTATGTGAACTTCAATTTAGCAGAAATCTCCAATCGAGTCATTGCTGTCTCCTCGGATCATTAATAATGTGCAGCGTGTTTTCTGCTACATTGTGTAGCTGGCAGTGCATTCTGGTCCAACGCATTGTATCTCTTGTTTGACCAGCTGCCTTTATGCAGCATGTTATGCATTCTTCAAAGACAACACATACTGGATGTAGGAGGAGAAAAAAAAGGACAAAAGCTGTTTTTCTTGTGTTCAATCTGAGCATGAATCAGAACCTATAGACGACACATGCTTTATTGTATGTTCAATCCCTAAGAGATAATCTAAGCCTAAATGCAATTTAGATTATTGCTTTAAACTTTAATTAACATGGTAAGAAGAAAGTCTTTGGGCAGAAAAGCACTGGAGCACAGTTCAAATGTATTCATTTGCTGCGGGCGCTGATATCTCCACACGCCTACTTCTTCAGAGTCAGAATATAATAAGCATGGACTGAGAATCCAAGGCAATGAAACGGGGGAAGCGTCTTTTTTGGCCTCCGAAATCTGCCGTGCTGAAAAAAAAAGAGTGAACGTTTGTCCTCAAACTGCTTTCAGTGAGCCGACGTCCTGACGGTTCCACGACTGCAGCTCCGCGTTCCGCCCACACCCCTTAGCCCTGTCTGTAACAAAGCCCATTACAGTACGGCGCCTATCAGCAGCTCCCATGCCCTCCACTTCGCTTCTGACTCAAACTCCGTCCTGTGCCTCAGGTGCTTTCTGTGGGCTCGACAGACTACTGAAAAGTGACCTGACAAGTGGAGGCAAGGGCGAAATACAAAATAATGTTCACTTATGAAAATGTTTTCCACGCTTATTTGTTTGCTTTCTCTGCGTCGGCCAATTTGTGTTTACCCTCAAAATAAAGCATTGCTATTGAGCGGCCCTGTTTGAGTTGGTGAAACCATTTGCCCCTGTTCTTTCAGTCGACGCAAACAAGTAACTCGAGGCGTGCGAGAATACAGGATCTTGCATTAAATATGTAGAGTTGCTGCTATAAGCAGGAACAGACGTCCTCGGTCTTTACAATCTGAGCTGCTGTATAAATAAACAGATGAGTCAACAACATGCCACGGAGCTTAGATAAGGCCTTCGCTGCTCTTAATATTTAACCTTTAAGGCATTTACAAAGCTTGTCTTTTAACCATCCCACTTTACTGGTAGCCTGTATGCCAGACGGGATTGGAGGTTTTCATTATGACTCATGACACATTGGCCACAGGAGTCAAATACAGGGAAACAAGAATGAGTAAAACGTTACGTACACACAGGCCTACAGCAGCTGAGAGGACTGTACTGAATCTCAAAATGTCATCATCCTAGTCTGTGTGTAAGAAGTGGATGTAGTCACTGTGGCGTCACCCATTGGTTTGAGGACTGCCATCTTGAAGCATCAAGATCGGCCCTTTTGGCCGTTGCCATCTTGCTTTTTGCCACCAGAAGTGACAGCAGAGGGTTGAGCTAAATATAACACAACACTGAAGAAGACATTTTTAAGCGACCAATATGTTACAATTAACTTCCGTGAGGTAAAGACACCCTTTGAAAGGGTTTAAGTGGGAAGACAAAAAACACGGCCAACTTCCAGAGTGGACAATGCCGTGGTAGCAACCTGTCAATCACCTTGTAACCCCGGCCTAAAGCATACCCTGCTTTATGGTCTATTTGACTCTAAACGGACCATCATTTACTAAATAAGACATGCAGGCTGTATGCTGCAGGAGACATGGGAAACCTCGTGCTTAAGTCAATGCATTATGCCCCTTATGTGCTCTTGCATATTCATTTGTATTGAAATAGAAAAAGACGTTCAAACTTCTTTTTGTTGCAAAGTTTACATCAACGGTCCGCGATTTAAGACCCATTCACTTTAATCAGCAGGTGGCAATCAAGACACAGGAACGGTGCTTGGGTTTTTAAGAGTTGGAGCATTTGTGGACTGCGCTGCTACTTTCACAGCTGTACCGTTACTGAAACTTCTACTAACCCACACTCACTAATGTTACAAACACAACCTACACACTAACTATATCCCCAAAGGAGTTGGCTACTTGTACAACTCATTTTTGTGTAAAAAACATTTAAAAAAAACATTAAAAAATATAATCCCATTTGTTTAGGCCCAGTGGACTTGCATTACACTGGAGTCCATCATAATTCAAATGTAAAATAGTAGTAATAACCTCTTTTTTTCTCATTTTAGGGTTTATCCTGACACCGGGAACTGTTACATCCATAGCCTCTCACTTTGACTTTAATTGACCAGCTGGTCTCCTAAAAATGGCATAAAAAATGTATTTTCTCCCAGATTAGATTTCTTCTTTACATACCACAAATACGTCTCTAATAGTCTGAAGTCGATGCAGAGACGTTGTTGTGTGGATCAGTGTAGTTGCTTGGGAACGTGATTTGGTTGGACGCAGAGTTGAACTGACTCACGCCTGTGGCTACACTTGTTTTGATCAAAACGGGTTTTCTTTTCATTCCAGGCTTTACTTTGTAATTTGGTTAGAGTGTATTATTTTCGGTGTATCCATTTTCTGTCAACCGTTAATTTGTGTCTGTCCACTTCAGCTACTGATTCCCTTCATTCTCTATGAAGACATGTGACAGCTCTCAGTGACGTGGGATGCATGTGTTGCATTGGTAAATGGACTGTACTTTTATAGATCTGTTCTAGTCTCCTGACCACTGAAAGCTCTTTAACACTACATGTCATCGTTCACACCCATTCATACACTGATGACAGGGGCTACCATGCAAGGTGTTACCTGTCCATCAGGACTCTAACTCATCATAGATATTTTGGGGTGAAGTGTCTAGTGTTTATTAGAGACATCACCGGTACTTTTGGTTTAACCTCCAAATAAAATGTTAGCTAATCTGGCTAAACTGTTTGCTTGTTAACAACCTGAACGATTGTCTTACAGTTCATTTCTCATCCCAATGTACATATTTGTAGATCTCAGCAATCATGTTGTAACCATAATTGATATACCACTAAATAAACAAGTAAATAAATAACCAGATTTATTTAACAGGAGGTTTTTCAGGTGTTCTTTATCATACAGCTGCTAGAGAACTACATACAGATTATCAGTCATGCTAGCAGTGGGGCTCAAGGGAGGGCATGCACTACGATAGCCAAAAGGCAGAGTGGAGACTGGTGTAACTATAGGAATGTAACATTATTGCTAGGGCTGTGCAAAGTTGAAAAATTTTTACAGATTTTTTTTTTTTATGTGATTAACTGCGATTAATCGCATTATGCGCCAAATTCAATAATGAATGAAAAACCAGTGTATTGCACGCTTTTATTTTAAAGTAATGTTATCAGAACAATATAACAGGCACTCTCGGAGCAATAGCAAGTTAAGATACAGTATATAAATCTGTTTTCTTTTTTTTAATCTGGTTTCCTGTTTTGAGATAAAGTGCTTTTATTTTGAAGGCGAAAACGGAGTCGAAACGGAAGTCGCATAGTGCGCCGTTTAACGGCTAAAGCTACGGTCTTTACGGTCAATTTTGAATGGAGAAAGAAACGGTATTAGCACTCCCCCGAAGAGGCACAAGTTCTTATGTTGGTTTTGGAATAATTAAAACACATTTAAAACCCAACCCAACTGTAACTCCGAGATAACTGTGGTTACAGCGATGTCCAGTAGTCTCAGTGAGAGCAACAGCTGGTGCTCGTTGTAACGTAGTGCGCTCCGTTTCATACAACTTGTGTATTCTCCTGATTCTAAGGACGCTGGTGGCTGCATCAATGCTGTGTAACGCCTTTAAGGTACTTCAGGCTCGTAGTACTCCAGTGATAAGACAATTACAGTTTGCAGTGGTTACAAATAGCTTTGCTTTTATATACAACTACGCCGTCTGGTAGAGCTTTAAAATGAAAATCTACGTTTAAGAGTGCACTACATTTTCCGTCGCAAACTAAAAACACTTCTTTTTTGACTACACCTTCGCCGTAGTAGCACTTTAGTAGCACTTAAATGGCACTTACTGATAGCACTTTGTAGTTTAACTTTATTGAAGAAATTGTACTTTCTCGATTCTTGTTGTTCTGAGTTTGTACTCGTGGCTGAATGCACTTATTGTAAATCGCTTTGGATAAAAGCGTCAGCTAAATGAAATGTAATGTAACTACCTTTCTCCATTTTCTCGGTTGATGTGTAAGTGTTTAAGCCCCTCCCATGCTCCAATTTTTATTTTTTTTATGCGGTTAACGCTATTACACTATTGTCGGCGTTAATGATCCTTAACGCATTTATTACGCGTTAACGTGCCCAGCCCTAATTATTACAATTACGTTTTTAAGCCACTATTTGTCGAATTGTGCGATACAATATTTCAATGTATTCTGATGGCATAAGTTTGAGTAATATGAGACAATGTGCCCGGTTTCACACGGCAGCATACGGTGTGAGCGGTCTACCCTTACAACCCCGTACCGATCACCGCGTGTTGTCCATGTCGTCCTCAGTGATTCAATTTGTAATAACCGGACTGATCCAAAAAAATAAAGGCACATCTTACCTTACGATGAGAACCACCAAAACATCGCCATGTCAGAATGATACACCAACCCACTCACATTTAAATTATGGAACCGGAGAGAGAGAAATACAACTGATCAAACAAATGTTTCTTGATCCGGTATTCACAGAGCAACATTGAGATTCTGAGAAAAAGGTTACAGGCAAAGAGCAGCCTCACCGTGGGGCTCGTGGCATATTGCTCACATGGAGGTACAACATGCACAGGGACAGTATTATTTGCATTATAAAATGTCAGACATTTGGTGCTATGCTCCGTCACTCAGATGGATTCAGGCTGACATATTTACGATCAGTCTAAGAAGATTACTCTTGAGCTGTATTGCTTCCAGACATGTAGGACATGTCCTGCTGCAACAGAAGCAGGTAAATTATAACGTGAAACCCCACAGAGAGAACAGTAGCGTCTCCGTATATCTGAAGAGCTCCTCACTAATTAATGAAGAGTCGATCATATGGCGTTCTTCGAAGTGTTGTGAGAAACTCGCTAGTCTCCGCTAACAGTCTCACACCACCTCCTAGCTGTTGAGGGAATCTATTTCTGATAGCCAAAGTCACATCTCGGCCGTGCAGTGGTTTTCTCTCGACACCGCCAAGCCTTCATAATCTGCTGATTTTCAGACGGCGCAACATGGAGTTGTAGGACGAGCAACAAATGGAACACATGCACAACCTGTGCATCCATGTGGAACAGACATGTGCTTAAAGGACAAGATGTCTGCAGCAGGGGAAGGCGGTACCGTTTGAAGACAGTACTCTGATATAGAGTGCAGTACTATCTGATAGTTGGTTTAGTGTCTTACATATTTGTCTTGTTCAAACATATTATAGCCTGCCTTTGCTAAACAACTTCAGGTACAAACAGACTTTGGCCATGTCAGCTGTCAGTCGTCCCTGATAGCTGGATTCACATGAAATCAATGAGCAATGTGGTTCCTTGATGATGGAAAAAAAAACTATTTCAAAACTATTTTTTAAAAACATTTTTTCCTCCTAAATAGATTTACTTTTTAAATTATACATATTCAAGTGTTTTTTCTTAGATTATTAATATATATATATATATATATATATATATATATATATATATATATATATATATATATATATATATATATATATCTTCTGTACAAAATAAAATATCTGGAGTGCTCGGAAATAAAGGTACTCTTCTGGCAAAAAGTTACAAAGCTTTTAATCAGATGGTGCTTTCACAGTGAAATTGTAAAAACATAGACAAAGCTTGTTCTTGTTAATATAGAGTCGGGTTATAACCCACAACACAGCTTTCCTCCCATTAAAGGCTTTTTAAGCAGTTTTCCCAGAAGAGAGCCTTGATCCTTTTTAAGCCGACGTAAGAGATGAGAAGTGGTTTACAGATAATTAACCTGGAAATTCCTTTGGCCTTCTGTTTCTATTTGTCGTTGAGAGGACAGACTAATAATTATTACTACGTATTAGTACTTATAACGCCTATACCTTTCAGATGTAAAAAAAAAAAAGTCAGCAATAAAAATAAAACAAAATAGATACAAAATACTATTTGTGCCCTGTGATGGTCTGGCGACCAGTCCAGTTAAATTGAAAACCACATTTATTTTAGTTATATAAATTGTATATTCTTTCCCCTCGCTTTCTACAACACATTTTTGTCTGAGCTCTTTCTTATTGCAAGAGTTAGACTTTTTGGATGAGATGACTGGATGTTCTTTTTAGAGGTGATTATCTGCTTAACTTCTACCTTATCTAAGGTACACATTTGACAATATGAATCTTAACTACTCAAGCTATTTATTATAAATTTAAATATTTTAAATACATGTAAATAGGTTTACATTATCAAACACTCTTGAGATGTCGGTGTGGCCACGTGGGTCTTATTGTAAACATCTCTATAAATGGATTTGACAAGTAATATATTCATAAAAGGCCTTCATTTGCCAGTTCTCCATCTCTTGTGCTTTTATTTTCCTAAACCTGTGTACACGCTTCTCTCTGCCTCTCCTCCCTCTCTCCCTCCTCTTGGCTCACAGTCACCTTGTGTCTTGGCCACACTCATCTTGTGTAATGCGGCAATTACAATGTAAGCTTCCAAATCAGGTTGTGAACATCCCATTGCAACGCGAGCGCAGTCTGATCTGTGTGCTTTCAGACCTGGTACTTAACACATCCTGCTGAGAGGAGAGAATTTGAAAAAACAATCCCACAGAGAAAACAAGAGAGAAGACACATTGAAATAACAAACATCACCAAAGCCACTGTGTGGGCTCGGCGGTCCTTCGGGTATGTGCCTGGGAGTGATCAGGCAGGCGGACGCTGTCACGCTCCAATGAGCCGCGTTTACTCGCCATCGGGCTGCATATGCCCATAAACAAACTAGGCTCCCAGTCCTGCTCTCTTTCAGGAAGATAAAACAAATAAGTCATTATTTCCTTTAGTCTGAAGTTATATTCTGTAAATGTCTCTGCAGTCCGAGTCTTCCTGTGGGCAGGCTTTGTGGGTAATATGTCGGGGCAGTCTCAGCCGAGCCTGTGAAGCCTCAGGTGCACACACTTTATTTCAGTAAGTGCCCTTAGGTGCTCCTGAGAGGATTGTTCCTATTGCTCCCTCCTTTCTGTTTCTCCTTAAGTTCTTTCTCAATCATGCAATGACAATATTTCCACTTGTGATTTTTCACGGTCCACTCAATTTATGGCCCCTTCAATTTACAGTAAGTGGCGTGAATGTGTCTTAATTCACTCACAGCTGTGGTTCACAGAGGCCCTGGCGAAGGAGACTTTGCACATTGTACCCATAATAAATATGGGGATAGTAGAACACAATTGGTTTTGGACCCGAATGAACACACAAAAAGAGATGACAAATTAATTGTGGGAAGAAGCCATGCTTCTCAGAGTGTTGGTTTTGAAAAGTTACAAAAAGTATCTGATGGCATCTTTCAATTCTTCTGAGTTATGTGTGTGTGTGTGTGTGTGTGTGTGTGTGTGTGTGTGTGTGTGTGTGTGTGTGTGTGTGTGTGTGTGTGCAGCGTCGGAAATACACGAGGGCAAAGGGCAAAACTGCCCCTAAGAAATATAATTTTGCCCCAAAAATGCCCCCATAATTTCCTCTAATTATTATGATTATTTAATGAACTTGTCAAAAACATCGCAGCCTATATGACCCGGTCCAGTTGCCAATGTTTTTGCTGCAACTAACAGCACTTGGTCCTACACTGTTATAGCCATTAAACTAGCCTGTTGGAGGAGGAAGGTGGGTTTTACCAAATTGGTGCCATGCCCACGCAAAAAAAACAACCTATCCAGGTAGCAGTTTAATACAGCGATGATGAGACACACTTGTAGTGCCCGCACAGAATAAGCTAACAGCACTTGTTGCTAAACTGTTATAGCCCTTCTCAAAATTAGAAGTTCTCTGAAGAACCACTTATACAACTTTACAGTTATTTCTATAAAGACAATGTTTTGGTGTTTTCAACATTCTTATAGGGGGCACCCAGATTTGAACTCGGGAACCGGGAGGCACCTGGTTGTACCCGCACAGAATAAGCTAACAGCACTTGTTCCTACACTGTAATAACCCTTCACACATTTACAAGCCTGTTAAGAATGGATCGATTGCTTGGAAGTTCTCTGGAGAACCACTTCTATAAAGACAGATGTTTTGGGGAAACCAATGTTCATATAGGGGGCAGAGTTGACCTGGGGACCCTTTGATCTGCAGTCAAATGCTCTACCACTGAGCTATACCCCAGCTATTTTTTCAAGTGTAGTTTGTGGGTCGGTCTGTTGTACCCTTAATGGTCTTGGCATAAACCGTCATGTCAGTGGTTGGGTTTGTTTGCAAATTGGAGTCCAAGTGGGTTTTCAGTTCTTAGGCAACAGTGTATTCAGGAATTCCTTAACAGAAAAGTTAGATATAACACTGTTACAGCCCTTAAACTGTCCTGTTGGAGTATGAAGGTGTGTTTTACTAAACTGGTATCATGCCAACGCAAAACAAACCTGTTAAGTGTTGGTTGTGCAGAATGTGTTAAAATGAGGTCCTATCAACACTGAAACAATTATGGTTTAAGGATCAAAGGTACTTTTAAGATTTACATAAGTACGGTTGTTCAATATGTTATTTAAAATAAGTCAATGTTGACTTTTGGTGTTAACATGGGACACAGACACAAGTATCCTGTGTGAAGGTCTTGTGTTTCACCATTCCATCCATCCATAAGCACAAGCTATTTGTTTGAAGCTTGCTCACAGCTCAAGGTCAGACTCAACAAACACACATTGTGGTAGTGCTTCCTCTGGCTTTATTTGCCGCTTTTATTTTGCATTTCAAACTTTGACCTACTTAGTTGGTGACCTTTCAATGCACATCTAATGATAATAATACATTTGACATAACCTGGAAGTGACTTGTGATATATTAGTTGCTCGTTCTCTTGAAGAAATACCTCCATCCTTGGACAAAGAGTGTAGCATGGCAGAATGTAAATGTGAATGGCACCAAGAAAATAAACCGTACAAATGCGTTCACCAGTTAGATTTTTTGCAAACCGGCTGAAATGGAAATTGTCATTATGACGTGTTCTGGCAAGTTAAAAAGCCTATATATCACAGTGTTGCATCTAGCTTGTAATGCATTAGCAATAAGCAATATGACAATGTGGTGAATATAATATTATGTTTGTTTATCAACGGACTAATGGAGTCAATGTATCCAGTGGCGGGCTGTGGATTTTCTACCTGCGCATTCAGTGGATCAGCTGTTTAACAGCCCCCCCTCGCGAGCTAACAGCGACCGCTAGTTAGCTCGCAAGCAGGGTGAGATGCACGCGGGGCGGGGAGGACAGCAGGTCTAAGTGTTATACAGTGACCACAGGAAAAATCTGCAGAAAGTTCTTCTTCTTCAGTTTAAATGGCGGATCGCAACCAACTTGACTAGGTGCATACCGCCACCTACTGTACCGGAGTGTGCAGATTCAGGGTGCTGCTGAGGATCCTACTCCCTGTGAGGAATCACACGTGCAGAACCCTCCTAGCAGGCCATCACGATGTAGTTTAACCTGCTGTTCTACCATAGTGAAACAGAGGTGAAATGTGATTGGATGAGCTCTGCTTAACAGCTGCCAAGCTGTGCCTGCGTGCAGCCAGAAGCTGAGGAACAGACAGGAGCTGTGCAATGAGCTGTGCAATGAGAAAATAAGCTAATAGGGAACAATAATTATAATACATGTAGTGTATTTGTGAAAAACAATTCAATTATAAAATAGCTATAACTTTGTGATTCTGTATAGGCCAGCAAAGAAGGCTTAGCAGGCCCTGACGGCCCGCCACTGAATGCACAACTTACTGCCGAACTTGATCAAATTTGAGTCAATGTGTTTACTCGGAATGACGAGATCTGACATGGTTCCTCCAGACGGTGTTTTGCAAGCCTGTAGCAACCCATAACGTTAGCGAGTGTGCAGTCGAGAAAGAGAGAGAGGGCGTCCGCGTGTGGGACACCTAGTGGTACATTTCGGTACACGATCCAGTCCGGTGTTTGGTTTATTATCAAACCGGTTTGAAATGTTTTGCAGCGGCAACTTCTCCACTGGCAACATTACCCGCTGCGACAAGAGCCGGGCTGCTTCCCCGGCTTCCAGTCCCCATGCTACGCCAAGCTAATCGCCTCCTGGCTCCAGCTCCAATCTTAATGCACAAACATGAGAGTGGTATTGATCTTATTATAGAACTCTTGGCAAGACACCAAAGAATCGTATTTCCTAAAATGTCAAACTATGTCCTTAACAATCAGTCACTGACAGCTCTTTGCAGAGAGGACATTAACGAAACAATAGCCAAGAGTTTCACTTTGGTCTTCTGACAAGTTACTCGCCAAATTATGGAACTAAAGCTGATATAATGTGCTGCAAGCAAAGTTGTCAGTGCCATATAATATGAGAGGCCTGTTTCCAGATACTTTTTCCCAATGGGAGCCAGGAGAAGGGACATAAAATGTGTTAGCTTTGGAGCTGAAAAAATCTCACGCTGCTAATTTTGGATTCAAACTGGAACCAGATATCAGAACCAAAAAGCGTAGCATATGACTGGGTTAGTATCGCGGTAAGTTATACTGCGGTGCCATTTTCTCTTCCCAAATATCAGTGCACTGTATTTATCTGCTCCAGCTGGTGACATCACTGCTGCTGCCCCAATGCCCTGTGATGTGATTGACACATGTGAATGATGGTGATCGAGGTGACTGCTTTGTGGGAGAAAGGAGCACTGCAGACTATTAGGAGAGTATTGAAGCGCAGCTAGAGGCTGAGCTGCAAGGTGGAGCACACTCACAGATCAGATTTTGTCCGGGCACTTGTGACAGTTATGGGAGCAAATGTAATTTATAGCCTACACAGAGAGTATTAAGTGTTAAGTATTAGGAGCAAATAGTTACATTTAATTTAGAATATCTGAAAAAGTCAAACTAGCTGGATGGAGTTCATGGAGATGTAACTGATACCCCCATACTGCAGATTCTCGGTCTGAGGCACAAGGATTGAATTGCTGGCCGTGGTGTTTATATATTATCTGCTTCCTTACCCCTCGTAGCAATTCAGATCGACAAGGGCGATTCAGGCAGCTATTGCAAGGCAGTCAGAGGTCTCCTTCCAGGAGGCAGAGAGTCCCATCTCACCCGCTGATCAGGTTCAGAATTGCATCGGACATTTCTGTGGCACAAATTGAATCCCTGGCAATCTGTAAACCACGGGAACAGGCCTGAAAGTGAAGATGAAAAAGGTGTTTTTCAAGAGCCGCTCACGGTGATTGAGAGAAGCAGATGAGATGGCCGGTCAACTTAATTGCCCGAGTCGGACATAACACGGAGACACAGCGTGGTAAAAATAGCCTTGACAGACCCCGAATAGCACAAAGAAGAACAGGAGACGGATGGATGTCTGCTTCTCGACACGCAGCCCTTGTTGTTTTTGTTGAGCCGATGTCTTTTTCCTGATCCGTTTGCTCGTGTATCAGAATAAGATTCAAGAACAGAACTCGTGTTGCCCACTAAATTGACATCTAGTATACGGAATACTTAATGTTCAAAAGTAACATCAACTGAGCCTTTCTTCTCTGCCTTTACAACAGCCCACACACTTACTGTCTCTGACCGAACATAGCACTCTACAAATCTTTTAATGAGCCCGTATCACATTACGATTCATTATGATCAATGCATTTTCCCGCCGCTTTTGCACAAATGCTGCTGCTTGAAGTACAATACAAACAATGCTATTTAGAACTCGAGCTGGAATTCATTATTTTCAATTTTTCTCTTATCTTGCTGGGTGGTAAAGTTCACACAATGATTCTTTTTTTCTCTGTAAGCTGCCAAGGTTCTAAAGGGCTCGTGTAGGGCATGTGTGTGCGTGAGCAGTTATGTCTTTCTGTGTGTGTGCGCGTGCTGCAGAACCTCTGAGTAAATTACTAACTCTGGGCAAGGCAAACGCTAAACGCCAGCGCCTCGTGTTTTAAATATTCATGATTTGTTGTTAATTAACACCATTAGAAAAGTTGCAAATAATTGTCTGCTACAAAGTCTTTGTGGTTACTTATGATTAAGATCCATGAAACATGACTGTAAATTCATCAAACATGTGGCATTTAAAATGCTTATTTCAGTGTGGGACTAGCCTCTGTTTAGTGGAAGTGCATGATTCCACATTAGTGCTGCAAATCAACGCCACGGATTTTAATTGGTAATGCAAAAGCCAGATTACAGAGTACAATCCAAAATAAACACTGCTCGTGTAATTACCTCCAAGGAGGATATGCTGGACCAGTTTTCATGAAACTTGGTGGAAGGCTGTATCATAGGCCAAGGAAGAGCGCATTATATTTTGATTGAGATACATGCACTCATGTTCACTTTCACTAAAGGTGCTATACACGACATGTTGAACACAAGTTAAAATGTGATCAGTGGATTGAATGGGCGTCATCAGCAGTTATCACTCCCGTAGATCCGGTTAGAACGGGCCTGTCACACCTTCTAGTCAGGTTCAGAAGGTCGTGATCATCTGCTCACATGGTTGATCACCGATACGGATACAAGAGGACGACTCTGACCTCTAGTGGTCGTAGTTATCACGAGGTGAGCAGAAGAGGAAGTCAGGTGATGTAGCATAAAGAGGGACGAAGTCTGTGTAGAAAGAAGGTCGAGGTGGTGGATGGGTCAAACAAACACTTTCACATGGGACTCAGCTGTTTGTGTCCAGAAACCAGTCTTATTTTACCTTTGTTACGTGATTTATGCACTTATTTGAACTCAAACCATGATCTTTTTACCAAATAGTTTTGTCACAATGTTACATTTGTAGTTTGACCTGTCGGAAGCATTACAATAGTGATGACAACTGAGAACGGCCATTCAATCGGCTGTTATCATTCAAAATGGATGGTCTTCCTGCACATGGCTCTAACCTCTGACGACACAAGCAAACATAAAGGTGGCTGAAGCAAAATGTCGACTGGCAGTGCTAGCCATGCTAACAGCGCCAACAGTGCTAACAGTGCTACCAGTGAAAGAAAAACAGCAGTGATTTGGTGGGAAAGCAGCCAAACAAGCTTTGATAACAACACACACAGAGGGGGAGAGGTAGACTATACTCCTCAATAACTTTACATAAATTATCGTTGTTTTCTGCTATATTAATACTCAGAATGTAGTAACGGAACTATACATAAGGATAGATCGGCCATTTAGCCTTGGATGGAAAGATGGATACATTACATTTAATTTAGCTGACGCTTTTATCCAAAGCGACTACAATAAGTGCATTCAACCATGAGTACAAACTCATCAAGAAAGTACAATTTCTTCAATAAAGTTAAACCACAAAGTGCTATCAGTAAGTGCCATTTAAGTGCTACTACAGTGCTACTACGGTGCTACCTTCCCTATTCAAGGTGTAGTCGAAAAAGATGTGTTTTTAGTTTGCGACGGAAGATGTATAGACTTTCTGCAAAGACAGTCTTTGTAGTGAGGTTGGTCAGTCTTACAGCAGTAGTTATACTCTACAGATCCATACTAATTATATGCAGATTTAAAAGAAAATTGCTGTTACCAACTGTTAAAACATTATATTATGCTGATTGTTATGTAGCACACATGGTGTAGAATTAATATGTAGTGTGGACTTGGGGTCACAGCTCTGGTGTCCATACTAAATACTGTTTCTAAGGGATCTGTAATACAAAATTTGATGATTCATGAAGCCACATCTAACCATAAAAGGAGCACCACCGGTTTGAGTCATGACACAGAGAAAAAGTGGTGCGGTTTCGATTCAAAACACGTCAGTCGGGCGCTCAGGGTCAAAAGTGTCCAATTACAGACGATTCCACTTTCTTTCTCCACAGCTCATTTTAGTCAGTGGTCTCTGGTTCTATTGATGTCAACAGGGTAGGGGTAACTTACAGCCCAACAAATAAATACATACATGAAACATTACCTAATTTGTTTCAATAAGGGGACAGCTTTAAATCCAAATTGCATGCACGAAAGGGAGTTTTCAAAGCCAGAAGTGTCAGCACCTGTTGAAGTAGTCATTGAGCGATTTGTGTTGCTCTGCTACCCCATGACATCTCTCCAAATGGTATCACTCTGTGCTGTGTGATGTTAAAGATGATGCTGCATCTTCAAAGGATACTGCTCTGTGAGCTGTCCTAACGTTTTAAGACCGATGGCAGCTGTAAAGCCTTTTGTGAAGGAGAAATCTGTGGACTCAAAATAAAACAGCCCCTAAAGTATTTTTTAAATTTTTCCTAAAACAAATGAGACAAGGCATTACATGGTCGGTACAAAAGATGTGGGCAAATCAAACTGTCCTGCATGCTTGTTGACTTTTGGCACCGGCTCTGCACGAACAGACACCAGCTTTTTGTCTGCCATTGGCAATGCCCTGCAAGACGTGTCCATGTATGAACCAAGAGTACTTGCAGAGGCAAAAGAAATCACTTCCTGTTTCTTGGCAGGCCCCATCTGTGTATGGAGTCATCCTTGCAAAGACTCGCCGGGGACGGATGAAGACATCTGGAGATACAGTACCTGCCACATCTGCTAACGTCTAAACACATTTAGCTCAACCCCGTCATTACCATTTGAATTACCATGTTTCCCTCGGATGATGCTTTGATCGGCCCGGCTCCCTGTGTCACAGCTCTTGAAGCCAGCATCCAGCCATCAGAGCCCATTAGACAGCAGCGACGTTAGGCTGTCGACAACTTCAGCTGGATCACATTCAGAAAATATCCCTCTTCTATTAACAGCTAGTGCATACTGTACATTCTTTAAAAAAAGATAGGAAGTCTCCAGATAATGGCCAGGGTGTGACTGCTACTAACAAATATAGGCCAGCTCAAAACATTGAGGGGGCACGGAATGAGCTGTACTGTGAAGCGTCTCCGAAGGACAACATGAAGCTGTTAAGTCTCCATGTTCACATTATAGAGAACGAAAGACAGATTTTCCCCATCAGTGATGACTTATTTCACCCACAATGTTAATTAGCTAATTAGTTCTTTGTGAGCTGAGACTGTGCTTTCAGAGTCAGGTCGTCTGCTTCAGTAGCTTGTTCCTACGTTCCAGCGTGGCTCCTACTGTTTGGTTTTCTCATTATTTTTTTCTTCTTTTTTTGGGACTCCCAGCTGCAGGTTGTTTCCCTCATTAAATCATTGAACTCTACCTGCTGCCTTTTCATCTCCTCATCTGCTTTTGGGTCCAAACCTGTTGTTCCTGAATCGTGCCAGCTCTAAGGTTCTCCTTTTTTATTAACAGATAAACTGTTTTCAGTCAGTAATTCATTCCACCTAATTATTTTACTTTGTTGTTCTTTTGATCCATTTTAAGACAATGAAACAAAATAATAATTTTGGATGTTTCACATTTAAAGCATAACCCCTAAAGGAAGTGTTTGTGTGCCTACTGAGCTGCTGGAAGGGCTTTAATGTGAAACATCTTTGCAGGACGTCTTAAGTTCCACCAATCAAACAGACGGCAAAGTAGAGCAGACTATTAATCAAAGAATGAGAACAGTATTTCTGATACAGAAGAGGAACTCAGAGCACTGAGTAACTTTGTTGTTGTAGTGACTTTGTTGTTGTAGTGATGGATTTAGTGCGGTGAAAATGTACAATACGCTATTTCGTAATAGCAAGTAGGACGTTTTGAGTTGGCCAGAGGTGTCAAGTAACGAAAATACTTCGTTACTTTACTTAAGTAGACATTTTGGGTATTCAATTCAATTCAGTTTATTTTATATAGCCCAACATCACAAATACAAGTTTGCCTCGGAGGGCTTTACAATCTGTACACATAACATCCCTGTCCCGGGACCTCACATATCTATACTTTACTGGAGTATTTATTTTTCAGACAACTTTTTACTTCTACTCCTTACATTTTCACGCAAATATCTGTACTTTCTACTCCCTACATTTTAAAAATAGCCTCGTTACTATTTCATTTTGCTTTGTTTTCATTCCGGCTTGTCATCGTTCAAAAACACACAAAAAAAACCTAGCCAGATAAATCGCGCCATCCGGATAGAGTGAATTTGATTGTGGTTGGATGAGAAGTATAAACATATACCATTCCGACACCCTATTGGTTTTCTACGCGATGCACCTGCAGATGACACAAATCAACCGTTACAAATCACGTCACTCTCCAGCAAGGACAGCAGATAGGCAACTAGTTATCATGTCTTCCGCTCCATGAAACGCATGTTAATGCTCAGTAGTACACATATGGTACTTTAATGTATTAGCATTGTAATAAAATGTGATCATTTTCAATGGCATATATGCAGCTGAAACGGGTAGCCTAGTGCATCCCACATTTTTCAACATAACATTTTAAAACATTATAGTCATTATGGCCTTTAGAAAAAATGATTGTTTTGGGGGGATGTGGGGTAGTGCACTATAGGCCCCTGACACGCGGCTTAAGAGTTTGTCCTTAATGGAGAAAAACAATTCCCCTTACATTACTTTTACTTTTATACTTTTAAGTAGTTTTGAAACCAGTACTTTAACACTTTTACTGAAGTAAAAAGCTTGAGTTGATACTTCAACTTTTACAGAAGTATTTTTAAACCCTAGTATCTATACTTCTACTTGAGTAATGAATGTGAATACTTTTGACACCTCTGGAGTTGGCCTTAAACATCGAAAGAGTAAAGTAAAATTAGGACTAAAGAGAGTGATACATGAATACCCCTCCCCTCTGGCATGAGGCTGAGGTCCATCAGGACCAAGACCTCACGCCACACAAACAGTTTCTTCCCGTCAGCAGTCAGGCTCATCAATGGGGCTCGGGTCCCCCACTGACTGTCTCTGTCACCCCCAGCTATTTTAATTTTTAATTTTTAATTTTAACTCTTAATTTTTATTTTTATTTTTATTTTCTCTTCTTTATTTTTATTTCTCTTTACCATTCACTCCTCTGCACACCGCACACGTAAACACTCGTCACTTTAACATACACTTTAACTTAAATACACATGTCACTTTAACGTACATTCACATTAACGTATCTGTTGACTGAGCACTTGCTTATCTTACACATATTTTAATACCAATTGCACTGTTGTTTTCGTTGATTGTTGATTGTTGTTTGTCTCGTCTTACGTCCCATGTCCATGTCCAATGTATTCACCTTCCGCCTCAAAAAAATCCTCGTTAGCATACATTCTTCCCAAGGCTGAGATGGACTGAAAAGATATAAACCCACTCCAGTTAAAATAAAACTAAACCGTCACGCCTCTGTGAGCGCTGCCTCTGTGCGTCACACCTTTCACACTGCTGCCGAGTTAAGGCACGGAGAGTCAAAAGAAATCTGGAGTTCAAACGTATGAGATAAGGTGAGGCTCCATGTGATCATCGCTGTGAGAGCAGTGGTAGGCACTTCACATGTTTGACTCACCACTTGGCCGGTGCGCTGTGGAGGTGTGCGATAGTGGGAGGCACATGAGAGGAGTAGTTCACTGAGGTCAGGACGGTACCTTCTCATATCCTAAGAATCTACAGGAGTTTGCTTTGACATGAAAGTAATACAGTTACATCAGGAACAGAAAATGGGACTATTATTCATTCCTTTTTCCAATTATTTGATTTAATTAGCGTCCCTAAACCGCTGAATGAGGATTTGTTTCTCTGTTAATAGCAACTGAAACGCACACATGGGATTAGTCATGGGATATTCTACTTGCTCTATTGTTCTGGTCATCAGAAAAGACCAACACCTCCGATGATTTCACTTCATTCTCTCCGTTACAGAGGTCCATTAAACAAAAGTACAAAGACATGCGTGAATGATGTCATTATACTGACATCTCCCTTCATTAACATGAACATACATATACACTACCGTTCAAAAGTTTGGGGTCACTTAGAAATGTCCTTATTTTTCAAAGAAAAGCACAGTTTTGTTCAATGCAGATAACATTAAATGAATCAGAAATACACTATACATTGTTAATGTGGTAAATGACTATTCTAGGTGGAAACGTCTGGTTTTTAATGAAATATCTACATAGGTGTATAGAGGCCCATTTCCAGCAACTATCACTCCAGTGTTCTAACGGTACACTGTGTTTGCTCATCACATAGAAGACTAATGGATGATTAGAAAACCCTTGAAAACCCTTGTGCAATTATGTTAGCACAGCTGAAAACAGTTATGCTGGTGAGAGAAGCTATAAAACTGGCCTTCCTTTGAGCTAGTTGAGTATCTGGAGCATCACATTTGTGGGTTCCATTATACTCTCAAAATGGCCAGAAAAAGAGAACTTTCATGTGAAACCCGTCAGTCTGTTCTTCTTCTTAGAAATGAAGGCTAGTCAATGCCAGAAATTGCGAATAAATTGAAAATGTGTCTGGGTGACCCCAAACTTTTGAACGGTAGTGTATATTTATAATCTTTCCCATATACAAAAGGTTCCTGTCAGAAACTCTCGCTAATGCAACAATATTTGAGTACTATTTGGGAACATAACCTTGTTGATGTTTAGAGAAACATTTCAACCTTTCAAGTCTCCATTTTGTATTTGTCATCACCACATTAATTCATTCTGTTTGAGGATTCATCTCTTTACAAGATGGCTTCATGAAAAGCGTCCCCTTTCTCAGTTAGATGGACTTGGAGCTCCAGCTGAGCTGCCCTTTGAACTTCCTCTGCTCCATTTGGTAACCTTCCAGCCAGAGGACCTCCATGCTGAGTGTGCCCGTCCAAACACGAGCGGTATCTTTCCATATCTGGCAAACTACCAAGACGTTCCATGCCAACTTTACCAGGTGCCCGTGGCCCCGGTGTAGAGGCCGGAGTCAGGTAGCGCTCTTCAGGCCAGATGGTCCTTCATCACCCAGCCCGCCTCCTGAGCCCTTCTGGAGACCACTGGTCTGAAAATAAAGGATCCTAAAAAGACAGAAACAGCACAGCAGAGAGAAATTATTAACACATACGTACATCACCATGTCCTGTATGTACAGTATGTATGTATGTATGTATGTGTGTATGCGTATATGTATACAGTATACAGTATATCTGTGTGTGTGTATATATATTTTTATATATGTGTATATATATATATATATATATATATATATATGTTTATATATATATATATATATATATATATATATATATATATATATATATATATATATATTAGTGCTGTCAAGCGATTAAAATATATAATCGCGATTAATCGCATTTATGTCATAGTTAACTTAATAGTTTTAATGCTCTTATCAACATGAAAAAGTGGATTGGCTTGCTTTATTTTATTGAAAAACAACTGCCAAACAGGGCGGTACAAAATAAAATCACTGCACATTTCAGGTAAACAAGGGTTTACAAAATAAAATTATAGAGTGCACCAGGCATGAAAACGGGTCAGGGGTGAAAAAGGTGAGAAGGATATTACCCCTCTAGGAGGGTCCGGGGGCATGCTCCCCCATAAGAAACATTTAAATATTCCATATTTTAAAGCATCAATCTGATGCATTTTGAGATGCATTTTTTGCCAACCTGGGGAGAGCTGGAGAAACTTAACTTCAGTCATGAGTCAACAATTATTATGGCCTCCTTACTAAGTATTATGCAAGCCATTTCATGCCAGCCTGTCACTGGTCTAACATTTACAGTATATGAGGCACAATGTGGTAAATGGCTGCCTTTGTTAGCATAATTTATATCTTTGATGCAGAGAATGCATCTGGCGAATCCCTGCCTGTTGATTTTGGAGAATACATCTCCTAGATGAAAGGACACCTCTTGCCCTTTTATTGAGACCTTGCCTTCCAGTTTTAGCCACGACCAGTTCCAGCTGCATTTCAATCCAGCATCCAGCTGTTTAACAATGGCTGCATCCTTCTCCCCTAACACACTCATTCTGCAAAATAATGTTTGTATTAGTGTTAACTTCTAGTTTAGCCTTATTCAGACCTGCCAACCTTGATATATAACCTATATATTGATAAGTCATTAAATACTCGTCATGCATTATATTGCATTGCATATAATGTGTGCTGGTCAATTAGTCTAAAATTAATTTTAGACTAATTTTTACCAGCGTACTTTGACGTCAAAATGCGTATCCGCTACGCAAATTGCATACAGGTTGGCAGGTCTGCTTATTGATAGAACGGTGGACCACTTTACCTTCTGCCTTGTCAGTCCCCTCTCCTCAAAATCTACCTCCTCAAAAACGGTAGCGTTATGCCGTGTTCACACCGGACGCGGCACGTCCGGTGTGAACACGGCTTAAGCTAATCATTTCCCACCGGAGCTTTAGCTAGCTGGCTAACGTTGCCTTCTCTCCTGCTGTGTTCAATGTGTTCACTCGCGCTCCCTTCTGGCACGCGCACCTGTTCGCAGTTCACTGAATATCATTCATTTTGCCGTATCGCGCTCACCGTTCATTCATTTCAAACCGTAACGTTAGCCTAGCTTCCAAGCCCAAACGGCATGCCTATTGTTTTGCTTCCGGTTGAGCTACATCCGGCGTGGTGCTCGCGTAAAAAAAAAAATTGAAAAATTAAAATGCGTTAACGCAAACCAATTTTAACGCCGTCAATTTTATTAACGGCGTTAAAATTGGTTTGCGTTAACGCCGTTAATAACGCGCTAATATGACAGCACTAATATATATATATATATATATTATATACACATATACTGTATACATACACACATACATACATACATACAGGACATGGCGTGTGTGTGTGTGTGTGTGTGTGTGTATATATATATATATGATATATATATATATATATATATATATATATATATATATATATATATATATATATATATATAGCCCAGTAGTGTCTCTGAACATAGATCCTTCTTCCAGCATTTTACAGTCTGTTTGAAATGAAATGACAGCCATGGTTCACACAGTACGGCCAATCAGGACGGATTTAAATTCAAAGTCCATCAACGCACTCTGCCGACCTGCCGGCCCCGTAGCCCTTTTTCACCACTTCTCCCAGCACTTGATTGCTCTAAATGAAGAAAGGAACAATCAATGGTCAACTGACAGACTGCATTGCAGCGTCGCATGCTGAGGCGGCTCAAAGGGATCCGGCCACTCTCTCCACACAAAGCCCTCCACTGCAGGCCCCAGCAAGGTCAAGGTTACAGGCTGAAGAAACTGTACACGCATATCCACTCACTTCATATCTGTAAAAAAGTGACTCAGTCTGTGGCTCATACGGAAGCTCCCCAGGGATGCACACGGCCGATCTGTTGACACAATGTTATCCATCTGCAGATGGAGATCGTAAGCTCAGATAGAGTTTAACGCTTTTCAATTGAAATATATAAAGAAGATTTCTCAATGCGATAAATAGGGTTAAAAGTCTCAGGATCCAAATATCTATTTTATTTTGACCGTATGAATGTAGCTGACTTTAAACCAGTGCGATGTCTCAGGAGATGATTAGATTTATCTTTTGGTATCTGATGTTGGACGTAGAGATGCTCCGAGTTTTGGACCATCTCTACATACATGTACCCATGTGCAGGTTCATTACACAGGTCATGAGTCCTTCTCTAATATCTATTTCCTGTTGCTGTGAAAACATCTCCTTCAAACTTCCTTTGTTTAACATAATCCTGCATTTTAGTGCTGGAACTTCAATTTTGTGGTTCTTGTACTTGTATTTATATTATTTATACTTCTGTTCTACTACTCACTGGCACATATTGTACTTTTGATTCCACAACATCAATACATATTTTAATGATATTGTCAATAAATACTTAGTTTGTTTCTATTCCGTATCCATATGTATATTCTTTATAGGTCAAGCCACCCAGCAGTATAAAGTAGTTGCATGCATGCAGTCCCTGTAAATATTCTTCACTCTCAACCTCTCCCTCCGTCTCCGTCCTGATGCTGTCGGTGGGTTTGACTGCTTTCCGGACAGATTTAACGTCCCCCGCTGTCTCAGTGACATGAAACAGCGACTTCCCTCAGAGGGGGCAGGGAGGCCCGTGTGCCGCCGTGACACACGCTGGCCCATTAAGTGCAAACAACCAGGACACTGTGATGCTAATGAAGTGTTTGGGCTCCTGAGGAGCGGAGAGGGCCGGAATACCGGCTCGCAGGCCCGTGCTCCACTGAGAATATAACCCGACCAAATCAACAAAAAAAAAAGACTTCAACATAGTCATATTTTCATGACATGTCCATCACAAAATGCTCACTTTGAGCCCTGGGGTCCTTTATCCCTTTATCACAAGGTACAAATCAAGAAAAGTTGTATAAATCCCCTAAAAAACATGTTAGGTATCAAATTAAACATAGAAATCAGGGCTACGATAATATATAATCCCCATGTACAACCTCAAAACACAATTCAAACCATAAGTGAGGTGAGGGCTTAAATCTTGTAAGATTGCTCTGTGTTGGAAGGCACAATTCCTGACACACGTCAAATATGATAAGAACAGATTTTTTTGCGAAGGGTTTTACTTTGAAATTGTAAAATATGTTTCCCACTGTCAAGCCTCAACGCCTCAACACATATCTGCTGGTGTTTAACCTTCCAGAAATGTTTTCACTGCGGTCAAAAACTCTTCCTCAATAGAAAGCTTGAATGTAAAACATCTCAAATTCCGAACAGACCTAGTTTCCACTGATTTCCTCGTCACACCACCCATGAAAAAGACACCTCAGATTTAACAAACGATGCAGTAACCAGTCAGCACAGTTCGGTCCTTTGTTGCAAAATCCTCCACTTGTGCCTCGTTGTAAATTTGGCAAACACAGAATATTTTAAGTCGTCTATTTCTTTGTGTAAAAAGCATTGTCCGATGTAGACGAATCAGCGGCTCAGATGAGTATGGCACACACAGCTGTTGCTTCCTGTACCTGATGGATCCCCCCTGTGTTGTATCATTTCCAGGGAGACTAATTCTGTAGAATACAGCATCTCTTAAAACGTTCATGGACAGAATAATCAGTAACTAGAGGTGTGTCTCCTTCAGCTGTCTCGCCATTTCATGCACAAAAACAACAGCGCATGCACTGACCGGGCAGGTTGTTGTGTCTTTGTAGCCTAAATTAGTTGATCATTGATCTAATGACGTGATGTTGGATCGCTGCATAGACTCGTACTCGCCAATACCAATCCAGCTTGTTAGGCCGTATCGGAAGCATTTCTGAAACCGTGAAAAGACTCCACTTTGTTGTGTTTGATGTTTTGGGCCGAATAAATCAGCACATACGTCAGTATTCGGGTGCAATAAACCCCTTTAAAAAGAAGCCGCGTACCCACTACATACAACATGGCATCTCATCGTTCTCAGTGGCAGAGAGAAGACAGGAACAGTGTTTGCTTTGTGTGCGGGTACTTCCTTACATCTCCCTCCTTCCACGGTTTCTTTTTCCATCTCACTCTGCTGTCAGATGTTGACTGAATCAGGTTAGGGATGGGCGGTGCAGAAACAGAAGCATTGCTGATGAAAATGACAATGCATCTATCCTTTTTGGATATTGAGATGCACAAACCTGCTTCCTTCCCCAGGAAAACACAAGCTTATGTAACCTGTAAGTAAAAAAAAAGAAGAAAAAAAGAAGAGAGACCTGCAAACGTGGAAAAGCAGTAATTGGAAGGGGAAACCGATTTAAACATGGATACAAAATTTAGAAGCAATCGCTACTGAAATATTTATGTAAATCAGAGATGTTCATAATCTATAACCCTTACAAAAAGATATTGTAATACATTTACGGACGGCGCAGAGACAAAAAGTAATAAAGCGCGTTGCAGATAGTGGTGCAGCGGCAGAATGCTCTACAGGTTTTATTTGATGTGACTGTGACATTTACTGACTTGATATTCAAAGTCTGACACAATGAGCACAGATAGTCCTGACATTATGGAGCTGTCTGTCTGTCTGTCTGTAATCTGCCTGTAGTCTGTCCGTCTGCCTGTCTGTAGTCCGTCTGTAGTCTGTCTGTCTGTCTGTCTGTCTGTAGTCCGTCTGTAGTCTGTCTGTCCGTCTGCCTGTCTGTAGTCGGTTAGTTCCACCTGTTTTCATCAGAGCGCTCACCTTCCACTTGAATCTGACTTTCCTCTCAGAATAACATGATCATTATGTGCAGCACAGATGGCGTCCGTATTAAGAGTTCAACCTTAGTGGGGAAACAAGCTGTCATCTGTTTCCTTCTGATGCTGGCACTCAAGGCTTCTGAAATGAATTCAACACTTATGGTCAAACGGCCTTTTAAAAGTCAAACCTGCCGATTCTGATTTTCTTTCCAAGAACTATAATTAACAGCAAGGGCCTAACTTGTTTTTCTTCTCTACTTTCCCGAATTTTGGTTTTAATCGCCCTGAAGTCAGTGTGAACCGTCAACAAGTCTAAATGTTCTCCCTCTACTTTGTTATTGTCGTCTACAGTGGTCATTTAAATAAAAACATTTTGGCATTAGTAGTTTTAATGATGTAACACTTCATAATTTCCTTCATACTGCTGCGAAAAACATCTGGATTCATTCACATTTCTTTAAAAAACAAAACACATTGAACACATCATGAGAATGTTATGTTTCGCCCAGTATATTTCACTGAGTAGAGCTTGAACAAGTTTTAAAGTGTCATCTTTAAAGTCAGGTGCGCCTGCGTAGAAGCAGCACTCCTGGACTTAGTGATGAAGACGTGTCGGGGAATCCTCTGAGTGTGTCACCGAGTGTGTGCCGCCTGTGACTCCAGCCTCGGTCGCTGCCAGCGACCTCCTCCGGTCACGGCTGGTGAGCGCGCCCTGCAGGCCCTGTTCATTGGGCAGCTGTTGACGATTCAGCCTTAGTTTCTACTAGGGCTGTCAACGAATAATCGAAATTCGAATATATATTCGAATAGTTGTTAAAAACAGAATTTCGAATGTGCAAATTAATATTCGAATGTGAATCTGGCAACCCCCGCCGCGGCCGCGATGAAGTGTCCTCTTTTTGTGTGTGTGTGTGTGTGTGTGTGTGTCGAGCCATTCGGGGCAGAGTCTCTGACCCGGAGCAGACGTGAAGCTGGTTGAGGCTTTCACGGGGTTTTGCTGTTGTTTTGGCGTAGGCTGCGGTCCACAGTAGCCTGTTCTATGTTCCCTTAATAAACACCCTGTAAGCATCTAACGTCTCGTAGCTGTCCTGACCCAGGGTCGCTACACTATGTAAGCTAGAGTTAGCTTACCATTCAACGACAAGCAACTTGAGGCCACATCACCAGAATGTGCACCCAAGAGAATATGGCATAAAATGTGGAACTTCAGAGAAACAGCCCCGTCTGGATACGTATTTTGCGCCGTCCGCCACAAGTTCGTTGTCTGCGGCACGACAGGAGGCCTGCACGCAAAAAATTATTTCGTTCGTATGCAAGGACATGAGGGCTTCAGGGAGTTCTGTGAAGCACTGGAACCGAGGAACCTTATCCCTGATCAGCACTCGGCATGTGTTTATTGTTGCCGTTCATTTAAACCGCTATGCGCGACCGACGGTGCGGGGGGGAGAGAGTGTGAACACCTAAACTGAAGAATTTTGTATTTACACATATATTCGAATATGTTCGAATATATGTGTTTTTTTTAAAGGGAATATTCGAACGTCATTTTTTAGCAATTTTGACAGCCCTAGTTTCTACACATAATAGTTCCTTCATAGTTTTATTCTAGTTTTAGTCAACTGTTTCAACGGTTACTCATTACGTTCAGTCAAAATGTTTCTTTAATGGCTTTTTAAAGGGCATTCTGATGTTCGCATGTTTTCTTACACACGTAATGCAAGTTCACGCACACACACACGCACACACGCACGCACGCACACACACACACACACACACGCACGCACGCACGCACACACACGCACACACGCACGCACGCACACACACACACACACACACGCATGCACACACACACACACACGCACACACGCACGCACGCACACACACGCACACACGCACGCACGCACGCACGCACACACACACACACACACGCACACACACACACGCACACACACACACACACACACACACACACACACACACACACACACACACACACACACACAGCCAGATGAAAAGAGAGGAAAAGAACCAGTGTCAGTTGTCCTTTCCTCCCTCACTCAGAGAAGTCAGAGAAAATGTAATTTTTTCTCTGCGGTTGTTAAAGTAAAAAAACGCTGGAGCATCCAGGTGTGTGTGTGTGTGTGTGTGTGTGTGTGTGTGTGTGTGTGAGAGAGAGAGAGTAACTGTCAGTCAGCGGTGAAGTCTCTTTCTGCTGCATCCAGACAGCAATGCGTCGGACCAAACCTCATGTCAAGACCAACCCGATGTGCCACTTATGCCACACACCAAAAGAGTTGCGAAATATTCGCGCGTCCAGATTACATGTTAAGTCAATGCACAGCCGCGTTAGGTTGCGAAAAAGCGGATTTTTCGCCGGGCGGCGCGATACTGGCGAAATATTCGCAACTCCGCTTTTTCGCTGGTGATGAAATAATTCATCGCCAGCGAAAAATTCGCCCGACGCGGAGTTGCGAAAGCCAATCAGCGTTGAGAAGCTCCGCCCGGCATCACCGCCGTTCTGCCGTCACTGAATCAAACTGCGGGTCCGCTGAAGGAGCGCTGGAAGCGGCTTCATTCAGACACTCGTCCCGGAGGAGTCGGAGCTGTGTGCGACTACGGATAATATTATGAACCCAGACACGACTACGGATAATATTATGAACCCAGACACGGGGGCGTTTGATGTTCCGACGTTTGTGGGACTTTCTCAACAAGTAGAAAGCAGAACTAGTGGTTATTTCAATGGTCAATGGCGGAAATAGTAAATGTTTTCACTGACATGGAGATAAGCCCCGCCCCCTTTCCCCAGCGATGGTTGCGAAAAACAAATTAACCACTAGAGCGAGTTTTTTGCCGGGCGGCGCGATATAGGCGAAGTGGCGTTGCGAATATTCGCAACTGTTTTGGTGTGAACACGGCATTACACAACGTGGGTACGGCTTTGACAGCTTTTAAAAATACACTGTAACAGAGGAACTTCTCAGGACCATCAAGTCCTCGGTGAAGACTCTTCCATCCCGCCGGCCTCACAGAAAGGTTTCTTCCCTCAGAAAGCTACTGATCAGATTCGTTCCAAGCTGTCTATTTTTATCTCCGGAGCTTTTCTTCCTGTTATCTTGTGGAGACTTTATTTTTTCTTCCTTTCTGTTTATATGTGCTTCGTATGCAAGAGCTTCTGTTCCTCCACCTGGGAATCCAAAATATTGCTGGTACGAGCACTTTTACTTCATCTCATGGCAGGAAATCTGCAGCTTGGCAGCTTTTTTTTTCCCCTTTCTTTTGAGCGTCTGTTTCAGTGCCACCGATGCACATCCAGGCAAGCGGGATGTCTTTGTTTCTTCAGGTTGCTACTTTTTTTTCTCACCGTCCTTAAACTTGGCTGCTGGGATTCCTTAGGCTCGACATTGTGATGGGTCAGCCGTGTAAAAGAAGGATTGTGCCTAATGAGATTTCCTGCTGCTGTTTCCCTTCGCCCGGGGCCTTCAGAGCCTCACTTAGTTCAAGTGGAGGTCTTATTACCGTATTCCTCAATCGAAGGACTTCTTCAGATTCACACCTCAAGCAAATTCTGGCCGGTTTGATCCTTCAGCACTGCACTGATGAGTTGATCTGAGAGGGGGAAAAAAATAATATAAAAAAAGTGCTTCACTCAGAGATGGAGGCATGCGGCGTCTACCGGCACTTGCCGGGTTTTTAATTGCTGGACAAACGGGGATCAGGTCAGAAGACGGAATAAGGAACTTTCTGTCTCGTCAACCGGATCCCATACGGAAAGCATAATTAACGCAGCTTTAATTAGCATACCTTATGGATGGCAGGCGGCCGCGTCTTGCTATGTTGACAATATCCGAAGGTGCGGTTTTTTAAATCCGCAGCTCGTCCCTCAAAAGGCTTCATTTGTTCTGTAATGAAGTCTCAATTCTATCGCACTCTTACAGTTTTATTTGGCTCTGTGGCTGCTGCACAGCACACAGACAGCTTGATACATCTTGGGACACTTTTTCTATTTTCTGTTTACATATCCAGACAGAAAGCAACATCACTTGAGCTTCTGTTATGGTAATAACGCTACTGATAAAACAGATATCTCCAGCATCCATGAGGGTGTTGAACTTGGCTAATAGAATTCACAGGGGAGGAGAGTTGAGGCCGTTTTTTCATTACCATCAATCATAAAATTGTTAATTCCAATGATTAATGTTGGCTTCAGTCTCCTTTGCTATTTCAGAGCCAGAGCAATGTCACAGCAAGGAGAAATTAAGGCTTTTATTAATTTAAATGAATGTGGCAGAAATGACTGTGAATGCATAATTAGCAGTCTTCATTAACAGAGAATGATTTGAGACTTATTGATGAATATAAATGAAATGTTTGTTTTTAAAAAGTAGTTTAGCAAGCGATGGTTGGATGTTCACGTCCCTTATCTGGAATTCAAGACATTACCGGCTATAATTGGAATATTTTACTGACTACAAGGGATTTAACCAAACAAAACAATATTTGAATATGAACAGCTTTGTGCATTATTATTTCTTATTATTTCCTCTCAACACAATATGCCTCAAATCCACTCCCCTTTTCTCAGAGACACAACAGAACACACAGACCTCAGATAATCATATTGTATTCACTCTTTCCAGTGATGGTAGTGGTATTCCTTTCTGATAAAGAGCAATTCATGATATATAAATCATAGACACTTCTTATAACTTGATTGATGTAGATGTTTTCTACTTCTAATCCACTGCTTTCTGTACATCTACTATATAGTTTGAGTGGAACCAGAAATGTCTCGGAGGAAATGTGGCATGAAATGTGGATAGATGCTAAAATCTAAAAGCAGATAATATTAATACACAGACACAGTATAGTTTTCAGTTAGATATTTAGACATTCTGCTCATGTAATGGTGAAAACTGAAAAATGCCAATGAAGTTAGGGACCGTCTTGAAAGTGGGAGCAACATTACCAAGAAAGCGTTGACATGTTCTGTCATCATTTCTGTTTTCATCCGGGCTTCTCCCCATTTATCTATGTACCTATTTATCTATTTAAACAATGATGCAATGTGCTATTCGACATATGACTGATGTTTGTCAATTTCTTCCTGACTATTTGTATTCATATACTATTCAGATCATTTCTTTTCTGACTTCCTCACTGTTCAAAAAAAAATCTTTCGTGTTGTCTTGGGGTCAAAATGACCCATCAACACACATACATATACACTCGTACACGGCTCATTTTGACCCCAAGACAACACAAGGGTTAACCTTTTTCATTCTTTATTATTTAATTAATTCTGATACACGGTTTGAATATCGTTATTTTGTACATTCTGTCTTGGTTTTGGTAGCACATGTAGAACACCGCCTACATTTGACAAATGTTTGGCCCTCAGGTGCTCATGCAGACCTGCTGCTGCGTACCAGGAGAACAGTCAGCATGTGTAGGAGTTGCTTCTCACTTCTTATTACCTGCAGCGGATCTCGGCGAGTGTCGGTACGATCTGCAGCCCCGGCCTTAGATATTTAATGACAGCATCCCGTGTGAGAAAGCGGAAGTCAAGATGTACATGAGCGATGCTGTGAAGTGCATTATGCATTAAGGCCCTCTACCTGAACCCTCCGTCACCTAGTCGACGTTGTTTTGTTGTAATTACAGTGCGGGGAAGAAAAAACCCAATGAAGTGTCACAACAACATCTCCGCGGTGCGGCTGATAGGCCGCGCGCTAATGTTTTCTAATAGCTTTCATCACATGTAGACCGAGAGGTCGGAGCAGGAGAAATCAGCTGTTGTCATCCATCGTCAAACCTTTCTGCAGGAACATAACTCGCAGAAGCAGAAGAAGTGTGATTAGCATCCAGAAATTGGATGAAATGGAGAGTGAACAATTTGCAATCTAACTCCTTTTAGCCGCAAATTGGACCGACATCTGTTTTCTTTTCCATGTTGCTGTTTTTCTTTCCCTGCGTGGGGGCGATAATCCGGCTCTTTGCTGTCATTTGAATAGCGTGTTTGTACGGATCCCTGCAGTGTGCATCCGTGTGATGCTTCTCTCTGAAGACCGTAACTCTCTTTATAATGTCACTGGCATTTTTTATTCTGACTCCAGCCCGCCAGCACCCCGAAGAGAGAACAGGAGGAGAGTCCATCAGTCATTGAGTGTAGAGTCATTACATCAAATAGATAGGAGTTCCAGCACTCTGATGTGCGGCATATTGTAATGTTTAATTATTTTCCACACCTCCTAGTTGCTTCAGGGAAGATTGATGTTGCACCATAGAAGGCTTTGGAAACTTTTTTTGTGTCACTCTCATTGCAGAATGATGGACATCTTCATTTGAATTAAGAAAACTTAAATCAGCGTGTGGCACATTTACCACGTCATGGTCTAAAATACTGTGTGCCCACGGGCTTCTGCTTGTAGAACGAGTTCTTGATCAGGTTCTTGATCAAATGAAAGCTGCTTCCAGCTCGTGAGGAAACCCTCTCCAGGTGAGGTTTGCTGAGCCGGTATTCACAGCAGCTCCTGTCTCTCTTTTTACAATTTCCCCCTCATTATGGCTTAAAAGTTACAGCTCGCTCACCAAGAGAAAAATGCGCCAAGAGTCTCTTAAACTTGAGTACATGCATTCTTAAAAACACAAACCAGCAATTCTTGAATGAAACTGGAGAAACTCTAATGCTGCGTTCACACCAAACGCATTGCGAATTTGACGCGGGAGTAGTGTACATGCAAAGTCAATGCACAGACTCGAATGACGCGAATTTCCGCCGGGCGCGAGGGTGAAAAATTTGTGTGCCGTAAGCCAATCAGCATTGAGAAGCTCCGCCCATCACCACCGCCGTCTTGCTGTTGCTGAATCAAACTGCTGCTGCTCCGCCTGAAGTAGCGCTGGTAGCGGCGTTATTCAGACGCTGTTGTGGGACTACGGATAATATTATGAACCCAGACACCATGGAGTTTGATGTTCTGACGTATGTGGCATTTACACAACAAGTATAAAGCAGAACTAGTGGTTATTTCCATGGTGGATGGCAGAAACGGTAACTGTTACGGAGATAAGCCACGCCCTCTTTCCGGCGCGAGTAACTTTCGCGACGCGTTCGGTGTGAACGCAGCATTATTGTCGAGCGAGTAAACTGACGCGAGTAACGAAGCATTAGACTAAAGGCTGCTTCATTTCTTCTATAAATTCAATGTGGAGGCCATTTTGTTTGGTCATGGCGAAATAAATGCTTTTGTCCCTCCTCCTCCTGACATGATTGATAATAGAAGTTTTAGCTCTAGAGTCCACTAGTGTCATATATGACAGAGAAGAAATACTACATATATTGAAGTACTACTCTTTGCACAAGGTTTACTAAACTAGGAGCTTGATGAAGTTTTAATTTAGGATATTCAGCGGTGCAAGTATTCAGATCTATTACTTTAGTAAATGTATCAATACCACATTGTGAAAATACTCCAGTCCTGCAATTCAAAACCTTACTTAGTGGTAACTAAGGTTATCAGCTAAATGGACTTAAAATAACAACAGGAAGAGTAGACATTCTGCAGAAGAATGTCCCCTGTCAGGGATTTACTGTTATACATTTTGTTTGTAGAGTAATATTTCTGCTGCATTAATATTGATTGAGCATTGAACTGCTGCTGTAAAGGTTGAGAAGATGTTGAGAAGATTTTTAGACTGTTGGCAAGTTCAGTCGACAGCAAAGCATCATATTCTAGACGTGACTTATAATCACATAATAATAAGACAGTGATCATAACGCTGACAAAAAGATTAGAATGTATTCGGAAGTACAGTACTTGATTAAATGTACTTTGTAACATTCCATCATTGGGTATGTTTATCATACTTTTATACTTTATTATACTTGTATTGTACCCATTACATTCTATTACAGTCTATTGTGTGCAGTATTGCATTGTAATCAGCCAGATCAGGGGTTTGATTCCACATTTCATTACACAGTAAAATGTGATAATGCTGCAAATGTGTTGGTAACAGCTGATCTCGACCAAATAAACACCTACAATGCTAAACGTATAAGATGTTGGGAACCTACATGTGAGTGCTGCTCGTACTCAACATATCCCATGAATCAATGAAAGCTTCACGACAGGTGGCCTTACTAGTGGCACAGTATGTTGTGAAGAGGTTCTTCACATTGGATTTGATTTGTTTCCATTTAGTACTTCCCATGCACTTAACAGAGAGAGCAAATCCAGACTTTGTGCGGTGTTCAGAGTGTGTTTGTTATCCCGGTTAAACAGCTGGCCCAGACAGACAGCGCTGTGCTGAACCGAAGCTGAATCTGCTTTGGGTTTGTTTTCCCTATCAAAAGGCTGCAGAGAATAGGGCTTTATGGAGAATTGCATTACTCTGCATAATTACAGCACATTATGCATCATCATTTGTCATCCTGTGCTAAAATGCTCATCAGACAAATGTTTGGTCTCTCAGTTGTCGCGCCATTTGTAATAATATCAAGTCCCTTTTCAGAGGAGCAACAAAGTCTGCCGAGTAATTTGGAAGGATTTTAGTGTAATTCTTTTTAGTTGGGCAGACTACAGCGGAGTTATATTCGTGTTCAGAACTCTTCAGCTTACTGAAGTATCAATGTTTCTCTCAATCGAAACCCAAAACATGTGTAATTCTTTAACACTTTCTTTTCTTCAGCATAGATCAAGAACTGGGAACAAAAAGCCTTTATAATTGGCCTCTCTTTATAATGAGAACACATTCATTAAATATGATTGTGAGTAGCATGTATGAAATCCCAGAGATTTTTGCCAACACTTTCTCTACATCATGTTAATATATTCATAGAGCCATCGTATTTAAAGAAACAGTGCATTATTTATAGACCCACATATGAGTTGCATCGAGTCATGCACTAGTCAGAAGCTTTTGAACTGTATTTTGAAAGAAGTCGTAGCCGCCTACCCCTGCACTTCCCTTTTAACTGCTCTGCTTTTGATTGTACTTCAACCATAGATATAGTATCCTAGGGAACCTAAAAACTGAAATAGAAACACACAATATTACATGTATGTGATCTGCTTCAACTGACAAGACTACACAGTCTGGAGGCATTTAAATAACAGATATTGGTTTCCTTACGTATTCCCAGCGAGCGTGGATCCGACCGAAACCAACCCTTAAATAACAGAAGCTTGAGCTGCCATTGTTAAATCTGTCACTCGGTGCCCAGGAGATCCGGTGCTACAGGCCTCAGCTAAATTTGCTGTCTGTATTACTCGGGCAACTCAACCAGGGGCTTCTGGGCTTTCCACAACATAGAGTACTTCATATGATTTATGTGGGGTTTTTTTGGTTGAAGAAATGCGAGCACAGTGTGTCCATAGGGTGGAACAGACTGTCATGGAGGTTTTTAGTGCACAGTCAGTTGCAACTTCAGGGCTGTACAGTAAGTTTGGGATTTATTGAGACTCTCTTTAACTCGGTTTGTCTTTGCTGTGGAACTTTGTTTTCTTCTCTTTTTTTTAACTCAATGTAAACAATAGTGTGCCTTTTAAAGACACAATGAGTAGGATGTGTTGGTTTAAAAGTTGGCTGTTCGGGTGCTGACCAACGAGTGAAAGCCAACCGCGGTTATATTACTTCAATCAGTGATGGAGATGTCCACTCTGTCTGTGTGTGGAAGTAGAGTGATGATGATGTTATGTGTTTGAATAATATATATGTTATCAGCCAGCATTTTTGAGCCACCGTGCTTAAAGATGGAGACTTTTAAAGAGCAGGGACGGTTTCCAGAAACCATTAACGTTATCGATAAAACCATAGTTCTGACGAGTGCATTGGCATTGAATCCAGCTGTGGAGGCTAAGCAGTCTTCTAAAATGCCTTTAGCCCTGATTCATTGTCCGTGAGGGGCTGTAGATAAAACATGTACTCTACAGCGTTAGAAAGAAGATAAAAATCATGTTTCAATTGTCGACATGGGACGTTATTAGTTTTCGGGCTGAATGGCGACCGTGCTTACACAGGGATGCAGCGGTAGTAGGCCATCTAGTTTGACGATAACATCAGTTACCTGAGCTTCATCCACGGACTTGACCCTGATGGAGTCCCCAAAGATGACATCCATAAAAAAGTTGGGTCTCATTTTGATCCACTGACGTTAGGAACAATACAAGATGATAATATATCCCTGGTTTTGTCATCTTCATTGTCCTATTGACCACAAGGGAGCCAGGAGGGACATGTGTCGTCACATCTGTAAATGTGCACATCGATGTTATTGCTCCAAGACCTGGAAACACAGATAAGTCATCATTTTAAACTCAGCAGGCCTCTCACTTCTCTCTTTTTACACATTCCTATCGCTACACCCACACAACATGGGAGAGATCTGCAGATGCATGAGGTGATTTGTCCGTTCCACTAGAGCTGTCATACCACCAGTCAGCGAGCACCCGGCCAAGACTGGCCAACCCTGTTAACTGGCGACTTTCAGCCCAACGTAAAACAGAATACATCAACATAATACATATACAATATACATAGCTGTCCTTGTGAATTACTCTTTATTTTGCTTTGAAATACAATGTCATATCAGACATTATCTGAATTGTCTCTGGAGGTTTGTTTGATGCGTGTTGACTCATTTATGACGTGTCTTCTGGTGCTTACGTACTTATGTAAACCCATCCATGATGTTTTTGCTTCACCTAAGTGGTTTTGTTGAGTAAATCCAACCATAACTTTTCCCTTTAAAATGAAATGCGAAAAGCTTAGAATGCATATCATGACACGTATTGTGCTCTTTACAGGCCTTCCCATGGCTTCATATTGGAAGAGCATATGACAAAAGTATCTAACTGTTCAAAGGTTTTATCTCAATGGGGAGTTGAACGACGGTTTGTTTGAAACGTTACATTAACTAAACAGTGTCTGTCGTGTTTGGACAAATTCCATTCTCAATAGATGGAGAATCTTCTTGGGCTGTGCGTTCTGTATTGGTCCAAATCCTCTTCCTTATTGGTTTTGGAAGCAGAATATTCAGCTCCAGATGAATTACCTCGGATCCCCAGGCCTTTCATTTGTCAGCACTAATGACCACAGCTCCCTCCCTCTCGCTCCGCTGTTGTTTTACCTGTAATAATGGATTGATTTGCGGCTCTCAAAGCAGCTGTGAGTGAGTGAGAGAAAGTTTGCATTGAACTCATTAAAGTTTGTATTATCCAGTGTTTAGCACACTGATTATAGCAAAAGGAGCCATCTGCTTGTGGGAGTGGGGCTCCCATCACAGCTCTGTATAATTTACCGAACAAAGTTTGTCGCTCCCGTCAAAAATCTGCAATCTAGAGGGGTAGAGCCCAGGTTTAAACTAGAGGGGTTGCTGTATCGGCAGTGAATGAACATTATGGAAATGATGTTTTCATGGGGTTCTCCTTGGCGCTCCCTGTGTCATTCAATTAATGCAGTTTGCTATTAATCTGTTCTTCAAAATTGAATTGGCTTACTGAGAAATGAGATTGACTTGCTTCTCATTAAAGGGTAATAGTGTAGGACTCTCCTGGAGGGCCTTCCTCTGGATGACATTTGAATATTTCTCTGTTAGCATTCTGGACTGGTTTTCAAGAAATTACACGTTTGTTAGGGTTGTAATAGGTACCCATTATTGTTTTTTTTAACACTACTATACCAAAAATTCACCTACCTCTTACCTTCCTCACCATATAAATAACAGGACTGGTGATTTGTTTGTGCTAACACATTTTCGTGAAAAGCATTCTCGACAAACAATTACCATTGTTTCTCTGAAGCGCCGGTGGATAGGCAGGCGTAGTCATAACAAGGTAGGTCAAGAATACAGGACTGGGGCCTGTCCGATCAAATAGGAATCCCTTGTTCTTCCCTAACTCATATTGCATTGTACAGAAAGTATTTGATTGATCGTATTGGCCGTAGCATGCATTTCATGTGCAAATTAGCCTATACTGTCAGCATACGATCAGATTAGCACCTTTTGCACCATTAAGCTCTTGCAAGGACATTAAAGCACGGGGCTTTGTATGAGCCAATCCTTTCTTGGCAACCGTATAAGCAGATCTGAACTAAGTAGCATTTTACTGCATTACGTTAGCATTTACTTCAATCACCTTTGTTTTGGAGCCTTTTTTTCTCGTCTCAAAAGATCAACAGGTTTTTTTTATTGGCCAAAGTGTCTTCATGCTCTTTACATTTGTGGATCATCATTTGCTGGCCTCGCTGCTGCAGGCGGTGGTGGTGCAAGCTAGCCGTAGCTAACCACTGTTGCCGTCCTCATTACTAGTTGTCTCTTTTCCTATGAAGACTCCAAAGGGCTCAAGGTTGCGGTCGTTTTTATTTCTACATTCTTGCCCATACATGTTGAATGAGGAGAGAGAGTGTTTGAAAGTATTGTCTCACGAAATGAATTATCTTAATTAACGTCTCATGTCTAATGTATGCACCTTCCGCCTAGAAAAATTCCTTGTTTGTGTAAACATTCCTGGCAAATAAATGGTTTCTGATTCTGATTTCTGATTCTGATTCTGATCTGAAGTGGCACTCATGGTGGCATTCACTAATCAGAAGGACGCTCATGCAAAGGACGCATTGAGTGCACCCAACATGGATGACTAGATCAGGAATAGACAAATATGTATTGGACACTATGGGAAATTCCAAAATGTACATCTTTATTTGAGGCTTTCTGGGGAGCTCACGTCTCTTTGAGGGGGAGCCGAGCCAAACAGTTTTGGAACAAACAAATATGATTTCTGGACTTTGTTTCCCCAATTGAAAACAATCTGAGAGACCTTAACCCGTCTCACATGATCAACGATGAATCTGAGCTCCGTTCTTCAAGCTGCAGATGTTCTGAGGTCGTGCCTGCTTCTGAGGAGTCTTTGTGGAGCGCGAGGGGAAGAAATTGAAAAACACCGACGCCACAGCTTCAACGTTTGCCTGCACCTCTGGATTTGCTGCAAAGCCGAATAAAAATACCTCTGTTGTATTTCTACCGACCTTAATTTATTTAGAAGTCAATATCAGTGTCTGATTTAAGTGCCTGCTCCATTTGTTTCAGCTAATAAAGCCAGCAGCTTCATAGGGATAAAAAATGTTCATTACCTTTCAAAGTTCACTGGTTTTTTTATCTGTCCTGTTAAGAGGGTTTTAAGTGCCTTGTTAAGTTGCCCATTAATTCAGCTCATATTGATCTCACATGGCCGCTGTGGAGCTGGCCAACTATACCATATTTCTAAAAAACTTCCCCTTGACTGTAAAAAGCTTACATACAAATTATTTTAAATGTTGGACTTTCTGCACCCCTTCTAACCATTAGTGATCAATAGTGTTTGATACTCCTCTGCACGTGGTCATTATTTGTGTCACTGCTGCAATTACTGCATGGTGGGTATTGATGCGAAGCTTTTGCTTGTCTCCAGGGTTTTACACTGTTAGTTAAACTTGTGACAGAAGATTTAGCCCTGATCCTCACTAAATGTACACCTTTTCATCATCCGCTTGTCCTCTTACCTCTATTCTCGCTCCCTCCTCTGTGGATCGCTCAGTCAATAGTTTTCTCAAGCAGCGTTTGATCTCGCAATTCAGTGATTCTCTGTCGTTCAGACATCCTTTCAACAGCTCAGTGATGTCCGATCACGTCTTTCTGACAGCATGCAGTGGCACAACAATCCAGTACCTGACGTCTGCAGGTGTGTGAGGTGTGTGTGAAAAAACTTTTTTTCTGTAGCACAGAAGCCAGAATAGATCAATGACAGTCAAAACAGTCACAGATTCACAAATAGCTTCTCCCCTTCTCCATCACAAGGACGTTTCTCCATCTCTCCCTTCATTTTCACAGATGAAAGTTTCTCTCTTCCTCTTCTCCCTGTTCGCTTGTCGCATTGTTTGCCTAACATAAATAAAGAATATAGAAATTGGTATTTTGTATGTTATATACATTCAGTTCTATCTATTTGTTTCTTTGCCTGTCGGGCAGCCTTGTCAATTAAATGCATGTCTGCAACACTCGATGCATCCTTCACATCAAGTGATGGAGCAACCGCTGAACAACAATGGTTACGCTTCTCTTTTCATGACAATTCAATTTATTTTGTATTCCCCAAAATCACAAATTTGCATCAGAGGGCTTTTATAATGTGTACAACATACATCCTCTGTCCAGGGGGGAAGAAACAGGACGAAACCTCAGATAGAGAAACAGAGGAGGTTCCCATTGTCAGGATGGACAGAATATATGTAATGTGTACCGAATGAACAACATCATATAGTTACAACACATGCAATGCATATGATATACATTATTCATGAGACTGGCAAGCAGAATAAGGAGTTACAGTAATCCAGTCTTGACGTAACAAATGCGTGAATGGACTTTTCTGCATCGCTTTGAGACAAGATGCGCCTGATTTATGAAATGTTACGTAAAAAAGGCGGTGCTTGAGATGTGTTTCACGTGGGAGTTAAAGGACAAGCCCTGATCAAAGATAACGCTGCGATGCTTTACAGTGGTGCTGGATGCCAGGGCAATGCGGTGTGAAAGCTCAGACAAATTGGTATTGCTTTGTTGCTACCTAATCTTCTTCTGTGTGAAAGGATTCACGGCAACACAAACATATACTTCTCTGCAAAATAGTCCAAAATCCCCCAGGGTCCCTAAATCTCCTCCCTCCATGATTAGTCCAGGGGCGCTGGTGCTCCGGGAGGCTGCCCGGCTCCTGCCTGAAGCACCTTCTGGACTTCAGGGATAGACCTCTGTCCTTTTAACCACTGAGAAGAACAACGAGCTGCCCGACGTGATTGATCTCCCTGAACTGACAACTGGATGACACATTTCCATTTCCTCCTCATCCTCCAGCTGCACGTGCATGGAGACTTGTGAAGGTCAGGCTGGCAGGCATCATTCACAGGTGACTGCCAGGAGGGATCTTCACACACATCAGTAACATTTTTACCTCTTAGTGACATTGAGTGTGTATGCATGTGGCGCATTAGGTTGACTCAAAACCAGATTACCTCATCCGGGATGCTGCCTTTTTCCTTTGGTGTGGAGGCCCGGTCACCCGGTCACCCGGCAGCGTTTCAAACCAAGTCGGCTTCAATGGGATGGCTGCAGTTAGTGAATTCACTCTTCGTTGGCGATGTAAATCCACATGACCTATGGCACCAATAGCAAGCTTGAAAAATGCTGCCTATTAGAGAACAGAGACTGACAGATGAGGTTAAATTAAAGTGAATGGTGTAACTAATAAGATATGATATCTTCTTTAGAGTATTAACGTCTCCGGCTAGACTGCTCAACTCCGGGAGGACAAAGGATACATTAGTTTTCGTCTGAATCAGATCATTAATATATCTTTTTTTTTAAGTTCCTCGTTGATTATTGGTGTGTTTTCTTGCCAGATTTGCTTGTGGCAACCAGAGAAAATAGACCAGACACAAAAACTAGCCTCAGAACGATTAAATGACAGCAACATAAGGCTACTGTTTCAAAACTGAAGAACACATTTATGGATCAGAGTGTAAAGCACTATAAGAGTGCTATATATATATATATATATATATATATATATATATATATATATATATATATATATATATATATGAACACATCCTATTAGCCTATAAAACAAATTATCATGCAAAGTCAAGAAGACAAATTGTTCAATTGGAAATTTCAGCTTCTGCTGTGAAAAAAATGGAAACCGATGTTGCAAATGAGAATATGAATCAATGAGCAAACAAGAATAAAAAAGGCAAGACAGATTGTAAATTTACGGTGTGAATTGTTAGTCGTAGAATACATTACTCTTGGTGCGATTCATATTTCCTATTGCCTGCGTGCGTAACTGCATACCTATAGTCAACCGGCTGACTTCAGACCGTGGAGGTTGAGGTTACGTCGCCATCACAGAGAAGCTACTTTCTCTCCCAAAACTACAACTGTTTTATAATGTGTTATCATTAGTTGACATAATATATTATTATAATATAATAATATGGCCTGCTTTCCTTGTTTTTATTGGACTTGATGAAGTATTTAGTGACAATACAGTACAGTCTGCTGGAACATGATGGGCAGTGTCTTGTGTGTATTTGTTACTGTACATGATGTGGACTCATGGAATGACATGAACGTATCTATGAACTATGAATTATACATGGAACGCATGTAAATGAAGACATCCTTCTAGTTGCTTCTATTGTTATTTTTTCCACTTTGTGATCAATACAGAGCACACATGTAAAATGCACACCTCATTCACTTCTTCATTCACTTCTTCTTCTTAAAATGTTACAGCCTCTTTATCGAGAGGAAAAACCAGGTGTGCTCTCTTCCCTTGCTATGCGTCTCGGCCTGTAGAAAACACCCCCTACACCAACATTAGTTTTTTTCTCCATGTAAAATTCTGTGTTCATAAATTGTTAATCGTATACATAACAAGTGTTGAAATCAAAGCCTCTCTCTCCAGGTAAATCATTTAGCACAAAATGCTGTCAGGCTTTGAAAAAAAAAAAAAAAGAGGAGAAAAAAAACCTTTTGATTTTCTTTTTGCCAGAAATGTGCATCTGCTGCCTCCGGACTCGTGAACCTGTTTGAGAGGAAAATGACATTGATGCATGATCCTTCCTGGGTGGAAATGATGGATACCACACATTGGAAAGACTAAATTGCCACAATTTGTTTAGATCCTTGGCAGAGAATATTTTGCATTAATGAAACATTATCAATCATTAGCATGAATCTCTGTGCGGGAGCCTGTATGCAAATTAGCCTCCCGTTTTAGCCAGAGATGTGCTTCTCATAAAAACCCAAACTCATACGTCTTGTCATCCGCAAGCCGCCAAAGTCTAGAAATTCGAATGAGCCAAATAAAACATGTTGGTGTGCTTGAGGCTCAGTGCTTATCATGTGTCTGGGAGAGGTGCTGACAGCATGATGGGGAAAAAGAACAAAGACTTTTTACCACTTTTCCCCCCCGGGAGTACATAGTGTCATCATTTACAGTAATCTGTGCAGTACTCAGTCACGACGATTCCACCGTCTAGTGATGAGGCTTCAGCCTGAATGTGACAATATGATGTAACAAGACAACACATAAGTTCCATGATCCTCTGAGCTCTTCTTTAATGTTTCTACTCATGCATGAGGGATGGGCAATATGAACTTCTAATTCTATACGATAGCGATACTTTTTGGATCAATTAAATGCTACTAATACTGATCATGTGATCATTTTTCATTACATTGAAAAGCAAATCCCATGGCATATACTCGTCATTAAACATGTTTTTATTACAGAAGCAAATATGAACGCATTCATAAAAATATTTAAAAACATTGTCCAGTATTTTCGATAAAAGCAGTGAGTAAATTATAAGCCTCCTTATAACTTTCAGGGTGTCTTGTTTTCAAATGTTTGAAGAGGTTACTCATGTTGCTGTGTGGCACTCGTCTTGTTTAAATAGTTTAAATAGTATCTACAGGTGAAAAGTAACACCACTCTACATTAACAACAGATGAGTGTCCCTGTCTTTCACCCCGCCAGACCATTTTTATTGCACTTGTGTGATAACAAATATGACTAGAACAGGTGAAGCCTCTATTAATCTATCTGTACATCTATTAATTTAATCTGTTATCTAATAATTAGGAAGTCTCTTTAGGGATGAGGAGGAAAAGGAGAAATGTAAAAGGATGGGAATGAAGAACACAGCAGAGACAGCGTTTCCGTGTGCTCTGCATTAACGTGTGTATAATTATTGTAACAACCACAGCGTTTTGAGGGCACGAGGGAAAATTAGATTTAATCTCTCTCTTTGGGTGGATTTGAGTGAAACATGAATGGCAAATGTAACAAAAAAAAACACTGTTTAAATTGCTGTATGTGGCATTTTCTCCAAGATGATGTGCTGCTTTCTGACAGAAAGTCCAGCTGCTTGAAGCACCTGCAAATCCTCACAAAATATGCTTTTTATTGATAATCTGTAGCATTAAAGACCCCTTGAAGTAATCAGTGATGTTTACGTTCAATAGCTCGTCGGCATTCTCCTCCCATCGCGCTCGATCCAATACGGAGAACGCTGCTGTCTCGACTTGGCAGCGTTGCCCGTCCTGACGCTCCCCACATGCAAATGAAATAGACAGTGTGACATTTAAGTAAGTGTTGTGCCTTCGCCTTGACTTTACTCTCCCAAATCTCTCCCCCGTGGTGTTATCTTGGAAAACTAATGCAAGCGGTCCCCACTGTGAGGGCCTTAAAAGTGGAGGAACACTGTGTACCCCTCACTTATGCCGCGACACCAAAGTGGCGAAATGGCCTGGTCCAGTGTGGAAGAGAGGTCGCCGCGGCTATTCCGAGGATTTGAAAAGGCGCTTCTTGTGTCTAGTCACGAGCACTCGTGTTGTCCTATTGAGTTCTGGAGGCTTTCAGAAGGATCCCGCTGAGCTGAAAGCCGTCTACAAAGTGTGCTGAGGTCACCCGTTAAACAAAATTGCGGGAAAACGGATGAAAAATGCATTTCTTCCACTTCGAATGAGTCGTACGTTTTTGAATCTTTGTTTCACCTGAGTTCTGTCAACCTGCCCCCCCGATGGAGGAGGGATCCGACAGGGGCTTTAGGTGTTCAGTCCCTGAATCATTTCTTGAGACATCTTTCCATATTGAGTAGATCTCTTTCTTTGATGATAGATGCACAGGCCGGCTGTGTCGAGTACGGAGCGGCCCACTGTCCTACCGGCCCCAGAGAGGCCCCCGCTCATTGGAGCTCATTGGCGCTTCCAACAAACCAGTGCCTCCCTCTACTTCAAGGTTTTTGAGATAAGCCCCGTGTGGAGACGGAGAGAGGGTGGGGGGGCAACAGAACATTTTCTTTTGTTATCAACCCGGCCCGAGGCTGTACGGGATTTCCCACAAGGCCCGGAGTGCAAACAGATCTTATGGAGAACTGGATGAACAAATCTCCTGAACAACCGGTAGGCCGTGGTGGGCATCATGGGACTTTAAACTAAAACCTGTCTGGACATCGCACCAATCGGCACAGAGGAAAGTTGAATTCAATCAAGACGTGCGGAGCTTCCTGCCCTTAACTACTACGTACTGTCACATTCCGAATGCAAGAAACCTCTCTAGACCTCCTCACGGCTTTAACATCCAATCATCCGGACAAACATAATACCGAGGTCATGTTCAAGTTTGTGTACTGATGAATTTAATTGCGTCACATTGTTTCCAAATTGGATCAGAATCTTCTGTCTTTCTCTTTGTTCCCATAAGTCCTTGGCATATTGGAAAAGAGCCTTAAGACGCCGGCTACAGTTAACACCTTGTCAGCAGTAAAGGATTCCTTCTAATCTATTTGATCACATTAAAATGCTCCATAGCACGCGGCCGTGCTACAGCTGGCTCTGTACAGCTGCCAGTCCTGGAAATGTGGTTACTGCCTGTGGATGCCAGGGTTTAGGGCGAAGGGGCAAATCTCACTGGAATAGAAAGAAAATGGTTTATAACATTGCAAGAAGATATAGGACAGTTGGACGGTGTAAAAACAGGCCGACATTGGGACATTGGGACAAGGACAGTGCTAGTAGAGTTTGGCTATGTGCTTGTGGAAGAGGAGGTGAGGTACGCTTGTAACGAAGATGGCTAATGAATGCAAAGTGGAAACAGGACAAGGTGGGGAGAATTATACATGTTATTTAATAATAATAATCATGAAAAGATGGAGGATGTGGGTGTTTTAGTCTTGCAGGGTTGTAAATTGACCATGTAAGGCTCAGGGATGACAGCTGCTTGTATGAATATGGATGGTTTTTATTATCATTGTCGAGAGTTTTGGTGGCGTTTTGGTAGTTGCCGCAGCGGGAAACCGGCATCGGAGGGGACGGGTCCACAGCTAAACCGCCCATCCAGGATCGCCCCCAGATGTTATATTGCACAAAGAAAAAAGAAAAAAGAAAGAAAGAAAGACAAGGCCTTCAATGATCGGTTATTTATTCAGGGTTATTAGGTATAGAGATTAAAACCATGTTTTGTCCCAGACATGATTAGATATTAGATATAGAGAATAATGCTGCGTTCACACCAAACGCGACACGATTTGTCGCGTCGCGTTTACCGCTTCAGTTTACTCGCACGAGTGAAACGAGGGTGTTCACACCAAACGCGACAAAGACAAATCACGCCGCAACAAAGGGGGCGTGGCTTATCGCCGTCGCTTCTCTCCGTGTAAAAGAGTTCTCCGGTATCGACTATGGAATAAATAACCACTAGTTCTACGTTATACTTGTTGTGGAAGTCCCAAAAATGTTGGAACATCAAACTCCATGGTGTCTGGGTTCATAATATTATCCGTAGTCCCACAACAGCGTCTGAATGACGGCCGCTACCAGCGCTACTTCTGGCGTAGCAGCAACAGTTTGATTCAGCAACGGCAAGACGGCGGTGGTGACGGACGGCGCTTCTCAACGCTGATTCTCAACGCTGATTCTCAACGCTGATTGGCTGACGCAACTATGACTCACGCGATTTTGTCGCCGGAGTTGGAAAATGTCAACTCTTGTCTCGTCGCGCCGCGTCCTTCGCTCTGTTCTCCCCGCGTCAAGCGCGTCGCCCGGCAGAAATGTTGCGCCTTCGCAACCTCTTGCGTCTGTGCATTGACTTTGCCTGGTCGCGCGACAAATTCGTGTCGCGTTCGGTGTGAACACAGCATAAGACGTTGCCTCTTGGAGGTTGGGGAGGATATGGGTCTTTTACTAAACCATGCCATCCGTCAATCTCCATGATTGTCGATCACATTTTGGCACAGATCCAAATCTAGAAGCAGATTAAATCTTTTTAAACATGTTCGATTATTGGAGACTGTGCAGTCGTGGTAATCTTTATCTGAGGGCCTTCTCATTTGAATACATGATGCATCTATAAACATATAGTGCTCCAGTGGTGGAAAACACTTTGCAGTGTATAACGTGTCTATGAGAGAGTATTCTAATAAAAAGTCCTTCAGGTAAGTTGCAGAGACAGCAGCTTGCTGCCAGTGGGGAGAGGATGACTTTGGTGTCTGGCAGAAGTCCCCAGTCCCCTGGTGGGACACAGGACACAATTTCCATAACTAACATCTTGATTCGCTGTAAAGTGAAATTAGGGCCTGCGCTATGTTCAATTACCTCCACGGATCTTCTTGTAATTAAAACTCAGCGGTCCCCCACTGTTCCATAACTCTGTGCCAGGAGAAAGAACGGCGGTGAGGGAGATTGAGAGAGAGGAAGCTGGAGAGAGGGAGGCGGAGAATAGAGAGGAAAGATAAACTGCTGCTTCATCATGTTTTCATCAGACATGACCTTGGCAGTCACAATGGTGGGCTGAGGCCATCGCTGGGGAAGAGCCACACTATCCATACGTTGAAAGGTAATGTGAGGTGGCCCCTTCATTGCACCCCTGCCAGCTGTTGTGTGGAGATCAGCGGCCGAGTAGCGGGCCCCTAATGAGATGTTTATCCTTAAATTGATAACATAGGGGAGGGATTATGCCACGCTGTATATTGCTGAGTACTTTTGCTTTCAGGTTAACTATTTGCTATTCCATCCCAAGTCCCTTGCTCTTTGGTAATTGCTGTAATTCCAGCATTTAAGAGGATATGGGACTTGTTATTTCTGATCCCTGTGGACGGATTACACAAAGAACAAGTGGACTTATTCCTCAATAATCACCTCTTTGATTCCTGTTTTTGATTGTGGGGAAGTGATGATGAGGCAGAGCAGTGCTGCAGTGCAGTCTCAGGTCTGCGGGGTGATTCAGTGAGGAAACGCTTGTCATTATGATATGCTGCTATTCTAAAACTGTACTTTAGCGTCCATGCTTTTCTTTTATGCCAGCCATTAATCTTTATTATACGTTTATCTGGAAATTGCAAAGTGACAGAAAGGCAGCGTCTCCTTTGCCTATACAATGCATGTAAAGTGGCTGTTTTATGGGATCGGTTAGAGAATTTTAACTAAGCCATAATCCCTAAATTGATAAAATTGCTTGCAAAAGTACTGCAATGTTTAATTCATGAGCAATAATATGCAGGTAATAAATCTAAATACAAGCAAAATGGGCCCCGAACCTCTGCAGCACAATGCCGGCCGAGCTTTAGCTGATTTCACTGTGTTTGCTAATTATTTTCATGTTTCATAGAGGTAAAACACTGTTAAATACGCTCTTTGTGGACAGAAGCCGTGTTCTGAGCAGCTCTCATTTTACTGCAGCAGGTTCTGCCGGTCTGTTCCGCTCAGTCCGGGTTCTGGTTCTCCCTCCAGTGCTCAGCAACACGGCCCGGGTCTGTCCGTCTGCTGGAGTCTGAGCTGATGATTTGCTCTGATTTCTGACCCAGTGGCACAGATGACAAGCATTAAGAATAACTATATAGAAATAGTCTTCTCTCTCATGGTCTTGTTTATGGATGTAGGTCGTTTAAGAGGAATCAGTGTTCAACGGAGACTTTAAATGTATTTGTTCCAGTACTTTTATTATTTTTAAATATTATATTTTCTAGCTAAAGACCCGCTTGGCCATGTTCATTTTTGCTCATGTTCAGCTTCAACAGGCAATTTCTTCCACATAACACCCCCTGCTTATTGCATAGATATTAAAATCCTGTCCCTGGAGTGCACACCTGCCTGCTGTGAGCCGCTTGTGCACTTTGGGAAGTAATGAACATCCTCCATCTCCTAATTGTTTAGGCATACAGTTCACAGACATGATTGTATGGATGGCCTCTGTATATCATTCAGAATAGGCTGCTAATGTGTAACAGCCTTTGAACAAACAAGTAACTTTTAGAGGGTTGGAAGCATCAGCTACTGTGTTGGCAGCGTCTGTCCACTGGGGACAGAGCGCTGCCGTGAAGCATTGGCTCATGGGTATCAGAGACCTGCTGACAGTGATGGTGGTGGGGAGCACAAGGCAAGACACCGACTAATGGCCGCACGGAGGCATCGCTCTTTGAAAGCATTTTTATTTATTTGTTTTTAATCACAAGAAAGGTTAATCCTCAATCAATGAAAATGTAAAGCGGACGCTTTCTGTTCTATTGGTGCTGATAGCAGCTTAACCTTTTACCCCCCCAGAGCCCCCATACGTGGGGGATGAGGTGTTCTGGGGTTCCCTCTATCCATTCTTCAAGTAGTCGTATGAACCCCCTATGAGTTCTAATAGTTGTGTTATTTTATATCATTTTTTTCAGAATTTAGTTGTGAATAATTTTTTTATATTTTCAAATAGCTCATTTTTATACCATATTTTGATCATAACAATGAACATCCAGCATGATCTGTCCACAAAATGGCTTGTCGAGCCGCCATGGTTCAAGGCCTAAACAACAACTTGCAGAGTTGTAAGACCCCTCTTTGTAAAGATAATGACCTAAAGAATCATAATCTGCAATAAAACAAAGCATTGGGGAGTTACCATGGAGTTTTAGTCAAAAAAACGATGTCATTCGGTTCAAAAATGTAAAAGTTATAAGCTTTTTGCCTTCTCACCATATGTTTGGTACATGCTGGGATTAAAAATTTGCATAACGAAGACAAAGACGTTTTGAGGGGCTCAGGCCGCGTTTGCAAGAGCCCAGTACGAGTCCTCGCCACGGCTCACCCAGCGCACACAGGGGAACGACTTCCTCTTCTTTTCGGGACGCCCCTGAAACCGTTGGGGGGGGGGCCCAACGGTTATAACGGTTATACGCTCGAGATCGTGAAGGCTGTTAGAGATTGTTTGCCCGATACTGAAGTGGAAACAGACAGTGTGGTTAGACACAGTTTTTGTTCCGCATTTGAATCCTGAAGCCTGCTTCCCATGGCCATATTGTTGAGGAGTTAGCGATAGGCTGCACATTCACATCAAACACAAAGCGAACATAAGTTCAAAAGGCTGCTGCTCTTGTATCATACGTTCACTTTAATGTCTTAAGATCAGGGCGGTGCATGTTGTTGGAGACATATTTTCTTTTGCTGACAGCAACAATTCTGCTCAGTCATGAAAATGCACGGCAGCTTGTTATGGTAATACGTCAGCTAGCGTGTCGGAGCCCGATAAGGGAAGTCGGGACATTATTCAGCCTTGAATCTTGGTGGCTCTCACTAAGCAGCTCTGTTTAACGGCCCATATGAGAGGCTGCGTCAAAGGGAGTCAGGTATAACAGGAAACATTAAAGTTACAATTATGCATGCTGCCATTCCTAATGTGCATCGGCGATAAACAGCAGCTTAAACCCGTGGTAATACGAAGCCCATGTCTATAATGCATTATATACATCATTATTATGTATTATAATCTGCTATAAGCCCTCATTGTTATTTATATTACTTTACATTATAATTAACACATTATGATGCATTTGTATAATTACTTATGAGGTTAAGTATCATAATTCTGCTTAATTGCTCAACTGACTTTTTTCCATCATGAATTTTAATTTCCATAGTTGTAATACATTATAATCATGTTTATAATGAATTATAATGTGATTATAAGAAGTATAATAACATTAATTTATAATCACATTATATTATTTGTCATAGAAAGTGTTTCCAAAGTCATATGTGTTTCAGAGATGTGACCCCATATCAATATGTATCAAAATAGAAGTGCTCCTCTATTTGTGTTGCTTTTTATGAGTATAATTCTCTGCTCCTTTCTCCTGGCTCAGAAGGAGTGGAAGCAGCAACGGTAAAATGTGTCTGAATATACATTTTTTTAGACCAACTGAACCTTATTTTGCTGATGCCATGAGCAACCCCCCAAACGTACACTCTGGCAGAGCATCTCATTGATGCTGGATCAGTGGATTCATTTATATCATGTGAACACTCCTCACCCGGTCCACTATAAATCATAACTGCCGTGCCTCCAAGAATGGCTCAGAGCTGATATCCCTCTACCTTGACACCATTGTAATCACATTGGCCACCTGCTTATGTAGCTGCTGGGACATTTTTCCACCACAGAGACACGTAATTGCGAGTCATCTGATGCTATTGTCACGATAACATAGTGGAATTGTTGGAGAGGCTTGCAGGATTTGCATTCTCTTTTGGTGCTGATAGCATGTGCGCTGGTTTATCGTTTGCCTTTGTGCACAATGAAACAAATGCTTGTTTTTCTAAACGCTACTATTACTTCTTCCACTTGAACTTCTTTGTGTCTAGTTGAAATCATTTGAAGTCATTCTTACTATTTGTCTGCACCCGATTGAGCCTCTGCAGCACTGTGTTGTGTCAGGTAGCTTAGCTTCCTTCCAGGACGTTAGCTGCAGTAAAATCCACCATTTTAATCCAGAGATTTCTCAACAAAAACACAAACTTAACCTTTTGTCGAGCGCCGTCATCATGACATTCTTCATTTGTCCAAAGCTTTGGTTTGAATACCTCTCCTTCAGTCCGGGATGTACTTTGTGTTTCATGCTAACTAGCAAATGCTAACATGCTTACACACTTAACTTAGATGAACATCATACCAGCAATACAAATCGATGTTGCAAAGGGTGAAATGCACCCGTAACTGTGCTGCCAAGCAAATAGTGTCTCGTTGCTCCTGTGATATTTGCACATATTTAAATTGGTTAATATTTAGACATCTAGCACAAAACACGTCCCTTTCTTTGCAAAAACTGTCCAATTCACAGAGTTCAGCACTGATAGCCGCATGCAGTGATACTGAAATGATTACGGTAGCGTCTTCAGAGAGTCGATGTGAACTGAGGCACATTTATAAGGAGCGTCGGCTCAAACTCATTTATTTTGGGATGCAGTGACAGTTGTGTCATGAAAAATAAATGAATAAAGCTCCCCTTCATGTCACTTTGGAAAATACATGAGCAGAAAACAAAAAATAAAAGAACGCAAAATAAGGTTGTATACATGAATAAACACATTGTTTCATACCTCTACTTTCTTTCTTAAATCCTTGGCTTACATTTTCCCATTTGCTGTGTTAATTGCCTTCTGGTGGTTTGGATGAAGTGGTTCTCTGGCCGGGCCCTCTTGACCTCTGACCTCTGGCTCAGACTCTCCCCTCTCACAACAGACGCTTTGGCCTCAAGGACATTCATACTTTGGCGCAGAGATAATTGCAATCTGACGGCAAATTGCATTTGCTGCAAAACTTAGCTGTGATATCATTAGCGCAAAACGAATCACACTGCGGGCAAATAATGCTCAATGTGATCCATTCTTTGTTCATTTGCCCCTCAGTGTTAGTTTAGTTTAGAGAGCTAACTGAGTATTGCAATAACTTTACCTCAAAGTGTAGCATTCCTAGACAACCAATCAATCCTAAATCCTGTAAAAATACCGTCACTGAGATCATCAGTATTGTTATTTTCTTTGAAATAAATGAAATCAGTGATAATGATCTCGGATGATACTTTTGAACATTATGGAGCCAAAGTCAAAAGCACAAAACCGGTTGTGAACGTGAAACCGTCGGCTCTGATCTCAGGGAGCGGAGCTGCTTTTGCATCCAGATGAAAGTGTTTTATTTTTGCATGAATACAAGTCATAACGGTTTGAAGAAATCAAGAAGGCATTGCTCCACAAAACTGTTTCACACCAAAAGGCAGGTGAGCATGTCTGATGTCGTCCTACAAACATTACACTGGGCATTATGCTCATTTAGTTACTACTATTTGACCATTACTAAATTGTATTTATTCATTTATTCATGTATTCATCAGAAATATGTAATGTATCAGGTTTTAAACATGGTTCCTGCTGTCCATAATAAGAAATCAGTCATTATAAAATGTTGTTTATTTCACTTTGAAAAGTTGAAAGTGAACTTTTACTGTAAATTCTCAGCATTTCCAGAAAGACTTGACATAATTTAACTGGTCAGTTGAAATGGATTTTTCTTGATACAAATTGGAAGAAATAATGTTTCCTTTTTACAAGCATATGTTCACACAATAATCTGGATCAATTCCATCATTTAGAGCAGAGGTCCCCAACCTTTTTTGAGCCACGGACCGGTTTCGTGTCAGACAATATTTTCACGGACAGGCCTTCACGGTGTGGGCGGAAAATATGACGTCATAAATATGACGTAAATGATACGACCGGCATAAAGACAATTATAAAGTGCATAAAGATACAACTCACCATTACGCCGAATTAGTGGAACCCTGAGCTTGTTTCTCTGCTACGAGCCGGTCCCATCTCGGGGTGACGGGAGAAAAAGACCGACCCCCGGTGTGTGTTTATGTCCAGTCTACTGACTCTACTCCGTAACTTAAACCTTTAAGTGCACTCTGTAACTTAATCAAAACCCGCTTCTCAAAGACAGGATGTTGAAATGGAGGCAGGGTTTCAGAGCTTTTTTGGCGATCTCAGTATACTCTGCCTTGAGTTTTTTTTGTTCTTCATAAATTCTTTCTCTGTGGCCCGGTACCAAGGGACCCACGGACCGGTACCGGGCCGCGGACCGGGGGTTGGGGACCGCTGATTTAGAGATAAAGTATGAAAAATTTGTTTTTACACTTTTACAGAGGAATCAAAATCATATTTGCCTCAGTACCACACTCAAACATCAATTTAGATGACACGCATGTATGAATACATTTATGAAATATATCATTTTTGGAATGAACAATAAGGTGAACAATTACACACCGAAGTCAGGAAGAGAGTAAATATTTGACTTACAAATAGTTTGTGGCCAAGATGTAGGTGTGAATACCCTCAAGAAACAGAACAATGAAGCACTTGATGCCTGTCAGATGTACAGTCCATGTTTAGAGTGTGTCAAGCTCTAAATTGTTTTTGGAAACGCAGCCCGTGGAATGCTTTGCACTGCCAGAGCTCGGTGGAAATTGAAGCAGAGGGAATATGTCTGAACTTCGACAGATGAGATATCAAATTGGCGGGCGGGAGTGTGATAATCAGGGAATTGGAGAGGGAAAATTGCATCAGAATGGAATCATAAGCCTGGCCAGAAGAGAGGATTTGCTGATCCCTGACCTTCTGTTTCAGAGCTGAGGATTTTAGGTAATGAGATCTATGCAGTGAAACAAGTCCGCCGCTACAAAAAGCACAGCCAATGGATCCAACACATATTTAGAAAAACTAAAGACACGCAGGGTTAAGGAGGAAGAAGGACGTTATGCTGCAATAAACAGACCTCGCATGAAGATACAATGTGCTGCAGGGCTTCCGTGGTGTCTGATATTGAATATGTTATCCACTGTCTACTCTACTGTTACATGAAACAGCTGCCTGACAAACAAGGGCATATATGAGATATTCTTCACTACATTTGCATGAGGCTGTACACTATACTACTGTAGATATCTGGCAACTCTCTCAGTATTTCTCACCTTTTTTTTTCCACGTAACACATATCAGTTTGAATAAGTGAAAGTAGAGCTACTCGTTCCTTCACTTTTTTAATTATTATCTGTCTCATTTCACGGGCATTGAGAGCAGCTTAGCAATAATAGAGACACAATGTAATAAGACCATCCGTCTTTTCTCCTCTAATCGCTTGCTAATTGCTCCTTACATGTTATTTTGTTTGGAAATGATCCTGAATTAAGAAGAATGTTTTTCAGCCTGGCGGCGTTGAGAATCCCCTCATTAATTCTGCCTTCATCGCTGGAGTGATTAGCTCACATTTAAAGAAAGTTGCAAGAGGCCTGAAAGGGCTCGAGATGTAGAATTTCAAATTTTCTGCAGTTCAACGAAACCTTTTCAAGACTTAATTTCATTCGGATTATTAGCCTAAATGATCTAATTGAACTAAATTGGTTCGTTTCTTTCACAGATTCTTTGAGGTTTGGTTTACAAATGTTATCGTGAACAATCGAATGTATATCCAGACTGTTTCTAATCGTACCAATTCAACCAGTAAAATGATAATATTCATCTTGATAATGAACGTTGATAGGTTACATGGACTTCTCCAATTATCTGTGACATATGCAGCAATAATCTAATCTTGACTGCAAGCTAAACTATGTCATAACCATGCTGTTGCTTGTGATCGTCTTCGTTGATGTTATTGCACAAGTTAAAGGCCCCTGTGGAATTATTTGACACGAGTAGCACTATGTTAAAATATTTAAAACGAAAGAAGTTCACACTCTTATAAATTGCAGAAAGCGTAAATGTTCTATGTTTCAACGCTCTGTCAGACGCTGACCACGCTGCTGCTCCCTCAGCAGGGTCCAAGCACAATTTGAAGATTTAAAAAATAGAAACGATCGCCCAACCCTAGTTTTAACGTGTGGGTGTTCGATTTGTTTCAACATTGTACTCATTACATTTCATTTTAATTTTAGTTTCTCTGATTTGTTTGAATGTCGTGCACATGCACGAGCAAGTGGCAACACAATACACATTTCTACCAAAGGGTTTAATGAATGAAGTGCTCTCACAATTAAGTCTTGGCTGTCGCAGGACTGCAATAAGCCCATCAAAGCTTTTCATTTGGCCCACATGTAATGATTGGGCGGGCTGCACGTATTCGTGCACTCATAGCTCGTTACTAGTGTCAATTACCAGCTAATAGCTTGACAGCTGTGAGTACAAACAACAGCCATGTCTGTGGCGTACGTCGATTATAATGTTTACATGATGATCGTTTGTGGAGCGAGGCTTGAAGAGACGGACTGCACATATTTATCGCTAGATTGAGCAACTTTTTGAGCTAATGCTAAAAACATAAAATAACTAAATCTAGTGTACTTTCGAATTCAACATTACCAATTCTGGGATTAAAGTAATGTGTGACTGGGACTAAAGCTTTAAAACAAAAGACAAATTAATGTCCAAATGATTTAAATCCACAGTTGAAAGAGCAAGCTTTATAATGTTATAGTGTACATATTACAGGTGCATTGTACATAATTATCCTACTCTTTGTGATAGTATAATTTTTACATTAAATTGTACTTTTATATTCTATACTTATATTCTACATTTGCAGTACTTTTTCAGTTTTTTTTAATGTATTTTAATTTCCTCCACTTTTAAGCACCATGGCGCCTATATAGGGTGAGGCAGACCTGAAAGTTCTATTTTTGCTGTGTTTCACTCTTTATTTACTCTTAACCAGTAACATATATACTAATATGTACACATCCGAACAAAGGCTCACATGGGTTGCCTTTATTATAACACCAAAATTATTCAAATAGCCCTTGTGGTTGCAGAGATACACCCTTTTTAGTTTGGGTATGTTATTTCGGGCAGAATCCTAAAAAATACCTTGGTTTTTCAAAGGTTAATATGTTTATTGTATCCACCAAACACCAAGGCAAATCCCTTGTGAACTTTTGAATGCAAACCTTATTCTGATTGTAAATGAGGCCTCTGACAGCGTAGACCGATGCTGGAGCTCCTTACATCCGCACTGTGCTCTGCTGGTTCCAGCTCTCGCCTCCAGCTCACCACAGAAGTCTGCCCAATTCCAGGCATCAGGGTACAAAATAGGTCTGTCCGGACATTGAATCCCATGCGTAAAGAGACGGGGATGATTGGATGGAATGGTTGAAGACAGTGGAGGGAAACCTGCTAGAAACAAGTAGAAGGAGAGGTGCTGCCACCTTAAATGAAATTGGATGGAGGGAGAGCGAGGTGCAGCATACTGTGAAGATTGACTCTAGATTGCAGAGCAGAGAATATACGTGGCAGATTGTGAGCACGAAGAAAGAAACCCCAAAAAAACGCTCAGACTTCCTCCCCATCTTTCCCCAGCACACTCCTCAAAGCCCAGAGCGACTGCTCACTATCCAGGGAAGCGCTGACATGTCCAGGCTTTTAGTCCAGATGTGTCCAGTCCACTGCATGAACGACCAGACCCTAAAAGAGAATAACAGCATGAACTCTTTAAAGGGATAGTTCACATTATTTGTTGCGAGGTCGTATGAGGTTATTCCTACAGTACCTAGAGTTTGGAGAAGCAGATATAAGAACCATCACGGGAGCATAGTAATGTACTGCAGCTGAATCTACAGTATTTCAGATACTAACAATCAATATCAGTAGAAGTGTATACTAAGAATAGTTTCTGATGTGGAACTGAACTGAATGTGAAAATTATCTATAAATATTTTTTTAAAGCAGGTATATTTGAAGACAGTGATATAACAGCTTCAATTCCCGTCAGAAATGGCCGTCTGACAGCAAAGTAATGTGAGAATATTCTATATAGCGTTTAACTTGAACTGATATGGATCCTCTTAGTGTCTAAAATACGAGCACAGCAGTACACTGCTTTGCTGCATGTACTGTAGTAATCCAGACTGTCCCTTTAACCAAAGCACACCACATTTTCCTCACTTTAGATATGCAAAGTCCATCCTATCATGAAGAGTTGCTTTGAGAACCGCTCGGCGCTGCACCATCTGCTGCTCATGCATTTCCTGCTCCGATGAGAGGAGGGCGGTGGATGTGTTTGTGTGAGCCAGAGTGCTGTCCACACTAATCCAGCAGCAACGCACTTTCTGCTTTCATCCCTTTTGCAAATGATGAAAACAGTTTGCATTTTGAACTATTGGGGGGGAAAAACAACGTTCATATCTATTTATAATCTATTCATCAATAACATATTACCATTTGGAGAAACATTTGACATTTGGTCTCGTGCCTAATGTTTTTTCTTATGCAGCACGTTTCCATTTTGTTGTGTTATGTCCACATGAAGTTACTGTTGACAACTTACTGGCAGCAAACCCATTTTGTTCAGCAAATCAGACAAACTAAGGGACAACTAAAAAAGACAAAAATGCAGCATTCACTGTCAGACATTCTCACAGGATTTGATTTCTGTCATATGCATTAAATGTGTTGTAACTCTGTTATGTTGTTCATTCTGTACACATGACATCTGAAAATCTGAACATTTTGGATTTTCTTGATTGTGGGCTGTACTAAATAAATTGAATTGAATTGACAGTTCAGGCCAAATGTTAATATCATCAAGCAACAGTATCCATACCATATACGGTACATAAAAGAGACGTATTTAACGTCAACCATTACATTGTAGACTCTGGTTCTGAAGCTATTATGCACCCAAAGTGTCAATGCACTTTCACATGGTGATAGCACACTTTGAAAGGGTTAAAGTTGTAAGACAAAAACACGACCAACTCCCAAACCAGACAACACCGTGGTAGAGACCTGTCAATCACCGTGTAGCCCCGCCCTAAAGCACACCCTGCTTTATGGTCGGTTTGACTGATAATAATTTACTAAATGAACATCATGTTGTATTGAAGAAGACTTGAAACTAGATTACAATGTTTACTGAGGGAATAAATCAAGAGAGAAGTAGAGTCATTTTTCTATATACTTCTATACAACCAGAGGAGTCAACCCTGCTGGCCATCACAGAGAATGCAGCTTTAACACATTAAGCATTGGCTTTATTTACCTGATTGGCCGGTTTCTCCTCTGCTCCTACGCTGCATTCCTGCATAATACTAATAATAGTGTGACTAATAGTGCAGTAGTGTCGACCAACAAAAGGTATCCTATCTGAAAACTCAGCCTGTGTGGCGGGCTGAGGCTTCCCTCTCTTTGTTGCTTTGAAGGCTCTTCTCCTGATTACCTCTTGATATGTTTGAACAAATCTGTGTCGCTGCATTGTAGCAGCAAACCTTTTCAGTAGCAGGTGAGAGAAAGAACCAAACCAAGCCACATTTTCTCTCAGCCGGTATCGCAGCATTAGTGCTATTGATATTAATCCCATCACATTTGTTTCAGCTTTACTCTGTAAAGTCAATCCCAAAAGGTGATAGTTTTACCAGGCAGCTATTTTGGTAGTAATAACGAATGTTGTCTAAAAGCTGTTTCAATAAATATTTCAATATCAGCAATGGATCAAATTAATAATTATATCGTAAAAGGTGCCGCTTAGAGACAAAGACATACATTATTATTATTATAACAGAATCGTTTTGCGTCTCATCCTTTTGGTTTCTCTGCTCTCTTCCACCTTGTTTCCAACTGCAGCTGGCAGCTTTTTTTTTCACTATCTGCCCAGCACCAAGCAGTAGACAAAGTGAGCAACTATCTGGGGAACATAGCGGAGCAGTTAGCAGCTAAAAAGACTGATTTGTCCTTCAGCTCAGAACAAACAGACCTAAAAGGAGAGTCAATATTAGACTTCCATTCGTCAGGTATAGCCAGAAAAGAGACTCCATCAGAATTCTGCTAACATCACTAACATTACTCTGTGTCTTTTGGATGCGTAAATAAATAAATGTTTAATGACCGAATTGTCCGGATCTCTAGTCCGGGCAGGATTTGAGATTGATTGGTCGTCCTGGAATGGTACACTTTGAGGTAAAGTAATTGCAATGTGCACGTCCTTCTTTGACATTTCCGTGTAGGACATTTGTTTGCTGAGGGATGCTGTCTGTGTACCTTGTCACGGTTTCTGACAGTTTTGAACTTAAGTACCATTTCTTAGAATGGAGGACATCCGTCTTATTGATACTATGAAGCCATCAGAAAATACATTGACTACTTTCTGAGACAAGTCCTAATTTGCTGTGAGGTCTTGATCATGAGTAACAATTACCTCCTTCAGTGGTGGCCCTCTTTTTAATTATAGAAGGTAAATACACAGACAGTGAAACTGATCAGGCAGATATACGTAAATGCTGATAAAGCAAATTTGCCGAGAAAAGGAAATAATTTTAACGTTGAGCCAGGCCCTTACTCCTTTTCGGCGCTCGTACGTCCTTTTCTAATCACAATATCTCCTGGATACACAACAGTAATTACATTTCACTGAATACATGTGCTGAGGCTGAAGTATAAAGCCTCTCCATTCATATTTCTCCAACCATAGAGAACATTTGAAAATGTCATTTACTCAGCAGAAATGTGCAGATTTACCAGGGGATTGTCAAAGCCCACAAATCAATCTGATCATAACTATTTAAAAAAAAAAATAGGCGATGACCTTTCACAGATTCACTTTCTGATTTGATCGTAGTCTGGATGCGTTTCATTTCATCAAGTCTGGATGGGAACTGACGGCTCTGTGCCTACAAATCGAATGCATTAGTCAGACCAAGGCACATTATCGTGTCTGCTTTTAGTCCTAACAGATTTGTTCCAAACTCATCCATTCAATCCTCCCCTTTGCTAGCAAACATAAAACATTTGATACAAGGTCAGATTCCTAGTTTATTGTGGATCTTAGGAGTTGTTCAATAAGTCATTATGGATAAAAACGTAGTGCTACTCATACAGCTGGTAATGGATCTGTCCATAATCTCCATGGAGGATCCCTGAGGACTCGTTCCCTCGGCCTGACCACAGAGAATCCCACTGGTTCCCTCAACTCCTCTCTACTGAGCAACGTTGAGCTGAGCCTTTGTGTTGTGGCTATAGAAAGCCACTGTAAGCAAGACATATACTTTCAGATTACGGCTTGTAAAGTCATGGTTTACCAATAACTCTTAATGCTGTCCATGGCGGAGGTGTATTTAGAGTCTTGCGTTCTGCAATGGACTCCACAATCAACTTCTAGTCAGCCACTTTTTAATTTATGCATTAACTTGGAACAAGTCCAGTTTGAAATTTCCAATGGTGTCCAGTCGGCGGTGCAAGCTCCGATTATACCACAGTAAGTAATTGGATGGCGTTAGGAATACCATTAAAAACTCTGAAGCGGCTGGCAGAAGCAGGTCAACAATCAATCACTCGCTCTTGTCGACCAGGAGGCTTCCTCACATACATCATCACATTTCATTTCCTTTGAGTTATTATTTGATAGGAGTGTGTTTCTTGGTTTTAAACCCATTATTAACTCAAATCATTTCATTGTAGTCTATACGTGTGATACTGGAGGTCAGCATTAGGTTTGGGTGCATAATTATAAGCCCCTTCTTCTTCATAGTCATAAGTCAGTCAAATCTGAGCAAACAAACACACATTCTTGAAATCAGTCTGATAAGAACTTTAGTGTTAAAACTACAAACACGTATAGAATCACATACAAGAAAAAGCAGATGTTTTTCTGATAGTCGGGCTGAGCTTGTCCTGTGAACTTGGCTCACACGACCATCTGTGGAACCGCTCTGCGCTGGCCTGGCCATTGTTGTCCCATGGGGAGAGGGGTACTGCCCATAGGCAAACGTGCTGCCCTTGGAGTCGAACACTCCTTGAAATTGCCCCCGACCGCTGTGCTCAGAGTTAAAATAATTTCACCTCGGACCACACTTGCCGCTAACCTCTCAGAGTGCAACAAAGATGATAAAAGGAGTATGTGGGGCGTAGCCAGAAGCGACACAGAGGAGAGAGCGATGGAAGAAAAGCTTGAGTTTCCTGGACTCTATAACACAAAATCAAAATATACCATGTTCTCGCCAGGAACAGTAATGCATGCCCAAAAAGTCAGCAGTCAGATGGAGCAGGTTTATGAATCGACATATAGTTTAAAAACTTAGCCAAATCTGACTTTTTGATGCATATACCTGCTCTGTGCTTTGCCCTCTCATCTGAAGGATACCAACACCAACACTCTCCTTTATTGTTGATGAAACAGAAAAACAATGAAAGGATTGGATAAGACATTTGGTGACAATGTCACAGGCCTTTAGATAATACAAGTAAAACATATACACTTGGGCTTCCACTGGTCAAAGTTATAATTCTTAAGATCTCTGGTTTAGTAGTTTTGGCAACACCTGTGATCACTGGTGGTAAAGAGTGCATTTTGATAACACATTTAACAAAACCTCTTAGTTTGACCCAACCATCCACCAGCACCTCCTTCCTACGCGGACTATGAACTGTGCTGAGAAACCTGTTTGTGATACAACAAAAGCAAACATGATTTAGTATTTTGATCGTAATATGATGTGACTAATGCCCTCAGCTCAAGGTATATTTTGCCGTTATTTCCATTGTATAGGAACATAACTTTTAGCTCAGTCAAATATTTGAGGTGTCATATCGTTGGCTCATCGCAGTTAATAAACTAACTTAAGTAGGGAGTCAACAAAAATATATTACCCTTGATGAAAAAGTGATTTTCCAATTCTTACGAAATGCCCACATGTACTGGCTTTTGTCGCGCACATGGAAACCAGTACATGAACCATTTCACGTCAGGCCCATGTGGATGGTATGCAATTTGAAGAGGATTTTGTTCCTCTTCCAAAGAGGGCCCAAGGACATTGGGTGTGGTGTGCTGCATATTTTATAAAGCCCTCTGAGGCAAATTTGTGATTGTGTGCTATACAACAAATTATAATTGAATTATTGAATACATAGTACATAGTAGTAGTTAGAACTAATATGTCTGTAGTTCTACAGAATACAAAATTGCCAGCCATATTGCCATAAATGGTATCCGAAATAGCTAGATTTGATATAGTTATTATTTTAAGGATTATAATATGGTATCCCCTATACAATGACAACAGAGGGCGAAGCCCATCCGTGGCATTGAGGAGAGGTTCCCACTGTAGGGCCCTGTTCCTTTACGACAGGGGTCACAGGGGTCCGGACCCAGAAGCCGTTGTCTCTGGACCCTGGACCTGAGCAACCAGACCGACTCACATCCAAAATTAAGGCACAGAAAATAAAGAGCTCAATATGATCAGAATTCTAAGAATGTATTAACTGCCCGACAATGATTCAAGAGAGGATAAATGAGGTGAAACCAGTTGTTTAATAACCAGAGATACAGTCCCTGCACCCACATTTATCTTTTTAGCATAGAACCCTGAGGTCAGAGAATAGAACCCTGAGGTCAGAGTGGTTTAATAACCACAGAAGTCCATAACCCCACATTGCTTGACGCCCGAATAAACTGAATTTAAAGCTGCAGGACAATTCAGTTAAACTAATTTTTCTAAAATAAAGTACTTTAATTTAGTAGTTACAAATGTAGTCACATTTTTCAAAAGCTTTCTGTTTTAAATCCAGCCTTTATTTTACTTGAAATAAGAGAAGATACTGTATTTATTATTAGAGTATGTATTATCTATAATTAATCCAGTTCAATTAGAAATCTGTAATAATAAATATTGTTTAGATGTTATTTAATTGAACTTTCTTTAATTTGACAGTCAGTTGTTGACTGCATACAGACGTTAATACAACTGTTGGCTACTTCAATACATTTGGCACAACATCATAGAGCACACGTTGGACATTATTGTGATGTTCCGGACCTTTGCATGAGGAAATTCTCTCTAACTGGACCTCGCTGGATTCTAGTTGAATACCCCTGCTTTACGCCATGCTGACGCACCACAGCAGACGGACATTGATCATGTTTACCCGCGTCGTCTTCATTAGCGTGCAGGTAGTGGCAGCCATTCAGATCAACGGTTCTGAGGATCCTGTGGTTGGAAGTCAATGAGCTTCAACAGATACTTAAAGAGAGAAACGACTCAATTCCTCTAATTTGCCTGCTTTCCTTTCTCTTTCAGTCCTGCCAAGCTTGCTCATTTGTCCTTGGATGTATTCCTCTAATCGGGGAGCCAGCATGCCTTCTGCCTAAGCTTGTACATGCACTCAGCAGCCAAGGCTCCACAGCCTGGCCTTGAACGACTTCCTGTGTGGGCCGGGTCATGAGGAGATGGATCCAATGCCAACGGCAACTCAATTACTGCTAACTCGTGTAAAGTCAGACAGTTTGGTTTTGACCTTAAAAGCTGTATATGTTTGAAATCAACATCTGCAGCACACACATGAGCTGATCTGACTGCTGACAGCGGTGTGAACAGGGCCGCTTGATCGCCTCATTATCACTGCGTTGAGACGAGGGCCCGACCAGAGCTCTCATTCCTCCTTGTAAAGCCCGTCCGTCTTTTGTGTTATCATCTATCTAATTGTCGATCTTGTCGATCACGCTTTCTTAACACAGATATCCCACTCAAGTGAGTTACATCTATAATAAGTGCGCGTGCAAGAGCAATTTGCACGGCGCTTTGATGATACAGAATGAGAAGCAGGCAAAAAACAAAAGAGGGTCAGTGTCAGTTCTGCATTGTTGTCTGTGTTGATTAGCGGAGGCGAGGTTAGCCGTTCTGAAGGAGCGCTTTCATCACAGCCTCGTCTAATCACATTTAATCAAATGCAAATGGTGAGAATAGGGAATCTTTAATTCAGAATAATGGGAACAAAGGGAGAGATGGTGGGGAAGCATAAGAGCTTGTTAGTTACCACCATCGGTTTGCTCTTCAGGCGGCTCCTCAGGGGGCTTCTTTTAATCTAGCATCGCCTTGGGCAACAGCTACCCAGCCCTAAAGCGTCCGAACCGGATGGAATTAAGCAAAATCAATGAGGCTTAATTCTGTTTGAGAAAAATTGACACGTTTTATTTTTCCTCTGTTACCGCAGCATCTTTGCGGGATGAAGTCATCACACGTTTCCTTTGTAGGCCTATTAAACAATTAGCCAACCAGAGGCTCTCCTGACTACGGCGATTTGAATAATGAATCGACTCTGGCGGCCAGATTCCTCCGGTTCCATCTCGCTGCCACGATGACGTGTGTTGTCACAATGTATTTTCCTAGTTTCCGTTACATGCTTCTACTTTACAGCGCTGCTCAGGGAGGAACACGTCTATCTCTGGGGCGAAGCAGTGTTTTCAGCTCTTCTCACCAACTCCACACAAGCTGAGTGTCTACAAGCGGCACTTGAGTCCATGCTTTTTTATTTATCACTGCTTTAAAAAAAAACATCCTTACGAAACTGCTAAATAGGATTAAAATTCATATATTCAGTCTGTTCGTTCCATTGATCACAATAGGGAGACAATTTACGTTTACTAGGTGAGTGACCCAGTTTCCAAGTTATACAAGGTTGTTGTTTCTCTTTTTATTCACACAACGCACTTGGAGGGATGCTGTGTCTGTTATCAGCAGGTGTCCATGAATGTCTTTTCAATAATTGTGTCAAGTGTTATCTCCCCGTTATGACAAAGCACTAAACAGTGATTTATCACCTAAATATAAATTCCATCCAGACATAATACTCCATTAAAGCTGAGAATGTTTTTCACAGGCAAGTACACGTATAAGGTGAGTCCATATTTTAATCAGGGCCTCACATGCAAATATTTGGAAGCCCGTTTCCGTCAAAAATAAATAAATAATAATAATTATGACTTTTTATCTCACAATTTCGACTTTCTATCTGATAATTATGACTTTCTATCTGATAATTATGACTTTTTATCTCATAATTATGACTTTCTATCTTATAATTATGACTTTTTATCTCATAATTTTGACTGATGTCGTCCTTTAGGATGGCCGATATTTATTTCAGGCAGGATGATGCTTATTTTCTCTTGTTGGTTTTTCAGTTACTGAACAGTACAAACAAAATGAGTTCCCTTTTCAAAAACATAGCGTTCTCCAAGGCAACAACTCACCACACCAAAAGTTGTTCAAAGTGTATTAATTGCTTTTCAAACATATTTAGCACTTTGAAAATACACTTGAACCACTCTTCACATCCGCATGAATTAGATCCACAGCACCGCCGCTATTCACAAAGAAGTCCACTAATAATAACAAGGTTCGCTAAAACAGTGTGGAGTTTTCATTAAAGCCACATTATAGCTGGTGTGTTTACTGCATACACTGAGCACACGCCAAGACAACATTATATAAAGTACATTAAAAAACATATTTTAACAATCAACACTTGAAATGATGAAGCTACTTATTGCAAATGGCAAGCTAGTACACAATGAAATCCATACTTTGGTGTATCATGTTTACCTCATTACTTGAGATTTAATTTGCTTTCTTTTTAAAGTGTACCAAAACACTGGTGACGAGTTTGATCTAGGATAATACATGACAACAATAAATATGAAGAAAAAACATGTAAATCATACCCTCTAAACTAAAAAGGCAATCTGGTTTGAATGGACTTCAAACACTATAACTAAGCTTGTTTACAAGATATTTAGCCAAAGACTAGAATTTGAAAGGCTGCTTTTTGAAGCGGCGTCTGGCGCAGTGCTGACTCGTCATAAAACACACCGGGGCTCCATTACATCACTTCCAGCAAACTTCACAGGGAACAATGAGGATCTCTTTTAACTCAACATCCTCTGCTCACACACTAACACACCGCCGTTGAATCCGCTCATCGTGAGCCGGTTTGTGCCTGCTGTCCCGCTCCTCCCCTGGAGAGCACACCTGGTGAACTCCATCTTTTAAAGAGCAATAGCAGACCACTGGACAGTGAGGACGTCTGAGGGTGTTGGATCTATTATCCTCACTTGTCCCCGACTCGGGCAGCTTGAAGTAGAGATGGACGGTTTATTGTGCTTGGGGAGATTTTGATATAGCTGCTAATCATTTAGCAATATATGTATAGTACATACATACAGGTATATGTATATATATATTCATTAGCGTCTTATCATTCATTTTGCCGTATTGCGCTCACCATTCATTCATTTCAAACCGTAACGTTAGCCTAGCTTCCAAGCCCAAACGGCGTGCCTATTGTTTTGCTTCCGGTTGAGCTACATCCGGCGTGGCGCTCGCGAGAAAAAAATTAATTAATTAAAATGCGTTAACGCCGTTAATAAAATTGACGGCGTTAAAATTGGTTTGCGTTAACGCCGTTAATAACTCGCTAATATGACAGCACTAATATATATATATATATATATATATATATATATATATAAATATTCAGTACTCTTTGCTCTCTTCGTACCTATTAACAGATTATTTGCATATTATTATATATGATAAGTAACAATACTGTACAGCTTTACTGTGTGAAGGAAGTGAAAATAAAGGCATGTGAGAGAAAGTATGAAAGTATAATGCGTATACACAGAAGGATGTATAGCGTATATTTGGCACTTCATACACATCTGACCATGCACAGTGTTCTCTCTCGTTCATAATTAATGCATTAGTAAACTCTTGAACTCAGCGAAGGAGAGACTTGTAGCGCTATCATACCACGTCACGTCCCAAAAAGCATATGATTTGTTATCATAATGTACATTTAATAATTCCTCTGCATACTTTTAATACTTCTTACCAGTAAACATCCCCTTCATGTCTTCCTTAAGCCTTTCATGTTTTAAAACGCATTAGCAACACCACACTCCAGAGATCAGCTCCTTAACCACAATCATTTTCATACACTGAATCCAAAGTGGGTTAACAACCAATTAGGAGCAGCAAATAGCTAAAGATCAAGGGAAATAGTTGCTGGGAACTTTGAGACCGCATCATCATCAAAAGACAAAAAAACAAAGGTGACAGGTCTGCGTGGATCAAATGAGCAGCGCATGAAACTGCAGATAGTCACAAAAGCTCAGCTGCCTCAGTATTCTATGTGCACCTCTGCAAACATCACACTTCCCAAAATAATCGGCTCCAACGGAATCAAAAATAGAAAAATCTTTTCTTTTCATCTCGGGGAAAAAAAAAATCTAAAGAATGAGATTTTGATTATAAGCCGGCGTGGCGTAACACTGTCCGCATTGAGGGAGCGCGTTTAAATGGCGGTCCGCTCCAGAGTCTCTCCTTGTAATGAGCGCTGAAAGAGATACGGCTAAATGAGGCCACAGAAGACCCACCGTTTGCTGGCTAATAAGCAGCCGAACATTAGTACGCGTGTGTAACCTCCCTGGGACGCACACCTCCGACAGGCTTGATCAGTTTTGATCCCGATGAAGACATATTATCTTTAGATATGCGACAAGCACCTGGAAACCCGTTTCCCAGGTATATTTCACTTTTATATTAGCGACAGGCACAAGTAGTGAATCTTCCAAAGGAAGATGTGACAGCTAATCCACAGAGACGAATGATCCTCATGAGCCTGACAGTTTGAGGTATTCGGCAATGTCGGCAGGTACAACTTGCTTACATCATTATGTGTGTATTGCAGTGTGTTTCCGCTCTCTGAGTCATCGATACGGAATGAATTCATTGATTAAAAATAAAGCGCAAAAATAAAATTAAAATAAAGCGCACAAGACATTTGTGGTGAGAAACCTTTTTTTTTTTGTTCCTCGTCGTCTTCTGTGCTCGGATCATTCTCTTCGTCTTCCCTCTAATGAAACGGTGCAAAAAAAAGAAAGATCCCCTGGAGAAATCTGGTCTCACGTGATGAGATGTGCGAAAAACAAATAGTCCGTAATGCCTTGCAGAACATGAGCACATTTCCCTGTTCTGGGAGCCTCAGAATGTGTGCAAATATTCTGCATTTCATATTTGTTTATTCTGCCTTCTGATGCCCCAGGAAATGGTAATCGCTGTTTGTATACGCATGTTTGGGTATTTTGATTCATGGTGATATTTCCTCTCCTCCATCCAAGGACAATTATCAAGCAGTATATGAGATAACAGTGTTTGCTAGCAGCAAAGGCATACTTTTGATTAAAAGAAAATAATGGGGAGATATTTTAAACACCTAAAGCTGTGCACAGACACAGTAGTTACTGATCCCCTCCCGGAGCGGAGGCTTCCCTCCGCGTGACTAATATCGCCGCTCTTCTTCTGTCTGCTTCCAAACACGAGACGCATCCAAGGTTGTTTTCTTTGAACGGTGCTCTTTATCCTTCAAAATCATATGCAACACAGAAGCTCATCAATTGATCAAAATTGTGTTGTTTTTACAAAAGATGGATCCGATTCTGATGGAATATTTACGGTCTGAAAAATGGAGAACAAAACAACACCATGTGTGTTCTTAATAATTGTGTAAATAAGCTTTTGTTGTGTTTCTTTTAGTCCTGAACAGAAAACAAGGCCCCACTAATCGCTGTGTTTAGCACCCAGACGCTGTTAAAGCAGGAGTAAATAATGCTGTACGCGTTTGTAAAGGTGCGTCATGCTGGGAAGAGGAACGTGTGCACCTGTTAGCGTAGCTGTTAGCGTAGCTGTTAGCACGAGCATTCACCAAGGACGCAGCACCAGGATCAGCTGTCAGTCATCATGACGACGGGTGAATGTCTTTGTTTCAATACGATTTCATTAATATCATATCGTTTAAAATAATTCCTCATCCAATAGAGTCACAGTCACTTTTGCTACAACATGGGCTTATTATTGGGTACCAAGCTGATTATTCCAAGTTGCACCATTCATGAAACATATTACAATTTAATCTAAGGGATCATATCATCTAAAAATGATATGGTTTCATTAATAGCAATAACCTGAACCATCGCACTGCCTTTTCCACCACAGAAACCTCAAGTGGCTGCGACACCCAGTGAGCTTGTTAACGTTGTACCAACCACAAGCTTTTAGTGAGCCTCTGGTGCCGAGGACGGCCGAGACCGGAGGCCCTTTGATTCTGTGTCTCACCACACCGACAACAATGGGGTGAAACAACGTTATGCATGCGGCGCCGGCTGCTCTGACATCTTTGCCGTAGTTGGAATGTGGAGAAAGTCGCGGCTTTAACTTTTTTCTTCAGAAACTTGTCAGGAACTGAACAATTGTCCTTGCTGTGCGCTCCTCTTGTTATCTGGAGCGGAGCAGGCGGTGGCTGGCTGCTGATCCCGGAGCTACGGTTCCAAGTCAGATGCCTCTGACTCCCCGGGAAGAAAGCGTTGCATCATTCTGGTTGTTGTTGGAGGCACAGACATCTATGATGCCATCTTCTCTTGTCTGGTCAGTGCAGCCTCCGTAACAACACGCGCTCACGTTGTAGGTCGCGCTGTACGCTCAGGGACAGCGCGGGCCTTGTGACTGCGCTGTTTAGAAGCATCTGTTAATCACTGCACCTCTTTGCTCAAACTGTACCACACAGCCACAGCCTCCTTCTGATGCCTTCATGCTCCTCTGCACATCTCCACGCTGTGTTCTCTGCTGCCCCATCGCAGTATTTACAGGAGGACGAGCCCACAGGCCTAATTGGCACGGTCAGTGATGGAGCATATGCACTTTCCAGTGGGAGCCCAACTGACAGGAGCCCTCGCTGACGACTGCCTACACAGTGTCCATATGTGGCAGACAGAAGGGCCCGGACGCACAGGGCCCTTCAACTAATGAAGCCAAGTCACCCGGCGTGTACCTCGGCCTTTTAGAGGACTTTCTCCAGAGTCCGGAGCCAGAGCACCGCCTCTCTCTCTCACACACACACACACACACACACACACACACACACACACAGAGGCCGCGAAGGAAGGAAAGCTCAGGGTTGTAAAAAGTGCTCCCTCACCTCCACCCTGGCGGGAATGCTGATTCACAAACACACAGCAGAGTGACTCAGAGATGCTGGAAACATAATTGCACCATTACCCCTTACCTTTACCCCATCTCTCTCTCTCTCTCTCTCTCTCTCTCTCTCTCTCTCACACACACACACACACACACACACACACACACACACACTTACACACATATAATTGCAAGATAAAAGGGTGTTGAAATGTTTTGGGAGAACATAAATAAGGGGAGGGGTGTTAACAGGGAAGTGAGGCGATGCAGAGAAAGAGAAGCTGCGTGGTGCGAGTGTGAATTCAGCCTCCAGCTGGGCAGCTAAATGGACTTAGTCAGTCATTAGCATGCAAAGGTCTAGTCCGGACATTTAAGGTTGTTCATTCCCCAGAATAAACCTCCTCACCCTCCTTCCTGAATCACTCCTGATGCCCGCTTTACTCCTCGTGGTTATTTCCCACAACACGCCTCAACAACACTCCAAAACCCCGCCGGCCGGACGGCCGCGCCTCACATTCCCAGTGTTGCTCGGGGCTGCAGATGTTAATAAGCGTGATTACAGGAGCCCCAACCTCGCAATGTAATACCACTACCCAAGGTGCACCTGTTCTGCTTGTACTCACCGGGAACCCCACTGTGGTGGAACTGTTCCACAAAGTCACACGAGTCATACAGCGGCCGGGCTGCAGCCGCGGTAACAGGCAGCAGCGGAGGTATCAAAAGGCAGCCGGGGCCAAGGGGGAACAGTTGGATATTGGCAGTGCACAGCAGGGCGCACGACTTCAAGGCAACAAGTACAAATTGTATGGACTGTGTTGTTTATTTCACTCCATGCACCGGGAACTATCTGCGTGCATCGCCTGCCTTGTACATACAGCCGCTTCCTCCCGATGGCAAAGATGGAGAGATGAGGCTGAGCGGCGCTTCACAAGCGATGCTTTATGTGAACAGATGTTTCTCCATTGGCAGCTTCTGTTCGCCCACGCCATAGCACCAGACCACTAGTTATCCACAATGCATATGGACTCATCAGAAAACTGTCAAAGTCACAGCAACATATCTCTGGAGAATGAAGCATCACTCATTTAGCCGAGCAAGAGAAGTAAGAGCAGTACACCACTTCTTCTTCTTCTTCTTCTTCTTCTTCTTCTTCTTCTTCTTCTTCTTCTTCTGAGTTTTATTCATTTCAAATTCACCTCCAGTCACAAAGTAAATAGATTGTGAGTTTCCATGCTGCTTTACCTCTGTTATGCTCGAAGCCAAATGTGATGTTTCTGCTTCTGTTTTTCCCCCAAGACTTTGGCTGACCCACTTTCCCTCATCCCGTGTACCTTGAGGGCGTTAAGGGCATAAGGAATATTTACAGTGGAGTTTTTAGAATCAATTTGATATAATAAAGTAATGAGTTTGAAACAATTAGCGGGGATCACATGGCACGATGTCATTGGAGCCTTCAGAAGCTGGTGGGGAAGAGAAACGCTGAACCCTCATCTTCACAGTGTTGTCACAAAGTCTACCTACGGGTACTAATAAAGTAACCAAACCAAAAAAAAGGTATAACTAGTCAAGGTATATAATGAGAGAAGCATTGTCATGGTTTTAAAAAGGCAGTGGAATGGCAGTTAGAGGTTCCACATGGCAGCTCTGCTTCCACAACCCACCCAGCGAACAAAAAACGCAGAGACACAACATCAGGATATTTTAAGAAGATGCATTTTTCCTTTGCTTTAAGGCTAATTTATCCTAAACATATCAGTTAGCTAAGGTAAACTAAGATAGTCTAAGCTAGCTGGTCAGTTTACCTTCCAACTACAGGTTCACACGTTGAAAATGATTCATGGGAAACCAACCCAAACCTGTTTGTGCATAGCAAGCTCCAGAGAAAGAGAGCCAAAATGGACCTGGGGACAGTTAGACCTCATCTGAATAGAGCGAGGCATCATTAGACCCGGAGAAGGAAAGGGAACGGCAGCAGCATGCTGACAAGCTGGGGCCAAACGCAGCAACACTTCTTTTCCTTCAATTTACAGTCCGTTCTCACATTTTTGACTCAATGGCTGGAAGATCGAAGCTGAGTGAGTTTGCTCAGATTTCTACAGATATGAAGTGTTATTCATGTTATATATATACAGGCAGTGTCGCAGCACTCGATATCGGTCTCGGTATTGATCTTTATCGACGTCACTAAACTGCCTGTGCATTGTCACATTTATTTGTATCATTGCTGTGGTTGCTCACAGAAAACCAAAGAGAATTCCTGCTGACGTTTCTCGTGGTACACTCATACATGCACACATGTGCAGTATATACGGCAGGAGAAGAGGTGAGAGAGGAGGAGTCTGCATTGATTAGATGTTTTCATGGGAATGTGGATCTTCCAGATCAGTTTGAGGAGTGCTTATGCTTTGCGTGTTCCACATGTCATCATACGTGTATCTTAGTGTGGGACTAGCACTGCTCGGGTCTTGACTTGGTCTCAACCCCTCAAAGTCTTGGGCTTTGGTGGTTGGTCGTATTTTTAACTGGAGCATCTGCAGAATGATTCCTTACCCAATATGTTATGATCCACTTGAAGTTAGGTATCCACCAGAGCAGCTTCAAGTGGGAAAGGTTCCACTCTGAAAAGAATCTTTTGCTCAGACTGCTCGTTTTATGAAAGGAACAAAGCCTTGGAACTTGTTGAAATCCCTTTTAAGGGAGCTAGCAAATAAATGAAGCTAATTTTGCAACAAACCTGTACTTGCGTCTCTTAAATGTAATGATGATCGTAACGTTTGCTCGCCGTATCCTGTCTTGCCTTTTCACCTAAATGTGTTTCCTAGTTTCATAAAAACCCAAATTATCATATGAACACTGTGACACTTGCATTGTATAGATGTGTTCAGTTTGTCTATGTATATTGCATCTGCCACAAACACATAACCATAAATAATAAATAATCTGTCAACCAGCTCCACTGAAGAGATAGCTAGATGTAAACATCAGAATGAATTCATGAAATAAACACAAATGTCATATTTCCATCATGATTTCATGAATATCTTCCACTGTTCGGGTGTGATTTACGCTTTTTTCAACAAAAAAAAAATGCACTTACTTATAACACTTTGTAGTTTGGCTCTCTTGAAGAAAATGTACTTTCTTGATTCGTGTTGTTCTGAGTTTGTACTCATGGTTGAATGCACTTATTGTAAACTTTATATAAAGGTCAGCTAAATGAAATGTAATGTTGTGCAATATTCACATGACAGTAGTGGATGGAAATGGACATTTAGATTTTCATTTGCAGATTTTCTGGAAACATTTGGATAGAACACTGACCGTGGTTTGCAGGAATGAACAATACCCACACGTTTATTTTTAATTGAGTAAAGACCTCTCCTTAGAAAATTAATGGTTTGGTCTGACAATGACTTTATAGGAGAACTACCTTGATGGATACAAGGGTCTGTTGCTGTTGGACAGCCGTTCGTCCATTCCGGCGTGAAACTGTTTAACTTGCCCACCAGACATGTGAGCGATGGGCCTGTGTATTGACTGTAATCCTTGTCTCGTTCTGCAGGTGATTTTGATGCTGACCAAACTCTTTGACTTCAACCTCAACAGTGTGACTGAGAGTTCATTATGGAGGTAAGCGTATCACACGACATGACATTCCTAGAAAAGCCCGGAGCAGTTAGGAGTTGGGCACGACAAATTGGTCAGAAGGGACGGTTTTATATATTTCTGATATTTCTATTCCTGTGGTGTGAACCGCTCCCAGCACCGCTCTCAGGAATAACGAATGCTAATGCAGGGATCTCATAATGGGAATTAAAGAAACATCCAAAGCTCGAGAAAGAGGCAACAGTCTAGAAGAGATCTTTCAAATGGCAAGTTTGAGTCGTCGAATGTCTTCAATCAGTTTAATGTCTGTGGGCACCAGGAAGCCCTCACATGAAAGCCACTAATCAACGTGACTGGAGCTTGCAAAGTTATCCAGTAAATTACCTTGACCAGCCTTGAACTCAGCATAGCCTCGCTTAGAGCGCCGTTTCTGACTCGATCCTGATGCACTGTAGCTGCATTAATGTCTTGAAGAAAGAAAGTCATAACAAAGAATATCTGCCCAAGTAATAATCATTATGATTGTTTTATGGTTGTCTATGAACTGTCATACCACAGACATGAACAGTTCGCTTTAGGGAAATATGTAGAACAAGAATGAATAAAGATTAGCGACATGAAGGACTGACTGTTCAGCCTCGGGGTGTTTAATCTCCCTCCATGTTTTAAACCAGAACAATTCTCAAACTTGCCGAAAATACATTAGATGTTTTTATGACTTCCATCTCTACAAATTCCTTGTAATAACTGACTGTAATTTATTGTCCCAATGAGGGAAAAAGCTATTTTCTGAGGGATGTTTACAAAATCAGATTGTATTGTCGTAATATGTGGCACCTCCAGTGAATGATATGTTTTTCAAATCAACCTTAAATACCAGTAAACCTGTTTAAATACTTGAGATGTGTGGCTCTGTGACCTTTTGAACAGAATGTTCTTGTTATGTGGACCGCTGTGCAAGATCAATGGAAATGTGTCTGAAAGCAGAAAAACGAAAGTTACGAAGGTAACTACGGTTCTATGAATCCTGGATGACCGCCAGAGGCAGTGTTTCACACTGGATATGTTCAATATCGCGCTTGCGCAGTTCGAGTAATTATAACAACAAAGTCACGTGTGTGACCTCGGGTGACCCCCAGCCGGGTATAACTTACCGCGTCATCCCGAGCTCGGTTCTGCGGAGTCTTCTCGCGAAATCACGAGATTCCGAGTGACCAAGAACTCTGGCGGTCATCCAGGATTCATAGAACCGTAGTTACCTTCGTAACTTTCGTTCTATTTCATCCTTACTGACCGCCAGAGGCAGTGTTTCACACTGGATGACTTATACCAACAAAGTCACGAGGAATCCCACAGGAACTACCTCATATGGCTCAAGCAGAGCAATTTGGGCCAAGAACCACACCCAGTGGATGAGGGGTGGCAACGTTCACTCAAGTCTCTGTTAGAAGTGCTGGGTAATGCCCCTAAGGCTGCAGCACATGTATCCTGCATGGGCACACCTCTCAAGGTTGCCCCTGATGTGGTGACAATCCTGGTAGAATGGATGTCCGAGCACGGCCGTCCGCTCTGTATGCACAGGCCCCGGTCCCCACTATTCAGTGGGACAGGCGCTGTTTCGAAAGGGCACAGCCCTTCTTAGGTCTCTCCTAGGACAACTAAACTGGCCCGACCGCCGTATGCATGCGGTGGCTTTGACCTAGGTTTCGAGGACCCGCACCGGGCACAGAAGCTCTGACTGTCAGCTGGATAGGCTGGTTGAGATACCAGCGTTTCCCCCCCCCTGGGGGAAAACGCTGCATTAGGCCACATCAGGCCTGTCTTGAGTTCCACCTCAGACAGGATTCGCTCACCAACAGGGCGTGTGGCTTGCCTACTCGCCTGCCGAAGTGATGGCAAGGAGGAGAAAAAAAGCAGTCCTTGCCGACAGACATCTCAGCCTCTGCCTCGGTTGCAAGAGGCGAACATAGGGCGTCCATTACGACGGACAAGTCCCCTGAGGAGCCTTCGGGGCGCTCGAAGGGTGCAGCCGCTACGCCCCGTCTAAGGAGAGGGACAACAGCCTGTGGCTCAGTACCCTGTCATTGTCGACCTCAGCATGCTGCCCTGAAATAGCAGCTATGTACCTCCTCAGGGTAGAGGGAGACTGACCCTCCTCTAGGAGGGACTGCAGAAACTCTAGTACAGTAGGCACGGGGCACTGTACTGTGCGGAGTCCTCGTCCTGTAGACGGGTAGATGGCGCTCTGGCCTTCAGAATAGTCCTCCTGACTGGCTCTGTGCAGCCGCTCGGCGGCCGCTCGGGCCCCTCGTTGACGGCGGCTGGGATCGGAATGCTAGATCCGACCACCTAGCTGCAATAGGAGGTTTCTCCTATGAGGGAGGTGCCATGGCGTCCCGCAGCAGAGTCTGCAACAGGGGAAACCAAGTCCTGGCTGGCCATAATGGGGCAACCAGCACTAGTCTGTGGCCCCCTTGAATAACACTGAGGAGCTTCCTTCGAAACAACCCAGGGGTCCGGAGTGTGAGGTGCCCAGTAGCTGCTTCCACCTGCCGCTGGGAGAAGTGACCTACAGGCGGCCCAAGGACCTCAGTCCCTGCCCCCCCTGCCCTTAAGGGCTCTTGGGGGGGGGGGGGGGCGGCGGCGGCGACCGTTAGTGCCCCGGTTCGAAGGTTGTCTGGGGGGCACGCACTGGAAGAGTCGCGTTTGGGAGCAGCTCTGCCTCTCAGCGAGACGCTGAGGCAACTGGTGGCTATTGGGATGAGCTGGGGGCCGACCTGGAGCCCCTGCTGCCATCTTGTAAGCCTGGGAAAGCAGGTCGGCTGCGACCCGACCTTGGGGGTCAAGGGTACCCGACCGCTGGCCTCAAATGTGCGAGACGCAATAGTCGGCTCAATGGCTGGCCTCAAGGCCCCCTTTTTGCCGCGTCCTCTATGGATGCCAGGGTTTGGCCATCTGCCGTAAGAGATGGGAGAGCGCACCTCTGGTGTCTCCCCCGCATGCATGCAGCTCCCTCAGAGGGAGGGACAGAAAAGGTGGCAGGGGTGGGAATGTGCCTGAAGAAGGCATTGCAGCGCCCTGCGGATGACAGACCCCTAGAGTCGTCGACTGCTCCCGCCGAAGGGGTATGGCCCGAGGAACGGGAACTAGGCCCAGAAGCATGGGAGGGCCGCTCGCCACTGTACTCAGTAAAGAAATTGGCGGACACTGCCAGTGACATAATGTCCTTCTCTGGGACCGGCTCAGCCGCGGATGGGTCTGATGCCTCAGTCCTCTCCGCACTATGTCGGAAGGCGAGAGACCCTCCCCCGGGCTCGAGGCCAAGGGTCATGGACGTCTTTAGGCTGGAGAGGAGCCGCACAGGTCCCACAGCCGGCAAGGTTAAACCTAAGCCTGAGTCTGAGGGGACCCTGCCCCGCTAATCGATGTGGATTACGAAGTCCGTCTGAGCGGGGCGCTCTGCTGACTGCTAGAGAAGGGGCAGGGAACAGTAAGAGATAGGGAGTGAGGACACTCTCCTCCCTAGTATTGTAGCGGTAATTACCGGTGTCCTAGCAGTAAGCCAAGCGAGAACACTCTGCTACTGTTGAAACAAGTCCTGTGGAAACAGGTCAGACACAGTCCGTCTAGCGTGAAGGGAGCGCTTCTATCTCTTCATAAAGCGCTCTCTGCTAGTACGGCTCTCTTCGCTAGTGCGGTAGCTGTGATTCCTGGCCTACCGGTAAGCCTCAGCGGGAGCACTGTGCTACTGTGGAAACAGGCCGGCACAGTCTGTCTAGGAGAGGGGAGCGCAGCGCTCTCTTCACTAGTCCAGTAGCTGTGATCATCGGTGTCCTACCAGTAAGCTTCAGCGAGAGCACTGGGCTAGTGGGGAACCGGTCATGTGGCAACAGGCCAGGCACAGTCTGTCTAGCGAGAGCACTCTCTTCACTAGTACAGTAGATGTGATTCCTGCTGTCCTCTGTGGAGACTGGTCCTGTGGCAACAGGACAGGCACAGTCTGTTTAGTGGGAGGGTGCGAGGGCACCCTCCTCACCAGTACAGTCGCTGTGGCTCCTGGCGTCCTAGCAGTCAGCTACAGCGGGAGCACTGTGCTACTGTGGAGGCCGGTCCCTCTGCGACAGGACAGGCACAGCCTGACTTAGTTAGGGGGAGCGAGGGCACTCTCTTCACCAGTACAGTAGCTGTGGCTCCTAGCGTCCTAGCAGTCAGCTACAGCGGGAGCACTGAGCTACTGTGGAAGCCGGTCCTGTGGCGAGAGGACGGCACAGCCCGACTTAGTTAGGGGGAGCAAGAACACTCTCTTCACCAGTACGGCAACTGTGATTCCTGGCGTCCTAGCAGTCAGCTACAGCGCCTAAGCGCTGTGCTACTGTGGAGGCCGGTCCTGTGGCGACGGGACAGGCACAGGCTGACTTAGTTAGGGGGAGCGAGAACACTCTCCTCACCAGTACAGTAGCTGTGACTCTTGGCGTCCTAGCAGTCAGCTACAGCGGGCTAGCGCTGCACTACTGTGGAGGCTGGTCCTGTGGCGACAGGACGGGCACAGTCTGTCTAGTGGGGGGGAGCGAGGGCACTCTCCCCACCAGTACAGTAGCTGTGGTCATTGGTGTCCTAGCGGTAAGCTACAACGGGAGCACTGCGCTACTGTGGAGACCAGTCCTTTGGAAACGGGTCAGACACGGTCTGTCCAGTGAGAGGGGAGCAAGGAAACTCTCCTCCCTTAGTAGCGTAGCTGTGACTATAGTAGCTGTGCTAGTATAGTAGCTGTGATCATTGGTGTCCTAGCAGTAGCTTCAGTGAGAGCACTGTACTGCTGTGGAGACCAGTCCTGTGGAAACAGGTCAGACATGGTCTGTCTAGTGAGAGGGGAGCACGTCTAGGAAACTCTCCTCACTAGTAGCTATGGCTAGTCTAGTAGCTTCATATGTGACGAGTTGGGGATGAGAACATAGGACCCTTTGTCATGCTGCCATTATGTGCCATTTACATCTTGGGAACATTGGAATGACCCTGTTTTGCCCAGCTGCCAATATTTATGCAAATCTAGGTCACATAGCTCAAACAGAGAAGAGTAGCATCACTCTTTTAATCCCACACAAGCAAAAATATGCAATTTAACAAAGATGTTTTGTTCCAGGGGAAAAAAAAGTCTCACTGCTAGTTTATCAGAGAGATGCTTTTTGCTTTTTTGTTATTCAGAAGGGATTGTACCTGGTCATGAACATGTTATCACGATTTTAGCAACATGAAAGCAGCAGGACGACGCAATAAAGCTCTCCAAATTGGCAGAGCAGAAAACTGAACTGAGCTGTTTAACAAGTTGAGGAAAACAGGTATGTCCAACAGTTGGATTATCGCCAATGTTAAATTGTTTGGAAAATGGGAAATAGCGCATTATGTCGCAATTGTAAAACATTTTCTGTTTTTTCTTCTGTTCAAAGTAGTTTTTGTCCCATCATTTCCCACCTAAAAGGCCATTAAACGTAGCATTATGAGTGCTCTTACCCCATGCAGACACAAGTGAGGCTCCAGCTCTGTCTCTGATGAAAGTCCTACATTACCCCTGCTACTGCTGTTTCATTCAAGTTATTATAAATATGATGCCATGAGAAAAAAGAGATTCTAGTGATGGATGGATGATTAAAGGTGCATGATGAAAAGTAGACAGATTGACAGAAACAGACGAGCGAACAGATGAGGTACATTTTGAGAGAAGAGAGAGAACATTCACAGCCATGAAGATAGACGGAGCAGCAAAGCAACTGATAATTGCAATTACGATAACCAATTGGTCCGCCAGAAATCCAACTCTCCTCAGGCGGTGTTTAAAGTTAAACTAGGTATATCTGCCTGTTGTGGCCCCAAATAGCAGCATGAGGTAACAGCTTGAAATGTTTATATCTAGAAATCATGTGGCGCAATGTGAGCATGCACACGTCTGTCACCCTGTCTGTCATCGCTTTACGCCAAAGGACAAACAAAACATCTCACATTGGTAAGCTTTGGTACAAGTGTGTTTCTCAGCTTTCACAACATTTATTTACAAGTTCATAGTCACTTGTGTTTCTACAGCAACCTAACACGAAAACCTGAACTGACTGTCAGGGGGCTTTCACAAGCCATGGTCCGACTGGCTAGTCCCAATCAATGAGTGAAATTGATCCGTTTGGTTTATTTTTGATTTAGTCAGCTTCGGTTTCAGTGCAGACCTGACAACATATTAATATATTTTCTGAGAGATGTGAAATAAGAAGGAAGGCCAAAGCTTTTTCTCCTTAGCTCTGCACTGGTCTACTGTGCGCACACTTCCTGCAATTTGGTCAAATGAGGTTCTAATTGCAGTCAAACCACAGGGGTTTGCTTGAAAATGGTCTCAGACCTCCTCTGGCAAACCGCATCTGACCGATTGTTTTAGTCAACAATCCAAAACAAATAGATCCATATGTAGACTGCCAAATTTGAGAACCGAACTATGGCTTTATATTTGCTTTGCTTCATCCTTAAGTAGCTTTTTAGGCAAAAGCAAAACCGTTGGAAACAACAAGACCCAACGCTCGCCCAACGCTTTCTGCAACAAAACAGTCCAAACCTGACAACCAAGTTTTAGGTTGGGTAGCAGATTCCCAAAGGTATACTCAGACTGAAGTATATTATAGGTGGTTAAGTTACATGCAAAGAATGAAAATGCAATAAAATGCACACATACAATTAAATCTGCCAGCTTGATGAGGAAACACAAGTGAAAGAAGTGTAACTAGAAACTCTTCGATTAACTCTTGGAACACTGAGGTCATTTTCAGTCGATTTTCTCGATTTGACATAATTTCTTAAATTCACCTTTTAAAGGCACTTGCATATAAGCTACATACCCATGTAAATTGCAGAACAATCTCAGCTATCTATATAACGAGGCACCATTGTCATAAGGCAAAAGTGTAAAGACAAAATATGACTCTAAAGCTGAAAATGGAATCTTGATTTTTGGAAATTTTTCATATCGCTTGTGAAAGCATAACTAAACTCAGGTGGTATATAGGTTTTGGTGATGGAAATTGGTTTACCAAAGATGTTAGGTTCACAAAAGCAGTGATATATATACATCAAATGGTAGATACATGTAAATAAATGTCTAAAACTGAAAAATGTATTATCGTTTTTTTTGTAGAAATATGGTCTTTCACACCTTTCACCAAAATGATAAAAATGGGACTGAGAAATCCGGGTCCCTTCCCCCCTTTCCACCTCCTATACTTCCTGCTCGGACCCCACCCACCTTAATTTTGATCTCATCTACACACCTGTAAAGTTCCGTCTTGCCAACCCGGGCTCACATTGGGGAGATGGAAGTGCTTCTGTCACGGCTGGTAATAAATTACGTTCCTGGGGAGTTATGAAATCTATAGTAGTCGTTTCATAAACACACATCGTGACATTGTGGGATGCTCTTCCTCTTCGTCTTCACCGTCTTAAAGGACACTCTTGTCAGCAGGCTAACTTTGAGAGTTAGCCTGCTGCTCAGCAGAAACACTCTCTGAGCTTGTTGAGAGTTTCCTATCTCAAGCAGCTCCAAAGAGTGACCTCATGTTAACGATCCCGAGATGCATGCAGCTCTCATCCCCGAAAACATGATTAATCAAACCCTCACGGAAAATGTAAAAGCTGTGTAGTTGCTGCCTATCAATGTATAGTAGAACCTGTAAATTATAATTGAAACTGTATCTAATAAACCTGTTAATAAGTGGACATAGAAATCATTTTAATCCATCTCAGATAAAGTAGAAAGGGATATTAGACTTTTTGATTGTCCTCCTAGCAGATCCAGAATTAATTTTCCTCATATCAATGTAATATGACTGATACCCTTATTGTGTCCTCGTACAATAGTTCAGTTTCTTGTTGGATTCAACGTGTGGTCAGTGAGCAGCATTGGCTCACCTGCGGCCCCTGTGAAGCCAACATCCGCTCAACAGATGAAATCACAGCAGTGCGGTCACTCAGAGCTCTTTACACCCACACATAACCACTGAGCAGCCTTCCAAAGGCCAGCAGCAAGGCGGACAAGTTTCACTCCAAATCATCGTCCTTGAGAAACTGTCATTTTCCATTAAATGTAACTACCATCATCTCGAGGGGCTTTCATCTGCTGGGGTCGGACTGTTTTATCGGTTCGTGTTGAAAGTTGCTGTGACACTAAAAATAAGTCATTAGCCCATAAATCAAGTGATTCTGTGACAGGGGCCTCCGAGGAGCAGATCAATAACCTGATGACGTCATACTCGACTGATCCAACAGAATATGCCCGGTTGCAACGTATGGAACTAGCCCGCAATAAATATAACACCAGGTTATGGGGGTAAACAGCTCCATGCATCATTTTCAATCCAACCTCTTTGGAAAAACGTGTATTTTAACGTAAATCTATTTAAATTATGCAAATTATAAGATTATGTTATTCCAATGTGATATATTACAGAAGATGACTGAAGTAAATGACTTGGGTGAAATCTCTAAGGGCGGGTAAATGAGGCGAAATTGCCAGTGCGCCATGAATATTTTCGTATTTTCATGGCTGTAAACTTCAAGCGTGAAGCTCAGTAAACTCCTTCAGAACCCTTCAAACAAGGACTTTAGTCTGGATTTAACAGCTACCCGGAGAGAAGGTGGAGAGAGAGAAAACATCAGTCGATGAGAGTGATTGCTTCATTTGAAGTCGCACAAGGCATTCTACGGTGTCATTGCTGCATTTTTAAGATTTGCATGCTTTGGACACAATCTTCATGTGGAATTAGAATAGCTTGTTGAGCTGATTGAGCCTCAGACCGCTCAAAACAAATTAGACCTGCCAGCTCAGATAAGTCGTTTTAAACTTTCTGAGACAGTCTGAGATGCTGAATTTCAACCAAACACAAATTTTGCATTAGCGCTTTGACCAACATTTGAATATTTCAGCAGTCGTTCAAAGCTGGTCTTGGTTTATAGTCATAGACGTAAGCTGAAAGGAGTTCACTTATGTATTAGGATAAAAGAGGCATGTGGCAAAGAGAGAGAGAGACGTGACACAGTATCCTCAATTTCATCCTAATCACACCTTCTCAAAGTGTTTTATTTATTATTAATGTCTATTTTAAAATGAATAAATGTCCACACACAAGATTTACATTAATTTAGAAACGCATCTATTGAATCAGTTTAAACACAGAAAACCTTTGAACTGCATGAATTTACACCCACAGAAAACTTAAAAAAAAACAATTTAGTTTATGCAGATTAATGAGTGATTGTTAGCAGTATCTGTCATCCACAGCTGCTTTTAAGACTCACTTATTTAAGCGGTGATCTGAAGGCAGCACCACAGACATGTGTTCTGTATCTGTAGCCTCTCCGTTGAAGACATACATTCATGCACAATGATCCAATAAATCATTGGACCATCAGCTCCAGGCCATTCTATTGTCGGAATAGTGACATGACATCCACAAAGCTATTGTCTTTCTAGCACCTTTGGCAAATATATTTTGACATAATTCTACGTAAAATATTGTAATGATTCATTACATATATTTCACTAATAGACTGTAAAAACATGGACGTAGTCTACGTGAAGTTACCTATGGATTTCTAAAGTGAACACCTCAAGCCGTCGCCATCTTGTCAGTGACGACACCGCCTCACTCTAAAGATTACATTACATTACATTACATGTCATTTAGCTGACGCTTTTATCCAAAGCGACTTACAATAGTGCATTCAATCATGAGTACAAACTCAGAAAAACAACAATCAATAATCAATAAAGTGCAGTTTCTTCACTAGAGTTAAATTTCGAAAATTACAGAAAATTACCAAGTGCTATAAATAAGAGACATCAAGTGCTACTAGAGTGCTAGTACAGTGCTACCTTCCTTATTCAAGGTGTAGTCGAAAGAGATGCGTTTTTAGTTTTCGGCGGAAGATGTAGAGACTTTCTGCTGTCCTGATGTCAATGGGGAGCTCATTCCACCATTGAGGAGCCAGGACAGCAAACAGTCGTGACTTTGTTGAGTGTTTAGCTTGTAGTGACGGAGCTACAAGTCGTTTAGCAGAAGCCGAGCGGAGTGCCCGAGCTGGGGTGTACGGTGTTACCATGTCCTGTATATAGATAGGACCCGATCTGTTCGTGGCACGATACGTAAGTACCAATGTTTTGAAGCGGATGCGGGCGACCACCGGTAGCCAGTGGAGTGTGCGGAGGAGCGGGGTAGTGTGGGTGAATTTCGGGAGGTTGAAGACCAGTCGAGCTGCTGCATTCTGGATGAGCTGTAAAGGTCGAATGGCGTTAGCGGGTAGACCTGCCAGGAGGGAGTTACAGTAGTCAAGTCGCGAGATGATCAGAGCCTGGACCAGAACCTGTGTCGCCTTCTGGGTGAGAAGGGGACGTATCCTCCTGATGTTGTACAACATGTACCTACAGGAACGCGTTGTTGCGGTAATGTTGGCAGTCAGGGAGATTGGCAAAGATTGGCAAAGCGGTGCGTCGTTGGTGGAGCTGAGGCGACGGGTAAAGCAGCCAGCAGCCAGTGACATGAGACACACCCACCTGTCAGTCAAAGAGGGCACGCCCTATGATTATGCCTAACTTTAAGCCTTACAACTATTTAAACGGGTAAGTTATACAACGATCCCCCCTCCGTAGAGTTATCAATAACGGCGATATTATAAAGATATAGCTATAGAGATTAAAACCTTTCTTGTTTGGTTTGGTTTAAAGCAGGTGGGCAACAAGATGTTTCTCTTCACTTCCCATGCGGTTCAAGATAATCCTCATTGTTCATGGTGATGTTTAAAAAGTCAATCAAATTGCAGCTGGGCCCAGATAACTTTCATTGTCAAAGGCTTCGGATAGGCCTATTGTGTCACGATCTTGGTTGAGGTTTAGTTTGTTTCCTGTTTTATTTTGAAGTTGCTTCCTGTGCACTTCCTGGATCACCTGTGTTGTGTCGTCTCGTCAGCCCTGCTCTGTTCCTTGTGTTTCAGTGTCCTCATGCAACCCTGTCTCCTAAAAATTACGTTCCCCCAGAACTAATATGCATTCCCAATTACGTTTGATCAGAAACGTATCTTCTCCCTGATTATGTTTGTGTTTGACGTATTACAAATACATTTTCTGACCACATCCAAACATCTTAACTGTACTGGTCATACAGAAATGTTGTAATATGTCAAACACAACGTACTGGTACAGTTAATATGTGTGATGTGGTCAGAAATGTTCTGAACACATCCATATCAGTTAGTATTTTGAAAACCGGATGTTGTGTCCCGTGGCTGTTTCCGCCCGTTTGAATATTTTTTACGTCAGATTCTGCTGCAGCTGATTTGACCACAGAGCTGCGAGTGTCTGCTGATGACTGCAGTGGTTTACTGCACTAGATGGGGTTTATCATACACTTTGGGTTGCATTCACAAACAACCCAACTCAGAGAAGACCGGAGCCGGAGCCGATGCGACAGAGGCTGTTACCGCCGGCCCCGGTGCAAGCGGTCTGAAGACCGGCTCCCGGTGCTCCCGGTGCTCCCGGTGCGGCCGGCCTATACCGTCCTCACCCCGCCCCTCTTCGCTTGCCGCTACTGAGGGAATCCTTTTTTTTTCCTTCCGCAGAGTTTAGAAATTAAAATATGCTTAAATAAAGCAAGAAAACAATAACACAAACACACAATTAGAAACGTATTTGTAATACGTCAACCACAAACATAAAAACAATTAAAAAAAATACGTGTTTAATCAACGTATCCGTGTATAATCAACGTATTTGTAATACGTCAAACACAAACATAATCAGGGAGGAGATACGTTTCTGATCAAACGTAATTGGGAATGCGTATTAGTTCTGGGGGAACGTAATTTTTAGGACACAGGGTTGCCTCATGTCTGCTCCCTGTGTCTTGTTGTCTGATTAGTTTATTCTCTATTCATAGCCCTGTCTTCTGTCTGTTGGTTCGTCTGCTACGTTTCCCTCGTGCAGTTGTCCCTTTAAAAACAAAAATTATTTTTAATTCTAGTTGCTCCCTTCTGGACTCACCTGCCATGTAGGTTTTGTTTGGGACGTCTCTTCATGAAAATCCCCATTAATTATCCGTCTGCTCCCCTTGCCTGTCTGGCTTTGGGTCCATCCTCAGTCTGTTCTTCAGACCGTGACATATTGTTGTTTGTCCACTGTGAGCTGCACCAGGAGGGGTGTCCAGCATGAAACCTATGTCAAATCCAATGATGTGGATCATAAAATCTGATTTCCACACCGGGTCAGTTGAGGCCTTACCAACTAGGGGGTTGGCTTTGAGGATGGTTTATGTCCTATTAATTCAGAATGGTAACACTTTATAATAACTGTACGCTATGAAGCAGTTAAGCGAAGCATTTTTCCACACTTTATAAATGATGGATTCACTATTTGTAAATGAAGCATTATATAATGCTTCATAGCGTGCAGTTATTATGAAGTGTTACCGAGCCAGAGGACCAGAGAGAGACTTCTCTAGAGTCTAGACCACTGCTGCCTCCAACATGACCAAATATTACTGAGATAAACACAAATAAACGGTAACGCCGCTTCATAATAACTGCACGCTATGAAGCATTGTATAACACTTCATTTACAAATGGTGAATCCATCATTTATAAAGTGTGGAACAACGCTTTATAAAGTATGAATTAAGTGTTTACTCATACATAACTAATGCTTCATAGCGTGCAGTTATTATAAAGTGTTACCTTCAAAGTTAATACATGTTCTAGGTTTAAGTTTAAGAACTATATTTTGGAATTAGTCTTTACATTTTTGTATAATTTGTGCGATTGCATTGCAATTAGTAAATCAGACTTTAAGTTGTATGGAATCACACTGATGATGGACATCTGGAGGCAACAACTGTGTGTTGTTCTTGAGCGTTAAAACACAACAACACCACACAGTGACCATAATGATGTGGCCGTGTTGCTGCGTTGAGCACAACAGGGGCTTCATTACGTCAGCGCTCTCTCCGCTCTCTCACGGAAATCTCAAGGGTGACTTTTAATTGCAACAAGTAATTCATCAAGTGTTCATCCAACCTTTCTGATTACATTTCAGGTCAACTGACTACGGAGCAACATACCAGAAGCTGAATGACAAAGTGGGATCCAAGACAATACTCAGTTATTTGTACGTGAGTCCCAACAACAAGAGAAAGGTATTGTTCTACTTTTTATTTCCTTCCTTTTGAATTTAACAGCTGTCTTGATTGTTTGTTACTTTTGTTTTCTTCTTCACGGTTAGTCTGAAACTCAATGTGCAAAATCAAATACAGGCATTACTCATGGTTTGATGTTGCTGTCTCTCCTCTGTCAATCTCTGCAATGTCAGTGAGATGTATTGAACACAAAGACTGTACATAAGAACTGGACGTGGTTCATGGATCAGCTGATTCCCTTCTATTGGCACATGCTCGTACACGGCAACTATTTAAGCTGCTTTAGTCAGCCTGGCCTTGTTGCTTCCTCTGACCCGCCTGAACCCGCCTGAACCCCAGCTCCTCCTCCTCCTGCTGTGTAGGACTTAATGTTATTATGTTGTCACTCATGCTGTGTTCACACCAAAAGAGTTGCGAATTTTCGCAATGCTTTTTCGCCTGAGTTTACTCGCTCGACTTTATGTGGTTAATTCACTTTTTCGCAACCATTCGCTGCGGAAAGGGGGCGGGGCTTATCTCCGTGTCTGTGAAAACGTTTACTATTTCCACCATTCATCATTGAAATAACCTCTAGTTGTGCTTTATACTTGTTGAGGAAGTCCCACACACGTGGGAACATCAAACGCCCCCGTGTCTGGGTTCATAATATTATCCGTAGTCGCACACAGCTCCGACTCCTCCAGGACGAGTGTCTGAATGAAGCCGCTTCCAGCGCTCCTTCAGCGGACCCACAGTTTGATTCAGTGACGGCAGGACGGCGGTGATGCCGGGCGGAGCTTCTCAACGCCGATTGGCTTTCGCAACTCCGCGTCGGGCAAATTATTCGCTGGAGTTGAACTATTTCAACGGCAGCGCAAAGGCGGAAAAGCAGATTTGCGAATTTGCGAATATTCGCAACGCCATTTCGCCTCTAGCCTGGCGAAAAATTTGCTTTTCCGCAACCATTCGTGTCTGTGCATTGACTTAACATGTAATCTACTAGCGCGAATATTTCGTAACTCTTTTGGTGTGAACACAGCATTAGGCCAGCTCTGTTCTGTACCCTCTGGGGCTCTTTGATGCTGCTCTTCCTGCCTCGGGCTTTTTACATCAGCTCATGCTTGCGGAACAGAGATATATCGCCAAATATAATTGACTGCAACTAGAAATGAAAGTTTTCTTTTGACTAAAGTGGTCCTGACTCAATTACAATGTTTATTGAGGTAATAAATCAGTTGAGAAGTAGGGTCATTATCTCACAGACTTCTATAGAATCAGACATTTGCAAGAATGCAAGTTTCAGTCACTTCACTCTCCTGACCTGGAGGTTGCTGCCTGATTGAGCAGCACTTCATTTATTAACCCACCTAGACATTTAGCTGGGAGCAAAAATAAATACATACTCTCCAATTTCTAAAATTAATAGCTTGGCTATTGTCTCCCTTTTTCTTCCCATCTTTCCGGGACTACATCAATTACAAGCAAGGGGAAACAGGCAGGGATGGGTTCATATTCCAGCCATTCCTTTTGGCCGCGCCTCTGTATTTTTCTGGGTTTGGGTCAATTCCTGGTTAGAAGCATCCGGCTCGGTTCACTCCATAGTTTCACCTTTCTCCTCTTACACCACTCTAATCAGGAGGGGTCATTTTCTCTGAGTTAATTATTGTCTAATAATGAAGATGAATTGCAGCGCCACCTCAGATCAAAATGCTGGCTGGCCCACCTGATCCAGTTAGGTGGTCTGTCGGTGATTGGGACGTCCCTGAGGTCAGGTAAAGGTGACGAGCCCGCCGATTAGACAGAGTAAGTGAGTTGCGCCTGAACATAGGCTACACAGGGAGGATTTACACACATACAAATCACGGATACACACAGCAATAAAGAGGAGAAACACAAGAATAAAAACACAGCAGTGAAGCGATAGTTAAAGAAGTGATGGATACAGAATTGCCTCATAATAGAGAAGACGCTAATAGAGGCTGTGCAAATGTGAGGGGATTAAAAAGTAATCAAAACATACAAACAATGCAAGAGTAAGTATCTACATGAATAGTATGAAATGCAAATTGAATATATATATATTTTTATATATATATATATATATATATGAACAAATGCATATGCAGATTAGCATTATAGCCTGTGACTTACAATAGAAGCCAAAGTGGTTTAAAAAGTGCAACAACAAAAATACAAAAGTAAGATAAATATATGTGCGAAATATACAGACAAATATGCATTTTGCTATAAAAGATAAAATGCCTTGAGCACCAAACCTTTTGTACTGAATCATAGGTTCATACATAGATGCAGATTATTATATATACGGAGAATTAAGCAAAATGTGGGTTCTCAGGGAGAGACTTGTTTTCCCTACTGGCCAAAGCATGACCCGCCTCCTCTGCCTCTTAATACTCACTGCCTTCGTTGGTTGGGTTGGTTAGGTTTAGGCACTCATCATGATTAGTCAGGGTTAGGTTGAGAATATCAAGGTAAACCAATCAGAGACCGTGTAGGGCGGGTCATGCCTTGGCCGTCATTCGGTTCGTTGCGCAGGGAGTGTGTATTTTTGACGCAATGGGCCATTACAACTATGGACCTCTTTTGTTTTTGTAATTGGGTTTTCCCATTTGCAACGGCCATCAGAACAATGGCTTGGCACCCAATCACCAACACTAAGCCCAGGGAGTGAGTTACTGTCCCAAGTGAGGGAGTTCAAGTATCTTGGGGTCTTGCTCGTGAAAGAGGGTAAATGAAGCATGGCGTCAACATATGGATAGGTGCGGCATCTGCAGTTATGCATTCCAAACATGGTAACACATGTTGGGTGTCTGAAACAATGAGATCACAGGTAAAAGTGACCTTAATGATGGGTTGGCCCAGCAACTCCCATTGCAACCAAGTTTGTGTACAACATGTAGATTGGATCTGACGTGACCTGAGACGAATCAAGACTGACAATACAAGCTGCATATTTAGTTAGGAAATCTGAATCTTATTGACCAAAATGTTAAGTTGTGTTGGAACTTGTGCCTGTGACTGTAAGAGTATCGCAATTTAGACAAGAGGAAGCCATGCGGGCCACTGAGTTGTCCATTGTTAGTTGGCGTTCAGACCCAACTATCAAAGGCAAGGGTGTATTGTTGTGTACTGTGGTGCATTGTTCAGTTACAGGTGAGACAATGAAATATGAACCAGGAAGTTTAGTTGGAGTAACAGATATATGAGGCCCCACTAGAATAAATAAAGTCAGTGTGAATGCAGTCTTAGCCAACCCTGAACTGAATTTATTATAAAGAAATTATTGCCACAGAAAAAATGAATTCCCCTGTCCATAAAGAGGACTTCCTAATGCTGAATTGAACCTGAATGGATGAATGGCATGATTAAAAGCCGGTGAGTTTTTAATCATCTGGTTTTGAGTTGGATGAGGTGACAGAGGCAAGGTACTTATGCAGGCTAAAACAAATTACAGGCAGCACATTAATAAATGATGAGTGTTAAAAAAAAATTCTGCGCTGAGGTCCATTTGGATCCATTTAGTCTGGTTTCATTACAGCCCTGGGCCATTAGGGTTTTTGAGCATTTATGTTTTGTTTTTGTCTTTTATCCATGTCCATTTTTTTTTATATAAGGGGGTAATGGGTCCAAACATCTTCGTCATTTTCATCTGTCATCCCTTTCTTGTTAATCAGTGGGCCACGTTGACAAAAAGGTAATAATTCAACTTGATTAAAACACCACATCAATATTTAAATATTTAGCAGATCTGTAATTTAAGTGAACATTCAGCAAATTTAAATTGTCAATGTTCACACGCCCTCTCTGGGTCTCATTCTCTCTCACATGCAGAGTATCCCTATGTGGCCAACGCTTGACATTTGTAAACATATAAACAAGACTAAAGGTCTACAGCTACACCAGCGGCCCCATGAGGATAGAATAATTACATGCAATGGTGGATGGATGAAAAATAGTGCGGTAACTTTGCTTTAAAAAGAAGTCATGCTGGCGTGTAGGGACCTGGATTATTAAAGAGTGTGGTATTGATAACCTCCGTCGTTAGCTGTCCTTTTATCTGTACTTTTTAACATGCTTGTGTCATTTATTATCACACTGCAATATCTCCTCTGCTTTTTCTGTCAGGTTGAGTTCCTCCAACTATTGTTACACACATACACACACACACGCACACGCACACACACACACACACACACACACACACACACACACACACACACACACACACAATCAGCGAGCAGAGAGGCCATGGTGGAGGCCGTGAAGTGAACCAGGTGAAGAGATCAATTATTACGACACTAACTACACTCGCTACTGTTACAATACAATATGATGAAACATCAGTGAGTAAAAACACAATACCTTTTCAATATAGCTGATTAACAAACATGATCATGTAAACAAAAGTGAAACCTATTTCAATCTGGTCTCTCCACAGTTTCCCGTCCACCATGGACGACTATGTTTACACAAGCACAGGATGCTAGCTCGAGAGCTGTCTGTCTGTCTTATTGTTTAGCTTATTATTATTGTAAACGTCTCTTCTGGCTGAGACAAAGCAGCCCTCCTGCCTCTATCAGATATAGTATATGTATCATGACTTTGATGTTTTAAATATTTCTGTTGCTGCTCCAGCAGCTCTCTAGCGTTTAGTTTTATAAAAAAAAATAGTAATACATTCTAATCCTGTACCTTTAAACAGAAACAAAATAATAAGAGGAGGAGTATCAATACAATCCTCTGGATCCCCATTGTGTGAGAGCAGCAGGGAAAAGGCTGTTCCCTAAATCAAATGTTTATCCTCAGAACGGTGTTCATGTTTTACTCTCAAGTTAGTCCATCTCTAAACGCTTCAACTTAACTAGAGACGGAAGACAATCTCCCTGCTTTCTGTTGTTAAAACTGTGTGAAACAATTATAGAGTTAAATGGACGAGAGACTGTTTTGTTATGTTTTGAATCCAAAAGAGCTTTATGCTATTCTGGTGTTTTCAGCTGTGAAACAGAACATGTTGCCTCTTACATTCCTCTGGTGCTCCCAGTGACAGCTCGGACATCTCTTCCACTTCAATGTCTACACACTTTATTCTTGATGAAGTATTTTAAGATTGTCTCAGACCAGAGGAATCACATGTATGAATTTTGAAAAATGGGCTTGGTTCCCATTTAATAATGCAGAAGAAGAAATGACTGAAGGTAGGGGAGGCTCAGTGTATCGGCTGCCTCACCGTCACCAGCATCTCTTCATGTGGGTTCAGATGTAAAAGGTTACGTCATCTTTTGGTGTCAATTCTTTGAAGGGTAATGTAATTCCCAGTTTGGCCGTTGCAAAAATATAAATAATAAAATAAGAGTAAATGTGTGAGAAAAAGAAAGAAAAAATCTTCCAAATGTTATTTATTGCTGAGATCCAGGTTGCTTAGAAACAACAACAAGGCTGTTACGATGCTACTAACTCTTAATGAATCACGTTTCATTTACATTATGGGGCTGGCTATTCCTCCAAAAAAACATGAAGGTCTATTCCTGATTTTCATTCTGATTTGGACCCAAAATAATAAGTATATCTTCACACAACCAACTCTGCAATCATGTGAACGCTTGCAGATCTTAAACATGGTAATCTTGATTGATCCCATCAACGCTTCATTAACAATGATCTCATTAGCATGCTGATGCTTGGCATGTAATCTACTACATATATAAACAAGCTCACTGTACGCATGCTAAAATGTGTTGAGTTTAGCATGCTGGGATGTTTATTAGTATTAGTACATGCTAACCATGCTAATGTTTCGTAGTAGTAATCTTTAGTGGCGGCTGTGGCACAGAGATAGAGCGGGTCGGCCTTCAATCAGAAGCTCGGCGGTTTGATCCCCAGCTCTTCCGGTCCATGCAAAGACCCTTAACCCATGAATAGTTAGTAATGTAGTGCAAGGTGCACCTTTCATGGCAGCCCCCGTCATCAGTGTATGAATGGGTGTGAATGACATGTGGTTTTAAAATGCTTCAGTGGTCGGAAAACTAGAGAGGCGCTGTACAAGTCTATTTACCATTTTCCATTAGTATATTAGCATGCAGTTAGCATTGTAGCATGCTACAGTAGCATTAATATCAAAGCAGAGCTGAGGTTGACAGGAACTTGTTTTCGAGGTGTTGCGATGAACATTTTAAACTGTTGTGCTATATATATATAATATATGCTATTTGGACAGCATTGGCATGGACACATTTGGCAAATCAAATGGCAATCCATCCAACAGTTGTTGAGATTTTTCACCCCGGATCGAAACGTGAGTCCAAATGACGGAAGAAGATTGCCATCCCAGTGTGACTGAAATCAAACACAAAGTAACATAATTCAGAGAAACAGATTTGAAAACATTCTCCCTCTCAAATACACACACACGCACGCACACACACACACACACACACACACACACACACACACACACACACACACACACACACACACACACACACACACACACATTATCTCTGTTCTTCCACCCACATGCAGTTCATTCCCAGCACACAGCTCACATGTTGGAGAGGAGGGACTGCAGCTTCCTCACTCTCGCTGTCACCCCCGGCATGGCGCCATGTGACTGCTGCTATTGGCAGACAAAAGCCCCTCTCTTCACTCAATAGTGGGAGTATATCAGGCCTCTGTGGCTGCAAGGTATAGAAGGAGTGAGGCGCTGAGAGGCGCTGAGAGAGAGAGAGAGAAAGAGAGAGAAACTGACAGAGCGCAAGTGAGCGTGGAAGAGTAGAGAGGAGAGGAAAAAGGGGGGGTAAAAGTGACAAAGCAAAAAAGTAGAGCGATGGCCCAGGGGTCACCCATGGAGAAAACCGTCTGACAGCACTGCAATTACATCAATTTTCATACTGTGGCTTCACACTGAGCCCGTACATGAGAGAACACATCTCGAGTACACATTAGGGGAAATGATTCAGGGTTTTAGTCTGAGATTTTGTGTGAGAGCACATTATTACAGTAAATGGCTGGGGATGGTGAGTGCTGGTTAAAAAATAAAAAATAAATAACTGGCAGTCTCCTACAAATGGGTAATGCCTCTAATGGTTTGAAAACAAAGAGGAATTTTCCAGAGCAAAGCGTATGAGTGACAGATGGATTCAGTCTCTGCTACTTTAAGCTCTTTAGTCTTTGAGTTCTCTTTTAGGAATACACTACTGCTTTTTCTCAAGGATGTATTGACTAAAACAGCAATTCCTGGCCTCAAATGTTTTCCCGGCAAAAGGCCTCAATTGTATTTGTGTGTGTCTGCCTCCTCGTCTGTGCGTGCATGTGTTTGCCTGCATGGCGCTCAAAAACAATTACGACCTTGTGTGGCTCAAACGGCAACGACAGGCAGGTGGGTGGAATATGAATTCACCTCAGACGGGGCCTCTCCCACTGTCGAGCTTCAAAGACTATTGTTTATTGTTTCACTTCTGGATACAAGCTCCAACTTAAAAGTGAACTTTAATATTTCATATCCTCGAACTGTCCTCAAAATGGCAATGACAAAAAAAAAGACAAACAGAATCCATTAGACAACAAGAGGGTGTCCAAAGACGTATGATGCAAATACTTAGAGGAATTTCATACATAAATACTCAATATTATATTACATTGAGACATTTCTCTGCAGTAGCATCACTGTACAGAAGGTTAGGTTTCATATATATTCATCTTTAAAGTATGACCAAAATATCTCTTTAGCTTTTTTACATAGATTTGACAGGTTTACAATATTTGCCGTTGCTTGGACGTTTCCATTAGGTTAGAATGGTCAAGTCTTGCTTATAGTTGGCTGATCGTTAAATCATGTTTTTTTGCTCATTGATCCATATTGTCATTTGCAAGATTGGCTTCCATTCTTTCCACAAAAGAGCTGAGGCATCAATATAAACTATCTGTCTTCTTGACTTGGCATGAGAATGCATTTCCTCCAGGAGGCAGTTCTGTGTGTTGCGTAAGAGGTGTATGTTTGTGGGTGCGGCGCTGTCCGTAGTGCTGAAACGGAGCGGATTGACAGCAGGGAAACGACACTCCGTCAACAAGAGACAGACTAGTATGGTCCCACAAATGTGGACATTGCAACTTAGTCTACATGGGGATTTATTTACACATAGTGAGAATGATTGAAATACATTTTTTTGGGGGGGAATTAACAGTATTATTAAATGCCCATTAGTACCACATTGATTATGTAGCATTATTTATTGGGAGAAACTAAACAATTCTGTGTAAAACCTGACATTTAATCAATTCACGGTCGAATTAATGTTAAAAATGACTGACTTTTTTTACCTTAACTGCGGTGACAATTACCCTGTGTTTCATGTGGCTCCTTCACAATAAAAGCCACACATGCTGGCTGACTCTCACTGGACACCTTAAATAGAACAAACCCATCATTAATGTAACTGGTAACAAAAGTACTTTTTTACATTATAACAAGAAAAAATGCCCATTGTGAAAAAGCCTATTAGAATAACTTGTTGACCATCCTGGAAAACAAATCTAGTCACAAACAAATAGAGATATGTTCAAAGTGTTAAAATGTCTTAAAACATAACTCATTGAGAACACAGAAGTAACGTTGTTGCTATGACTTGTTTTTTATGTTTGCGCAAAATTACAATTGCATATTTAAACACACAGTTAAACACATGTTGACAGGTTTATGTAACAAGCATTAGAGACACATTCCTTTTAGTGTGCTGAAAATGTAAATGTACCAAACACTTCAAACTAAACACTGGAAAAACCTTTCGTAATAAATTCAGTGCAGTGGCCTGTTCATAATGGGCTGAACTCAGCTACTTACTGTGTACTTCTACAGGAAAACATTGTAATCGAGGTGACTGTGGGTCAGTGGTGGAGTAGGGTCGTCCTTCAATCAGAGGATCGGCGATTCGATCCCCGTAGTCCGTGTCAATGTGTCCTTGGGCAAAACACTTGACCCCAAATTGCTCCCGTAGTTGAGCCTGCGGTGTGTGAATGTTAGACAGTCCTGATGGGCAGGTGGCACCTTGCATAGTAGCCCCTCCCATCAGTGTGTGAATGGGTGAAGACTAGACTTTGAGTGGCCTGAAGACTAGAAAGGATCTATACAAGTACAGTCCATTTACCATTTAGTACAGACAGAGAAATTCAAAATTCAAACTCCACCTTGAACAGACACTAAGTGCATTTTAGTACATTTTGCTGATAATGCCTCTCTTTCTCTTGTAGTAAACATTTGAATGCAGGACTTTTATTGTGTGGTATTTTCAGCTTGACTATTACTAGTTCATAATTTATCGTCGGCAAAAACGTTTCGAGTACTTTTTCTACCGGTGCAAATGCTAAATAGAAAGGATGAAAAGTGAAGCATGACAGCATTTGCCTGTGGCCATCAACTTCCTTAATCCAACTCTGGGAAAAAGTCGGTTCACAGGAAAGATACCATGGACCGACTCCACTGCAACCTGGGCCTGAGGCCCCCAAGAACTATACATGTATCATAATGTTTAGACATTAAAAATAATGGATCACGGTTCTGTTCTAACTCATTGTACCCCAAAATAACTTACATGGTCCCAAAGTACTTAAAATATATGAAACTTAACTGTATATTACTGAGTATACCTGCATTGCAGATTCAGATTATACTCTGAATAAAAATATAACACAATGAAATTATGATGAGTTATTATGAACTATATAAGTATGACCTTAACATGCCGGGGGACAAAGAGACACGTCCCCTCATTAAGAGGTCAAGAGTCATTACATCACATACCACCTGGTGCAGGACCAACATTCTATCAGCCCATCCCAACGCAGAAGGAAGCGAAGAGGAGGAAGGGAGGTGAAGAGTCTCTATGTCCGCCAGCTTTTTAAGGACACAACGCATGCCAGATGAATCCCAGTGAATCAGCCTCGCTTTGCTGGCTGGAACATGCCACGCACGCAGCGCTGGGAACGCAATCGAGGACAAGCTAACGCATGATGGTTTTATTTGTGGTGGTGGTTGTGGGGGGATGTGGGGGAGGGGTCCGGGAGGGGACACAACATCTGTCTGCCCCGAGGCACAATCTCCAAATGGCTGCGACGAGCAGAGAGGCAAGAGCCCGGGAGAAGAGGAGGGGAGACAGGATGAGAGACACAAATACAGATGGACAGAGAATCGGAGGCAGGCTGACAGAGTGAGAAGAGTGGGGGAGAACACAAGTTGTTCAGGAGATGGGATGGGTAAACCCAGGTGACCAGCGGGACTCCATCAATATTCTTTTACTTGCCTTTACGGGACATTGCCCACTTTCTCAACATGGGAGTAAAAGCAATTCAATGCGCCTGACAAGACAGGATGAGGGACCAGAACCCACTCCACTCATGCTAACATAAATGTTCAGAATAAAGGCATGCACAAAATGGCATATGCTGCGGTGTTATTTATGAATGATCACTGTGAAGAATTTATTATCGCAGAAGCTCAACACGGATCAGCATTTCCGAGCAGGGAATACTGCTGGTTAATTATCCAAACGCATCTTGTTTGTCTTGTCTCAGTTCATTCACGAGTAATGGATGTGTAGCTCTGTGTTTTCCAACACAGCTGGCACGCCTTCCCACCTCCGCACCGCCATGAGGGGCAGCTAGCTCGCTGTAGCCGAGATGGAAACCCAATTATACCAGAGGCAGAAACATGACACGTTGCTGTTTGTCAGGTCTGGCAGGAGCTGAAATGTCAGGCAGTGTTCAATTAGGCTGAGCTTAAACGCTCCGATCAAGAGACAGGAGTTGCGTTTAATAAGACTGATCAAACCGTTTGAGGATCATCACGTCGATGTGCTGAAGGGAAAAGAGATGTGACGATTATGAATATGTGCATCGACTCTTTGTTTTCTGTGTCCTCCACTTCAGAGCCACGTAGCACGTAGCACGTAGCCACGGTGCGTCATGGATATTCATGGCCGAAGTAGCAAGAGCGATGTGCTGTCGGTGTAGACAGTTTGCTTAGTTACCATGGTTACACATGGACACACAGGCCTGTCAGTTAACTCATTAGTGATCCTGCAGCCTCCCTTACACCTGATAGCAGCTCTGTTATTGTGTGTGTGTGTGTGTGTGTGTGTGTGTGTGTGTGTGTGTGTGTGTGTGTGTGTGTGTGTGTGTGTGAACAGACCAGGTTTCTTCGCCTGTTTGCTTTTCATGTTTGTATGTCAAACTGTACGCCCATTTCTTGGTAGAAACCAAGCAGCTCTATGGCAAATCAGACACATCCAGAATGGGATGATCCGCCACTGCAAGGATTCCACTGTGAGATAGATGGGCAGTCGAATCAGGCTCCTTAGATCAAATTATTAATAGTCAATTCTGGGTCATCGTTTTTATTGCTAACCAGTTTATTTAATTCAATTCAATTATCTCTCTCTCTTTCTGTCTCGGAGGGCTTTACAATCTGTACACATAGCATCCCTGTCCCGGGACATCACATCGGATCAGGAAAAACGCTACCAAAAAAATAGAAAAAACCCTTTCACGGGGAAAAAAAGGAAGAAACCTTCAGGAGAGCAACAGAGGAGGATCCCTCTCCCCAGATGGACAGAAGCAATAGATGTCATGTGGCCAGAATGAACATATTTAGTGGCGGCTGACAGTAAATCATGGTTATCTACAGCTGTATATTTGCTCCCTAATGAATGAATTAGTGACATAAACTTACAGACATTTCATGCAAGCTTTGACTCAAGTTGCAAGGTATGTCAAGAGTCTATGAAGAGGTTAACATAAAAATCCTTTGACTCTTTTCACATGATAAAAGAGAGTCTGGTTAAACATTAAAAACAATGCGTCTTTTTAAGCCATGTGATCTCTACTGACTGCAATGTAAACACATACATGTGAAATGCCACACAGAGTGACGTGGTATACAAAGTGAGAAAGACTTATGGTGGGTATAAGGCGAATAGTCAAGAGTTATTTTGAAGTTAAGTTACTGTGTTTCTCTGATCCGCGCGTACACATAGCTCTCTGCGCTAACAGAAGGATTTCTGTCTGTGTTTCTCCTCCATAATACACCTCGTTCCAGCTTCACCCTGCGAGGGAAGAGGACACGCGTGTCTGTTCCCCCCTCATCCATCTCCACGGGGAAGACGAGAGGGATTAAATACACAGTGACATGATGTGTGTCGCTGCATATTCAGACAAGCCATCTGTGATGCGTTCACATACCTCATCACAGACTTCCAATGTTGGCCCAGCCTTCTGCTCACGGAGGGTCTGGCGGCGGAGAGGGCCGAGACAGGACATCCCGCCGCTTTAAGTGCTGGTCGCTCGTCCTTTAACACCTGCACGCTGACAGAAGGGATGGCCGGGACCCCAGAGACTGTTATTTTCTTCAGTTCTGCAGTGTCCCTCCCCCGTTTATGGGTGACAAGGAGGTGAATCTATCCTCCCAGAAGGAGATCGATTACCTCTCAGCAGAGTTTCCAGGACACCCCACTCACAACAGACAGAGAGGGTTTTACTGAACACACTTCCTGGTTCCAAAGAAGATGGGAGAGTTCAGACCCATTAAGCATCTAGATGGGCGATAGGCGCATCGCCCACTCTGGGCCATCGTCTCCGGCTTGGCTCCTGAGATTGAAAGGCTGAAGAGGGACTCTCTGTGCAGGTGGTGCAGACCCTCCAGGTAGCAAGAGCAGGATCCACCACTGTCTGTCATAAGGCAAAGTGGTCCTGGTCCCAACGCTGGTGCAAAGAAAGGAGGCTGGAAAAACTGCCTATGCATCTGTTTTTTTTCTCCCTGTTCCACAGTGTCTTGTGGTTATTGGACCGTGTCATGCCTCCGTTACAGTGACTGCAGCACCCATTTCTTCCTGACATGAGGGTTTTGGCGAGGAACCAGGCTTTGGCTACCCTCTCGTAAAGTGGTTCTTCGCAATGCCCAGTGTTCTGTGCCACCTCCACACAGTGGGAACTGCCATTGGTGCTCGAGGCCTCGCTGAAGGGTCCCTTGGAGCCTCCAGAGTGCAGCACAGTGGCTTGCTGCTTCATGGTGATTGTCGAGGGGCTTCCCTCAGACCAAACCCCTTCTTTGTTCCCAAGACCTTAAGGAGTGCTTTCATGCCGAGGGTTATACAGCTGGATCCTTGTTGTCTTCCACACCATGTGAGGGACATGGAGGCAATGTTACATTCGCTTTGCACAGTTCATGCTTCGGCATGTTATGTTGAACACACGGCCCTCATCAGTCATACTGAACAGCTGCTTATGGGCTTCGGGGATTGGTGTGGATGAGAAAGCCGTGTACAAGAAAATCCTGCCTGGATGGCTTTGTGACTGCATCTCCCAAGCCTATCTGCAGGTGGGATAGGATTACTAGGGTTACTGTAGGGTTACTATATCATAACCTTTGTTTTGAGCACCTCAGTGAAGTGTTGTTGGTGAACATATTCTTTCTCTGAGTTCTAGCCTTGTTACTTTTTTGCCAAGACAGTGACGGCAGGAGATGTTGAGACCTTTAGCCGGTCCAGCACATGTTTACGACTGACATTTCTCAACCTCTTGTGAATACTTTACCCTCTCCTGGCTAGACCTGCTCCCCTTTGACTGCCCTTTGGCTTCAATTAGGAGTCTTGGTATCTCTGCTTTAAGTACACTTTTCCTTTTCCCACAGCCGCTGCTGATACGGGTATGAAAAAGTCCACGATCGCTGCTGTAGCTTCTGGGGGAATTCATACAAAATAACTAATATAATCATATTCCTTTTATAGTAAATATACTGTCCTTCACCACACAAAGAGACTCAATAAATACGATGTGTTGTAAAGAAGTGGTTTATACATTTTCTGTCCTCCATGTCCTTTCCCTGTCTGGCTTTCTTTTGCTGGCTCTTTGAGAAACATATACTTTGAAACATTTGAATCAGAGAACAGTCACAGGCTATTCATAGTGGCAACACAACGACAGGCCAAAGGGCTCAAAAGAATATATCCATGAATCCTTCAACAGGAGTTCTGAAACATAGAGTCGGTGACAAACTTGAAGAATGCGCTTCTCAGATGTGAACTGACCCTTTCATTGTTCATATTGTTTATGCTCTGACATGTAAAATTGATTTAAAATACGAAATAGTGAGATAACTCCTGTGTTCCTGCTGGCTCTGTCAAACCCAGTAAGTTCAAAACTGTAACCTCAGGTGGATCGGTCTTTGTTCGCGAGTAGTTTTTTGCTCAGAAATAAAAATGAACAGGAATTGACTGAAACCAGTTAATTTACTTCCATTGAATCATTCCCAACCAAGTCGCTGTCACGGCAAAGATAGAACATCGACTTGGCCCAGAGAGATTAAATCTCAGGCTCCTTTTTATTGTTCCACTTTTTGAACGCTTTTCCAATCTGAACACTGTCTGACACCAACAACAAAAATATACATTTATTGCAGGGTGGGACACTAGGCATAGATTTATAGCGAGGACTCACAATCCAATTACTGGGTGACTATGTGAAATGGAAAGTATGAAGCTAATTTCATTAATATTCTATCTTGGAGTATTTACGGTACTGCGTCGGCAGAATTAATTCATGTATTCCTTACACATATCCTAAATGTCCTCCAGCTGGCACATATACGCTTCATTAACCTTTGTCATTTTCAACCTTTTGGCCTCATGATTTACAGTCTCACACACACACGCACACACACACACACACACAATCTTCTCTTCCACTGAGTGAAATGCTATTCTCATCCTATGAGTGTGCCAGTGTTGATCGTTTAGTTTCGATAGAAAAGTTCTATGCCAACTTCCCAAACCACTGTAGTCCTATGGGGTCCATCGGGTTACAATACTGTTTTGGGGTTCATTAATATAACATTCTAAATAAACTATTAGTGTGATTAGTTGTCAGCATCATATCTGAAGACCTTACAGTATGTGGCGATATACAAATGTGATTTAAAGTTGAAAAGCCAGCAGATGTGGTGGGGTGGTGGTCAGGTGGTTGGTGGCTGGTGGGCTGGTGGCTGGTGGTCAGGTGGTTGGTGGTCAGGTGGCTGGTGGTCTGGTGGCTGGTGGTCAGGTGGTTGGTGGCTGGTGGTCTGGTGGCTGGTGGCTGGTGGTCAGATGGTTGGTGGCTGGTGGTCTGGTGGCTGGTGGTCAGGTGGTTGGTGGCTGGTGGGCTGGTAGTCTGGTGGCTGCTGGGCTGGTGGTCTATAGCGGTTCTTGGTCTAACCTGCATGGTGTAACGGCAGCAAACGTGTTTTTAGGTTTGACCCAGCGCTGTCGTGCCGGGTCTACATCCCAGTTTCTGAGGAAGAAGGGCAATTCAGGATCTGTTTTGGCTTCTTTGAAATCCCTGCATCTGTTGAAAGACCGCCCAAGGTTGGCTTTGGTGTTAGGTTCTTTTTTTGTTCTTTTGTTCTTTTGTTTTGCTCTTTGCTGATCCTGCCCCAGTATCAACCATAACTGCCAAAATAACGTCAACAATAAAATAAAAATCCTCCTCCTACTTCCTTTGAACTGGATAATGTACTCGCCAAGGCTAAAAGGTGTGGAGGCACATGTCTGCCATCGTTTCTATTAAAAAGTATGGATGAGTTTATATTAAAATACTTGTTTTCAAGGTTTTCCCGTGAAATGTCTCTTATGACCACAGCCAGTCCAATATGTACAGATAGAAAATATGGATAGACAAGATTCTGACATTTTCTTTCTAATCTATACTATGCTTTTTTTTTACTTTTCCCCATGTTTTTCTATTTCAGCATGTTTTTCTTTCCTTTTCATTAGATGGTGGATTCCCATATTATCATTCAAGCCCATATAACATCAATTTATGGGATCTCATGCACACATCAACATGCAAAAGTAATATGTTGAGACACTTTGGCATGCAGGAAAGCAGCGTGTGGAGCGACTGAGGAGAGGGAATAGCTGTGGAATGCAAACAAGGCAAAGCCCTCCCAATTTCACACCATCGTTTCCTGATCTGAATAACATTATGCTCCCGGCTGCAAGCCTGTCAGTCGCCCAGCCTTTCCTCTTGTTTGTTTAAGATTGAAAAGGTTAAATAAGACTTTGTGTTTCATACAACAAACCAAAACAAGCCTCTTGCATCAGAACCGGAGCAATCTCCATATAGATCTCACCCGGGTGTATTAATCTTCTTATTCCGATACATATTATTGGAATACACAATTTCCGTAAGCATGCTGAATCATATTTATATTCCTGTAATCCCCCATTTACCAGAAATACATCCACCACTGATAAAGTTGTCCACTGTTGGAGCTGAGTTTCAGTTCCAGGGAGAGAGCACAGCGTTAGTTGGGATTTGTAGTTCAGACCGTTTGAGTACATTTGATTGAATGGGTCAGCATCTGGTCACGTATGTGGCATTATATCTGCCTTTTTGTGATTGATGAACTGGTGTTAGTGGTAACGGCTGTTACCCCAGCGAGTGCTGACAAATGACTCACCAGCATTAGAGACCAGAACCACTTTGCTGTACGCTGCCCAGACGGATATTGACTGAGAGAGCCGCGTGTTCTCCGTCTCTCAGCTGTCTGACGACATGACGGCCACAGAGAGATTGCCCTATTCCAATCATATAACAATATATTATATTATGTAATATATTTATTTGTTCACATGATCAGTCAGTTTCTCTTTCATTATATCTACATTGACTACAGTAAGCCTAATTTTTTTGTTATACAATTAGAAATATTCCCCAGTGAATATTATGAAGCGAGAGCGAGAATACAAGATGCTGACCGGGCCTTTTTGGCTGCCATGAGCTGACTGCTAAACATCTGTATGTTGCTCCTTAGTGAACATGCATCTTTAATGGGGGTCACAACAAGGGCCGGTATTTCCCAGCGCTCGTATAGACTTTCCTAAAGACACGAGCGTGCAGTGGCGTGCGGCACCGCGTCCGCACAACCCTCTGCTACGGCACTCCACTAATGATGAGCGCTCCTCTGACGTCCACTCATTCAATTATATTTGCATCTGATATTACCTCGGGATTTATTTGTGATTGTGTGATTTTTTCTTCTGGGGACTGTGCCAGCATTTGAAGAAGAAAAAAAAAAACAGTAGAACCTCTAAGAAAAGAAAGAAGCTCATGGGAAATTATAGCTTTCAAGCCTTGATGGAGCTTCAGCGGGGAGAATGAAGAGAGACGTGAAATGTGAATGACGAGGCACACACACAGCAACTTCACTCACACACACACACACACGTATATTTATATAAATATATATATATATATATATATATATATATATATATATATATATATATATATATATATATATATATATATATCATACTGATTATATCATCAAGCCTAACAGAAACAAATTATTATTATTTGAGATGTGGAATCATAAGTGGAAAGCTGACTGTGGATGACACGTTTTTATCATGCTAATCTGCAGCTACAGTTGTAATAATACGCTTTACATCTCAGATATGGTAATACGTCTTGACTGACTCGTCTCTTTGTGTCTGTCTTTTGAACGATGCCGACCTTCCTTCTGTTCAGTGCTGAACACCACAGAGCGGAGCTCCACGCTGTCGCTAATCTCTCATCTCTCTGTCGTCTTCAGATCATGCTGCTGACGGATCCGGAGGTGGAGAGCAGTCTCCTGATCAGCTCCGATGAAGGGGCCACCTATCAGAAGTACCGGCTGAGCTTCTACATCCTCAGCCTGCTCTTCCACCCCGAGCAGGAGGACTGGATCTTGGCCTACAGCCACGACCAAAAGGTGAGAGAGCGGCCCCCAAGGCCAGCAAGGCCACCAAGGCCACCAAGGCCAGCGGCCCCCAAGGCCCCTAAGGCCAACAAGGCCACCAAGGCCACCAAGACCAGCGGCCACCAAGGCCACCAAGGCCAGCAAGGCCAGGGGCCACCAAGGCCACCAAGGCCAGCGTCCACCAAGGCCACCAAGGCCAGGGGCCACCAAGGCCACCAAGGCCACCAAGGCCACCATGGCCACCAAGGCCACCAAGTCCAGCGCAGCAGGTGGTTGTTGAAAGGTATCAGAGGAGGCTGATCATGAAGTCAGATTAGAAACAACAGATGGATAAATGTGAGATTTTGTTTCACAAGAGTGTATATTTCAGGTTGTTCCAAATGCACTGATTTAATTTAAGTCAAAATCATACTTAATCCAAAATTTGACTGTCTACAACAACATTCATAGATAAAACAACATAATGTTACCTGTCAAGTCCAAATGGCAAGATATCATAGAGAGATCATAGTTATGAGATTCTAAATTTGAGGCAGCCAGTCAGAATGGTGACTTTTAGGTCAAAGTTAAAGTGCCAGTCCTGAAGAGTTCCGTCCTGGTTTATTTGGTGGTGATTGTGTGTTTTAATACTATTGTCTTTAAATAAAATAAAAAGGCAGGCTGTAATTGGCCTTTTTCCATCATTCTGTGAGCAAATTTGTAGAAACATGTAGAAACATTTGTAGAAACATGACGTGCAACGTGAAGCGGACCCGCCCTCTGTGTCGATATAAAGGATTCATTCTAAGGTCACAAAAAAACAACCATTAGTAGTTTCAGGTGCTTATACACTAATGAAAACATATGTATTCATATTATATTACAATAATGCTAATAGCTCATTCTAAGTCCAACAGTGGATCTCAAACAGACATTTATTTAAATGAAAGTCTTCGAGATTAACAGTTCAAGTCAAAACCAGGAGGCATTAAGTCTATCCTGACTTTGAAAATCAAAACTTTAAACAAAATACGGACTGAATCATTTTAATATATCATAATGTAAGCAAGAACAATGTATTACTATTAAGTTACAGAATATTAATATAAAACATGAAGCGAGACTATTCAAAATGAGTATGTTTTACTAGTAATAAAGTGAAACGTTAACTGAGAGCTGACTTGGAACGTGTGATCAGATTCATAATCTTAGTTATTCTTTGATCAGATGATTCCTGGTTTTGCCAGTTATAAACGTTTTTTACAAGTCAAAGGTTTGTGCAGTTGTGTTTTGACTTTTATCAAATGACAAAAGGAGAACAGACCCTTCAAATCCTTTTGTACAGTTTTCATAACTCTCACAGTAAGCTTTCAAAACAACTGTCGTTGTGGTGCCTTCACTGACAGTCAGGTACATTTCAAACGCAGCCATATCCTTGCTCAGTCAAATGTCTCATCATAAAGAAAATGATAAAAAAAAAACACATCAAGCTTCCTGGCTCGAGCTCAGAGACACAGTGCAAATGGTCTCTAAATAAATAAATGAATCTTCTAAGGAGGCCGTGCAGGATATGCAAAAATAATTGTGTCTGTGAACGTGAGGCAGAGATAAAGAAAAAAGAGAGAGGTCAAATTTATCCACATTTTAAAATAACCGTTTGCATTAATAAAATGATTTTCTCGCAGCTCAGCCCATTTGGGGCTAATGTTTCAGTTGTGATGAATAATGAAGGCATTCTCCTTTTCTGACGAGACACGTGTGTGTGTATGTGTGTGTGTGTGTGTGTGTGTGTGATCCTCCTTTCCCTTCTTGAAGGAAAACCACACTTACATTGTGCAGAGTATGATCCCTCACACTCTCTCTCTCACACACACACACACACACACACACACACACACACACACACACACACACATACACACATACACACATATACCTACACACAGACCTGCTGTTTGATAACTCTGAGATGCCTGAAAGCCATGAATGCAATTTTTCACTTCATTTTAGCTTTTTTAGAATTCAGCTTACTGGCTTTGAACGACTCAGACTGAATGCAGAGCATGAATAAATGTAAATAAGGGTCTGGGTTTTAAACCTCTCTTAAATTATAATTACACACCAATGATGTGATGGGGTTTGGGGGTTTTAGGCTTCAGAAGTCATCAAAGCATGTTTTACATTAAAATAATTATGTATTAAGTCATCTGAATCTAGAATTTTGACCTGGCAGAAAATGAACAAACAAATCTCTGCAGTGATTCTTTTGCGAGCTCAATTCATCATTCAGTCTCCAAAAAAGCTGTAAAAATAAGCTGCCCTCTAGAATGAGCCATATCGACAATGCTGCATTCGGGCCATTGTCGGTAAATAAAATAAAAATGTTAAAGTCATAATTTTCTGTAGAAGCAAAACAAACTCTGAGATTAAAGTCCCAGTGAAGCGACACAATATAAAGGGAGCACATCACTCTGCGTCTGCAAGGCTGGATCAACTTCATCAAATACCACAGTAATGTGCAACATATATTCATTATATCAGCATTTATTCATGTTCATAAAAGAAGATGACGGAAAACACGTATAGGTTTTTTTCTTGTAAATGTACCACTTTAATCTCAAAGAATATCTGAGTTCTCTTAAATCCAGGAAATGGCCCTAATATGCCGTCATATCTTGTAGTGAAGTTATCAGAATGCTTTCCCCTCTCGCTCCATCAGCCTCTTTAGACAAATGTTTAGTTAACACAAAGTAGAACATTGTGTCTACACTTAGCTCTGAGCAACGTTATGCTAAACACGGAGAAAACTCTTCACGGCCCTTGTGACAGATCAACTTTCTATGAACTTGTTCTGTAAACATTACATACAAATGTCTTCAGGTTTTATCAAAGAGGTCACGAGAGAGATGGAGTAAGTTGACCTCTGATTTTGACAAATCCCGTCTGAGAAATAGTTGAATCGTCTTCTTTCAAAAGTCAGAAGCGTATTTCAGTATCACACAAAGCCTTTCAGCTATCAACTTTTTTGCAACAATTCAGTTGTTATCTTTTTGCCGATCTGCTCGTCACAAACAATGTCAGGAGTTAGGACGAGCCGATGATCCGTCTCCCGCTTGGTCAGATGCCGTAGCTTTAAACTCTGTAGCGCTAAGCCCTCTAGACCGCGTGTCTCTTTACAAAGTAGCCCTTTAAACCCTAACCCCTAATCCTATTTATTGTTTGAGTTGTGTTTAGAGGTTGTACATATATTATTGTAGCCCTGATTGTTATGTTTAATTTGATACCTACCATGTTTTTTTTCTTGATTTGTACCTTGTGACCTGATATAGGGGACCCTTTTAGGGCTAGGGCTCAACAGGATTACTTCTGGCAATGGTTTACATAGTTTTTAGCTTCACTTACGCGACTAAACTACTTTAGTACTTTAGGCTTAGGAGAGGATTGTGGTTTGGCTTAATAAAAGTTTGTTTCTCTAACTGACCAAACTTAGATAAATTAAGTCAACTTCACACAGGAAACAAACAGCGGTCTCCTGGGTGAAAGTCCTGTGTCTGTTTAGTCCATCTAACCTCCTTTCTCCACATAAGCCTTTCACTGGGGGAGCTTGCTGGAGTAGTCCATACTGTAGTCCATACTGTAGTCCATACTGTAGTCCATACTGTAGTCCATACTGCAGTCCATACTGTAGTCCATACTCTAGCTTGTGGGTACCACAGAGGCTAAAGTCAGGTCTCTAAAGCATCCACACTTTAATTGTGTTGTGTATGAACAACAATTAACGAAATACGCCGCTCTTGAAGTTCCATAGATGAAGTGAGGGGACATGAACTGCATCATCATGCTATTTTCCTTCTTGGGACATCTTCACTGTGAAGGTTCAAGGTGTTCCTCCAGTCGTTTTAGTGGGACTGTTAGAGCTATTGACGGAAAGACTCAGCTCTTTGACAATGCGTCAAGAAATGCCAATCAATAACGACAACTGGCGGCCCCTGAGCCCTTGGGCTCCGAACCCTGGGCGTAACGCAATGGTGGAAACAGACTGCGGTTGCCTCACTATTTAGGCCGTGTGCTCACTCCCTCATGTCTGGGGCCGACTCACACACACATCATCTCCACCCCTAAAAAAAAGTGCTTCTCTTTCACTTCCCTCACCTCCGGTTGGCAGTGCTGCTGCATTTGTTGATTGAGAGACCTTTTGGAGGTTGTAAAGTCTGAGTCGACCCCTCCACCCCTCGCCTCCCCCGCCTCCCGCTCGCTGCCTCTTCCCTGTCACTTGCTTGGCTACATACTAACTTGCTGCGGGAGGATAATTAGGCAAAGTGATTTCCTGCACCCCTTCGCCTCGCCCCCTCTCGCTTGCATCTGCTTAGCACAGCTTGGCATGGAAGTCGTGGTAATGTCATCACCCGGGCCGTTTGTCTCTCCCTCTTTGACTTGAGAATATACACACAGCAGCTGCAGTCGTCACAGTGAATATATAGTTTGCATATGCCCACTGAGCAGGAAAATATATATGCGCCACATAATGCAGGGACTGCAATATCATTCTCATGGTGGAGTGGAATAAGTCTTAAAGGCATAATATGCAATATTTGCACAATATTATATATTTATGTTGTGTTGTGTACTTACATTATCCCAAATTTCAAAACATTTTCCAACATAAGAAATCTGTTATTTTAATGAAAGAGGCTCATCTCAACATCCTGGTGTTTTTTACAGACTAAAGTGTACTTGTGTGACCTGTGCTGAGTGAGAGATGAACACTCTCTGCTGCCTATGGGACACTTTATGGTGTGGAGCTAGATCCCGTGACCTATTTCAGGGCTGAGTAATACAGGGGTCAGGTTTGGGCAAACCTGTAAACGCTATCACCAAATCACTGTGAGCCAGCAGCTAAGCTTTTATCATGGGATGGAAAAACAGGACTTACATTAAGCCTGTACAGAAAACAGTGTGGATTTCACTTTTTAGGAGACGGTCAAAAGGGCATTTGGGCGACTCGTAGCAGCAGGAAATGACACAGTTTTATATTGAAGCGATACTCCATTAAAGTTAGCAGTAACCTTTGTCTTTTGTTTTTGTGATGTTAAAACACAGAGAAATGTAAGGAAGCAATAAGGAACTCGAAGAAAAACTCCCCTCTTTGTAAAACAAATAAATACTTGATTTGACAGCCGTGATAGTCGGTCTGGGATTTAAAGGATGCTTTTGAGATGCGGGCCTACACTTCACCCTTGGGGACAGATTAATAAATGCAATTTAAAATACATGAACATAAACAAACTGAGTCACGTGTTTGTTATCCACTAATAAATGGTTGTTTACACAGTCTGCATAGTTGATCATGCTCACAATGGAAGAAGTCCAGCTTGAACCAGTGGAATAAGTTTTATTCCTCATTACATTCCAGCTGTGAGCTCCAGGTGAGCGGGTTTGACGTCAACAGGTGACTCCAGTGATGGAGGGGTTTTCTTTTGGGGCACGAGGGGTCGAGGTGTCGACCCGACTGCAACCAAAATGTCCCTTTGTTTCTCGCCATCCCATCATTTCTTGTCAACTCTCTATCGTCGGCCATCAAACAAAGGTATGCCCCTTAGAAATAAGATTAAAATAAATAATGTGTACTTGTTTGAGAGGCAAGGTAAACATGAATTCTGCTGATTCATTCCCAAAGTCTGATCTAAATAGTTTTCTCTCCTGGCTTCATGACAAAAACGGATTCCAGGATAATCTTAAAGTTTCTTTAATTAAAAATAAAAAAAGGTGGGGAGAACTTTATCTGATTAGCTTTTTTATTAATCATTTAAGATTCTTGGCAGGATTCTTTGTTATAATACTCGCTCTGTCCCCGAGGCTGAAGCACCACTACCCCGTGTTCTCAACAGGACCGAAAACATGAATGTGTTCCTCCAGGTGAGGCGTTATTACTACGTGCTCGCTCAACACAAGAAAGAGGACATGGAACATGTAGTCCTATTTAGAACTTGAGGTCATATTATCATTATTACTTTTTAGTTTGAGTTTTTTCTGCCAAAGCTTTTTTCCCCCACGTACCTCTCAGAACTTGAAGGATCAGAACAATCAAATAAAAATTTAAGGTTTCTCACTTACCTCTTGTACAGTAGCCATGATATATATATATATATATATATATATATATCCCCATCCCGAATAAAACGGAGTGATTGGAGTTTTTTGTGGCGCTCATAGCTTTTTAATATGATATTTAAATATTCATTATTCTTATAGTATTATTGTTGGGAGTGTGGGGCATGAATCAATGGCAAGGGAAAAATATTTCAAACTAAATATTAAACATCTTTTTTTTATATATTTTTAGGTGATTTAGGTGAACCAACAGTTACATATTGACTCGATATATATATATATATATATATATATATATATATATATATATATATAGATTACATTGTGAAATAATTCCACTTGAATCAGCTGAAAACGGGACGTCTGAAATGGCAATAAACCGGTGAAGGTTCTTATTTTTATGGACAACAGTTCCGTCCCACAGAGTTTCATGTGTCCTCCTCCCTCTCCGTCTGGTAACAATGTGAGCGATGCAGTGATTTACTGACTGGGGAACAATGGCTGAATAGAGACCTCCCACCGGGTCGGGCGGCTCTCGCCTCCGCTTCCCTCCCGCTCACCTACCGACCATACCGACGGCCTGCACATCTTTCTTTGTGGTCCCGTTGTTAGCGCGGCGGCCATTGTGTGTGTCTGCGTGCGTCGCAGTAATCTGGTTTCTGCAATAATAGGAAGTCGTGTTGGACGGCAGACAATCCTCTCTCCCTAAATGTCCTTAAACCATGTTATTCCTCTGCAGCGGTTGAGTCTTATGTAAATTATAATCTAATTTAGTGGATTCAAATAAAGACCTACTTACTGTGTGTGTGTGAGAGAGAGAGAGAGTCTCCCACGCGTTACACAGCAGCTGTTAAAAGGATCACTGAGGTACTGAGTAAATCAAAGTGTGAAAACAAAGCCAGGGGAAGTGTAAATGCTCAGCACTAGATAACGGGACAGCTCGCGTGGCAGGACATCTGATTGGCTGTCGGGACGCTACGTGAACGTGCTGTTGTTCTCGTTGCAGCTCTACAGCTCGGTGGAGTTCGGCAGAAGGTGGCAAGTGGTGCACGAGCGAGTGGCTCCCAACCGCTTCTACTGGTGAGTACATTGATAACAAGTTGTAGGCAATATGAAAATATGAAACTTGATCTACAATCATTCACGATTCAGCACGGGTTTTTTTCTATGCAGGTCAGGGGGCTAATGGGAAAAAAAAGATCTCACTTGCAATCCCTTAATGGTTATTTTCTATAAATGGCCATCATATTGACAGATTTCAGACTCACAGCACACAAACCCATCTGGCCCCTGATGACGCGTCTGGGGGAGCCACTCAGTCCAAATGTCATTATGGTAATTGATAACAGCTGCATAGTTACCCATACATGATACATATGACAACAAACATTGCAGTTTCCATATACAAGGAATGAATCATGCCACTTTAATTCCCATTTGGATTTTCAGGTTAAATTACAGGATTCATCCAACTCTGGAAAACGATTGAATGTGTTCAGGTTGTCATAAAAACAATGTTATACCTTAGTTTATTGTATGTTTTGTCTCTTTCTTGATAAATGAATTCAACTTAAAATACGAGTGTAGAAAGAAAGAGTCTCTCGAATCTATAGAGAATCTATAACTGTGCTGGATTATTTCCACAATATTAATATGTGCATAATTAACACAATACTAACATTTAATGTTGGTAATATCACCGCCATTGTGAAGCCTCTAGAATCAGAACCATTCTGACGATATAAAGTTGTTAATTCTTGAACAAACTGCATATATCATGCAGTTCTAGACACTGATATTACGAAACAATAATTGCGTGAGAAGTTATCAGAAAGACGAACGTTGAGCTCATCACACGAAGAGCACTTTGACTTTGTGAGCGTCCTGGACCGACTGCGTCACGGCGCCTCACAGATGAGCCAGAGAGGGTTTTTACATCTTCATTATTCATGTGCTCTGACATGCTTGATCTTCCTCTGTGGCAGCCGGTACATCGTGTGACCGGCAGTGTTCAGCTGTGGAGAAAGGCTCTAAAATCACTTTTGGACTCAATCGGAGTTCTGTTTTCCTTTGAGTTGAAATAAAAGTATATGAATGATTGAAATAATCTGATGTTTCCTCTCAGCAAAGGTCTTCAAAGACAAGTTGTGATAGTTTGTGTCTTTCTGGAATTGTTGCCCACTTTACAGCACGCATTACAATGTGTCTCGTAGCCACGTCGTATCCAGATATATGATCTGATAACGTGTCTCCAGTGCCAATATTGTATAGATATATGATTGGTACTGATAACGTGTCTCCAGTGCCCACGTTGATATCGGACTCATTCTCTTCTCATTTTTGCCACGAGGATTAAAAACGCAGGTGTATTTTTTTTACTTTTTGTATTTCCGGACATGGTTTGGACGACTCGATTGCAATGCGTCTCTTTTGGCTGCATTAATAATTAATGTGGCCATTCTGATCAGCCAAAACTGGTTTTAGTTCAAGGTGTGAAGGGTTGACTTCCTCAGACCCAACTGGTAACTGGTAACATCTCACCGTATTGTTCCCTGCAGTCTGGGGCTGCACAATTGAACTTATGATCACTTTCATTTAAATCAATTTATCAATTTCATGATTATTCGTTACATTTAGGGACAACATATTTTTTTATTGCACTCTCGGGTTAAAATATAGATCACGGCTTTCACCTCCAGCTAATGTACAAATCCGGGAGCTATATATCAATTAATGAATTAAAATGCAGGAATATTCATCTTGAGGGCAAACGAATCAATCTGGTGCACGTTTAGGGCACCACCAGTTATATAAAGTACTTCCACTTTGGACAGCAGCCACAAGGTTCAGGAAAGTTTCTCACTGGCTGCCGCTGCAGGGCCCACGTGCAGGGGCGTGGCGGCTCCGCAAGTCCATGTGGACTTGTCCTTGGGCGAGACACTTAACCCCAAATTGCTCCTGCAGGCGCTGCCTGCGGGGTGTGAATAGTTAGAGTCCTGATGGGCAGGTGGCACCTTGCATGGCAGCCCCTGTCAGCAGTGTATGAATGCATGTGAATGATGTCATGTAGTGTTTAAGCACTTTGAGTGGTCGGAAGACTAGAAAAGAGAAATAAAAGTACAGTCCATTTAGCATTTACCAATCGTTAGAAGACAACATTGCGATTAATATTCACTCAACTGTGCAGCCCCACTGCTCTACATGGTCTGGTCCCCATTGGGTCACAGGTGCTGAGCTCAGCGGCTCTGGCATGTCTGCCCTCCACACAGTAACTAACTGTAACAAAAAGCTTTCCCCTCCAGAAACTGTCAGGGTAGTAACAAGCTGGGCAGCCAGGAGTGAAGGCAGCCTGGAGGGCTGATGCTGCAGAAGCTGTCAGAGTTCTATTTCGGGACGCTCTCCGTGCCGTAGGCGCGGCGGTAGCCCCGGTAATGAGGATGCAGAGGGAGCTCATGTCAGCTGTGCATGTGGCCACCGAACACGGGGAGGAGACGGAGAGCGGCCGGCTCGTTGAGTCAACGTGACCGGCGCTCGGCCGCACGGCGCAGGTCGGTGCAGACTCCAACAAACGGCACTCTGGATCCCAGCCGTCATCTCTTTGTGAGCTTAAGCGAGAGCAGCCGTGAAGTGTTTTGCATACGACATTACAAATCGCTGCAAAAACATCTGGAGCCGCCTGAATGTGATATTTCTATATTTTGTTCACCACTGGTTGTGTCGTGGAGCGTCCTCAGAGAGCACCCGGCTGTCCGAGCCGCCTCATGGGCCGGCAACGGAGACGCTGAGCTGTGGTGAAGACGTACGAGTTTAAACCAAACTACCAAGCTGCACTAACTAGAAGAGTTTCTCTCTGCCTGCTTCACAATGTTCTTGGGTACCTGCATAGATTATTCAGTGAAAATGGAAAAGAGGGTTTGGAATGAGAAGACCATCCTGTTCACAGCTGTGTTTCATCGGTGAACTCACCAATACTCCCATTTCCATTGTGTCTGCTGTGGTGGTCTCCCACAGCGCCCTCACACACACACACACACTCTTATCTCTCTCTATTCATGTGTGTGTGCTACCTGTGGACACATTCTCTCTGTTTCTTCCCCCACCATGTGTGTGCTGTCTTTGCTTCTCCTGTGATCCCCCAGTCTTTTGAATACATATTTAACGCCCTAATGATTATATGCTATTCCATCTGCGGACATCCTTACTGTAGAGAGGAAATCAATTTGCTTTTCCTCTCCTAATGATGCCAGGAAACTTCTCCACATCCGGGGGCCCGACACATTTAGATCACACAGTAAACCCAAGGTCCTTTTCCCTCACACTTTAGACTGTCATACATAATGAAGACAAAGACACGGCAATCCCTGCATCCATCTCCTGCTGATGTTTACCACGAGTCATAGCACATGACTCAACCTCTCTCTAGTTATATGCAACCTGTCAGGTCAGACCGTAGGCGGCGGCTGCCTGAAGGCTAAACACCAATGGTGATGTTCCTGAAACACATTTGTCTACCTTTCAGGTCCAAAATGGGTTTGGACAAAGAGCCGGGCTTAATTCACCTGGAAACCATCATCTCTGAAGGACGTGAGTAATTTAATTTTGTGTTTTCAGCGCTCCGTTTTCCCCTGTCTTTGTACTGTATGAGCATTGTGCTTAAGTAGACAGGGATTGGTGGTTGTGTGGACAATTCTGCTGAAGGCTAGTGAGAGGGACGGCGGAAATGGCCCAGTCTCGGGGAAGACGACGACAATGGAGTGAAAAGTAATGCATATATTACAACGCTTTTAAAAGCAAGTGATTTAGCTCAGTGGAGAAATATCACTCATCCCCCTGAATGACAATGAACACTGGGGTATTATGGGTAGGTATATATTTGATTTGCTTACTCAGTCTGGTATCAGAATGCTTAAATAAAGTCAATTTCTTTGTTTATTTACCCCATGAATCCTTCATTTCATTATATATTTGACATTATCTGTCAGCCCAATTTGAAACTTAAACAAATCATGTATTAGCTATAAATATGATGAGCTTCAAACCGTCATAAAGGGGAATCTCCACCCTCCCTGTTCTCTGAGTATGACTACAAACACTCTCAGCTGGATGAAGCACAGAGAATAAATACGCTTCAGGACTAACTTCCCCATCTCCATGCCAAACAGAAAGTGTCATAACTTTTCGCAAACATGGTTTCATATCCGCATCTTTCAGAAGCAGCAGCATAGGCCTATGGAGAGAAGTACAACTCTCAAGCTTCTTTGGTGCCCTTTCTTTTATTTTCTAGACATCTTCTCGTGTTCAACTTTAATGTTCATGAGCTGCTTGGTTTTTGCAACAGTCCCTGAAAATATACAACAATTCACAGTTAAATGAAGACGCCTAGCGTTCTCTAGACATTTGATCCTAAACACATGATAACCTTTAAGTCGTTAACATCCGTATGGCATTATCAAATCTCTTAGTTTGAGCATTAAGAGTAAATGTTTGTCCAGGTTGTCGGGCAGTAGACGAAGCGAGTTGGAAGTGTAAAGGGGCCGGACATAATGTCCCCTGATGATGTCAACATGTTAACAGAAGGCATGTGTTAATGCCGCGTGCACTTTGGAGTCTCGTATCATATTGAATATAAGCCTCTATTGCATCTGCATTTTTTTTCCTTCTCAATACTTGTAGTCTAACCCAGTGATGTTCATCCAGTGTGTCGTGAGAGATCGTCAGGTGTGTCGAGGGAACATTTCCAATTTCACTTAATCGGTCCAAAACAATATTATTTAATTGCCGCAAATACTTTTCCATTGTTGAGCGTCTGAGCCTGCAATGTAGTGGCTGGCCGAGTAATGAAATACTCTTCCGTGCCAGTAGGTAGCGCACTAACTACCTACCATATATGCTGTATTATGCTACAATGTGACATTTTGTAACTTTTTTGGTTGTTGGTGTGCCGCAGGATTTTTTTTATTGTATGAAATGTGCTAAATTGTGAAAAAAAAGTTGAGAAACACTGGTCTAGCCTTCCTCACCCACTGACTGCTTCCATGCAACGTGACATGAGGGGCGCTGACCGTGGTACTGAAACCGAGTGGCGGAGCCCGATAGACAGACAGACACAACACTTCACTGAGTTCAGATTCTTGGCCTCCATGTTTTTTATGATTGTGGAGGAGAGAAAGAGACGCAAACAGCTGTTTCTACGCGCCACACACACACACACACCTGGTCCTTTTGACCGACAATCGTTCAGAAGCTCTACGATCATATGTGAGTGCTCTGATTAATAAAAGCCTTCTGTTATCGTCATTTGACAGACTAAAATGATGTTCTGTTGTGTTACTCAATACTCATTCATCAGTAATATAGGCCCCACCCCTTCACATGCCCTGAAATACTCCATTTCCTAAAGTATCCACCACCTTTCTGTCAGAACGCTCTTTGAGGCCAAACACAATAAAGAAAATCCAATCATACAAACACACACAACAAACATCAGCGGTGTCAGATATTGCAGTCACACAGCCAGAGACTATTGATCATGTGCTCGTGAAACGAAGCTGACATATATTTGGCAGAGGCTAACACGCGGGGACGGGCTCTCTGCCGGCGCCGCGATTGAAGGCAAAGAAAGCAATCGGCCTCCGTGGTCGTCTGTCTCGCCCTCCGCCTGGGACCACTTTATTGACACGAGTAATGCAGGAAGCCAAAGAAGGCCGCTTGGCTCTGGATGAAGGCGGCCTTTTCTTCATTGGCTAATACGGCCGCTGATGCCATGACTTGACGTGTGTGTGTGTGTGTGTGTGTGTGTGTGTGTGTGTGTGTGTGTGTGTGTGTGTGTGTGTGTGTGTGTGTGTGTGTGTGTCTTTGTGCGTGGGAGCAGAGGCGCTGTACGTCACCTGCAAGCTGCAGAACTGCACCGATGCCAACAAGGGCAAACCGTTCCCCGGCTACATTGACCCCAATTCTCTGGTGGTGCAAGATGAGTATGTCTTTGTCCAGGTAGGTAATGGTCCAGTCTGCTCAGTGAAAAACATTGGAGCTGTGTATGAGGCAGAAAGCGAGGGATTTTGTGGGGAATTTGTCAAGGTCATTCTCAGAGAGGTGCCATTAGTGCAGCTGTGTATGTCCCCGTAGTGGAGAAAAATGCTTGGTTGTTTTTATTTTACGTTTCTCCAAAATGTTTTCACCCAATGATTTCATAACCCTAAGGTGTCAGCCGGAGGGAGGCCGATCTACTATGTGTCTGCTAAAAGGGATGTCTTCACACCGATGAAGCTGCCCAAGTACACACTGCCCAAGGTAACAAATATAACGCCTGATTCAAATTAAATGAACAGATACGCACCAGATCTTGATGATTAACCACCTGCTTCGAATGTCACCATTACTATGACGGAGCAATGGAGGAAGTCCATTCCCATTCAAACACAAAGTCTGTGTTTGGAAGAGGTTGGGTAGATGGACGGGTCAAACCAAAAGTCAAAGTTTACCGTAGTTTTGTAACGTAAATCACGTACCTAACATACATACGTTATGTAACAGAGGAAGCCAAACCAAACATGTACTTTTCCTGAATCTAACCAAGTAGTTGTGTTTTTCAATTCACTGTCTGAAGCGTTCACATCTTCAATCGGGTGACAACATTCTAAATGTGTGATTAAAAATAATGAATTGATCCTTGGTAAAAGTTCATGCAGCGTCGGAAATACACGAGGGCAAAGGGCAAAAAAGGGAATAAATCGCAATACTCAATATATCGCAGTATAAAATCGAATCGTGGGACCTCTGGTGATTCCCACCCCTAGTAGGTACAACTAAATATATGTATATATATATATATATATATATATATATATATATATATATATATATACTAATAAATATAATTTTGAATTATAAAAAAAGAAAGAAAAAAGTTATAATTGTTAATAGTTGTTTAAAAAATGTAATAACAATGAATTACCACAAATAAATAAGAATAGCATTTAATATGATTGTCTGATTTATGTTTTCCGTTTGTTCTTTTGTTTTGAAGAAAACACTTTGAATCTGTAGACTACTGCCTAGTAGTCTTATTGTTGCCATTTGATGACAGTTGCTCATATACTGTAAGCCTAAATAAGTATATTTATTATTTTGAACAAAGGTTAAATGTTATTTCACAGGATTCAAAAAGTGCCCCCAATTTGTATTGAAATGCCCCTGGATTTCAGTAGGTGGGGGCAAAAATTGCCCCCTAAAAATATGTAAATTTCCTACCCTGAGTTCATATGTTATCATATCACCAATAATATATGAGACACATCTTCAGATTGAGTTGGCAGTGCTGCAGTTTGTGATTTTGTACTTTTCTGCACGTGAAAGCACATCATATGTGTCAGCTCTGTTCGGTATGTGGGCTAGAGATGCACGCTGGCTCCGCGTGACACTCTCTCTTTGTTATTTATGGGCAAATCAAGGCCAAAAGTAACTCACAGTGTTTTTCACAATTGTTATTCCGTGCTGCTCCGTCTGCGCATGGCCTCGCTTGTCACATCCCCATTGACAATTAGACATGTTTTATTCAATCAAGCCCTGGGCGCCCCGGTTGCTGTCGGTTCATTGCAAGGTGTTATTGGCACAGCCAGAGGTAGATGAAGCACACAGCCGAGCGGCATGTCTTCAACTGCATCATCTCCGCCCAATAAGCCTGACGTAGTGATACTGATTGGATCCTTATTCTTATTAAAATAGGTGAATACAGAGGATGTAACAATTATTATTAGTATTGAATATGATTAAACCCAGCAAGGGTGTAAAAACACTATTAAATCTAAAACGCTGTGTGTTTCTCATTGAGAAATAATGTTGTAAGGAGCATTTTCAAACTGTTATACTACAAAATAAATTGTATCCAGGATAACTGCTTATTTACTTTACAAATAAAGACATTTTTAAAAGTATTTTTTTTCTCCCTTTTACAGAAAATAAGGAATTATATATTGAAAATGATATGCACACAATACATTCCAAACAGGCATTCTGCTCAGTTTCAGCTGTAACAATACATATTTTAGTCTTATTGTAATGAGCCACGAAGTGAGTTGAGCCTCCACTTGTGTAAGAGCTCAGGGCGAATGTGATCGGCCGTTTAGTCATTCAATAAATAAGTCTCTTACAATAATATAATATAATAATAAATGAATAAAATCATTGATAATAAATAATATGAAATAATACATACAATTATGATTTAAAAAATAACCACCTGCAAACAGTATTTCCGAGAGAATCCTAGTTTAAAGTTCCAATGGTTAGTGAATCTTAATAAAGAATACAGTCTAAAGACCAATCTGACTTCTAGATGACAGTACAGCCCTCGGTGTTCAGATTAGTTCCATGGACTCAATCAAACAGTTTAAAAAATAAGATAATAATAAGAAAATATATACGATATATGTAAGATATATATTGTATAATGAGGCTTATTAAAGACTGATAAGCCAAATCGCCCAGCGCTAAATTGCAGAGACTTCTAAGGCGAAAACTGTGGCTGCCAAAAGGCAGCAGTATGTTTGGATCAACAGACGAGTTATGGAGATAAAAGTCAAAAAGTCAAAAACAGGACTAGAGGGAACATTAGGAAGAAATGTGAATGTCTGTTACTGAGTTATGTATTATGTATCATACTGGTGTTAACTGTGCCTCTCTGTCAGGATCTGCATGTGATCAGTACGGATGAGAACCGGGTGGTTGCAGCGGTGCAGGAGTGGAACCAGAACGAAACCTACAACCTGTACGTGTCGGACACGTCAGGGGTCTACTACACCCTGGCTCTGGAGAATGTGGTCAGCAGCATGGGCCCCGAGGGCAACGTCATGGTCGACCTCTACGAGGTAAACATCCTTCCTTCCTTCCTTCCTTCCTTCCTTCCTTCCTTCCTTCCTTCCTTCCTTCCTTCCTTCCTTCCTTCCTCCACTTATCTGCAGCGGGGCCAGCAGGCTAAGCAGGGTATTCCACATGTCCCTCACTTCATTTCTCAGCTCTTCTTGGGGGACCCAGAGATGAGATATTTAATCCCTCCAGCGTGTTCTGGGTCTACAACGGGGCCTCGTACCAGTTGGACGTGCCCTGAACGCCTCTAAAGGGAGGCGTCCAGGAGGCACCCTGATCAGATGTCTCCACCACCTCAGCTGACCCCTTTTCGGGGTGAAGGAGCCGCCGCTCTCCTCCGAGCTCCCTCCGGATGTCTGGGCTCCTCACCCTATCCGAGCTGAGCCGAGCCACCGTACGATGGAAGCTCATTTAGGCCGCTGGTATCTGTGATCTGATGCTTTTGGTCACTACCCAAAGTTCATGACCAAAGGTGAGGGTCGGAACGTAAAGTCGAGAGCTTTGGCTTCCTGCTCAGCATCTCACACTCCGTCTTACCCTCACTGGTGAACAAGACCTCCGAGTCTGAGGCCATGGTTCTCTGCCGGAAATCGGTTGATTTGGATTGGGCCATCCGGGTTGGGAATGGGTCACTGCCCTAAGCCAGTATCACAGGGTCTCGTTCATGAGTGAGACACTGACAGGACATGATACAATTAGTATTGTGCGGTGTTGGAAGTCAAATTACTTCAATTAAGTTAAAATGGCTTCATTGGCACAATGAAAAGTATAAAAATCAATCAAATGAACTGAACCATAAAGTCCTAAATGTCCGGCATCAATAGGTGATAGTAGTTGTGTTGCACTCTGGTGTCATGTGAGTCTCCATGCTGGTGCGTGGTCTGGTGTGTTGGTTGAGCAGGTTTGTGAGCTGCTGGTCTGCTCATCTCTCTTGGTAATCATATGAGTCACTGTGTCTTCGATGTGAACATCATGATGGTGGATATTGGCCCTACATGCATTATTTTGAGTTTTCTTCTTGACATGTAGGAGCATCTTCCAGAACTCTGCATGCAGGTTCTCAAAGGGGTGTTCATCCCATTGAGGATCATCTTGTTCTGTAGGTAGACCCAACAGCTGGCGGTCATAAAGTGCAGTTGGGTCAATGAGTTGTATCCAAATTCTAAGTGGTATTTCAGTTTGGATAAATGTATTTAATGGTACATTGAGTTTTCTCTCTCAGCTAATGAAATGCCTCATTAAAGGGTCTCGTTGAACTTATTTCTAAACCTAGAGGTTATGGTAGTGTGTGCAGTACTTCTGGTAGAACATCCTGGAATTTGGATCCTAATTTGGAAACCATTATTTTGGTCTTTTTGGGGTACTTTTTGGGGTACTGTCCCAGCAGATCCCAGCTCTGCCGTGGGGGGCAGCAGGTGGATTGTTGTTGCTACGCCACTTTCAATAACTTTGAAGAACACTCCTGTATGACAAATATAAAATGTTCAATCAGGGATATGGATGGTGTGAATATGATCAGTTCAATCAGGAGAGGCTTCATTAGAATTTAACAATAATGTAATACCAAGCATAACATTTGAATAGTGCAAAGTCTTTGGCGATTGGACTCCATCCTGAAGTAGGATAATAGAGCGGCAGTGATGCTGAGGTCAGATGAGGCAGCATCCCCCAGGAGTGCAGCCCCTGCTGGTGGTGGGGATGAGGAAGGGAGTCGCTGCAACCCGATGATGAAAGAGGAGCAGGACTGAATGCTGACTGGATTTGTGCTGAAATGACAACTGGCAGCAGCAGAGAGGAGAACAAGTCCGACAGCAATGCTGTGATTGGCTTAAGGAAACTGTGCAGAAGCTGGTTGGTTAACTTAAAGTCAACACCCATAATCAGCTGATGGAGTAATAAATAGAGACTGAGAGATTATGAATGAAAAGGAGTGAAAAAAGTATTTTTGACTGAACTTCCACTGAAGCTTCATTTGTGTGAATGTTTTGAATAAATCCAATTTGCCTTCTACTGAAGACATTGTGGTTGCTGAGGATACTTTGTTTGAGCATTTTATTCATGATCCCATCACAACCACGTGCTTTTTTTACATGTGAGGGCCTGTGGTTGCTTAAGGAGCTCTTGCTCAGTAATTGGGAAGTCTAATGGATTTGTGTTGTCCTCAATAAATAGCCAGTTTACAACTTCTCATGAATGTGTGAATGCTCTGTGTTTGGATTGAGTTGAACAGGATGTAAAGTGTTTTAAACTGAGTCCTCCATAAGTCACTGTTTTGTGTGGCTAATTCCTCATGTCAGGATTTATCCCGACATGAGGAATTAGCTTTCCCCTAACACTTCTACAGTCTGCATTAAATCAGTTGTTTTTCATTAGTGGTATATTTATGGTTATGTTCAGTTTTGCAGTTTGTATGATTATATTGTTAATGTTGTTTACTGCTAGATTGATTACTTATTCATTGTGAGAGTGTGTCGGGTTTGGGTTTGGATTTTGGAATTATGGATTTTCTTTCTGTTATTGTTTTGCACTGTTATGGTCCCATCTGTATGCATTTGTTTATGTTGTACAGTTTACTAGGTTGTGTGTGTGTAATATGTGTCTGATCTGTGGATAAACAGGGTAATTTGGCTGTGGGTTCAGTGTCTGTTGTCATATAATCTCCAGCGCTGTGGCCAAGAGGTGAGCAGTAGGTGAAGCTGTGGGTGACGGTATCTGCTTTACACCATGTCTCCTGCAGAATGAGGTCGACATCGATCTGCACAGCTCCCTAAAATGTGGGCATAGTTCTCCTTCATGAGGTCTCCTTCATGTGTTCATGTGTTCATTTGTTCCATGAATCAATAATAGACCTATTGATGTCACATAGCAATAAAAACGGCACAGCCTGGGTTTACAAGAGCATATAAGTCAATTTTACTTGTTTAAAACACAATTCAACCATAAATATTAACAAATATTAACATAACCATGAAGTATGAACGAGATGTCTCAAAACGACTCAGAGAGAGCTCCCCAAGTTATGGAAATTATGAATTTCCATCGCGCTAGCTTGATGCTACACGCGATTAGCGCACCTTTCTGTAAAGCTTACAACCTACACATTCCACTAAAACATCAAACTGAAATATGACTTACTTTTCGATGAAACAACTATTTTGGTCTCTAAATGTGAAATCTAGCGGGAGGCGTTCAAGTTACAGCAAGAAAGTTAGGGCATTTCGAGTCTCAGCAGATCTAATACTACGGGTCACAAAATGTGTAGTTGACTCATTTTGAGTGGCTAAAAGGGCTGTCAGTCACATTTGGATGGCTCCAATAGGATTGCCCAATTAAAAGGAGGGGTTTTAGACTAAAATCGGCCGCAGAATGGCAGAGATAGGGACAGAAGAATGAAAAAAAGGTCTGCCAATAGATTGAGGGCATAAAAAGCATACTTTTGGTTGCTTTAGTGTATATCACTGCTTTATGTGCATGTATTGAAAACCATTTGTGATATAAAAAGAAAGAAATAGCGTGTTACATGAGAAAATGTCAATATCACACACAAATCATAGATGCTCCATTTTGGAGATTCGTCTAAACTTCTATACTAAAAAAGAACTAAAACTATTTTACTTCACTTAATCAAAGTTAAACTTTGCAGAGAGGCTGTTAACATATTGTGCTATTTCATAGTTTATTTTTTTCTTTCTTTTTTTAAAATTTAAACTTTTTTTTCTCCCCTGTGTTCTATCATCAACCAATAAACCAGTAACACATGTACTGCTATACACACCTCTTAACTAATCTCACACGTATTTTCTGTAGCCCTTGTGGTTGAGGAGATAATCTGGATCTAGTATGGGTAATGCAACCATTTGCAATTTTTTGAGAAAACACAGCTGAGGTTAAAGAAGTTGTTAGTTTTGAATTCAAAAGCTAAACTCTTCAGCCTGAAGCTTGAAGATTCTCACTCATTCGTTCAGAGTCCACTCTTCCTCTGAGGGCCTCTGCATATAGCTGCGTGGGCCGGTCTGGACCAGTGGGCTTCTTCGTTGGTTGACTTTGCTTTAGTTTTCCATCGGTATGCCGCACACGAGGCCCACACCCTACCCCACTCCACCCCCACGTCTGCAGCATTAATTTTGGCCATTTTCTTCTTTTTAAGTAACTGTATCAAATAAAGGGCTGCTTGATGAGAGCTCAGCCCACAAGTTTATTATGAACATTGATCAATATTTTAGAGCTAGGAGGCAGAGATGATGTTTTGTCATTTTGGAAACAGCCCCTGCTGCTGTAGGCCAACAGTCTTCAGAGCACACTGTGTGAATACGAAGCAGCTTCAAAGTGCTGACATCAACAAAGGCAAGAGGGTATTGTGCCAGGGATATAGATTTTTGGGAGGCTGAGATTATTTCTTCCTTTGATGAATAACTGCAGATATTACTTTGCAAAATGCACCTAATCCAAAAAGAATAAGAAGTGTGCTCAGGGCTAATGTTGAGGCTCCGGTGTATCCGTGTATGTACAACTTTTAAAGCCATAGCAGCACCAAACATCTGCCAGAACAATATATGTGAATCAGATAATGAAGCTGTGGATGTCTTGCTGTGGCCTCGGCGATATAATCAAATCTGCTGTCTTGATTGGGGTCGCCACCCAAAACGCAGGATATGCTAAATCTCTCCTCCAAGGGAGACTGAAGTATCTGTCAATTACTAAAGCGACTCACACGGACTCAGTTCAGTATCCCTGAGCTATTCCTGGGGGCCTCCAACAAGGAGTCAGATTCATTTAAGGCACATATTGATGACTCAAAAGCCCACAGACAGTCAATCATTTCCCACTCAGTGTTTGGTTTACTTGGGAATACAGAAGAGGTAAGCGTGCGTGTCTGCATCGACCCCGGGGCTCGTGTTTTGCTTTGCAGTCTTGGCATACATTTTCTGCGACGTGACACGGAAATATGGAAATACGACGGTGACATCTTTTGGGCATGTGAAAGTGTGCATCTGTTTTCATTTGCAGTTGTGAGCTGTTCTCTTTCTGATTCCCCAGGTAGCGGGAATAAAGGGGATGTTCCTAGCTAACAAAATGGCGGATAACCAGGTGAAGACGCACATCACCTACAACAGAGGCAGAGACTGGAGTTTACTGCAGGCGCCGAGCAAGGACCTGAGAGGCAACAGCATCCACTGCGTGCTCGTGAGTGTCTGCGTTGGGCTGCGTTCATACATGGCTTTGAATGTGTGTGTGCGTCCGTCAAAGAGAGGCCTTGACAGGAGTTGACTGATCCCAGCAGCAATGAGAGGCCCAGCTAAGAAAGAGCAGCGCCCGTCAAAGCTGAGTGCTCTGAGGCTGCTGAGCTGAAAGGTCAGCCATTTTGATTCAGTCCAATAAGCTGACCTCCCATTTAAAAAAAACAAAGACAAAGAGGTGTCAGACAGAAAAGCAGACGTCTCGTTCTTTCTGGGAAGACCTTGAAAGTTGCTTCTCACAGTCTCGCCTAGCTTTCACTCAAAGGCCAAGGTTTGACAGTAAAGAAGCTTTAGTGTTTTGCGGGTGAAGCCCACCGTCTGCCACCTCCCTCTCCTCTAGTCTGTGTGTCTAAACGAGAAGAAGCCGGACCACCATGACGCTATGGATTTGATGGTTTGTGTCTGCTGCACATCTTCTTGTAACATGACACCAGATGAAAAGTATTCACCTTTTTTTTTTTTTTTTGATAAACCAATTAGTGATTCTGTGGCATGCCTCGCCTTCTATCCATATTATACAGTCATTTGTCAGGAAATGTCAGGTTTTAATAAACCTCCAAACAGCCCGTCACAACATGGCCTGCACTACTGGCATTTTGCTGGGTCGTAATGAGAATTGTGTCGGTAAAGGTTAACCCAATCAAAATTAATGGTGGAAGCAGCCAATGGGGAAATGGTGTTTGTGATCAAACCCGCTACTTGGGAGGGTTTGCGCATCCGAGTCGATGCAACAGACGTTTTATCCAGCAGCGTCTTCTGAAGGTCTTCGGCATAATAGTTTTGATAACTGAGTTTGTGATTTTCCTCTCTGCAGCCGTACTGTTCATTACATCTCCATCTCCACGTGTCTGCGAATCCCTACACATCTGGAAACATAGCCAGCAGGGACACAGCGCCGGGGATCATTGTCGCATCAGGTAGGTGAGAGGGAATCCCTCTTGAGTGACGTCTTTCTCTTTTTTCTCGGATTCCTTTATTGTTTGCAGGGGGGTCTTGAGGGGGAGATGGCAGATCAACAGTATACCAAACATAGGAGTTGTGCACATCGTCTGAAAGCTGGGACCCTGAAGTAGCTGAGGTCCATTCCCATGATTTGCAAATCCATGCTGTGATTTGACATCTAAAACTTTTGGCGATTAGATGGCGAGCACTTCTGTTCATCCCCTGAACGCCCTCAGTCTGGAGCTTGTGGTTGTAAAGTTTGTCCTAGAGGTCACAACAGGTCACTTTATTACATAGGTCAAGATTCCAAAGATGGTCAGCAGCTTTAAAAGTGAGCCTCTTGAAGACAGTAAGGTCGCAGCATCACCTGCTGACCTGCTGGTCTCTGAGGCACAGGACTGAAACAGACTTGACATTTAACTATAACAGAATGTGCACACATTGAGGAAAGTCAAACTCCAAACGAATGTCAAGAGAATGCATCCTGAAGAAATGGTGTGTTGTTTCTTTGCTTCAGGTTTATTCAGCTCAGCTCTTTACTCAACATTTCCCCGCTGCACTGCACCTTTAAATGCTCCATTCTTCTTCTCTGCTATTGCGTTTGGCTATTTGCAGGTTTTTGCTCTTCACTTCGGTTTCCAATAGTTTGTCGCTGTTCAGCATCAGTACACGACTCCCACAGGCAGCTGACAACATGCATGTGTCACCTCACGTTTGAAAAGGGGCCAATGACAGAACAAAGAAAGTATATAATCCTGTTGTAGCCCTCAGGAACAACGATGCTCTCGTGTTGTTCCTGAGAACACAAGCGAGCAGGCAAAGAGTCAGTGGAGAGAAAACAAAGAAATGGAGGAATATGAGATCAGCAGCCCCCTCAGGTCAATTCACACCTCAGTAATATTCACTCCCGCATGGACCGACACTGTCAATAACACATCAGCACACGCCTCGGGTTTCTGGACCTTTGTGAAACATTGGGAATTAAACAGGTTTCAGGGATGTGAGAATAAAACAATCGCCGGATTTAGTTTGATCTCTGCCATTATTCAAGCTACAAAATGGCCCAAACGAAAAGAGCGCGAGGAAATCTGGTATAATTACTTTGTAAAATAATAAGCGCTATTGTGGCTTGGTCTCCCTCTTGAGATTCAATTCAATTCAGTTTATTTTATATAGCCCAACATCACAAATACAAATTATCCTCAGAGGGCTTTACAATCTGTGCACATAACATCTCTGTCCCGGGACCTCACATCGGATCAGGAGATGCCGGCAAAGAAAAATGTATTGTGGTAAATCATTTTACTGGCCGAGGTCAGAAGTCGTAGCTGATCACACAATGAATTGCTCATCCTTTGCAACCGCTCCCCGTCCCATCTCAACGTCTGATTCACTAAAGATGTTATAGGCACTCATGATATTACAGCTAACATGCCGATAAAGATGATTTGAGAATATACTGCTTCCGATTGAGATCATCCATGGGACAAAGTACTCATGTTGCCTTAGCGACAGGAACACAGCGGGCTGAACAATGGCAGAGAGAAAATAGAAAATTGAAATGTTCAGCTGCAGGTCCTGACCGACGAGGTGGACAAAGAATTTAAAGGAAACAAACCGTATTAGGATTCAGTCTTCTCATCTGTCTGGGCTGCTGCTGTTTTCAAACGCACACCTTCAGACTGTAAGATAAATGTTTTTAATGTGCTCCAGTTACCGACAGCCTAAACAGCCTGAACTGTACTACAGTCCTCACATACATGCTGGTTCCTACATGGAACGTGACCTCTGCATCTAAACCCGTCCTCGGTATCAGGAGCCGTCTCGCAGCTCCGTGTGCAGCGTCTCGGCTCACGGTCGCTTCTGCATGCAGACAGTAGCAGCCGGGATTACATCGATCCGACCCGGCTGAGTCTGTGTTTGATTGTGTTTTCAGGCTTCATGTTTTCAGCTTTGTCTGTCAGTCCGTCCATCCGCCCCTCTTCGTGAACTCCAGATGTCTGAGGGAACCGGCACAAATGTCCGCCTGGACTGAAGGATGAAGTGACTACTTTTTTTTCGCCTTTACAAAGATCCAAGGTCACTGTGACCTCACACATCTTTTTTGGGCCATAACTCAGAAAATTAAAATGCAAATTATGACAATTTCACACAAATGTGTAATATGAAAACATGATGTAATCTGGGAGGCGTGCATCCCCGGGGCGAGAGCTGTCGTCTTTAAACACGTGAAGGCTCTCTGTTCCAGCTGACACGCTTCTTCACTCTGTCTTCATGGAGCAATCACAGCAACCTGCAAAGCACTCACCTGTGGCGAGTTGCACGCACACACTGAACCTCTCCATTGCCACGCCGCCCACTGGAGGTCAGCAAAATGGAGATTTCCAGCGGGTGTTGGGTTGTTCTCTAAATGTAGGGATTTTAAATCGAATCATTTCAAGGGGACGGCCATGCCTCGGAAACACTTACAGTACTTTCCAGCCTGGCGTTTAACCACCTGGCACCAATTACAGGCTAAATTAAAGCAATTACAGCAGTCTGCGCAGCATTAGGAAAGCTTGTCTTAATATGCTGAAAGATGAATACAGTAATCTGGATGTATTGGTTAATTTAGGGGTTTGGGCAAATGTCGCAGTGCACAGTGGATCTCCTGGAGCTGTAGTCAGCTGCAGGCTGGAGCCCCCTGCTGTATTACCACTGCTGGTCTCAAGGCTCTTTTTACACAATTTGGGATTCATTTGATCTCTCCAATAGAATTCATTTCCGGTGTCTGCATTATGTAATATCCAACTCAAACGCTCACTGTAGTGTTTTCCCTCTGCCCCCTCCCCTCCAGGCTCCATCGGCTCAGAGCTGTCCTCCAGCAACGTCAGCGTGTTCGTCGCCTCGGACGCAGGAAACACATGGAGACAGGTGAGGGCGCTGCTTGATCCTAATTATACTGACCGCTATTGTGCGTAGACACTTTTCAAAAGATGATCAAACAGCTTTTGAAAATAATTGTGGAAACAGCATCCACCTTTAAGGTTGACATCTGGGTGGATTACGTGTATGTGATACCCTGTCACCTGCTGGAGTGCACTTCTGACTGGAAAATGAAACAGATACAGTTTTTACATTTTCGATAAATCCACATAGTATACCAACTCTTAAAGCGATGTTAGGTAATGCATTTTAGATTATTTTGTTTTGTCTTTCGAGCCAACTCGTCAAATTCCAACACTCGGTCAGTGGCCCTGCGCTTCAGACTATGACGCTCTACGTTTCCCTCTAGTGCAGTGGTTCTCAAACTTTTTCTGTCGGGTTCCACTTTGGAGGAAGAAACATGTTCGGGCCCCACCGCCCCAACACAATTGTAACAAAATGGTCCAACTTTTTGTGACTCTCCATCTGTTTTTTTTCAAATAATACAATAAAGAAAATTGCAATCCCTTTCAAGTAAACCAGATTGCTCCATCAGATAGAAACTAATAACATGTACGTGCAATCACTTTGTTAGAACGTTGCAAATGAAGTTCAATCTGTGCAAAAAATAACTAATATTTGGCAAAAAAATTGCTTATTGTGGCTGCAAATAACCTGTTTTGCACTGAACATATTTTCAAGATAATAACAATAACGTTCAACCTGTGCAAAACAGAATGAGTGCAGATGTGTGAGCATCAGGTTGTATCAGTATTAGTGGCTGCAGTGAGCTGCTTTCCTCTACACATATTCAATTCATGCTCAATGTTGAGCTTAGATCTGTTTTCTGTTTTGAGAGACGCAACAGCAGAAAAGACCTCACCGAGATCTCACGGAGGCTTTTAGCAAAACGGCAAGAATCAGCAAATCTGTTAACGGCGTAACTAAAGATTCCCACGAGAGTACAGGCATTTCTCCATGTATTTATTAATGATGTTTTATGTCCGTGTACGTTGTGCTTTTGTATTATGTAAAGTTATCATGTTCATGGGGAGTGTTCGTCCTGAATCCACAAGGTAGCGGTTCATCCCTGTTCTCCATAGTTTCATGTTGACCTTGAGCAAGACACGGACGCCCCAGTGCTTCACAGCAGCACACTGCTTTAAATAAAAAAAAAAAAAAACTGTGGGTCGCGCCCCACAGTTTGAGAACCACTGCTCTGGTGTCAGTTTTGGACGAGGCGGAGTCAGTCATAAATAGTGTCTTTTCAAAATAAACGTCAGGAAGTTGGGTTTAGGCAAACAATAAGATTAGAGTTCAGCGCATCTAAATGAGACTTCATGAGGCTCTGACCGTGTGTGAGAGCAGGACGAGCCCATCCAATCATTTCTTTTTGGCACAAATTATCTCATTGCCCGTCTCCGGAGTCTTCCACAAGCTGCTATCTTCACAGCTGTGAGTAATAACAACGGCCATGTCCGTTGTTTACGTGCATAATGATGACATTTGGGGAGTGGCTTGGGAGGGAGGCCTGAAGGGACGGGCTGTCAGTGCTGCAGATACTTTCATTGGAGAAGAGTTGCCAACACTGCATGTTTTTTATTTTTTTATTTTTTTAGGTGCTTTCAAAATCTAGTTAACTCTTGCTGGTTCCTCCAATGTCTCTGACCCCAGGTTTATTTGTATACATTAGTCTGTTAAGTTTGAATTCCAGCGTGGACTGTAGGCTAACTAGCTAACTGCACCGGTCAGACAACAAAGTCACAACCACTGGAGGACATCAATGCAAGGGCTGCTTAAACGTTTTATACTTAATAATTACAAAGTGTACTAAATGAACACGTATGTATATATATATATATATATATATATATATATATATATATATATATATATATATATATATATATATATATATATACATACATACAATATTTCCACATAACTAATTTCTTAGCAGAGCTTTAAGCTAATATACAAACATGTACAGCAAATATGTTATTAATATTACAGACTCACACCTCATAATAACTTTTCCTAATGATGTGCTCACTTGAGTCCCAGCCACTCTCCATGCGCAGAACCATGAACTGACTGACCTGCTATCGCTGAACATCTCCTCCTCCTCACTCACTCTCCCTGATTTGATCATGTAGCCTTTTAATCCTCAGACACCAGCCCGAGCTTTTTAAGGTCGATAATCAAATTTCTAATTTTCCAAGAGTTTTATGATTCAGTCCCCGCCTGCAGGGCCCGTGGGTGCCCCTCACCTCCCTGGATCCTGGCGCTTTTCGATTATTTTTGGGGCTCGGTTCTAATTAAATACGGCGATGGGAATGTGGAGGCTGATATAGGGACTTCTAACCGTGATGTAAACGGTGTTTGTTCGGTGTATTATTACCTGGTGTACTCTAATCATACAGTGTGGGCACGTGCACGGAGAGAACACGCCCCTGCAGAGTGATGAGCGCTCTCTTTTATGTCTGTCCCTGCAGATCTTTGACGAGGAGTACGCGCTGCTGTACCTCGACCAAGGAGGAGCCTTAGTCGCAATAAGACACACTCCGCTTCCCATCCGACACCTGTGGTGAGTCATTATGACGGAGACGCCGTTTCTCACACCGTGACTAATTCCCTCAGCGGAAGCTCCGAGTCTTAAGTTAGTCAAACAAAGGAAAATGAGTCTGTCTTCAGACTGGAGGACGATGATCATATTCTAGGTAGAAACCCATCAGCGGTGGAGAAATCAGCTTCTTGCAAATGTTCACATGTCTGTGTTTGAGGCCATAGTGAGCGTAGTTCTGCTGATCGCTGTTTCTTATACGTGAGCGCCTCACTCGCGTACAACTCTCCAGCTCATTGGCCTGTGCTCACAGTGGGCGGGCCTCGCGTGACGTCTGTTTGCGTTCCCAGGTTGAGCTTCGACGAGGGACGCCAGTGGAACAAGTACAGCTTCACCAACACACCTCTGTTCGTGGACGGGGTGCTGGGAGAGCCTGGGGAGGAGACGCTCATCATGACGTGAGTGACAGCGACTTGTCAGCGTGGAAATCTGTCAATCAAAGCAACAACAAATAGCCTGTGTGTGTGTGTGATCCTATCTGCCTTAACCCATGCATCTATATCTCGGCCTCCTCGATTAAGCATTCCTGACTGCCTGTTTTCCTTTTCATGAATAAAAAAGCATCCTCCCAAGGTCTTCCCGACATCAAAAACGGGCCGTCTCCAGATTATGATCACAGGAGATCAATGCTTTGGCAGCCGGCGACGGCGTGACTGTCCATTTTTGAAGAAGATGAAGGAAAATGATCTAAAAATGCCTGAGAAAAACCGACAAGAAACTTTGGTCTAAAGTTTTAACAGCATTGAAAAGTGGGAAGAGCAGTTAGTATCCTTTCAATCGGCGTGTCCTCAGAAAGCAGAACCATGAAGATTCCTTCTGTGTTCTTCCACATTCATGAGGAGAATAGCCCAGAGCGGAGTGTGTGCATGTGATGTGCACAGCACTGCTCCCACATTGCAGCAGAGATGTAGGACTTTGGGATGTGTCACGAAAGGGTTCGCGCAGCCATTACATAAATGTTTCAAGACACCTGCCATACATGAGAGACTGACAGTCGGCTGTGTAGACGGCGCTACAGGAGAGTGATAGGGCGCAGCTGGAGAGACGGAGAGGAAGGGAGGAGAGGAAAAGATACGACGAGAAGGGAATAAGACGACGCTGGCAGCTCTTCATGAGAACCAGCTCCTCCAGCATCTCAGCTGGCAGACACACCATTAGTTTCCATAAGACCATCATGCACTGTTTATTTTTTTGTTATCAATTTGTACTCATTTTTACAGTAAGTGCCTGTCATGGTCGGGTGCCTTCGGGAGCTAATTGACAGATTGATTGTGATAAATATGTTGACGTATGAATGGTGAAGAGGGGTCAGGGCAGAGAAACACACCCGCTCAATTTAGCTGGAGATGGAATATGTATCTGGTTAGTCTCATAACCTTGGATTCTGTTTTGTTTTTGACCATTGGATATGTGAATATTTATTATGATTAAGCTTTCAGAAGAAATAAGGTGACTCTTTTAAAAAACAACATATAAGTTCAAACTTGCTATACAAAATACATACAAAATAAATGAAAATGTCCGATTGGGCATTATTTTCCAGGTTGTGACTTGAAGGGGAAGGATGGCACTTTACTATATTAATGTAATGTTCACGAATACCATGTAGTCCAAAACCAACGATGTGTTCGGTGCAGTTTGACTCCGGTTGAACCGTTATCTTCTACCGACGTGGTTGGCAACAAGTCGTAGAATGAGTTATTTTCTAGTGAGCCCTCGGTCTGTGACACATCCGATCCCAAAGAGACGTCGATCCTTAGAAACGTTCAACTGTCTCTGACTCTCGGTCTTCCTCAGCCGGGTTTTTAATCCAAAAAGGCTCAGTCGTGTCCCAAAGCAGCTGGATTAAACCAACGGGAGTAGCCTGAAGTGGGGGAAGCTTTCAAGAATTTTGTGAAAATTTGATGTGACTTTTTTTTTTTTCAAAGACCCCCCCAACAAGTTCCCACTGAGGCTTTCAGGGGGTCAATCAAAAGGACTCAGAACCCCCGAGACCCCCCCACATTTATCCACCACCCAGCATCGGTCCACCCAGCATCGGTCCACCCAGCATCGGTCCACCAGCGCTTATGTGCCAGACCTGATATTCAACTCATTCATGTGCGAAGTGGCATCCTGTTTGTTTTCTTCTGGTTTTCTCTGGCGTTGTGATTACACGTTGAAAAGAGGGACGACTGCAGAAGAGGAAACTACAAAAAAGCCAACCGCTGACCGCATGGCGTCACACAGGCCACACTGCTAGCCGCCGGGGGCTTAGCTCTTCCACCGCTGGGAGTAAAGAATGTGTTGTAGTGCATTTGTTGGGGTCTATTTTTAGCAGTGGATCAATGTACATGTGGCGCTCCAGTGAGTATCCATGGCTGCAGGACTGTGTATGTGGGAACCACTTATATAAACCACAGGGTGCGTGTTCATGGAACGTGTCTGTCAGCAGAACAGTGGCTCACTGGGGTGCTTCCTTGGCAAATGTGTTAACAATAAGAAACAACACACATGTACCCAGACTAATATCTATATCAATATTTCTGTTGGTCTTTTTCTGCAGCATGTTTGGTGTGTAACAAGCGTGCGTGGCTATTTTCCAGGATATTCGGCCACGTCAGTCATCGCTCGGAGTGGCAGCTGGTGAAAATAGACTTCAGGTCCATTTTCAACAGGAGATGTACGGAGGCCGATTACCAGACGTGGCACCTACACAACCAGGTACAGTACACACCAGCACAGACTTGTTTGTCTGTCGGCAAAAAGCAAAAAGCTGTATCGTCTAAATGTTGGGTTTGATTCAGTGACATGTTGTAGGTTGAGCATCACTCTTCCGCTGTTGGTTGAACTGCGTTTTAGTTTAAATACTTTGATCATGCTGCAGCTGAAGAGAGGCTGTCTTCTCTAAAGCAGATCCACTGAGTCATCTATGCAACATCATACACAGTAACATAGGGCACTCTGCAAAATGGGTAACACTTAGAATCACCTGTCTTTAGCATACATATTAGTAGCACAGGGGCCCTTTTAAATATAAAGGCTTTATTAATTCCTTTTTCTGCATGCATACTCTACAACCACTAGGCCTTGAACTAAGAGTTTTCCCTCAATAGCCTCATAATGACTGATTAGAACTAAGGAAGTCACAAAGGATCTGTATGCTTTGCTCAGTGTAGGCCAAATTAGTTGGTGTTTTGTGTTTTGTTCCATAAGAATACTCAGTTTCAATAGTGTCAAAATGACTTTCTAACTCAGACTATCCTCCCCATTCCAAAGTGAGCTCTTGCTCATCATAATTCACTAGTTTGACACGTATTAACCCACACAGGTTCCTGTTCCAAAGCTGCCTCCCCTTCACACTTAGTAAATCCATTATCACTCACAACTACTGCAATTAACACACACTATGGTTAAGTGATGGAGGCCTGTTCAAATGCATTCATTCAGTGGGAGAAGAACAACGTCCCCACTAGGGCTGTCAACGAATATTCGAATTTCAAATATATATTCTAATAGTTGTTAAAAACATAATTTCGAATGTGAAAATTAATATTCGAATTCGGCCGCAACGAAGTGTCCTCTTTTTCACAAACTCAAATCTGGTCACCCTAGTTGACCTGCGTGGAAGATGGCGGAAAGTGCAGAACCCAGCTTGACCGCAGCAGAAAAAGTGATATTAACCCCGAAAAATCTAAAGAGTGATGTCGGGAAACATTTCGGATTTTGGTCAGTTGATGGGAAACTTGTTGAGCCTACAACTAAAGTAGTGTGTAAGCTATGTAAGCTAGAGTTAGCTTACCATTCAACGACAAGCAACTTGAGGCCACAGCTCCAGAATGTGCACCCAAGAGAATATGGCATAAAATGTGGAACTTCAGCGAAACAGACACGTCTGGATAGTATTTTGCGCCGTCCGCCACAAGTACGTTGTCTGCGGCACGACAGGAGGCCTGCACGCAAAAATTTATTTCGTTCGTATGCAAGGACATGAGGCCGATCAGTGTGGTGGATGGGACAGGCTTCAGGGAGTTCTGTGAAGCACTGGAACCGAGGAACCTTATCCCTGATCAGCACTCAGCATTTGTTTATTGTTGTCGTTCATTTAAACCGATATGCGCAGAGAGTGCGACGGTGCGGGAGCGAGAGAGAGAGAGAGAAAGAGTGCGTGTGTGCGAGCGAGCGAGAGGCCAAGGTCTGCGGTCTTGGCCTCATTAGTTCATTTACTTATTTTTGTGTAGGTAATATGTTGTTAAATATGTTTAAACTTAAATAAATTACCTATACAAGTAGTTATGTCTCGTTGTATTAATTTGTCCTGTTATTGACGTGCCTAATGCGCAACCAGAAAGTCGAATATGTTCGAATATATGTGTTTTTTTAAAGAGAATATTCAAACGTAATTTTTTAGCAATTTTGACAGCCCTAGTCCCCACACATACACATAGTACCTTTATTACTGAAGAGATTCTCAACATTAGTATGAAAAGATTTTTTCAAGGAAATAGAATCTCAGTAGACCTGTATTTTTTTCAAGGTGAAACCCATTTCTTAACCTAATCTCTCTACAGAGTAGAAAGACACTATTAACACGTCACACTTTGTGTTCTGTGTCATATGAATAGACCATATTTGTTCAGTGGAACAATGAATATTCTTGTGGTACGAGTGTAGCGATGTACAAAGACCGGAAAAAAAACAAAAAAAAAAAACACTTTCAACCAGGAGACAGCTGTGCATGTCTCGTGTGAAGCTAAAAGTTATTTTATTGCTCGTTTATTTCCGTCACTCATTAGTCTTGTGACTCGTTATGATAATTGTTCTCGTGACTCCCGTGATTGGTCACTACCGTTTGTCACGAAAGTCGTTAGGCAGTGTAATCAAGGTCAACCGTGATTGTTTCCTAAACCAAAGTGTCCGTGTTGCCTAAACCTTATTTTCTATAAAAAAATAAATAAATGCAAGGACACTATTCAAGTAACGAGAGTTTATTGCCACAAAATCAACACTAAAGAGGCAGTGACCAAGCAGCAGTATTTGACCCTCTATAAAATGTGTAGTTTGTGATTTGGGGCTATACAAAACAACTTGAAATGAGGAGTTGGGAGTGAGTGTGTTGAACACACCAACAGCAAAAACGTTGCGCTCTGCCTGGGACTGTTTGAGGGTTCTATATTGTCCACATAGAATCCCGACACTCAGATAAAATGGTGGAAAGTGAATAGCGCTGAAGGTAACATACAGGTATTGATTTCAGACGCAGTGCATGCGTCTCATGTCAGCAGTCTTAGCCAATCAATGCACTTCAATTCAAAACCCCTAAAGAGGATTAAAGTTTTGGTCTTAATGTTTATCATTCCAAAATAACTGGTCGATCCCTTCATGGAAAACCAAATCATCTAAATTCTTCTCTGCCTGCTAGGGTTGGGTTGACACAGACGCTAGATTGAGCTGGACGTCCAGACTGCAGCCTCAGGGTAATGTGCGATCACTGGCTGCTTTATCCCGGCTGCATAGTGAGTGGACTAAACCTGGACGCTGCTCGGTTCCCAGAGCACTTATGCAGATTTCCTAGCTCTGTCTGCTGATGCTCTGAGAGCCGACTCTAAGCTCCCTGCATACATTAAACCGCCCCAAAACTCCTCAACCTGGCCGGACTTGAAGCCGAGCCAGCGATCCTTTATTCATGGAGCCGTTCTGTAATTGGTTGAGACACCCATATGCTCGGAGCAGGCTAATGATCAAAACATATAGCACGGAAGATGAGAGGAGTCCAAGCCAATTACAGGGCTAACCGGCCTAAATGTGGAGGAACTGCAGGCTCTGAAGCTGCAAGTATAAACTCAGCACCGCCTCAAAACAGAGAGCAGCGCTCGTGTTTATTAATAAAGACCACTGGGAAAGTTGAGGACATTTTGCAGGAGCTGCTAGTCTATTCGTGGATGCGGCCAGGTTTTCTAAGCATCTCACTACTGACACCTAATGCACAAAGACAGAATGTTCTGCTCATGCAAACAGAGCTCCAGTGGAGCACGGAGGATGCAGTGAAACAGGCTGCTTTCACCTGCTCATCGTTATTGTAAAGCCAACTGATTTCATATTCACTTCGTACGCATAGATTCAAGGCTAAAAATAGACTGGGCGCCGGCAGCTTCTGCGACGGAAGCTCATCTCCATGTCACCAAAAACAGAAACCTCTAAAACAAGAAGTCAAGCGGCACAATCTGCAGTTGCGACGCGGGGAACAGTTGTTGAGTTTAGAACGCGCTCTCTGGACAGGGATGCGAGGCAGCGCTGCTTTCTCACACACATGCTCGGTTGCATCGTGTGAATTATTAATGGTGGCAAGTTACAGAAGCAGCTCATTTTTTAAACTCTCCCCTTCTGGTTTGCTCCTGAAATCGGGCCTGCAGGGAGAGCCGTGCCTCATGGGGGTGAAAAGAATCTACCAGAAGCTGAAGCCCACGTCCAGGTGCGTTATGGGAAAGACGTACTTTGTGTCGGTGACGTCGGGCCCCTGTGATTGTACAGAGGCGGACTTTGAATGGTGAGTGGACTTTTTGTTTTCATCCCATATTCAGTTCCATTTGCCTTCCCTCTGTATTGTTGGGGTGACTCGGCCTCAGTTTCCTCCATTTTGACCTTTGTTTTTTTTAGTCCGTCTCTTGTGAGCCCTTAACTTTATACTGTCGAAAAAATAACATGCAGGAAATTATACAATATGTGCGCTGATGAATGTGACCCACAAACAGCCACTCTGGACTGCTGCTTCCATTACAACTTCAAACAAAGAGGATGCGGAATGAGTTTGTTAACTTTAAAGATTAAAGTCTTTTCTTGATAATATAAATCTTTATATTCTGTAGATATTCTTCATTTCATTATTCTTCTGTCTATTAAAGTTCAGGTTGTGCGAGGTCAGTTTAACAAAGGTTAGAGCCAATAGAAATGTTAGATGTTCATGACGGAAAACCGTGTATTAAAGAGCCGAACTTCCGGCTGTTCGGGGTGTTTTTTGGACGGTCAACCTGCGTGTTGACTGGATGACTCCCTGCTATCGCGATTGCAGCACTTGTTACTTTACTGGTGATCAAGGAAAATAAATTCCGAGAACGAGAGAAGTTGTTTGACTAATGCCGTGTTCACACCAAAACAGTTGCGAATATTCGCAACGCCACTTCGCCTATATCGCGCCGCCCGGCAAAAAACTCGCTCTAGTGGTTAATTCGTTTTTCGCAACCATCGCTGGGGAAAGGGGGCGGGGCTTATCTCCATGTCAGTGAAAACATTTACTATTTCCGCCATTGACCATTGAAATAACCACTAGTTCTGCTTTATACTTGTTGAGAAAGTCCCACAAACGTCGGAACATCAAACGCCCCCGTGTCTGGGTTCATAATATTATCCGTAGTCGCACACAGCTCCGACTCCTTCGGGACGAGTGTCTGAATGAAGCCGCTTCCAGCGCTCCTTCAGCGGACCCGCAGTTTGATTCAGTGACGGCAGAACGGCGGAGTTGCGAATATTCGTAACGCCATTTCGCCAGTATCGCGCCGCCCGGCGAAAAATCCGCTTTTTCGCAACCTAACGCGGCTGTGCATTGACTTAACATGTAATCTGGACGCGCGAATATTTCGCAACTCTTTTGGTGTGAACACGGCATTAGTTCTTCCGGAGGCTACACCAGGCATCCAATAATTAGTACGCATTAACATTCTTGAGGTCCTCTCACCAGCATCTCCTGGCTGTGGCCCCCAGCCTGGAGCCCGATGTCTAATAAAGGGAAACTTTATGCTGCATTTCAGGGCAACTCTGAGGTCGGACTTTTTCCCTGTTGATATTACATTTCATTAGCTGACGCGTTTAACCAAATCGACTTACAATAAGTTTGAGAACAAACTCAGAACAACGAGAATCAAGAAAGTACAATTTCTTCAAGAAAGCAAAACTACAAAGTGTTATTAGTAAGTGCCATTTAAGTGCTACTTTCTTTATTCAAGGTATAGTCGGAAAAGATGTGATATCTTCAGCTTCCACTACCTCCAAGCGTTCCAAGCGCTGACCCGACACGTTGATGCTCCTTTGGCACAATAGAACTCTCCGCTGTGCAGCCTCCACATTGGTGGGCTTTTTAAACTGACTAACTCTTATGCAGAGAAGATAACATGAGGAGATCGTATACTGGGACAAGTTACCTTGTTACGGGGCGGGGTAAGGAGGACCCAAATGCCAAAGCAACAGTTCAAAAATAATATTTATTTACAAAAAATAAAGACAAGCCTCCAACAGGCCGAGGGGAAAAAGGTTGAAGAACACAAACAGGAATCCAAAAAACAGACAGGAACAAGAAGCACACGAACCAGGGATCTACTCACAGTAATACACAGTACGATCCCACACTGGGGCACAAGACAAACAGCGTTTAAATACACGGGGAAGGGGCAGGTGATTAGACACAGCAGGGAACAATTAGCAGACAGGGCAGACAATGCAGGGGAACAGAGGACACAAGAGGCAAGGACCTTCAAAATAAAACAGGAACACAAAACACACTAACATCATAACATACCTAATAATAAAGTGACATTTGTTGACTTTAATTTATATGCAGAAAAGCGTTTACTATACGATAGAACAGGGGTGGGCAAACTTTAATAATCGATTAATCGGTTGATTATTTTTTCGATTAATCAGATAAAAACATCAAAAAAGCATTAATTTCCAACCCTTTATTCAAAAACAGAACTGACAGTGCAAATTCACAGTGCAAAACATCTTCAGAAAGCACAAACAGGTTGAACATTCCTGAGCTGTTAATATTTATTTTTTTATAAAAATGTACTAACACTAAAAACATGTATGCTTTACATTTGCCAAATGTGAGCCCCTTTTACTGTAATGATCTCCTTGGAGCAGAGGCTGCATTTAGCATGCCCTGCTTTATCAATATGTATGAAACACTGGGACAGAGGGAAGCTGTACTGCTCCTCTCACGTCTGTTTTGACCTCTTCATCTCAGCTCTGCATCAAGCTGCGCTGCATAGAGCGTCCTCTTCCTTAAATTATTTCATTCTGGGTCTCTTACGACCACGACGTCACGTTGTTGGCTAAGCCCAACTACGTGATTTGATTCATTCTACTTTGAGTAAAAAAACAACCTGCAGCCAGATGTGCCGGTGTGCCGGTGTACCAGACCGGGGGGTTACGGCATGTTTCATTTTACAAGCAAGACTGAACTGTAACGGAACATAAAGTAACTTTAACGACAATACACAACCCAAACACGTTAGCTAACGTGATAGCAAGCTGACTAGCTTCCATTAAAAACAAGTTTGAGGCAAATGAAGACGCTGTCGACATCTTAACGCTGATTGGCCAAGACTCGACACGTCACATCCAAGATATTCTATTTTTCTCAGTGTCTCACTCCAATCTCAGAAACGCTGGCCGGCCAGTTGCTCTGCTCCGCTCTTTTTTTTTTCTTTCTCCGTGACTTATTGACTGGCGTAATAATCGCGCGAAACAACAAATCGATAATGAAATTCGTTGCCAACACTTTTGATAATCGATTCGTTGTTGCAGCGGCGGGCCGGATTAAGTTCGGCGGGCCGGATTAAAAAGCCCAACGGGGCCGTACTTTGCCCATGTCTGCGATAGAATGTATTATTTTAGTTTTGTTGATGGTTGAACAATTTTCGAGTGGCGATCCATTGTACTCTACTAGTATCTATAAGAAAGGTCTACATCTGAGAAGTGCATTGATTAAAAACACATTCACACACTAAACACAGATTGTCTAGCCTCATGCCTCTGTGAGACGCCCACCGTGAGCCCTGTTAAGCAGTTTAAAGCCATTACTCCTCACGCACATTGACACCAACGCAGAGAGAAGAAATAAAGTGTGTTTTTCCATTAGCAGACTCTGGTAATTGATTTCACCTGAATACAAATGATAATTCACAGAGGATTGTGAAGCTGCTGCCATGACTGAAGTGCAGTGACAGAGAATGCGTTTCCACACCCTCACAACCTGCTTTCTTAGAATTATCAGCAGTATTAATGTTTTTTTTTTCTTTTCTTGCTTTGGACCCAAATCTGCAGGTCTCTCGAGTGAGGCAGCTCTTGGAATAAGCGCCATAAAAAACCATAAAAACCATAAATCACCGAGCCTAATCGCTTTCATTAACAATCACAACACTTTTGCATCTGTGAGCATGTCGCACTAATTGGGGCAATTTGTCCTTATCATTTTGGGGACGCGGCGCCGCTCTGCCTGATGATTTGTAGGACAAAACAACTCGTGGGCTGTGTTTAAAAAAGCACCTTTACAGGAGAGTTGCTATAACTTCGAGACTAAAATGACATTAATTTGACATTTTCTTTTTTTTTCCCACAGTTGTGTGTCAGAATAACAATATCCAATACGTCTGAAATACAAAGCAGCGGATCTTTTTCAGCTTGGAATATTTTGTATTATCTTTCGATTGATTTGTCTGTCAGAAATATCTGTGATTTTTAAAAGTACGTGCTACACTCCAAATAGGGTTTCTCATTTTTAGAATTGAATGTTCCACACAGCCTGAGGAATATTTGTCATCTGTGCTGTCTGTCAGAGCTTCCACCGAGGTTTCTGATTGGATAACTCTCCCCGTGTTTGTCTGCCCTGATCATTGCAGTGATTACGGCTACGAGAGACGGACCAACGGAAAGTGCACCCCTGCCTTTTGGTTCCATCCATCAACGATGTCCAGGAGTTGCACCACAGGGATGACTTTCCTTAACAGCACCGGGTAAACACGAGACGAGAGCAGACTACAATCAGCACACATATTCTGCACAGTGACTCACAGGCTTTGGGTAAAATGAACGGTGCAATTGAGTGGAATAGCTCTGGGTGCATTCATTAGTCTCTCAGAGAAACCAAGGACAGGCTGAAGATCAAACAAACTACTGCTAGGGATGTGATCCACTGTGGAGAAGTATTGTTTGTCAGGCATGTTGGAAAAAGCTCTGAATGAAAGAGTCAGAGTCAAACCATAAGAGTCAGAGTCAAACCATACTTTTTAAGAAAGTATGGTTTCTCTGACAAAACAACATTGGCAATAAGTCCTTAAAGTGCTCAGAAATCTACATTAAATGATTACAAGGTTTTAGTTTTATTCATCCTAGTCACATGCTCCAAACAAATACACATCTACTCCTGGGTCCATACCATCTACATTCACAGTCATCATTATTTATCTATAAAGTATGTCCTTTGACTTTCTCAGGAACCAAAAATCTTAACACTTGGCAGGTGTATTGTTGGGGGAGTTCCGTGTCACATTTGGTGCAATTAAAAAAATAAAAAAAACACGTTCAATATTGCTAAACTTTGAATAAACGAGTGAACAGCACTCTGTGCAGCGGCGGGGGGGGGCGGGGCTTCAGAGCTCAGCGAACCGAGTCGAGCGCGTCGCCTGCAGTGGGCAGTTTGCTGTTGCTGCTCGATGATGTACTGACATTACACTCATCACACTGAACCACACACCCTGAACGGGTACTGCACTGGTGAAGAAAAGCCAAAGCTAAATGACGGCAGGGCGACAATCTACGCAAAATTCGACCAAACTGCTAAAACTCTGAGAGGCGGTCAAAATAGCACTGCTCTCTGATATGAGGCGTCAGCCATAGTTAGTGTTAGCGTTAGCCATCTGAGTGTTTACTGCGTCACCAACAAACAGCGTTCTTTTAGCCGGGAGGCAGCTGTTTGTTCCTAAACCTAACTAAGTATTTTTGTTGCCTAAACCTAACCAAGTATTTCAGGATATTTGCCTCAACCTAACTAAGTATTTTTTGCCTAAACGTAACTGAGTTTTCTTTGAAGACGGATGTTTATTTATTGAAAAAGACCGTATGAATGTAACGAGCTGAAATTGACACGTGTTGCTGGAGGATGAGGAGTAAATTTTCATAAGATGTCATACAGACTGTTGTACGAGGACCCGTGGTTCCATTAGATATCTCTGGCACACAACACATGGACATCAACGCTGTAACCTCTTCACATTCTGTTGATGATGTTTCAAACTAAAGTTCTTGCCACATCTTCAGCATCGCACCTAAAAAAAAAGCTTTCTGTGTTTTTCCTCCTCCAGCTACAGGAAAGTGGTCTCCAATAACTGTACAGCTGGAGTCAGTGTGGAGTACACCGCCAGGAGACAGCAGTGTCCCACCCAAGCACCCAAAGGTCTCCACCTGGTCACCAGTGAGGGGACGCTGACAGCCACCCTGGGGACCAACGTCACCTTCCTGCTCTTTCTGGAGGAGGTACGCTGCAAGAAAACTCTACAATGTTATTATATTCACGATAGTGTCAGTAAATCTTTTAAGTTCCATAAAGTAGTTTGATCCTCTTCAGTGCGAGCTGTTTCATGGGTAACTGAGCTGATAATCCCGCTGTTCTTCTTGCACCACTGCCCATGGATGTACTCAGAGAGCTGGATACGGGGCCACCACTCACTCTTGCTGCTAATATGTCCCAGGGGCCACTTGCAGTATGACAAAGAAACAATCTCCTGTGGCCAATAGAGCGTTTCCTCCATTGGCCGCTATTGTGAAAGAGGTCTTTAATGCACTCGACAGGACGGCTCCCATGTCTCTCTTTGAATCATGGATTTTTAATTCATGAAAGGTTTTATATTCGTGAAATGTCTTTTTGCAATTTTCATAATACCTGCGATGAGCTCCTTGCTCTCTAAACGCCCTTTATTTAGACAACATTAGTACAACAATGAGACTGTAACAATGGTCGAAAATAACTGATATCTTAAAACGTGATACAAAAAATAGAACGGGACAAGCCAAACAAAACCAGATCAATAAATATATCTGACAACATTTCTTCGGAGCTTCCTGTTTGCTAAATTACAAATCTACAATGGCTTAGTGTTAGGGTGAGAACATCAGAGGAAGCCAATGAGAGGCAGAGGAGGGCGGGCCATGGAAGAAGATATTGCCTTTATTGCTTTTGCTCAGAAGACTCTATACATGTGCCAGAAATCAACACGTTATTATGAGCTAAGATATATTAAAGAGTTTTTTGGGGGAGTTCTTCCTGATCCAATGTGAGGTCCTGGGACAGAGGATGTCGCATGTGTACAGATTGTAAAGCCCTCTGAGGATAATTTGTGATTTTGAGCTATACAAAATAAATTGAATTGAATAATATATCGTGAGATTGCAAATAGATTTAGTAAATCATTTGTTTTAAACTAGCTTGTGTAACTGGGAACCTTTACATGTAAACAGCCATTCAGAAGTGACTTCACATGCAGGTGGTGGAACCCAAAGGATGCACTCTGCAGCAGCAAGGTTTAACCCACCCACAGACACAAGATACAGTGAAATACAGCAGCTTGAATTCGCCCCATGGGTCTAAAGTGCCACGCATTACGATGAGCAGGGCCGCACTGAAAGCAGTGGAGGTGTCGAGCTCGATGACACGGCTGCACCTCTATTCCCCAGGAGGACAAATCGCTGCTGGAGGGCAACGTAACCAGTTGCTTGGAACCCGAGTAACTCGGCCCACGATAATAAAAAACGATAATAATCCTGTGAATGCGTTTGTCCTGTGCAGGGCGACGGGGCGAGGACGAGCATCACGCTGGACTTCGGAGACGGCCACGCTCTGACCTACTCCAACGTGAGCTCCATCGAGGACGGGATCAAACACATCTACAAAGCGGTGGGGATCTACCGGGTGACCGCCACCGGGGAGAACAGCCTCGGCTCAGAGACCGTCATGCTCTACCTGCACGTCACATGTGAGACACTGAGCACGTTTTCTGAGATCGCTGTTATAAATGTGCATATGCATTTATTCAGATAGGAGAATCTGCAATTTGTGCACTGGTGCTTTTGGGCTCTTTCTGCTTTCTGCTTATTTATTTGTTATCACATTCGGGAGGATCGCGACCGTCAGCTGGTACGGGCGTTCCACATTCTGTGCTTTATCTCTTCTCCCCTCCCGTAACCACACAAACAAGTGAGATGGAACTAATCCCATTACACTTCCACTCAGCTCATGCTCCACAGCGGCTCCGCCCACAGGAGCCACAGCACACTGGTATGTCGCGGGCCGACCACCCTCGGTGTGTTCAGGGACTGACTTATTGATCCGGGAGCGCCGGCCTGTCAATCCTCTGCCAGCTGAACAAATAGGGCAACCGTGGGCTCAGGAGTGCCACCAACGAAAAATAGCACACAGATGGCTAGCCGGCGGTCCCAGTGCGGGACTCCTCCGCCTCCACACCTAACTATAAACCCACCGAAAGAAAAAGTTGTTTCGTCCTTTTTTTCGTCCTCTTTCTTTCTTCTTGTTTTTGCTCAGCGGGATGGAGTTCTCTCTGTAACGCATGTGTGTGTGTGTGTGTGTGTGTGTGTGTGTGTGTGTGTGTGTGTGTGTGTGTGTGTGTGTGTGTGTGTCTGTCTGAGTAGGTCAGCTGGAGTACATCCATCTCTCGGCTCCCTTTGTGGCGGTGAGGAATAAGGAAGTGAACCTGACTGCTGTTCTGTGGCCCAGCCAAGTGGGAACGGTCACCTACATCTGGTGGATCGGAAATAACACGGAGGTACTCGAGCCCCTCCGTCTTCTCCCTGAGCTCCTTCCCCTTCTGCCTGCTCGCAATTAAGTAGTTTGCTGACTCGCCTGCTCCAAAGTGTGAGGATCATTACTTTGTTAAGCTATTTGTGTGCATCCAGGTTGCAAACATTGTGGCCTTGTTAATCAGCATCAGAGCATGCTGACACATCAGAGACACGGAGAGGAAGAACTGACGGCCAGTGAAGCGCGTCCCTCATTCAGTCTCACTCTGACCGCTCACTGAGGTCAGAAGCTGCCAGCCACGCTGATCCATCCTTTCCATAGACCTTAACGCTATCTTAACATGCAGATAGTTTGGGTTTTATGCGCACAGATTTTGAGATCTCTGCTTGTTAATGTGTTTGAATGGGTAGAATTCCATTTTTCTGCTCATCGAAACAGTGAAACATTATATTTTAAATGTTGGATCTGGCTGCATTGTCCAAACAGATAGGGGTCAGAATGTCACTGTGTCTACAGCAGCTTCATTTACAGTTATTTGTTCGAATAAATATATACTTAAAATATTTAAAAAATCCAAATAACAGCGGGACAAGAATATTCATTCATGTTTTGTCAGGCCTGATGTTTTGGGCGCCATCATTGCTCTTTATATAATCAATAAACCACAAATTGTGAGGAAAAAAACAAACATATTGTAATATCGAATGCATTACTTCTGAACAACGTTATGTGAGAAAATATCTATTTTTGTAATCTGTGTGAGCTACCCCTATTAATATAATAAAATCTCGTATAATGTAGTGTTGATGTTATTTTACAGCTCAGACTCTGAGCCTCCGTCTCTCCGGTCCAACAGGTGCTCTGTACGCGGGACGCCCCGTATGCACGAAGACTCTCACTATTTGTCTTCATAATTGTAGCTGTGTTAATGTGTTTGTTCAACACCATCAGCGGCCGTCCACAAGGACAGCCAGTTATGTCAGTCGGTAATAAAGCACGACATTATTAGCATCGTATAGCTATTTGAGGAACAAATGGAGACGTGAGTAATGACAGGACGTCACACGGGGAACTCTCCGCGGGCCGCGTTCAGCGCAGCACAGATTATTGGCCAGCTCGACAACGTATGCTCCTGCGTGAGTGTGTGTGTGTGCGAGTGTGTGCTCACGCCTCTGCAGTGTGAATAACAGCAGTGTGAGAGCAGCTGAGGGCCCATCACCCAAACCCCCAGTCTCTCACTCGCTGCCTTCCCTGTTTTTGATCTGTCTGTCTCCTTCTCCCCCAGCAGCCAGTCATCACCCTGGAGGCGAGCGTGGCGTGCACGTTCTCCCGGGAAGGCGTCAGCACAGTCACGGTGCAGGTGTCTGCGGGGAATACCATTCTGCAGGACCGGAAAAGCATCGCTGTCCACGGTGAGCCGACTCTGAGACTCCGAGATAGCTCGTCACATCGGATAGTGTTACTGTCGGTCCCCGACCTTTTTTGCGCCACGGACCGGTTTTGTATCAAACAATATTTTTACGGACCGGCCTTCACGGTGTGGCCGATAAATATGACGTAATAAAATGATACGACCGGCATAAAGACAATAGTGCTTAAAAATACAACTCACCATTACGCCGAATTAGTGGGAGCCCTGAGCTCGTTTCTCTGAAAGGAGCCGGGTCGCGGTGGGAGACACCCGATGTGTGTTCTTTATATCCGGTCTACTCCTTAACTTATAACCCGCTTCACAAAGATAGGATGTTGGAAATGGAGGCAGGGTTTTCAGAGCTTTTTTGCCGATCTCAGGATATTCTGCACCGGCAGAGTTGAAACGGACTTTTACGTTTCGTTTTTGGGGTAACCTATCACCAGTGGTGGGCCGTGGATTTTGGTTGATGTTGGTGACATCGTACTTCTCACGGGGCACCACTTTCTAATGACTCAGCTTTTTGGAAAGGCTTGTACTTTTAATAAAATGTTCTTATGAATAATGTATAAAGTATTAATAAATAGCTGTGACTCTACTAGATTATACTTGTACGCACACAGTTTTCCTCTGCCATGAGATATTAGCGCTTATCACAAAAGACTGAGCTCGGCTCAGTGAAGCACCAGTTATCAGTCGTTACCTCCACCGTTATTCATGCTTCACACGAGGCTCACAGCTTGGTTGGGTTTAGCAAGAGAATATAGTTTGGGTTAAAACAACCACGTTTGTTAATTACAAATAAGTCAAGTTACCTTATATCACTCCCTCCAGGAAATACACGACGCCTTGTGGTTCTTATGGTACTGATGGATTATTTATTCTTCAACGTGCCTCTGTCAACACCACCGTCATCAATCCACCGTCGAACTCTTTAAATACATTTCAACACAAAACAAGTTGGCGTTCACGTTACACAATAAACTGTTTATTATTATTATTTATTATTAACTAAATATGCGCGACGAACATTAACATAACGAACATACCTCGCTGGCTGCTCACTACTGAGAGGGAAATGGGTCCACTTGGAAAACAATAATACTTGAAATGAACACTGTCACTTATAACTTTTAGCGGAGTAAAACTTCTGCCGCTGCACGTGTCTTTCTTCAGGAGCTTGTCACAACTAAATGCGTCCCAGCACAAACATAGGACGTAAAGATGGTTCCTATCACATGTAAATAGAAACAAAATCAATATTCAAGAAAACATTTGTACAAATAATAATAATATGTAAACAAGCCTATTAAATAATGACATAAATAATATTTATGGCAGTTAAACCTTACATGATTCTCGACACAGACTTAGTTCCTCTTCTAGAGGTCACTAGAGGTCAGAGTCGTCCTCTTGTATCCGTATCGGTGATCAACCATGTGAGCAGATGACCGCGACCTTCTGAACCTGACTAGAAGGTGTGACAGGCCCGTTGTAACCGGATCTACGGGAGTGATACCTGCTGGCGACGCCCATTCAATCAGCTGATCACATTCGATCGTCTGCCTACCTTAGAGAGCCACTGCAGCCCGACGTCCTCAGGAGGTCTGTGGTGGCCTGTTCCTTGTTCTTGTCTTATTCTGTGCCACGTTACGGGACTCCGTTTCTTGACTCACACGTTAAAATGTTCCAAATAATGACTCTGGAGACGTTGATTCCATTTCCATCATTTTGTCGATTTATTTTCTCTTGAATCGAACAAACAAAATCTGAAATCTAACTTCAGTTCTAGCGTAAATTAACGTGAGTTCTAACGTGAGGTCAAAGACTGTGCCGATGTCCCGTTCCACATAAGAAAATAAAACCTGATATTTGGTCCCGCCCCTTCCTCTTATACCAGCTGATCCTCATCAGATTGATATAAATAATTCACAGAAAAAAGCATTATTTCGAATTTGAATATAAGTTCCATTCATATGGCAAAGGAACGTCTTTAGATCATACAAATAAATGATATAACATGATTTATAATCAAACAAAATATATGGCTCCAACAAGGTCTCTCAGGTGTTCTGATCAGTGTCTGTTGGGCGTTCCTCTCTCCAGGAGTACAAATAAAGGAGACTTTGTTTTTGAACGTTGTTGCTACTAAACTTTGGAACTCTCTCCACTAAAGAACTCTGGATCCTGTGGACATTTTAAAAAAGCAGCTCAATAACCACCTGATTGGATTTGCCTTTGTTAATCAGTTTTCCTTCTCTTTTGTTTTGTTTACTTTCATGGAGACATGCAGCGCCTATATAGACGTTCTCATACGGACACACTGCCTGTTCACGACACGTGTGATCGCTCATGCTTCTGCTTAATCGGCCACATTGCATCAGTGTCACAGCGGCCATTATGAGAACTGAAACGAATCAATGAAAGTGAGACTCGAGTTGCGATAAATAATCAATAGGATTCTCCTCTCTGTGTGTGGCGCACATGAGCAGAATCTAAAGGCGGAGCTCTGCGTTTTTATTGACGGATGAAAAGTAAAAGCAGCTCACGCTCGTTTACTTTCTCCCCTGCAGAATATTTCCGCTCTCATCTGCTGGCCTTTTCATCAAACCTGGACGACCACAACCCTGATGTTGCAGAATGGCGGCTGGATGTGAGCCGAGTCATCAAGAACTCTCTGATCCAGGTAAAGCTCCCGGGTCTTTTCACAGAAGCCCTCGCTTTACTCTGGTAAAGGCCGTCGCCGCTGGACCGGACCTCTGACGCTCTATTAGTGCGGCGTGACCTCTCCGGCGCTTTGAGACATCTTTCTGACTTTTATGATGATAAATGACAAGGCAAGAAGCAGGACAGGGGTGGGAATACAGTTCAAGAGCACGCTGATTGCAGCGGCCCAACACACTGTGTGGGAGTTCAGGGCCGTGTGGTAACAAGGTTGTGTGGAGGAGAATAAATGTCAGTATGTGCCTAATGTGTTCTGCGCTGACCTGAAAGGACGCTCAGAGCGACCTGTCAAACGTAAGACGGGACTCAAACCCACGCACGCCATGTCAGGTACAGGTTTCGCCTCATTAACTCTGTTTTTGTTCAATATCCTCGCGACGTCGGCCCTCTTCTGCTTCCTGGCAGCAAGCAATCTGGGCCTTGCATCATATTTTCACACTTTCTGATGCCGCAAAAATCGAAATCGATGCCAGAAATAAACCCGGCTGTTCTGTCTTCAGTGAACATGTCTGTTTTGTTACTTGTTACTGACATCACTTGTCCATGACATCCCCAGCCTGGGAGGCAGAACACACACCACAACAACAGCTTCCAGTTGGAAATGTAATATGAAACCGCACCAGAGTCCCTGCATGAAACGCTGGGACATAAACCGGAGGCTCTTGTGTGAATTATGGAGAACATTTAATAAATGACAAGCTGTCTATTGGTCCTACAGTCATAGCAGACTGACATATATGCATGAAGCCACATAGTTCAGCTGCATGCTGCTGCTAATAATGTGTCTGAATATGGTTTAAATGTGCTGATACTCTACTTCCTATAGACATTATGTTTCCAGGGAAAACCGATTTTTCTCCTGGAATACAGTTGCTGTTTAAACAGTTGTAAATTGAAATTGAAACCAAACTAGTTGTAAAACATCATGGTCTGGCTAAAAATAAGCACTTTGTTATGTTATTTAAGTTTCCGTCGTTAAATGAAGTCTCTGTTGGTCTCTGGACACTAAGAGCAGTCTCCTGGGTGAAAGTCCTGTGTCTGTTTGACCCATGCAGCACGTTGACCTCCTCCATCATAACTACGATCATAAACCTATTTGTGATTCGTCAAAAACAAAACTAGTCGGGCAGAACATACATTTTTGTCAATGCCGTATATATAGGAATGTCATTCCTGGAGAGCAGGCTGCTGGGGCGTGGATGCAATAAGAGATGATGAGAGGATGGGAAGATACTCAATATTAATGTTATGATTTATATCAATGTATTCATCAAACAGATTGCAAATCATCATTATTTCCATGACAACTGAAATGATAGAAACATTTGAAATGTTGTTTAATAACAGCACAGTATGTAACAGAGAACTGATGGTGTACTAACACGACTCGTACTTTATGATGAATATTGTTGTATTTCCATCTATACCTCTGGAGCAAAGCAACGCATGTTCAGAGATTCTCTCGTGTGGATTTTTGGTTTTGTTGAGACATTTTACTGTGTAAGTCAAACTGAAACAATAAATATCTGAAATTAATATCAACCAATTCAACCCATCTTTCTCATTTACTGTTAGCTCAAATGTTAAACCTTGTCTAACCAGTGATCCTCAGTCGGATCCGATGTTTTAACAAATACTATTTTAATATTTCATTCTAAAATAGTTGTTTGATTTTGTTCTATCTAACAAATCTAAAACTCTTCAAATGTTGTTTCTAATAAATGTGCCTTGTTTAATAACATAATCAAACTAAAATAGGCTACTTGAAGTCATTCCAAGGGTTATACAAGTCTTCAAACAAAAAGAAGTTATACAAAACGTTGTCTAAATAAATTACAGTCTGAATTTGCCAAACATGTGATTTAAAAGAAGAACTATCTCTCTAAGGATTCCAGTTCAGACAGCATGCATCTCAGAGAGCATTCCAAGGCAGATGCCAGCTTGTCGTGCTCTTAGTGCTGATGAAAGGATGAACTCTTCTTCCTCTCCTCCTCCTACAGGCCACAGGCGTCGGAGAGGCCCAGCTCCTGGTCACCATCCTGCCAGGTCTCCCCACAGCAGCGGAGTTCTTCCTCCTCCCTGACAAACTGTTAACTGAGGGGAAAGCAGAGAAGAGCGCTGCTCATTTAGATCAGGTGAGACAACAACAATGTCATTCCTTCTTTTCCAGAGAGTAGGTGGAAGGATTTCACCTCGTTATCCTCTTGGTAATTCTCTCATCACACCGTGCATGAGTTCAAAACGTCCTCTTTCTCTGTCTTTGTGAGTCACGGGTTGATCCTCTTTTCCGGCAGCAGCTCGGCCAGTAATCGCTCCTTGAAGTCTAATCCCAAAACTCGAGTTCTCCCTTCCTCCAGCAGGTGTCAGTATCGATCTGTTGAAGCATGTCCAGGTCTTTCAAAGAGTCTAATCCTGGAATACGCCTGAGGAATCTCTGCAATAGACTCATCAATAAGCCTGACAAGTTTTAACAAGTTATCAGGGGGAACGGCTTTTAAACTCCCCCAAGTCTCATCCTGTGGGGTGTCGGGGCGGGGAGAGGGAGGAGCCAGACAAAGAAATTGTCATGCTTGATTGGTTCAATAAATCACCAGCGTATCAAGATGGACCGAATTAGCTCTGAGCCTCGCTAATAGATAATGACTGATAAGAGCGTTGGATCTGCTCTTCGTGGGAAGACTTCCACGGGCATGTGTGGAGAAGGAAAGTGGGAAGGAAATCAATCAGATGTCCCTCTTCCCTCCGCGCTCACACCTGGTTGATTGCCTGGAAAGATCCTCTCTCCCACAGGCCGGCGATAAATCCTCATTCAAGGTTGGCATGTTAAAAGTGTGGAGCGCGCCCTTCTTATTAGAATGTATAATAGATTCACTGACCCTGGTATACAGTGGGAACAAAGTAATTAGTCATAGCATAGTCTAAATTTACACTGCTAAGAAATATAAAGGGGAGAATGAGGCACTACAGAAATTACTCACATCACTATTAATTTGGCAAATGAGGCAGATGAGATAAATGGAGCCTCTGCAGAGGAAGAACTAGGACTGCACAGAGAAAATGGGGTATTTTGTTTCGCTTGATGGCTTCTCTATGCAGCTGTGCAGATGAATCTGAGAAAGAACACTTTTATGGTATGAGAGTATCGTTGAAAAATACACACATTTACTTTTGAGATTGTATAAAGATTAGAGCCTCTGGATAGTGATTCATAAAGGATCCGTGTGGGGAAATGGATTATGACTGTGGGTCAGGGTAATCCGCCCGGTTTATATCAAAGTTAGACGTTCTCAGTCCAAAAGGTTACTTGGCAGTCTGGAAAGCCGAGTGAGGCCTCTTCCTCTGCATTATGCAGCGCAGTGGAAAGGTCCCGCAGACAAACACTCTTACGTAAACAGGAAAGCACAGATGGGCTTGTTGGCAGTGATGTTTCTTCGGATTATGGGCACAAATAATGCAGTTGAATCCTAGCTTCATAATGTTCAGTGTTTAAAGTGCATCAGAGGTCATTTGTGCCCATAATACTTCAGTCGTTGCTGCTGAGGGTTTTCCACTTTGTCTTATCTTTTGTCTGTTGTCATTATTTGTTCTTTTAGAACTTAAAGCTGCAATAGTCGATATTTTCATATTAACAATGGATCAAATACATGTGTAATGTGTAAGGTGTCATTTATAGGAACAAAGCAGCGACCTCCATGTCGGAGAAATGAACCCAAAAGCTGCAGTTCCTCACTTGTCCACTTGAGGCTGCCTCCACAGACCGCCATGTTAAAAACTTTACAGCAGAAACATGTTTACAGTGTGGTACAAAAACAGTTTTGGTCTTTAAGATCTTCGTTCAGAACTGTACAGACGGAGTGCATTCTTATGTAACTTTTCTGTAGATTTTACTAAAGCTTATAGTTATGCTTAATTAAGTCCCTCAAGACTCTAAGGAATAGGCATATTTTGCTTTAAGCCTTTTTTGAAGCCTTTGTTTTTTATCAGGCAAAACAAATGTAGCATTACAATTTATATCACATTTCAAAGGACTAGTCCATTAACCAATAGGTCCACTCTGCCTACTTGTATATACACTATGAGAGTTTCACACCCACAGATAATTATCACCCAACTTTGTATTTTCCCTCAGAACCAAATGATCTTTTGGCCCCTTTTGGCTCATTGTTGCCCTTTCCGCCCTGTATTGGCTTGATTGCCATCTGTGCAGCCTCCTCTGTGACCTGGACGTGAGCTAACGATTGTTCTCATCATGACGTGCTTCTGTTATTTCGCGTCCACCGTCTGTGCTTGGCAATCATTCACCAACTGACTCGGCAGACATTTAAACTAGAACACCTGGGGAAGTGCTGTCAAGGGCAAGTGATATTTGGACTCAATTATTTTTCTGTCTGACATTAAAAGATTTGGATGCGTCTGTGTTAGATTGATCAGGACAACAAACCAATTGGCTGTGAAATGTCAGAACAGAGTTATTAACTGACGAGTCCAAACGCAAAGCTTCATGATACTGAGGCTTGATGGTCTTGACAATGGCTTTACTCAATAATAACGTGAGGTTTCTTTGGCTTTTCTACAAAATAAAACTATTTTGTTTCTCTACAGCTCTCTGAGGTTCTGCTCAGCGCCTTGAATCAGAACCTGGTCCAGTTCACATTGCGGCCCGGGGTCCAAGTCACCGTGTACGCGGCACACCTATCAGCAGGTACACGCACAGCATGCTGGGAGCTGCCCAGCAGGGCCTTTGTAGTTCTGGTAGTGGGACAGGATATAAAGCATGCAGACTATCAAGAGACCTACATACACTGTCCTACGGAAGCCCATTGGGGTCCATATTCAAATGAAAATGTACACTTGAAACGGAAAATGTAATTTCACAATTGCATTATGATGTTCCACATATGGATGTGTTATTTGAGTAAAACTTTTCAGATGAAAATGCATTAATCTGATTTCCATTGTCACATGCCAGATGGCCATTCTATAATTCAATTCAATTCAATTCAGTTTATTTTATATAGCCCAACATCACAAATACAAGTTTGCCTCGGAGGGCTTTACAATCTGTACACATAACATCCTGTCCCGGGACCTCACATCGGATCAGGAAAAACTCCCCTAGAAAGATAGTAAAAACCCTTTTACAGGGAAAAAAGGGAAGAAACCTGAGGGAGAGCAACAGAGGAGGATCCCTCTCCCCGGATGGACAGAAGCAATAGATGTCATGTGGCCAGAATGAATAGCGTAGTTACAGCACATTCAATGAATATGACAGAAATTATTCATATAATGAGTATTAGGCATGGTCCATGATCCTGATAATCCATGAAGCAGAAGGCGGTAGAGAGGAGGGGGGCATCAGAAGGGCCATGGCAGCAGGCAGGACCGGTTCCAGGCCGGTTCCATCAGCAGGGCCATGGCAGCAGGCAGGACCGGTTCCAGGCAGCCATGGATCCATGGCAGGAGGGGTTTGAACCGGGTTTGACATTTTAATAACCATATTAAAATGTCAAACCCACATTTGACACTATTCGACTGTCAATTTAAAATTTGACAATGTATCCTTGTTTTCTGTTATTGAGCCACAATTAAAATAAAATTACAAGTTTCTAACTATTTGAAAATGAAAATAAAAACATTTGACACCTGTGAATTTAATTATTGCATTTTCATTTAAATATGCACTCAAATAACATACATATGTGGATAATTATAATGCTAATATAATTATAATGCATAACTGTTCTCGTTTACATTTGCACTTGAATAAGTTTGCTTATGGGCTTCCATAGTTGACAATCAGGTATATTATTATTTTTGCTGCCCCCGTCAACTAATAACCCTGTGTCTGATTGGCTCCCACCATGTAGCTACACAGAGACATTCAGAGAGTGAGCATCGTTACAAGTATGTGTGCCTCTTCCTAGTGGGGATGCTGCTACTGTCCTAAAGGGACTTTTAAGATAAAGAGTAAGAGAAGTCCATAATACAGAATTTGTATTGTATAAAATGCTTCAACCATGATTTAAATAGGTGTAAATGCTCTTGTTGACTGCTCATTGCATGATTCAGCTGCGTGGAAACACAGCTTGTGTTGACGCTCTGTGTCTCTTGTCTCCCTGTCTCTGCAGCGCCTCTAGTGGACACCAGCAAGAACCACAGTGGCTCTGCCATGCTAATGCTGTTATCAGTGGTGGTTATGGGTTTAGCTGTATTTGTCATCTACAAATTCAAGAGGTAAAGTGTTCATGAAATGTCTGGTGTGTATATCCGTCACGCTGTACTATAGGGAGGTGGTGAAAGGTGCTGTAGCGTCCTGACAGCCCAGTAAACAGAAGCCGCCTGCGAGGCCGATGGCCGCCTGTCAAACATCTCCAACAGGCGCTCCTCAGTGGAGAATCGGCTTTGCCCTCATACGTCTTTTGGAATTCTGTGGAGATTCTTTTGTCAGGTCATTCTTTGCAAAAGAAATGTCAGTCAGCCTTCAGCCGCTATCAATAATAAGCCCTTTGATCGTGAGCGGTTGACCTTTCAGAAATGTTAAATTATGTCCAAGGTGCAGTTTCAAGATAAAAGGGCACGAGGGATCATGAAGATGTACGGAGACGATATAAAACGTCAGCTTGTCAAACCGTATTGCATCTGTGTAAATACTGATCTACCGTAAAAGTCGGTTTACAAGCCGCTCCTACCTCCTACCTCCGGCTGCTACTAGCTCCGCGCTCCTGCTGCTAGCTCCCCGCTGCTGCTGCTACTGGCCGCTGCTGCTGCTGCTGCTGCTGCTGCTACTGCCCGCGTCCCCTCTGCCCGAGTCGGGTGTCGAGCCGGGGCTGGTCCCGCTACCTTCGGTGGTTGTCGGGGAGCTAGCGGAGCGCTAGCGGAAGTTAGCGGAGAGCTAGCGGAAGTTAGCGGGGGAACTAGCATGAGCGCCAACTGGCTATAGCGGGGAGCAAACGGGGACACTGACCGAAGATAGTAGCGGCGTGTAACCCAACTTTTACGGTACATGCATCTGTGCTTAAATCACACAATTCAAAGTCACAAACAAGTCGAGTAAATTATTAATGTCTAGTGGCAGACGGCTGCCGGGTGTCGCGTCCTAGCTCTCGTTGTTTTAGTTAGGCCGCTGTCTATATCCCTTTGCCTCACTGTAACTCTTTCCTCAAGGAAGATCCCAGGCCTCAACGTCTATGCGCAGATGCAGAACGAAAAAGAACAAGAAATGATGAGTCCAGCGAATCCAACAGAGGGCACAGCCGGCTCCCAGCGGGCCGTGGTGCATTCTTTGGAGATTCTGGACACAGAGTTGAACTCACGGCCCATAGGTAAGACCCCCGCTCTGGTTTGAGTCTTATCTGTGACCGGGCGTTTCCATTTTGTTTCCTCCATTGCTTATCTCCCACCATTGTGTTTGTTGTTTCACGAGACTCATCCTGTGCTTTTTGTTGTTGTGTGTTTCTCAGAAGTGAAAGGGTCCAGTCACGGGGTGAACGACAGCTAAGCAAAAAAAAAAAAAATGAGTATGATGATAAAAAACAGCTGCTTCTCCATTAATCCCCTCAATGCTGTCACCTTTTAATCACCCGAGACTACAGATGAGTGACACATTGAAGGAAGATCCAAGTGCAAGACGTTTGCTCAAACATCGCCCACAGGTGTGCCGCCGGGTTGGAACTTGGTGCTGTAAAGGCATCGTACATGATTCATCATTTTCATATTCATCAAAGGATTTAGTAAACCCGTGTGCCCTGTGTGGAGACATTAGCATTTTATTTATCTGTCTCCCCTGATTTATTCAGGTTCTTCCTGTAATTTGTCACCCACCTGTATTATTCTCATACGATATTTGATTGTGATGGCCTAACATGAAGTTGTTAACCCAACTATTTTATGAATTTATGACTACAGTCTTCTTTTTTTTCAGGGGGATATAAACTCTGCTATACGCCTGTGGCACTATAAATATGAATAAGTAGGGTTTGACATTGACAGATATTGTTATTAGCCTATATTCAACAGGATGTATCTATGTCCTGTTTCTTTCAAATAAGACAATGCTCATTTTGAGAGATACTGTTAGTTAGTGTTAGCTGGGAGATATTGTTGTGGAACTTATCAACTTAAAACTTTTGCATTCCAGTAAATAAACTATATCTGGTAAAATCCGCTATAAAGCACAAATCAATCTGAATTGAAGGGATAGTTAGAGGGTTTTGTCATAGTATATCCATAGTCCGTGTATTAACTACTGTAGATGGCGGTCACAGAAACGGCCACTAGTACTGACGCAGGACTTTAAAACAATCAATATCTATTGTTTCCAAGTGTACTCTACTTCCCAGCATTAAGAAGCAGACAGAAAAGGTTAGCGGACAGCGACTTAGGTTCCGTTGCAGCTGATAACCAGACGACAGATATCCGAAGACTTCCTCTTGCATGCGGCGTCCATTATCTACAGTCCGATTAGCAACTTGCAACGTGAGAATGTCGAAGGAGTTGAGAGACAACGTCTCACTCGTCTAAATAAACAGATAAGAAATGCTAATAAAAAGCTAAATTGTCGTCACACCGACCACAGTCCGCTCCGACGTGTTGATAAATCTTTACCAGACGACAAACGGAAACCAGAACGCTTCCAATACCTAAACCTGGTCCTGGTGCATTCATATGCAGAACCTGTTTATAGAGATTAGCTAGGGTGACCAGACGTCCTCTTTTTCCCGGACATGTCCTCTTTTCAAGACCTAAAAAAAGCGTCCGGCAGGGATTCCAAAAACGTCCGGGATTTTGCTACGTCGGGGAAAATAGTTATTACCCCCTTACAAGTTTTGGAAATGGTACGTCCGGGAAAATAGTTATTACCCCCTTACAAGTTTTGGAAATGGTATCTCCCTCACGTTCCACCTTCTTGCGCAAGCTCTGACTGTAGAGAGAACTGTCATTGGTCGACCGATCTCAACGTAAATGTAAATTCACGGCATGCTACACACTACTGCTACCCCCCCCGCTACTCACTACTGCTACCCACTACTGCTTCCTCCTCTCTCTCCTCCCCCCCCCCCCCCCCCCCCCCGCGACGAAGTGTCCTCCTCCTCCTCTCCCCCCCCCCCCCGGAACGAAGTGTCCTCTTTTTCACAAACTCAAATCTGGTCACCCTAGATTAGCAGCAAACTGGTCACCATGGTGGAGCTAAAGCAACTAAAGAGCGGTGGAGACCAAAACAGAACAAAAAGGAGAATACATGTTGGACTTCCATTGATTGAGTTCCCAAACACAACTCCAAATGAATACTAACGTTGCTCCATGTTTGCTGGATGTCTAAACCGTTTGCTAACATATTTTCCTCACTCATGAACGTGTCAGATGTTTCCAGCTTGTCTGCCAACAATCAATGAATGTATCAATGCATATTTAAAGGCTCAATGTTCTTTGTTTATTCAGCTACTAGTACCACATGTCCTCTGACAGCTGTTTCCTTCTCTGTCCTCTTCATCCCCAGGATGTATGAAACCTCATGTACATGTGACATTCTCCACAGAACTCCCCACGTACATCGTCTAATCTCTGGACTGGATTACCACTCCAGCTGCGTCATGGATATTTTTTTTGTATCATTTGGGACACGATGGTTTTGAGCTTTATACCTGTGCATGTTGGACCTTGCTGACACATACTGTGCTCTGTTCAAACCAGAAGAAACTGTGTACAGGTTATCATTTTATTTCAACATATGTGCGATAAACTAAACATTTTAGGACTCCATACAGGTCAGACACATAACTCAGAGGGAACACCAGCATGATCTTCAGAGGGGAAAAAAATGAAATAAGCAACAATGTTTTGGTTTTGCTTACATATCTGAAATTGGTTTGCTGTTGTATGAAGCTAACAGCAGTAGTGTATTATTTATTCATATGAATATACTTTCATGAAGTATGTTATTGAAGTGAATTACACATTTATTTAGTAAATCATGAATGTCTATGTTATAAATTTGTGTACTTTAATAACAAGTGTCATACTAAACAGAAATGCTGTTATACAATGTGAATAGGGTACTTCAAAGCTTTTGGTCCATTGTCTCTTGGAAAGCTGATTAATGGCACAATACACATTTTCTACTGAAACATTTCCTTTTTTTCAGATTTTAATTTATTAACAAAAATACAGGGTTTGGTTTTCTGGATACATTTAACATTTGCTGTTAATCTAATGCTTCTGGTACTGTTCATGATACAGACCAGTTTGTAAAACGTGTTGCGCTGCATAATAAGTGACCGATGGCCATGATGCTCCACCCCACTGCACCGTCAGGCTGCAGGTGAGCCGATACAACCATTACACCTTTTAGGACTAGAGGAAGACATGTGGGTGAGGGTTAACAGGAGGACTATCCCACTAAAATAAGTATTCCAAAGTGGTCCGCGGCCACACACCCCGATCAAAGCCAACATCCCGGCTGGAGGCAGAGTGCAATTTATCAAAGCTCTGATTTACGATGGCAGTTGGAATGAGATACAACCACTTTGTGGGAGAATCCAAAGAGCATGGCAGCGGGAAAGAGAGAGAGAGGTGTTAAGAGAGATGGAAGAGTGCTTATTGGGGCCAAGAGTGTTCTATTGGACAGAATGAGAAGAGGCTGCGTTCTTGAATGCGTAATGTGGCCAGTCGAGCTCAAGGCTGGCTAAGGTTGGTGACACATTTAGGGTAATGTCCCGACCCGCTCTGGAGCAGCACCCATCTTCATCCCGGCTCATTATATCACACTGTAGGAGCAGGAGAACTAGAGCGCAGATGCTACCAGGCTACACAGACGGCTAGCTTGTTGGGAGGACTGTCGAGCCCCGTGGTACTTTGTGTGCGGAATCTGACAGATGTGAAGTCCTGATTGATGCCCTTCAAATCTTCAGAGGCAACCTTTCTGGATTAGTTTTCCCTCTTTTTACTCTGTGGAGTGTGGTTTTGTCAACTACGGATGCTCTTTTCTATAATTGTTCAGTTGTGGCTGTGCAGACGTTTCCACAGTAGATATATTCACATCGCAGTCAGTAGAGAATGTAACTGTAGACTCTACAGAGGAGTGATGGTTAGACACTTGCCTGCAAGGCACACTCTCTGCTTTGCATAGCGTCGCTTCATTCGGTCCACTGAACACTATGCCAAGAGAGGAGAAGTTTACAGCGATGGAATTTAGTCGGGACGCAAGTGAATCGCTCCTTAAGATGTTGAGGCATAACAGGGGAGGCGGGACTGCACAGTGGTGAAAGAATATGTCAGGGTCATAAGTTTAAAAAGGAATCCAAATGAGTGTATTCCTTGCTAGCTCTGTAGTGAAAGTGCCTGTCGGGAACATCATTATTCTGAACCCTGGGATGGACTCTTGCCTTTAAGAATACCGGAACAAACAGATATGCTTCTCACACAAAGTCATGTGGATGGTTGATGCTGGTGGAAGGTTGCTCACTGTACGAGACTGGACTACCAACCAGGCAACTTGAGACAGAGCATCGGAGAGACTCGAAGAAACCAGGTTCACTGTGTACGGATTAGTTTGTGATAATCTTTTTATTTCAATACGAGTTTGTTAATAGTGTGTCTATCAGTAATATTCATTATCAGTTGAAATGACAAGGATGTGTGGAGGATTAAGGAGGATAGATGCATTAAAAGAAACATAATATAAGTTTCATTAGTGTATAATCACTTGAGACTAAGAGTGGTTGTGTTTCCGTAGCTTAGAAAGAGTCCTTCATATTTAGATAGAGAGCGGCTCCTCTTCCCGTCGGACATGTTTCACCGCCATGTTTCTACAGTAGCCCGGTACGGACAAACCAATGGCTCTGGAGAGGGCTTTTCATGGTTTTACATAACCTGAAGGCCACCGTAGTTCTCCTACACCCTTGGAAAAGAGGGGGTCGGTGGACGGGTATTTAGTTGGTTGCCATCTGCAATGAAATCGTACACGCTCCTCCTTTAAGGCCACGTTTGCATCATAGCAATAATCGAAAGGCCCCGTCTTGTCGATCAAGTTGATCGCCAGAGGCACGGGTCGCCATGCTCTGTTTCTCATATTCAAGTCCCTGTTGCTTGTTGTGCCGGTATGGGGCGTGGTCATTGGGGGCGTGGTCATTTGGAACAGGTCGATTGCTCGGCTCCCAGTAGCGCTGCCTGCAGCTTGTGGACGTGTAACGTTCGTACATCCAGCATCCAGACGACATGTCTGACTGAAGCCCCGCCTCCCGCTGCTGCACACAGCACTACCGCTTGTTCGCTCAAGGTTTATTAATATTGATCGTCGCGTTGCACCAACTTCAACGCTGCACACGTCCTTGGGTTCCCAGCAATACACCACCAAGTGTGGAGTAGATCAGATGAATGGTTCTCAAGACGTGCGGCGGGCGCACACACACTTTCACTCTCTCTCTCACACACACACACATATTCCTTGCTTTTAAGTCATATTGTTAAGAGAATTGAGAAGCCTTTGACCGTGACGATCAGCTCTTCCTCCACTTTGTTTTAAGTTATTTCTGTAGTTGAGTGGAGTTAGGGTATTTGCATAAAGTTGAAGCTTCTCAACTTCTGTCCTTTGTGCCACACTGAGAAGGTCTTTGAGGCCTCAATTTCAGAGCTGAGCCTTTTTTGGATGAGGTGTGATGAATCTGTTTAAAATTAGGCGTTTTTATTTCAACGCTGCATGCGAAGATGATTTTGGTAACAACTCTGGCTTCCGTCTTCATTTCCATCGTGGCTGTGTGAGATCGCAGGACAGACTTTGCTCTCGGCCATGAAGTGATTTATCTTGTTCCATCGCATGGCGTAAATAGGGTAATTTTACATCCTGGAGGTGAGTTTTCGGGAAATCAGCAAAATCAATGAAAGATTTAGGAATGTAGCAATACAATAAGGATTGGATTTTTCTACGATTTAAGCAAATGAAGGAATTGTTTTCAAGTTTTGCAAAGTAAGGATTTAAAGTACCGAGTTAGTTCAAATTTAGAAAAGGGGTTCCGGCACTGATTTTAACAGCTTGAGGGAGAGATGTACAGTAGTCTGAAACCTCAGAGCCCAGGGAACAGGAAATGACACTGGCCATGGTGGGCTTCACTGGGGAAGGACTGGTCCCACTGGCAGGACGCCCTGCTAACTGGAGCCTCCTGTCAGTGGGAGCTGTGATGCGACAGCACCTGAGAGCTGTAGACTAGCTTCCATCTACTCTTTTTGTCCCTCTCCCTCCCTCCGTCTTTCTCTCTATATCCTCCTCCCTGCAGAATTAGCAAGATTATTATTTTTGTAGACAAATATTAATAATAAGAAAAAAAGAGTTTTATTACTGTACAGCTTTTGTATAAGAACAGACGGTAAGGTGTTACAGTGTTTTTGTTTGACCTCAACTGTGCTGTGTGTAATTGTTTTATGCATTTATAATCATATTTATTAAATGGAAAGAAGTCTGTTAACTGTGTTCTCATTTTCTTACAATATTTGTAAAGAAATACTATGTATTTGAGAAAGTAATATCCAACCTATAAAGAAAACAAAACAAGCATGTGTTGGTATTGTATTCTACTCTTTGTCTCAGCTGTGACTTTTACATGAATTTGAACATTTGCAAACATGTAACAATACAATTTGAGCTCAAAGTTCCACCTAGTTTTACATGTTTTATATTCCAATCGCATATTGTTGTCATTCACATTTCGATCAAGAGATGGCACGTGTGACAGCTGTTTTACTAAAGACATCCATGAGCTGAGGTTGACATTCTAGATTAGAATATGAAGTGGGAAGGGGTTAGAGGGTCTCGGGGGGACGATACTATCCAGAAGTAAATACATAAATACAAAATAGCCTCATCTTTGCCAGCTGCAACATTAAAGAGATAAAAACATGAATGCATCGATAAGTCGTCCATAATAAAATATATATTATTGAGAAATAGGCCGTTCTACTTAATGAATACTTGTATGAGCATCAACACTTGAAAAGTGTACTTTCACTTTGAATGCAGGACTTTGTCTTGTAACAGAGTATTCTACAGTCTTACTCATTTTACTGAGTATTTCTTCCACCTATGTTATGATTAGTTTATTGAAAAATTAAAAGGGTTTTCTTTCACTCACACACAGAATTTTCAGATACAGTTAACAGTCTAGTGCACTGTTCACCATGCATCATCTGCTGCAATCTGTCTGTCTGTGTGTCTGTCTGACTGTCTGTCTGTCTCTCTGTCTCTCTGTCTGTCTCTCTGTCTCAGCTGTGACTTTAAGAGTGAGAGAGAGAGTTCGTCTTGGAGCCGTGACGTAAAGTTGTTATGGAACGTGAGGCAAAGAAAATGTCACGACACCTCCAATCCTGAGGAAGAGAAATGTATTTCATATCATGAATCATATTCTCAACCTTTTATCTCGATCACAATGTTTTCCAAGAAGACCATAGGCGCTGCCATCGCTCCTCTCTTCCTGCTGTGAGGAGCGTCAGAGCCCCGCAGACACACACAGTCTTTTATGTTACAAAGACTATATTGCAAATTCACACACAAATGTCGAGCACAACAGCAGGTCCATGTTTTAACCCTGAGAAGATCTGAGCTTTGATCCTGTTCTTGTTCCAAAGAATCTACACTAAGTAGTTCTGTCAGAACAGCCAAACGAGTTCCACATCAGAGGAAATTTACTATGAAGATTTCCGTGAAATATTGTATTGTATGTAAGATCACTGAACATAGACCACCGCACAACTACAAGGAGAGCTGTCGACAACCAATCTCACAGATTGAGAGGATCCGGGCGTACAGCTAGAGACTTATTGAGACATTTGGAATCCAGGTGCCGGATCTTTTCTCTAGCCGTGAACGACCCCATGGCCGTTGTGTGTGTGATGAAGAGTCTCTAACTCTGGCTACCTCCTGCTCCAAAGTAGTGCCTACCTGTTTATCTCTGAATCTTAAACTGCCACAGTGATCCCTGGACTCGGGAAGTGAAGCTCTGAAACCCAGGAAAATAAAAGTCTGTTCGCACAAAGCTATCAAGCACTTTTACATAAGCGCATAAGTATTTTCCTCTAAATTATTCATCGACAACTTACTTGGGAGAAACTTAAGCAACCTAATAGTAATTTGACTGGAATATATATTTATATAAAAAAAAGTTCTGTGCTTCCTTCCCCTTCTCTGCTGAGGGTAGTTTGGAGCACTTTGTCGAGCATAGAGGAGACTCTTATGAATAGGGATGAGAACCCGAGTGCGAGTCATTAAAGATGAAGATGTTAATTTCGGCATGGACATAACCTTAACAAGTTTCAGTGCAGAATATAATGATGCTGAAGTGAGTGATAGTGCATACAGAATAGGAGTAATTACAGCAGGGTCTTTTTACGCTTATTTATGTGGCCCCTAAAATAGCTGTGGTCGTAGCTGGAGCAGCAGCGGCGATAACGATGATGGCCACAGAAACTAACCCGGACTGATCGTTTGACTGACTCGTACCGATGCTTAGTCATCGACGGAAGCATTCGGAGAACATAATATCATCTGATCGACGATGATGATGGGTGTGTTGCTCACGGGGCCGAGTCGTCATCGTCCAGCTGATGCACATATCCAAAGGACTTTATTGTCCTTAACTAAAGAGAAGACAGAGAGCGGCCTCAGGGCGGCGTCATTACTGATGTGTACTGATGCCACTGCTGTCGACGGGGTGGTCTGCAATGGACTGAGCAGGGGGTGGCGGGGCGGCGGCTGGTTGATGGACTCTTTAATCCTTCTGAGTCAGAAGATGCTCGGGAGCCCGGGGCGGAGAGAAGATTACCAAGAGATCAATTCCAAAAGAGAGCTGGCTCTGCTGACATCTCAAGGTAGCGCACCGCCGGGTCCCCGCGGGCCACGCTGCCAATACATATATTGTTACTGGGGATTTAATGTGAAGGAGACGCTCACAGAGAGGACGAGAGGCTTTTTGGGAGACGGGAATTACACAGAATGCTGCGGCGTTAACAAGGGCGGGACTCGGACGACTCGGATGAGGACTGCAACAGATAACACGGCTCATAGTGTTCAAGAAGTAAGCAGAGCAGATGAAACATAAAGTAATGTGCTTCCTCCACACTGTCAAAGTGAATCATAACAGAAAATATGAGACGATTAATCTGTTAGAAAAAAACACATTGTAGTGTTTGCTCTTCAATCTAAGTTTAAGGTTTATCTGTGAAAGTGCACTGCATTCATCAAAGAACACAAAGGGAGACATATCATGACTCAGACGTGACTATGAATTTTAGCCACGTAATTATGAGAATTGAATTATGTCAACCATGAGTTATGATATTTAGATGATACCTCATAATGGCATAGACTGATATATGAAACAAAGAACCTGTGATTATCATAATCACGAGATTTGTATCTCATAATTAAAAGATAATCACGAACAGATTTCATATTGATTTTGGCTCCGGTTCTGCTCACCTGTCTCCTTCTGGTTGTCATGCCGCTGCATCCTTCACCTGAGAGGCTGGATGAGGAGAACCGGACCCAAACAGCTCACCATAAACTGCAGTGGACTGCAGAGACACGGGCACTAAAGGCCTCTGTGAGGTTTTGTTTCAGTACAGGTAAGATGGAGAAAAGAATGTACGATTGAAAATTATCCTTTTGACCTTGACATTATATAACTGGTCTCTCCTGCACCTGAGCTGCCTGTCTCATTTGAATTAAAACTACGTTAAAAGAGATTTTAAGTTTCAGAGCGGGAAATATTCATCTATTCTGATGACTTTGTCTTTCCTGGACAAGATGTACCACCTTTTATGTAGATCAGTGTCACGGCGGAGTCAAGTAATTCTCCCCATTTGTTTTAAATGCCTAAAGTAGTTACTGTAAAGTTAGACTTTGCTCCTAGAATACCACAATGGCTGCCACGTGGTGTATGCCTCTCTTCACTGTCTAGATGGAGTAAACTCTGTCAGTTCACTCTTTTGAATGATTATGGTTGATACCTTCCGCTTATAATAACCACCGTCTCTTTCATTTCCCAATATATTTCTGAGGCCACCACTGATAATGTCAGATTCAATGGCTCGTGACGTCATGTTCAATTAACAGCTGAGCTTAATGACAAGGAGCAGAGCACCGCAGGAGCGAGACCTCATCGCCTGCAGAGGACACACTGTGAGAATGAAGGGCAGGAGGAGGACGGCCTGTTACTGCGGCTGCAGGGTTCTGTGAGTGTGTGTCACTCGGGTGACCATATCCATAACACCAAAAAGGAGGACACTATTCAGTATTTTGCTGCGCGTCGGGCCTAACAACACCCTTGAACAGTACATTATTGTCGATACAGTACTGCCTCGAGTACCTTATTGCTTTTATAATACGGGTACCTGCGACTTTATAAATAGTAATAGTAAGCTCCCTTTCAGCACAAAATAGTTGTAGCCACCAAACGTTGTGTATCGCATTTCAGCGACAGAGAAAATAGTCCCGTATGTGTACGGGACGCACATACGGGACTATAAAACTGACTGGACTATAAAACTGACCGGTTGAAAGCAGGGTGGAGGATGACACTCAGCCACCGATGTAAAGAAGTGCTCTCGCTGCTTCTGTCCGTCTTTTATCCGTCATTTTTCTCCCCCATGATGTTTAGAGAACTCGCCTCGCGTCGGGAAATTACCGACGTAATTATGTCTCACTGGAAATTATCCTGATTTTGTGATCAAACCCTTTTCATTCCTCATCTTAGTTTCCGGTTTAATGCACTCGCTCCCCGCTAACTAGTCTCTCTCAGAGCGTTATCTGCTCTCCTGATGGTGAGCCGTATCAACATTTGACTGTACAGCAGAAACAGCAACCACAAATACATTATTCACCACTGACATTCTCATCAAAAGTCATTCCCCCCAAAATATCAAAGTTTACACCAAACATGTTTGGTAACTGTCAAGCTTGAAATGACAACTAACGGTCGCACAATTTAAATCTACCTGTTATTTTAAGTGCGCACTGATATGGAACACTCTAAATGTAAACAGGCTGTACAGTACTTTATGGCTGAATAAAGTACACCCCGTGACTCACTCTCAACCAATCAGAATGCTTGATTTGATCTACCCGTATTATAATTGCATATAAGGGGTGCAGTTTGATTTTATTAAGTGTGAAGAGAGGGGATGTGAGCCCTTTTTAATGTAATTGATCTCCTTGGAGCATACCCTGCTTTATCAATTAATTAATATGTATATCTTTTTTTATATATATATTATATATTATATATGTAATATATTCTTAATATGTAATTATTAATTGTAATTAACAATTATTATGTATTTTATATATGTACTTATATATTTATATAGATACACATATAATTGCAATCAATTCGGTCAAAAGTAAAAAGACACCGCTGAAGTTCAAAGTAAAAGTTAAATTAAAACATTAAGTTATGAATCTTAACCTTTCCCTCCGTTAAACTGATGTAACGTTACTGTGAATAAATAATAAACTAATAAAGATTGCTCGTTAGATCCTCAAAACTGAATTATATCTCATGTTTAACCGCTACGGAGAAATGGGAGCCAGCGGATCATTTCTAAAAGTCCTGCCGGGATCAGGCTGCTCTCGGCGGGCAGCATGACGGCCCGGTGCTGCGGGACTCACGGTCCCTCAGCAGGACCTCAACTGGTCGCCGTATCTATTTAAGTAGGGTGATTCTTGAATAACCGATCACAGATTTGATGCTTAAACAACTAACTTCTCGCCTGAAAACATCCTAAAAGTACATGTTGTGACTCAACAACAGTAGTATTCAGAGACTTTCAGTTGTGAGTTTCCTCATCAAGTACAGAGAAGAAGCGTATTGAGAAACGGCCGCTGGAGACATCTTAACGCTGATTGGCCAAGACTCATCAAAGATCTTCTATTATGAAGATCACGACCACTCCAATCTCAGAAACGCTGGCCGGCCAGTTCATATATTTTGATTTCAAAACAGTGAATTTCACCGAAAGGTGACAAGTTTGCAGGTATGCAAAAAGGAGGACAAATACGCGTCCGGCTTGATGCTGCGCCGGACGCCGGACAGGGCATTGAAAATCCGGACTGTCCGGCCTAAATCCGGACGTCTGGTCACCCTATGTGTCACGTGTGTATGTGTGTGCGGTTGGCGTCGTGGTGTGTGTGTGTGTGTGTGTGTGTATACCGAAAAAGTCAGGTTACACGCTGCTACTACCTTCGGTCAATGTCCCCGTTTGCTCCCCGCTGTAGCCAGCTGGCGCTCATGCTAGTTCCCCACTAACTTCCGCTAGCTTTCCACTAACTTCCGCTAGCTCCCTGACAACCAACGAAGGTAGCAGGACCAGCTCGACACCCGACTTGGGCAGAGGGGACGCGGGCAGAGGGGATGCGGGCAGTAGCAGCAACGGCCAGTAGCAGCAGCAGTGGGGAGCTAGCAGCAGGAGCGGGGAGCTAGCAGCAGCGCTAGTTAGTGCTGCTCCTAGCTTGCTACAGCGGGACACTGACCGGAGGTAAGAGCGGCTTGTAACCCGACTTTTACGGTATGTGTTTCACGCCAGTGAAGATGTTCTCAAATTACAAGTTAGCCTCAGAGGGCTTTACAATCTGTACACATACGACATCCTCTGTCCCGGGACCTCACATCGCATCAGGAAAAACTCCCCGAAAGAAAACCTTTCATGGGGAGAAAAGAGGAGCAACAGAGGAGGAATCAGACTTCACTTTTAAAACTGTTGAAAACTTTAGCTAAAATATGAGATATTCATGTCTCGTCATGTTTGTAGTGAAACTAGACTTTTACTTTTGGAGCTGACATTCATCCGTTGGCCTTCAGTAAGTATGTTTCTGACATTTAATGAGCTGTTTTTCTGCCGTGGAACCAAAAAAACTGTAAGCAGAGAATGTCCCAATCCCGATGTCCCCCCAAGGCCTTAAAAACCTGAGGTGGCATCTTGCATGGTAAACGGTTGAGTGGGAGAGACTGCAAGGGCTTTACATTTTGTAAATGTGGAGGGTCAGCACTTTGTTGAGACATTTCAAATTACCGTTGACAACGTCACAATGTGTTATGTACAATTGTGGGTTTTATTATGTATTTTTTACTCCCTGCTGTGAACTTCTTCCAGGCTCTTTCCTTTATTAATTGTGAATCTATTTACTTGTTTTTTCAAAACAGCTTTAATAACAAAATGTAAAGAAATGGTGAATAAATAAACCAGCTGTGTCATATAGTCTCTGCTTTTATGCTTGTATGTACCATTTAAATCCTTTATGTGTAAAATATGCCAGGCTGAACCTCTATGTGCCTTCCTCTGCATTTACCTTCCACTGGTAACTCTGTGTTTAACATTACAACGCTATGAATTGTGGGTCTTTCCTTCAGGCAGCAGGGAAAATCTTCAAAAAGGGCTCAAAATGTCTTGAAGAGAGCCCTCAAACACTCACGATGTGACAGTGGGACAGCCCTAGACCCTCAGGACCTCGCCTCAAGTCTGAGTGTGGCCATCATGTATCTGTGTCTATTTTTTAAAATGTATGCTGACACAAAACTGCCTAATTTATCTATTTAAACATCCCCTGATATGTTGAGCCCAACTCAAATGCAAGCATTTTGTATATTGAATTTTGCTATATAGCTAATAAACTTCTGTACTGAACGGAAAACCAGAAAAAAATCCAATACTTGTGTCAAACGGAATTCCCAAGTGATATCATATGTGATTCATTATATTAAGACAGGGACGTTTTAATATTTTAGGAGTCCTTTCAGTGCAACATCTGAACCGTTAACCACCAATGTCTCCTACAGTTCTCTCCATAGATCACTACTGTACATAAATGCACTGCATGTTGTCAATGGGACTATTTGTTCATGGGCAGAACAATAATGACATTACTTGTCTGGAATGAACGGAAAAATTGTAACTGGTAAACTAAGTCAGTTCGCCGACCCACCTGCATCGGGGTGGATGGCGCTGTCATCTACCTTCTACATAGATTACTCTCTCACCTGGGAGTCTTACCTGACCGTGTCCTGCAGCACGGGACCCCACAAGGAACCGTTCTGGGCCCCTTCCTCTTCACACTTTAGGCTCTGCAATCGTTGGCCTCACCACGGACGGCGATGACCGGGAATACAGGGAACTGAACCAGGACTTCATTTGCTGGTGCCAGACCTCCAGATGAACTCAGGAACCGGTATAAACACTCTCCTCCTGTACCAGTGAGCATCCAGAGAATGGACACTGAGATGTTGCGATCTTCCAAGTACCCGGGTGTTCACCTGAACAATAAACTAGACCAGACAGACAGACAACAGGGTCACAATACAAAAAGGGTCAGAGCAGACTCTACCTGCTGAGGAGACTTCTGTTGGCGAACAGGGAGCCCTCCTGAGGACCTTTTTTCGACTGGAGGCATCAGCCATCTTTTATGGCGCGGTCTACCGGGGCAGCAGCATGTCGACAGCTGACAGGAAGAGAATGAAGTGAAGAAACCAACTGTGTCCTGGGATGCCCACTAGAGCCAGTGGAGGTGGTGGGAGAGAGGAGGAAGATGAATAAGGTATCATCCCTGATGGACGACATCCGGCCCACCTGGCTTTGAACTGTTGGGATTAGTCAGAGCAGCTGGAGAAAAACCTATGCAGACATATGGGGGACATTATTATTTATTTATTTATTTTACAATGCTACCTGTTTCTCATTATGGTAATATCTCACATTGGCAGTTCCACTAGGTTTCTGCTGATACTGATCCTGCTGCTCGTCTGCACGTCCTGTCAATACTGGATTATATTGGCAGGTGCATGTGATTTTCCAGTACAGTAAAACTCCTCTTTGAAATGTGATAATGTCGATACTATACCAACCCGTACGAGACCGAACAGGGAGGTTGCAGGCCGTTAAACCAAAACGATGAGCTGGAAACTCTGAAAGTGCAGATTAGGGCTTTATTGTTGTGGGATTGTCACTACGGCTGATTTACATATATTGTTAATTAAAACAAATATTGAGCGACATATTATAATATTGACAGCTTTAATGCTGATAATACTCACACAAACATTGATCAGTTCATGCAGAGGATAACTGCACATACTTGTTGTTAGTATACACAGGAAGCCTTGCAATATTGCCTGTGACTGTGGAGAGGCTTTGATTGGAGCCTGGAGACTTAACTTGAGTCATCTCAGCTTGTGTTTGGAGGGAACTCAACTGTAACACACGGCTATATTTTCGTATATAAATATCAGCCTCAAAAATCCAGTTTTCAGCTAGAATCCAAACACAGTGTTTTAAATGAGGCCTCATGACTTACAAACAAAAGCTCGTCACAGACGTCTACGGAGAACTACAGCCGAGCAGGGCAGCGAGGACGAGCGGAGACCGTCCAGCCTGTTCGTGGTGAGAGAGAGACGGAGAAAGGCCACCGGTAACGAGCTCTCACTGTCCCCTGAGGAGAGGGGACACAGCGAGGAGAGATAGAGCTGAAGCCTGGGTGTCCATCAAGGGAATGTCATTTTGTTCTCCTGGGCAATTTACATGCTCTAATATTAATTGCTATTGGAAACGCTTGATTTGATTAAGGGGGCGTCCCGGAGGGGCGCCGCGTATCTCCCCCTCTCTCTGTGGTTGAAGAGAAGGGAGTGGCGCCTTTGCTCCTAACCTTGTTATGTTGAAAGGCAACTGGTTTGAGTCAATAATGGACACGACATGCAGCACAGGCCATATTAAGTTAGCTGACATAACGGTATGGGATCATGTTGGAATATTGATATTGCTTTGCAAGCGTCTCCAAAAGAAATTGCCATTGTTGAATTGCTGTTATTTTCTACGTGCTATTTCCAATGAGCGCAGTCGGTCCACGCTGTGCCTCTTCACTTGACACATTTTCTATTTTGGAAATCATTTATTGTGCCGGGACAGCTGTTCCGATGCCAAAAAGTGATCGTTTGCCAAAAAGTGATCGGTGCTTGCAGGATCAAACGAAGCCCGTGAAAGCTGGACCGCACCGTTTCTTTCTCTATTTCTGTTTACTATTAGTAATCAGGCGTTTAGATAGGGGCAGAACTTTTGTTTCAGACAATATGTATTCCGTATGGCTAATATCCTTGCCCATATTTGGAAACTAGATTGCAATAAAAATGATTTTCTAATGAGTTATAGAATGATCTATTTTGCATTATGATGATTGTAAATCCGCCCACATCCCTCCTCCCACACCCCACTCTCAGAGCATCTTGATGAAACACAATTTTACTAATATTACTGAATCCCCCATCTAAGAGAAGAAGAAAAATCAACCCAGTATTTATTTATTTTTTACCAGTTTAAATATATTTTAAGCGGTAATATTCCTACAACCAAATAAACGCATCTTTCCAACCTCACTGGAAAGTTTGTTATGTCTCAGAAGGATTTCATTCGTTAGCGTTATAGTTGATAGCCTTTAGCCACCGGTCCTTTTGACTTGTTGAAACACCTTTACAGAGGCACAGCACTGGGAGGCTCTGACACAACCGCTTCTTTGTCGGACATGTGCAGAAGAATTGTCCTCCCCTCCCGTCCGCCCGGTGCCCGATGCAGACGCAGTAGTCTCCTGTAGCGAAAGCCAGGAAAAGAGAGGCTGTGGCTGGTATTCTCCAGCCAGACAAAGTGTGAAGGAAGGTGGACCTCCAGTTCCCAAGGGCCCCCGCGGTGGCTGAGCCTATTAACCTCGACTCTGCTTCTGTACCCAGTAGCCTGCAGGTCCTGTGCGCTGAGATCTGTGCTAGCCTGCAGCCCAACGACCTCGACTGCAGCAGAGACTGGAGGCGGGCCGATCCCAACGCAACAGCAGGGGTTGGGCTGCATTGATCGTAATGGGAGGAAAAAGTGACAAGATTAGTGACTGAAAGGAGCGCTAAAAAAAAAAATCCACTTGAGTCAGAGTAGATGTAGGCAGATCGCTGCCCTTTAATAATAATAAAAACAGTTCCAGTATTCTAATGTTGCAAGTTGTAACTGGACTGTTTTCTTTAGGGTTATACTGTTCTATATGTTATGCTCCTTCAGTGGTAGAAGTAATGAATAATATGGATACGGAGGGACTGCACACTATTGTAATATTTCCTTGTGAATTTTAAGTAACCGTTGACATTTCAGTAGATATAAGAGTTAAAAAGAAGAAAGGAGAATTTAATTTGGTCTTTTGTTTGATAAAGTTATTTACCAATGTTTGTTTCTTGAGAGTCAGATATCTAAAATGAATATATCATGGATTTTAAGTATTTCTTCTTCCTTCCTTCCTTCCTTCCTTCCTGCCTTCCTCTACCATGAAAGACAATGGGAAACTAAGGTTATTATGGAGAATAGTATCCTTAAAGGTGCAGTGTTCAGTGTGGCATGGTGGCCGACGAAAAAACATGAAAAGACAATTGTCCTCGTCTCCTCCCCTTCATGTCCTCGTCTCCTCCCTTTCATGTCCTCGTCTGCTCCCCTTTATGTCCTCGTCTCCTCCCCTTCATGTCCTCGTCTCCTCCCTTTCATGTCCTTGTCTCCTCCCCTTCATGTCCTCGTCTCCTCCCCTTCATGTCCTCGTCTCCTCCCCTTCATGTCCTCGTCTCCTCACCACTCTGCTGCTCCTCACCAACACCTTGGGTGCATCCCAAGTCTCTAAATTGTCGTTTCCTCGCTCCTCGCTCCTCGATTGAACCGGAAGTGGTTCTGCCCCGCCATCTTGACGGCCGTCCCAAAGCTCTTATTCGGCTCGGAGGAGCGAGGATCGAGGAGCGAGGAGGGAAATCGGAGGAGCCATGATCGAGGAGCCCCGAGAGCAGGCTTCCAGGAAGTGTTTTAACGCTGGACACGCCCCCTCACTGTTCATCTGTTATGTGATTGGACGCTGCAGCTGAGCGGACTGATGCTGGAGTTTAATAGCAGAGTGAAGACGATCACAGATTAAACTCAAGGTATATATTAAATCTGTTTTCTTATTCACCATCTGGTTAAAATATGTTCATAGTAGGTCTGAACAACAAAAGGACCACAAACAACTGTCTTCAAAGATTTGATCTGTTGTTTCCCTCAATAACTTTTATTATGTATGTAATTAAAATCAGAGAGCTGGAGAGAGGAAACACTTTTTTACAACACGTAATGAAGAGAAACTATATTTATATTGTGGGTTATTTTATAATGATGTCACAATCAGAATTTCAAAACATACCGACGTAAATAATAAATAAATAAGACGCATTCCGCTGGTAGAAATGGATCCTGCTCGTATAAGCAGGACACATCACAGTATATAAATACTCAATGCAGTTTATTAAACGGTAACAGACGATAGAGAAAACATCTCCACTCTGACACTCATGATAACTTTGTCTTTATTAATATAAGTAGTAGTTTAACACCATTAAATCAACTGAAAACATACGATCATTTTTATCAATATGTTAAGTGTATTTTTATTGGAATGTTCGCTAAAAACTCTCGGACAAAACTCCGTCAGCTGTTAAAGCAACTGACAGCTGAGCAGTCGGCCGCAGTCATCATAGACCGACGTCGCTTCACGTGACGCTTCAGAGGAAAGGACGTCTCATGTCTCTTAAAACATATTTCCTCGCGTCTTCTCTCCTCGCTTGGTTTCCTTGCGTCTCTCTATGCATCCCTGGTGGGAGGGACTAAGACGCAAGGAAAAGACGCAAGTGAAGGAAACGGGGATGCAATTTAGAGACTTGGGATGCACCCCTTGTGTCTTTTCTCTGAGATCCAAAGAAGGAGGAAACGGGGTTGTTGGAATGGAGGCTTCTGGTATTCTGAAGTATGGACATCAAAGGTAATGATTGATGAAGGAATGATCCCGGGTTGTAGATCAAACTACACGATAGAGACCGTATCCTACAATAATATGACTATCCATATGACTTTTCAAGAAGTTGAAGTTCCAATATTCAACAACATTAAACACAGCGTTAATACATAATATCTTTCCTTCGAGCTTCATCACAGAGCAGAAGTTGTCTCAGTTTCCCCGTATAACGTTCCTCTTCTTCCCAGATTCCATCCATTGAGGTTGCATGTCTAAAAGTGTGTGACAAATAAAAAGGTCATACCATGCAACACACCTGACACTTAAAGAAACACGTGTACGTTTTAGTGGCATCTAGTGCTTAGTGGCAGGTTGCAACTATAGAATGTAAATAATAAGTGGACGTAGTCATGGTGATGTCAACCAGCGGTTTGTGGACTAACGTTTTAAAGTCTTGAGTTTGATGATTTCACCGTCGCCATCTTGGATTACGACCGTCGCCAAAGTAGACGCCGTACGTCTCTAGTAGCGGCAGAGACCTGTCAATCACAGTGAGCCCGCCCTAAAGCATACCCTGCTTTATGCTCTATTTGACTCCAATGGACATCATTTACAATGTTTACTGAGGGAACAAATCAAGAGAGAAGTAGACTCATTTTGTCATAGAGAAATACAATCAGATTTAAAAAAAATAATAATAATGAATATCTGACTGGAAGCAAAATGTCAAATGTAAAACGTGAATCAAATAAATAATTATTCCGAGTGAAGTTCATAAAGAACACAGACGTCGGACAGTATCATCATTCCTCCTCCTGATTGCTTTGTCTCAGCCGGCAGACGAAACGCTGTTGGCCGATCATTCGTGCTGAGTTTGTGTAAAACATTAAAAAGTACTAATAAAAAGCACCAGTAATGTTGAGGCTTATCAAAACAATCTTTAATTATTCAGCACACTATCAATGCCGGGTTTCTAAACTCATCCCTACCGTCAACGTAAAACATAAATGTCTCTCACCATAGTTATGCATAATATATGATATCATATTTTATTCAATATCTGCCAATAGACCCCCCTAATGTTTCTTGAAAGTGAAAACTAAAGAAGAAAGGTGTGCTCAGTAGAGTGCAGATCTCTGCCAGGTGTGAGCTCAACAACCACTGCTGTGTGTGAGACTGAATGAATACAACCACGACTGGCTCCTCCCACATCTGGACGCTGATGGCCTGCGAGCCTTTTGTAAAACACCCTTCATTCCAGTTCAAAAGCAAGAGGCGATGTATGCCGGCAAACGGCTCCACACGTTTCATACAGCCTTGCCAAAAACAAAATGAAACTCACCAAGCTGTTAGTTTGTGTTTAATTGTTAGTCTTGGGTTTATACCGCTTAAATATTCAAATATTCATATTTTACATACAGCTGGCACAGCGTGGGTACCTTCACCTGATATCACCTCCACTAATAATTATGTATACCCCCATGGCATGTGTATATATGGTCCATAATCACTCCAGTGGTCACAAAGTATAGATGACTTGGGGGTTATTTAGGTCAATAAACGGCAGCGCCTCCATTTTAATCCAGTGGACGGAGAGTCCGAGCGGGGGAAAGTCTCAATTAGTTAACACAATCCGGTTTTATTCAGTGTTATCCATTACTCCATTATTTACCAGACTCACATTACCCTAATGGATGACAAAGTGGAGGAATGCATTAGGCCGTAGCCTTCATTAGGTTAGGCTACAATTTACACAAATAATGTGTTAGCTTCAACCTGACGGGGACAAAACACAGGGGGCGGGAACTGAAGATGAAAACGTAGAATGGAAGACTTTAAAGAAAACAAATCAATCAATCTCCAACAATCTGATCCAGCAATAATGGGTTTGGTGATTTGCATCACGGTTTAAATAAAGTAGCAATGTGAGTCTTGGCTCAGCAGCATTCAGTGGCTTTACTTCAGCTCCTTCAACCAATGTATGCCGTTCAAACGCAGTAACATGCTGTTAAAACACATTCAGACTATACACACCCTCTAAAAAATAAAAGATCGCCCTCAAACTACATTCTGCAGCTGCTCACTTACAAATATGAACATATGATCTCCACAATTATAGGAGTTATGTTCCTTCAGTGTGACCAATCCCATCATGATTGATGGATAAGCATTCATTGATCCTAAATGTCTCAGTCATTCCGACTTTTACAATTTTAACTGTGATTACGCATTATAAGATAAAATAAGATAAGATAATCCTTTATTAGTCCCACAGTGGGGAAATTGCAGGATTACAGCAGCCTTGCATACAATAGAGACACATAGTAAAACAATCAAGTAATATAAATAAAATAACAATAAACAGTAGTAAACTGGATTATGTGCAATACAACATGTTGTGTGACTGCTGGAACTGACTGCTGTGAAAAAAGGACACACTGAGGTTTTTATCCTGAGCGGAGGGACTCCATGGTGTAAATTGGCCTAATCTGTGAGTGTGAGGGCAAAGCCGACCGACATCATCAAAATAATGAGAAGCAGGGGTTGTGTTTTGTTTTTCCTGGGTCAGGTATCTGACAAACAAAAGCCCTTTTGAGGATGTGTGCCTGTACTGGTAACTGTGACCCTCTATCTCTGAAATCTAAATTCCACAGCGGCTCTTGAGTATGTTTGTTTACACATTTCTACATACTTTTTTTTCACAGATCGGTGACATAATATTTGCTGCATTTGAAAGATTTATAGAAAAGCCTTTGCACACACACACACACACACACACACACACACACACACACACACACACACACACACACACACACACACACACACACACAATCACTCAGATGCACAAACACTCAAGCATGCGCATTCTTAATAAATTATTTCCACTGAATTCCATCAGAACATTTCTCAGATTGAAATATTGAAGCTATGCACACACACACACACACACACACATACTCGTTTTCCTCCTTTGTGGGGCCCGAACTTGTTTTACCCAAGTGTGGGGCCCACCCTTTCCAGTGGTTCTACAACTCTGTAAAAAATCAGGCAACATAAAAAAAAAATCTATATCATAAATATCACTTCAATTTATCAAAATTCAAAACTTTTTTCTTGCGCTAGTTTTTTTGTTACTTTGTGGGGGCCCGTTTCTAGCATTCACCACTTGTGGGGTCCATTTTCACACACACTTACACGTTTCAAGGTTTTATATCTTAGCTGGCCACACATTTCTAGTTTATATATCTTAGCAGTGCCCAATGTTACTATCTGGAGGTGATAATGCTTTCCATGAGTTTTCCTTGCTTACCAAAGACATTGCAGGACTGGATCTCATTAGAACCAAAGGTCATCATTAGATAGACAAGGCATTAACATTGCATTCATATAATTACCTCCAACTCAACACTTTTCAACCCATGGAGACTTTTTCAAATCAGTGAGATCTTAAAACCCATTTGGGTTAACATTGTTCTCTTTAAACATCAGTAATATTTGATAAAAAAAACATTGCGTAAAATAAAAAACATGCTTTGTTTTCATCGAGCAAGTATTTATTCATACAAAGGTGCAGTTCCAGAAATAAAAAGAACTTGTCATGACCTCATCACATTCAAAAGTGATTTACTTGTTATAAAATTGTCCATTTACCATCATACTTACCATTTGTATATTGTAAAACAGAACTTTAACAGGACAACTCAAAGAAAAAATGAACTGAAAAACTAGTCAGTTTATGCGATTCAACAAAGTTAAAAAAATATAATTAGATCTATGCAATTTCTATTCCTGTAGAAGCCCTAGAAACATGTCCTGACCAGTTTATGTAGGTCTATTATAACCAGCATGTCTGGCTGAGGCAGGAAACGCCAGATTTAAAATCCCCTCCAATCGTTTTAGTTCCCAGGTATCAGTGGTGCCTGTAAAAGAGGGGATCTGTACTCCTCATGTTAAGCTAAGACTGGAGACTTTACTAGCTGCTAATGTGTGTTTGCTTACATAATAGTATTGGTTATCTACATACCTCTGTTTAGTGTTATTCTAGCAGGTGATTCCAATTAATGTTCACTGTGTTATATACTACCCATTTTAAGTCAACAATTGAAATGCCACACTCAAACCATTAATCTGCTGACTTCCTCTGGTTTTTGGCGGACACTGTTAAAGGTACCTTATTGCAGGGATGTCACACTGCCCTTTTCTTCCGACCTCTGTGCTTCTGGGTACAGAAATGAGTTTACACTAATACTTTAGACAAAGATACTGACTTGAAATATTAGTCAAAAAATGAAAAAATAAGTACATTTGTGTGTGCTGCATCTGTGTCTTTCTCCATCAAAATGATTGCCTATACCCTCCTGATAGTGAGTGATACTTTAAATTAGGACTGGTGCACTGGTTCACATTCAAAATACCCTCTTTAACAAGAGCAAACAAAGTGTAACATTATATATGTACTAACTTGAGGTTAAATTCTAAAATGTGTTGTTAAAATGATGTAAAAGTACGTGATTCCTCATGGGAAGTCAGATCTGAAGGGAACGTCTCTATCTCTATTGCCACAGCAGGAGCCTGATCGTTTGTCACCTGGAATTCAGATTGAAAAAAAGGATGCATTAAGAATTTATAGTAATGATGTTTGTGGAGATACTCACCAGTTACAAAAGTTAGCTTATGTGAAAAGAGTTTCTAAAACAGCAAATAACTTAAAGCTGAGTGCATGGCATGGTCTATTCTAGAGGTCTAACATGTCTCACAACAACATATAGGAGGGCTGCACTGGTTCATAATCAAAATATCCTCTTCCAACACACAACAGGTCACAACGTATAACATTATATCTATACAAACTTGAGATTAGACTCTAAAATGTGTTGTTAAAATGATGTAAAGTCACTTATAGTTTGAATAAAACGTCAGGGCCCCATAAGGATAGACTAGAAACCAATGTGTGTGAGGATGTTATCTCTCAACAACATATTAGGGCCTGCAATGGAGCATGTTCAAAATACTTCTTTTAAACATGCACCAGCTAAGTAAGTGTACAATTACACATATAATAACTTGAGATTAGACTCTAAAATGTTTTGTTAAAATGATGTAAAGTCACTTATAGTTTGAATAAAACGTCAGGGCCCCATAAGGATATATAAACCAACATATGTGTGTGAGGTTCATGTTAGAAATAGGTCAAAAATGAGCTAGAGAAACCCAGGGCCCCATAAGGATAGACTAGAAACCAACATGTGTGAGGCTGTTATCTCTCAACAACATATTCAAGCCTGCAATGGAGCATGTTCAAAATACCTCTTTTAAACATGCACCTGCTAAGTAAGTGTACAATTACACCTGTAATAACTTGAGGTTAGAGTCTAAAATGTGTTGTTAAAATGATGTAAAGTCACTTATAGTTTGAATAAAACGTCAGGGCCCCATAAGGATATATAAACCAACATATGTGTGTGTGTGATTAACTGGCTCTATTGCTGGAAAACTAGATATACGTGTTTCAGATTAAGTCGGATCCCTCAACATGACACGCTGCATCAGAAGAGCATCGTGAACACATCCCTATGTTGATAATAGAACCACATAGTGCACAGGTCAACATAAATAGTTGGTGTAAACAGTGTGTACACTACTCCTTTACCTGGGCTGTAGCTTCGTCTGTGTGATTCCTCATGGGAAGTCAGATCTGAAGGGAACGTCTCTATCTCTATTGCCACAGCAGGAGCCTGATCGTTTGTCACCTGGAATTCAGATTGAAAAAAAGGATGCATTAAGAATTTATAGTAATGATGTTTGTGGAGATACTCACCAGTTACAAAAGTTAGCTTATGTGAAAAGAGTTTCTAAAACAGCAAATGACTTAAAGCTGAGTGCATGGCATGGTCTATTCTAGAGGTCTAACATGTCTCACAACAACATATAGGAGGGCTGCACTGGTTCATAATCAAAATATCCTCTTCCAACACACAACAGGTCACAAAGTGTAACATTATATCTATACAAACTTGAGATTAGACTCTAAAATGTGTTGTTAAAATGATGTAAAGTCACTTATAGTTTGAATAAAACGTCAGGGCCCCATAAGGATATATAAATCAACATGTGTGTGTGAGGTTCATGTTAGAAATAGGTCAAAAATGAGCTAGAGAAACCCAGGGCCCCATAAGGATAGACTAGAAACCAACATGTGTGAGGCTGTTATCTCTCAACAACATATTCAAGCCTGCAATGGAGCATGTTCAAAATACCTCTTTTAAACATGCACCTGCTAAGTAAGTGTACAATTACACCTGTAATAACTTGAGGTTAGATTTTAAAATGTGTTGTTAAAATGATGTAAAGTCACTTATAGTTTGAATAAAACGTCAGGGCCCCATAAGGATATATAAACCAACATATGTGTGTGTGTGATTAACTGGCTCTATTGCTGGAAAACTAGATATACGTGTTTCAGATTAAGTCGGATCCCTCAACATGACACGCTGCATCAGAAGAGCATCGTGAACACATCCCTATGTTGATAATAGAACCACATAGTGCACAGGTCAACATAAATAGTTGGTGTAAACAGTGTGTACACTACTCCTTTACCTGGGCTGTAGCTTCGTCTGTGTGATTCCTCATGGGAAGTCAGATCTGAAGGGAACGTCTCTATCTCTATTGTCACAGCAGGAGCCTGATAGTTTGTCACCTGGAATTCAGATTGAAAAAAAGGATGCATTAAGAATTTATAGTAATTGTACATACTACCACCTTTTATGTATAGTGTTTTCATATTTTATATTTTTTCTCTTTCTTATTATAGTGTATTTTTATTTCCAAAACTGTTGACTCAGAGAGCCCTGCACAAAATAATTCCAATGTGTCTGGACTGTTGGTCTAGGCACAAATGGCAAAATAAAAAACCTTGAACCATGTTGAGATACTCACAAGTTCCAAAAGTTGGCTTATGTGAAAATTGTTTCGGAAATGGAAAATAACTCAAAGCTGAGTGCATGGCATGGTCTATTCTAGAGGTCTAACATGTCTCACAACAACATATAGGGGGCTTGACTGGTTAATATTCAAAATACCCTCTTTAAAACACACAACAGGTCACAAAGTGTACTATTATATCTGTAATAACTTGAGGTTAGATCCTGAAATGTGTTGTACAAATGATCTGAATTCACTTAAAGTGAGAATGAGATGAGAGGGCCCCATGAAGTATAGACTAGAACCACGTGTGTGTAAGTGAGGTTAACGTTAAAATCTGTTCAAATGAGCTAGAGATGCCAGGGCCCCATGAGGATAGACTAAAAACAAATGTGTGTGTGAGGTTAACTGGCTCTATGGCTGCAAGGCTAGATATATGTGTTTCAGATTAAGTTGGATCCCTCAATCTGAAATCAATCAAATAACCCAACGAGTAACCTGACTGACACGCTGCATCAGAAGAGCATCGTGAACACATCCCTATGTTGATAATAGAACCACATAGTGCACAGGTCAACATAAATAGTTGGTGTACAGTGTTTCCCCTAGGTTTACAGCTTCAGGGGGGGGGGGGCGCGGCACGGCGGCGGGGACGGCGGCGGCGAAAGTAGTGGTTCTCAAACTTTTTCTGTAAATAACTTCATTTTGTGACTCCATCTGTGCTTTTAGAAATAACAGAATAAAGACAATTGCAATCACTTTCAAGTAAATCAGATTGCTCCATCGGACATTTTTTTTATTTTTAAATTGCAATCACTTAGAACAATGAAAATAAAGTTATATCTGTGCAAAAAAATAACTAATATTTAGTTACTGCTAAATAGCTCATTGTGGAAAACAATAAGCTATTTATTTTTTTGCCAAACAAAACAGAATGAGTGCAGATATGTGAGCATCAGGTTGCATCAGTATTAGTGGAGCAGTGAGCCTCTACACATCTTTTATAAACGGGGTTGTAGATTTGATACAATTCATGTTCAGCGTTGATCTGAGATCTGTTTTCTGTTGAGACGCAGCAGCAGAAAGGACGACGGAGACTTCTGGCAAAGAGCCAAAAGTCGGCGAGTCGCTATGCGCATGCGCAAGCGTAACCTGTTAACGGCATAACGTTAACATTTACCCGAAAGTACAGGCTTTTCTCCATGTATTTATTAATGACTTAGTTTTATGTCCGTGTACTTTGTACTTTTGTAATATGTGAAGCCAGCAGCTCATTGTTGGTACAAGACACGAGCATTTTGTCTCTTTCACCTGAGCAGGAGAGTTGCTCTGTGTTCAGAGAGCTGCTCCGGTGCTCCTCACATGAGAGCTGCTGTTGCCATCTTCACCCTGGGAGCGTTTAAAACGCATATATAAGTCTGCTTTTCACGCAACATATTTTTTGACGCTCTCTGTCCGCTGCTGTGTGCTCAGCGCTCACCTGTGTGTGCGCGCGCACGTGTCTGTGCGCATCAGGGCAGAACTCCGCTGTGCGCGACGCAGAGCAGAGGAGAAGTGTTAACGCGACCATGTAGAGACCGAAATGACAAGCTGTGTGTGGATAAGATCAATAAAATACGGCCGTTTAGTTTAATAACAGAACAAGGTGTAGACCTGTTCTATATGAAAGAGAAACTTAATGACGACTTGTGATCTGGCGCTGTTGAGAAAATTACAGGGGGGCGGGTTTTTTTTTCAGGGGGGCGCCCCGCCCCCCTATTCTAACGGTGGGGGAAACACTGGTGTAAACAGTGTGTACACTACTCCTTTACCTGGGCTGTAGCTTCCTCTGTGTGATTCCTCATGGGAAGTCAGATCTGAAGGGAACGTCTCTATCTCTATTGCCACAGCAGGAGCCTGATAGTTTGTCACCTGGAATTCAGATTGAAAAAAAGGATGCATTAAGAATTTATAGTAATGGTTTATGTGGAGATACTCACAAGTTACAAAAGTTAGCTTATGTGAAAACAGATTCCCGAAACATGAAAACTTAAAGCTGAGTGCACTGCATGGTCTATTCTATATTGAAATATAAGATATCTATTGAAAATATGAATTATTTTTGGTGTCAGGGCTCCACTCATTAATCCATAAATACATGAATGACATAAACAAGCATGACAGCAGAGTAGCTCAGTGAATACTCTCTCCCTGGGATGGAAGAGACCCACAGTTGGATGCTGGGGAGGAGGCTGAAGCTAGAGATCTTGTGTAATAACACAATATGGCCGCTTTCACAGCCCTTTCAAAATGCCAATTCAGCCTTTTATCATGTTCCATCTACAAAGCTAGGCATTTCTAATTCATATAGACAGGCACTATGCCTTTGAAAGGTGGAGTACTTCAGTATATTTCAGCTGTGTTTACTGTAACATGTATGATATAAGTCAGGCTGATATAGACTTGCATATACCTGGCTGTATTAGGTTTCACAAAACCAGCAGCTACAAGGCAGTTTTATCTGTTTCTGTAGCCTAAATATATCTGTTTATTCTACATGCGTATGTCAATGAATAGTACTGAGAAATGCAATTGCGTAAAATAATGTCCCTTCAAGGACCTGAAATCCCCGTACCTTTATTACTATCAATGAATCTTTCCATAAACCACGGCTTGTTCCTCAAAGACAGAATGTCAGGCCGTATCCTCGGCTTTCTTTTCAACATCATGGCTCTGTGAAAACATTTCATGAAATCAATTTCACAGGTATCAAACATTAGAAAACAACCTATACATTTAAGGATTTGTGTACGCGGAGTAGTCAATGGAACCACCGCCTGTATCCAAGATGGCGCGCCGCTCATAGCATAATACCATCTGTAAGTAACCCCTTCCAGTAAACCTTTAACTAACCCTTCCAACCGGGATCCTGCTAAACGATGCTGTTATCAACTCGGTAAAGCGACCATGGGTTTCTCACTCTGGTTATGAGACGTTCACATGAAGGGCCGCTGTTTGCAGCATCTCACCAAGCACAAACACGGACAAGTCTGCAGAGCGCCGCATATTTAAAATGAAGACAAACTACAAACTATAATATAGAAAGCAACACTGCATCCAGTCCGTGACTGTGAGACACGACACTTCATACTGCAACACACGGCTCAAGAACCTGACACGCATCAGTGAATATATGATACAAATATATGATAAGAGACTATATAGTGAGGTATTTTACATTTGCCCCCAACTCTGTTTTACAGTCTGAGGGTTACAGCTGAAGCCATAAGGCTAAGATGGCGTCAGATGCAACAGATTCATTGAACAGAATACACACATGTGGTTATAGTCAGATGTATTGTGCTCTAGATGAAGCAGTGATATTATAAATCTATTCACACAGTCAGCCATTCATCGCCAGCTTATTGCCAGTTTAAACTGTGTTCCTTTTAGTTGGAATTATGACTTAACTTCTTAGTATTTGTGTAATATTATCCAACAAACCAGATATAACCCCAGAGTCCAGCATCATGATGCCCACTGTGGGTCACTCCTGGCACTGTGGAAACTAAATAAGCCCACATGGCTGCTGATGAAGCTCTCCTCACCCAGTCACACACACTCCTCTAACGTGAGGGTGACCCAGTGGCTCAGAGCTCTGCACGCTACACACACACACACACACACTACACACTGTTCAATGTGCAGCTCAGAACGACGACACACAGCAACCTGCATGAGAACAGAGTCCGGGCTCTTAATGTATCCACGGTTAAGACATAGGCTCAGGTATTACACGGTGCGAGTAACGTTAGCTTACGCGCGCGGTTTATTTACCTCCTGCTGAAACCGAAAGTAGAATGGCCGTGATCGCGGCAAGAAAAAAAAAAAAAACACACACACACACACAAAAAACAGAGCTATCGACGCGCACTGACAACCCGCTGGATTAAAACGGGAAACCCGTGAAACATATACAACGGTCTTACGTGTAGACGTGCGGAGGCTCCTGCTGTCGGCTGTATGACGCACTTCCGGTCGGCCGGCAACCTAACGGCGAACAAACGTCTGCCTGACCAAACTACGTGTTTACCGACCTCGTTACCGAGCAGCTGAACGAACAACCAGCCGACCAAACAACCAGCTGACTTACCGGGAAGCTTTCCGGTTCGAGCGCGTGTCCTCTAGGTTCTTCCAGACAGAAACGGAGCGGTCAGCCCCGCCCCTCAGCCAGGAAGAAGGCCGCGGAGCAAGCCTCGCGTCTCATATTACAGTTCATAGTCATGCATTACAGACGCATTTTAACGGTTTACTGGCGCATTTTAACGGTTTACTGGCGCATTTTAACGGTTTACTGGCGCATTTTAACGGTTTACTGGCGCATTTTAACGGCTTACCGGCGCATTTTAACAGGTTATATATATATATTTTTTTTTAATAATTTTTTTTTTTTTTTAATTATGCTTTTTAACCAGTTGATAGCTTAAGTTTAACAACATTAGCTGCCAACAGTCCAACACGAGTTAATAATATCTTAATAAAAGATAAACTGCTGTGCTGCAGTTGCAACACAACTGTGTTCAGAGCAAGAAACAAATAAAATGAACAAACTAATACTCATACTAATAAAGTAAACCTACCTTAGAGAAGAAGCTCCTGGTTAGTTGTCTCCACATCATGTCTCTGGGCCGGTAGACTGAGGCATGAAATCTCACGAGAACCGTTCAATGAGACTTTACCTGAAATCTCGTGAGATTTAAGCGAGGCCTCTCATTGGCTGATATGGAAAAGTGTGTGTAGTGTGTGTATCCGCTGCACTAGCAACCTTCCACCACTAGGATGAAAAATAGTATGAATTCCACACACACATTAAACACACTTTTCCATATTTTGTCACCTTATGGGATTTTTTTTTTTTTTGTTAAAAAAAGCAACAGGCATATCAGGAGAGGCTCCTGAGTTCATTTAAAGCAACATCTTTGTGGGGTCCACCGTTTTGGGCCCCACGAGGGAGAAGGGCCCCATAACGTTGGTGTGCTCCCTGTCTCTGGGCCCAACAAAGTAACATTAACGAGGACACACACACACACACACACACACACACACACACACACACACACACACACACACACACACACACACACACATTTAGCATGCAGACAAGGCTAAGGAATTGATCACAGTGTTTGATATGGAAATGCAGCATAAGCACACTGTATCAGCTGCACATTTGCATTCTGCTGATCACTACTTAATTCATGGCGGAGGTTTTTTGTACATGTTTTCCTTTTGGTATGCACCAGGCAGCTCAAAAGGATCTTTTGTTTTGACTGCAAAGGGCGTATTTGTCCCTTGGCCTTCGCACAAACAGGAGCTGACGGTAACATATTCCAGGAGAATTAACCATGGACTGAGGATGAGAAGGAGATGTTGCTGTACATAACGGCGTGCCTGGGCAGGACATGTATGTGTACAGTATGCGCTCGAGTGGACAATGCATGAGAAAAAGAAAGCTCCATTTGGTAAATGGGCTTGCATTTGCACTGCGCCTTATATCTACATGTCAACATTCACCCTTTCACACTGATGCAGAGGCTGCTCACAAGTTGTCTTCAGGAGCTGATTATTACATCATTCACACTTTTGGGGTTCATTGAGTGTCTTCCCCGAGGACACTTTGACATGCGGACTGGATGAGCGGACGTCCCACTCCACCTCGTCCCGCTTGTGTCCAAACATTATGCAACGTCCCAAACAGTTCACTGATAAAGACAATATGTACATGACTAAGGATTAGTCATGTAAAGTAGCTCGCTTTTAAATGCTTTGGAAACAGGAGCTGTTAAAAGTCTTCATTTCAGGAAACATTTAGCAGGTTATTCATCCTTCGTTTCTTTATAATACACTTTATACGTGACTTCTTTCTTCACAGGGTTTGTACAAAGGTAACAAAGTAGCCCATGAATATGAGATATGATATGATTATTACAATCCCTCCTCGTCACAGTGGAGGTTGGTGTATGCATGGCTACACGTGGTACATGGTGGGTACATGGTTACACCTCCAGTCCATGGGCGTGTCGATGAGCTACACTCGGTCACAGTTCATTTTGTTCCTACCCCCTGAATAATGCAGCTCATATAAACGCCTCGGATCAAGCTCGGAGCTCGCGCTATGCCGCTAACGCTATGCCGCTAACACCGCTAACGCAGGTATAAACAAAGCTTTAGGTTTTGACCTCCGTCCAACACAGTAGTTAGGATTCCAGCTGGCTTGTGCTAATGGTTGTGTTCAAATGAAACTCAGTGAGTTAAGTCTCGAGCTCACTGGACTTACATGGCATGCTACATGTTACATGTTACATGCTACATGGGGAGGATTGTCCTTCATTCAGAGGATCGGCGGTTCAATCCAAATGTCTCCCATAGCTGTGCTTACGGTGTATGAATGTTAGCTACTCCTGATGGGCAGGTGGCACCTTAGTGAATGGGTGAATGATGACATGTAGTGTTAAAGCGATTTGAGTGGTTGGAACACTAGAAAAGCGCTATACAGGTTCATTGACCGTGTGTTGCGCTGTACAGAACAGCAGCTGATGAATTCAGAATCCCTGTGAGCTTTCAGCATTAACGTCCCCAGTCGGTCATTTGATGCACTCTATAGTCAGTCCCTGTTTGTTTCCCGGCTGGACGTGACTGGGGATACAAACAATCCCAACACTTACTGACACAGACACCGTTTCATTAAAGCCACCATCAGGGCTGCAGACAGACTTATCTGGGTTGTGAATGAGCCGTGGAAGATGAGGACATCGTCTCTGATTCATGTTAGTGAGGGACACATTACAGCGTCAGTGTGGATGTTTAACAGCAGCTGCACAATGAGGTTATGTTGTCACTGATCCAGTATGTGGCTGTTCAGAATATCTTCTTTAGATACAGTATATGCCGTGGAATGTATATTAGCATGACTGTTATACTATGTTATTGTATTGTTCTACTCTTTAATTAAATCAGACAAAAAGTAAAGAAAGACAATCATGTGGGAGCGTTAGTCATTCTGCTTGTCGTGACACTAAACTCTCTCCCAGGCAATCTCTTCCTCGATGTCGTCCTACTAATTGTATAACTTTTCTGTGATTATTCAATCATTTGATTGTTTTTTAAATATTTATTTTTGCAACTGTAAAACTGATATGAAAGGATGTGTAATTAATTGGCGCGAAGTGAAAGGAAAGAAAATGGAAACGAGTAATGCTTTCTGACATGCAGCTGGAGTGTTTTATAACCCCCAAAGGGAACCGTCTCCCAATTAGAACAAATACAAAAGCCTTCTCACCTTCTCTTTCCAAATTAAATGAATTACTGAAACTACTGTTGCAGAGTTACTTTAAAATCTACCATATTAAACAGCCACATCTTTTCTAATATTCATGCTTTTAGAAATATTTGCCCAAAAGATACTGTTACCTTGTGTAGCCCAAGTACTAGCAAAGCAAGTAACGGGTGTTTAGCTCAATCGTCCAGCCACACTGAGGCATGTAGTGTTGCCCGCTGTATCCGTGCCAGAATGATCTGCAAAATGACTCAGTCAAGTCTGCTACAGAGCAATACTTCACTAACGTCTGCTAGCATCTGCCATCATATCAGACCAAGTGAAGCTGTAGCAGCAACACCTCTGGATACTGAGTCAGTGTTTGCTTCCATTCAAATCCTCATTTTTGAGCAACAGAGTCTTTCATAAGATGGCATCTCATTCCTGTTCAGGCTTCAATCTTTCTTTCTTTTCTCAGTCTGAGTTTACAGTCACCCTTAGAGTCTGTCACCATTTAGTTTGGACTATTATCACCTCTCATAACCCAGTATGTTATCAGTGATAACCCGGCAATGCAAACCAAAAAGCCCTCGAGCTCTTGCCTCGACTCGTTCATGTGTGCGAGTGTCCCGTCATGTCGCATTAACTGTGTGGAGCTTTAAACATGTCGTACACTTTCTCCCAGTCGCACAGCTTCACCTGCATCAGCCAAAGCTTGAGACATCGCATGCAGAGATTTGACAAGCAGTATACTTTCCCCTCAACAGGGGGAGATGTGGCGCTGTCATGTTGGGCTCAGCCTCGCGTCAGTGAGAGGCACACCTTGTGACAGCCGCCGCTGTCCCGCCACACAACCAGCAGGCTGCTTATCTGGTTTGAACTTTCTGTTTTTATGTTGTTTAATAGGATTTCCATAGCAATGTGTCACTCCCTGCAGGCTGACACTTCCACTGAGTGCAGATGTGTGCTGGGAGCTGGCAGGGAGTTCATCATGGTTGTCTAAGCAGGGACCTGATTCTCAAAACGTTGAAGTGCAGTGAAACGGCAAAGGACTTAAACATTGATGTATGTATATACATATATATATATATATATATATATATATATATATATATGGTGGCCAGCAGTAGCCAAATACAAAGCTTCTGATATGCTGGGTCACAAGCATAGACTGTACTAAAAGTGGACGTAGTATTTTGAAGGTCACCATCTTGTTTTTTTGCCACCAGAGCTGATGCGAGAGGGTGGAGCTACGCACAAATAAACGGTAACTCTCATGAAGTGAAAACACACAGTGGAAGGGTTAAAGTCGTACGATGAAAACACGGACAACTCCCAGACCGGACAACGCTGTGGTAGACACCTGTCAATCACCTTGTAGCCCCGCCCTAAAGCATCCCCTGCGTTAAGGTCTGTTTAACTATAAATAACCATCATTTACTAAATGAACATCATGCTGTATTGAAGAAGACTTGAAACTAGAGATTGAGACATAAACTCATGTTTACAATGTTTACTGAGGGAATAAATCAAGAGAAGTAGAGTCATTTATATAGACTTCTAACAACCAGAGGAGTCACCCCCTGCTGGCCATCAGAGAGAATGCAGCTTTAACACATGAAGCATTGACTTCATGTGTTCCAGAGGGACACTTCAACCTCACAGCCAATGAGGAATGGGGAGCAGACGGTCATCAGTGAGCAATTGAGCTCCTAACATTTTTCATCAAAAGTGACTTATTTAATATATCCATCTTGTCTAAATGTAATGTTCACTCTACTCACCACCAGTGTGGAGCTTTCCCTCCACCTGAGGGAGCTTCTGAAGATGCTTGCATGAGCTCTGTGGACTGAGGTCACATTGACCTGTATACACTTATGGCAACACCAACAGTATTATCATGCCTTATGAATTATTGTCTTATTATTCATGTAGCCTATACCAACCCATATAGTGCATATACAGTAGTCCTGAAGGAATACTCCATCGGAAACCTGTTTAGCATCAAGTCCTCATCTCCTGCTGGATTGAAAGGTGGCGATGTACTGTGGCTCGCTACTTCCCAGTGGACCGAAAGCAGTAGTCTCCACATGTTGTGGACACTACCGTGCATGGTAGCCCCTCTCATCAGTGTGTGAACAGAGCTCTACAAGTACGGACCATTCATGTTGCCAATGAAACACAATCTGGAAAGTTATGACGGCGGCAACTATTGTATCTCTCGTCTTCACAATCGTGAGTAAACAGTAGAAATACACTGTTCATGTTACAAAGTCATGTGTCATGAATGTGCACGTGCATGCATGTGATGCAGTGGCGTTGTGTTGCAGTAAAAGTTTTGAATTTTTACGAATGAGAGGGAATGTGTGGTTTTTGTTTCTCTGAAAATCAGCAAATCATTTGCAGCCGACAAGTTGTTACATTTTCTTTCCAATTTAGGTATTAATTGTCTGCAGTGATTAGACCGTTACCACACTGTTGGTTATTGTGGACCTCTGGATTCACGGAGATTAAACTGAAATGTAGTAACTCAATTTGCCTGATTCTCCCCAAATAAGAATTTATCCTTTTTGTTTTGTTTTTGCTTGTTGGTGGTTTCATAAATAACACAAGTTCAAACCTCTTTAGCTTTGCCTCACTGTTGCTGTCCCTACCTACATGTTTAATAACAGAGAATTCATTTAGACATGTCTGGTTAGAGGTTGATCCTCACCTTCTATCCAAACTAAATCAAGAACTTTCAGTTCACCCTGCACACTAACAATCCACATGAGTCAGAAAGCCTGTTGTCTGGCCGTGCATCTCCACAAGCAGCCTCATAAACATGATAACAGCATTAGAGACGTGGAGCAGTGACATCGATGCATCACTGAAGACGGGGTGCGCACTTTACGATGATGAACGGTCTCACGGCAGCACAGAGGCTCTGCTGCGGAGTTCAGGACGAAGAGGTTGGAATGGAGAGAAGAAGACAAAAAACATCTCTTCTTGAGACTTTTTCCTTTCATCTGACCATCCCCTCATTCTTACTGCCTCTCTCTCTCTCTCTCTCTCTGCAAGGTGACATACTACAGATTAGCTTCTCATTGATGTGGAACAAAAGGCGGCCGATGTGTCTTGTGTGTCAAACACTAATTGTCTGATATTCCAAAATAGAGCTGGATAACACAGAGAGATCAACGACTTGTGTGGGAGCACAAGTCTCCAATGTTTCATATTCAGGTAGTAATGAGGACTAAATTTAGATTCATCAAGAGTTTGGAGAGGTGAGCCGTCGGAAAAGTTTGCAAAAAAAAGTTTCACAACAAGCAGAAGTACAAACTGTTCATGATTTTAAATGTCATCTGGAGATGTTGCTGGCTCAATATGACACTGGCTATGCTTGTATCTGTAGGTAAATTATAAATTAGAAGTGTTTTATATTTGGAGAAATACACACACACACATATATATATATATATATATATATATATATATATATATATATATATATATATATATATATATATATAATTTTCTTCCTGTGCATAGGTGTTAAAGTTGTTTGCACTAGATGGCACTGTACACATGGTTGTGAGAACCCTCTCGTATACTCTGGCTGGATCAAAGCGCACACACATCACTTATGATCAGTTATTGACACTGTGTTTAGTATTTAGACCTCACCCCCATCACACTGGCTCTGTTGCCGTGGGAACGGGTCTAAAACCGGCTGCACCGGTGTGATTTACACCCTCTCCAATGACTCTGAGCTCGAGTCACTGCGGCGCATGCAGCGGCCGAGTTGAGTCAGCAAAGGTCACGGAAGATGACACGACACTCCGAGAGTGAATTAGCAAGGGGTCCAGGTGCTGAGCCGCTAGCCGTTAGCCGCCGCTGGCGCGCAGCCAGGCAATAAAAGTCAAGTCTTAGATACCGATGTCCTGTAAAAGCCAAGTCTTACTTGAACACTGTGCCGGCCAGGTAATCCAGCAGGTGAATGAAATGTCAGCCTCGCTGGACGAGCTCTGCACATCTGTTTGACCGCTCGGTTACATCAGGGCAGCTGGGCTCACACGTCCGTCTGAGGGAAGGATTCACCACACGTTATTATTGACCTCTTCTGGGATGGAGCCAGAGCATTACATCAACGACTAGCAGCCATGAGGTTTTCTATCTCAGATGACATGATTATTTATTATTCATTCCCTTTGCGTTCTATTTCTGTATGAATATGCACAGACAGACATTCATGAAGAGCAAAACGTGCGGGGAAGTACTTTAGTCACTCGCTTTACAGTTGTAACTTAAAAGGTAACTTCTGTATTTTTCACGGTTGCACACTATTTCCCCGTGTTTTTGTTGAGCCGGAGATCTGCAGACGGCAACCGCTCACAGGCTGACATGAAACCATATCAGAGCTTTCATTATTATGACTATTATGAGTGTCTGGCAACATTAGGAAAAGACTCTCTCTCAAGGAGACGTCTCTTTCTGAAAGGTGATGGTGTTGGTGGAAGACAACGGTGGAAACATGAACGCCGGTCAGGCAGCTTGTTGTGTTGGAGTCCAGAGAGCGTAGCTTAGTGTGACCTTAGAGGCTGCATATTCAGATGGTTTCAACATTGTGGACGAAGTCTTTGAAATTGATGGTCGCCCGTATGAATTAGAGCCAGAGACCTGATGCTGCCCCATATTCACGGTTCACAACCAGACTTCTCTTTTGAACAACGACAATTTGAAAAAAAAAAACTCTTCGGCAGGGAGCAACATCTAATGTTCACGGCTCGGTCTGAGCTACTTACGTGTCAGGGTTATAACTTTATTCATGGTTTTAACTTTAGTCATTGTTAAAACGTTATAACATCAATTAATAACCCACAACTAACACTCTTTAACAGCGCAAAACACCACGACACAACAGTTTGTGACACCAATAATTGTACATTTATAAAATTACATCGCCGAACTGCATGCTGGGTACTTTAGCGCGCATGGACTGAATGTTGTCTTTCGCACATGCTCAGAGTAAAGTTAACTCATTTAATGTAAGCCTGGACCACTATTACATTTTACAGTGTAGCCTCATTAGGGTCAATACAAAAATGAAATGCTTTCTGAAAACATGAACATTCTTAGTGCGCCACAGCAAGTTCACTATGAACAGTTTTCATTGGAACTACTTTCTGCAAAAGAACAGAGCCCTCAGAAAACTGTTGACAGTGTGACCTGAAACAACGTGGCCATCGTGTCTGTGCAGACACAGTGTTGCTGGACCTCTTTAAGGGATACTCAGTGATTTAGTTTTGCATTTGCAGGAAGTTGGGAGCTTGTGAGAGAGATTTAAAAATAAATGGTCAAAATCTAAGATGCAAAGTCTGTCTTTTATGAGACCATCCCTGTCTGATTAAGGCTTTCTGTTGAAAATATGAGTAGTCTGGTCTGATTCACCATGAGCCTGGTGACATCACTGAGCCCTGATGACATCATTAAGGTTATTTCCCCAGACTTTAGAAAGCTGCCTTCAGAGCCACATAAGATATGGAACCGTCCTGTCACAGCCTGCATAGAGCTCTTCCTAATGAGTGAAGCGGCCCTCATGTGTAGGGTTACCCTTTAAATGCCATTTTCACTTCTATAAGCAGCACAAATCAAATTCCATATTGCGGTTGCGTAAAAAAATTGAATGTCAAATATTTAATTTATTATTTAATCTTATCAGATTAAGTTGACCAGGAATCGCAAATGGTAAATTACATAATTTGTTATTATTTAATTTCGGTTAACTGCCCTTTTAAAAGTCTGAAATATGAATTCCTTGATTGTTAGCTGATGCTTGCATGTTACTGGATCTCCTGCATAATATATGTTACAGAAGAAGACATCATCATGCAGTGGTTCCTCTCCTTTAGACATGCAAAGTCTGACATGTGACTTGCCCGCATGTAATACATTGAAATATCAGGACAATCACATAACGTCTGGATTGTGCTTTCTACACAACGTCTGCCAAGAAGCTGGCGCCCGCACGCTCATGAATAAAGATCGGGAATGGAAACACTGCTTTCAGCATGCAGCAAGCTTTCCCTTCTTGCGGCAGTAGGAAACAAAGTATACGTTTCAAAGGATTGAAAACAGCTGGTGCGAGTTCAATGATGCCATTGAAAACTTGTCTCGAGAATAATAAAGCAGTGGCTTCCTGTCCAATACATCTGTGATATTGCCTCGACTTCATATGCTCAAAATCAGGGTTCATCCACATATCAGTGGCTCCATCTGTCTCTGCACACACACACACACACAAACACACACACAAACACACACACACACACACACACACACACACACACACACACACACACACACACACACACACACACACACACACACACACACACACACACACACACCATCATCATCAGTGGAGTGGGCAGCTTCACAGTCTATTCAAACAAAATTGTGGAGCAGCTGAATTGGTTGACAATCCATATCAGGATTTTTTGTTGTTTTGTTGTTGTTTTTTCATTTCAAGCTCTATTAAATGAAAGTGTAAAGGGCCCGTAAATGTGTGTCCCGACTTCAGATGTAGGGAAGATATTCAATTCAGCTGAGGCTCCAAATATGTTTTATCATGGTTGTGAATAAATCACATGAAGGATCTGATTATCATATTGAGAATGTAACGTATTCCATCTCTGACTAGTTCTTCCTGTTTATTGTTCAGTTGAAATTAATAAAACCAACAGAGTGCAACAGTGAAATTGAGATATCAAAAACAGCTTCTTCTAATTTTGAAATCCGTCTACAAATGATTCAGCTCCATGTTGGTATATTCCGTCGGGGGCTCCCTGCTCCAAGATTGAATTTGCATATGAACTCTTCCATATCCTCCTGTGCAGTTTTATAAAAAAAAAAAAAATCTCTTTTGAGTGAAGATGTATAGAGAAAGCCCAAACAATCCTAAACAAACACGATTAATTACTGCAGGTTATAGATCTGTTGTAAAATGTGCGTTTATCTTTTTCAAAACACTATATATGCATACAGATGTGGCGGCTGGGGGTTCAATTCATATGCATGCTGCAAAATGAGGAAAAGCAGCTTTGTGCATGGACATATTGAGCAGATATACATACAAAAAACAAGGATCCTGACATGAATGCTTCACTGCCCCTCCCCCTTCTCTCATCAAAACATTGTCAGTACACTATAGTTGTTATATTTTGTTTTTATTTTATTAATAGAAGAGGGTAACATCACGAAGAAGCCCGGCTGCGTTGACAGGGAGCATAATGAAAAGACACGCTGCCAGAGCGATTGGGACTAGCAGGCACATTTCCTACACTGTGCAACTGAGACTAATTATCTTTCTCAATGGGAAATCAATTCCATATCATGGAGGGTTTCCAGTGACCAACTCGCTGCACGAGTCCAAGCTGAGCATGATGATCACCACTGTAGTACACATTTAGTAGGAAACAACTACTAAACGTAGTACTTGCTCATGCAGCCACCCAGAACTCCCAGAACCTCTGCCTCAGATTTGTGAGGCTGTGGTGCTTACAGGTCCAGTGTGCAGGATTTGATGGGGGTGTACTGTCTCCAGACGCCGGTTCCCCGTCAGCACCCCGGCCAACCCCGGTCACGGCCGCCGCCTCCGTGCTGCGGTCAACCCCGGTCGACTCCAGACGTTGGTTCCCCAATCGCCACCCCGGCAAACCCCAGCCCTGGCTGCCGCCTCCGTCCCGCAGTCTACCCCATTCCCTGCTTCCTCCTGCATGCCGCTGCCAGCTCCAATCCCACCGGTTCCCGCTGCCGCCTCCGTGCCGCTGCCAACCCGTCTTCAGTCGGCGGTCCGGACAACTCCAGCTCCAGCCGGTTTTCCACCGGCACAGCGGTCGGCACCACAGCCGGCCCCAGACTCCGGTGCCCCTTAGGCTCCGCAGTCGGCTCCAGACTCCGGTTCCCCTGAGACCCGCTTCCATTCCATGAGGGCAGTTCCCCGGACTCCCGTTCCCCGGATCCATAGTGTCCAGGGCTCCAGTTGCCAGAGGAGCTCCGGCACTCTGGTCACCGGCCTCCTGCCCGTCTGCCAGACGGGTGGTCGCTCTCTGGTCCGCCCCCCCAGGGGCTTTTGCTTTGCCCCTGGGCTCATCTCCAACACCTGTCTGCAATCTTCTCTTCAATCCATCCTGTCAAATACCCCGGCTTCCCTCTCACCGGGGCCAGATCATTTCGCCATTTCAGTGGTAGTGTGACTCTCGGCCGACGGTGACTTTAAGTCCTTTCAACGACTTAAAGTATTCTTGTGATTTATCTTGTATTGAATTTTTACTAACCCCTGTTCCCTGTGCCCAGGATTCCCGTGCCTTCACTTCAGGCCAGCCACCGCCGCTCACGCCACTCCACCGCTCTACCTGTATCCACGTCCTGCCCTACAATTCATCAGTGTTCGTTGAATAAAGATCCATTCCTACACCTACTCTTCCGCCTCCGTGTCCGCTCTTGAGTCCTGCCTGAACAACCCGTAACAGTATTCTTGTACAAACTATACATACATAACGATGAAATATGACCTGTTTGGAATGTATATATGCTCTTTGGGGCTAGCCTTACCCCACATTTACCTTGTCAAAAAAAACAACATTATTTATCGTTACATTTGTCAGATATGTTTTCCATTATAACCATCTTGCATATCAGCACACAGACTGAAACCTTGAGGCCCTCAGACTTCTGTACATGTGGAGCAATGGTGATGCACACAATAATTCCCATGCCATAGAATGCTCCTTCCGATATTAGGAGGAGCATTCTCTGCATGAGGTGCTCTAGTATGAATCCATGGACCTAAAGGTTCTCTGCGGCTGGAGCACTTCTTCAGCACACCGGCAGCCAAACTCAAGGTCATACGGTTCAGCTCTTGGACTGGTAGCTTGCATCATGGCTCGATCAGGGGAAGTTCCCAGCAAATAGTCTGCACAGGAAGAGTTGTAGAGACTGTGGAACATAACGCACAGTCTTCGTTACTGATGATATTTGCTGGACTGGTCAGATCGGTACTATGTGCCTACACAAAAGGGCTAAATCTGCACTGTGCACTAAAATGGTAAATGGATCTGTATTTGTATAGCGCTCAAATTACGCCCACTCAAAGCGCTTTACATGACCTCATTCACCCATTCACACCCATTCATACACTGATGGCAGTGGCTAAGGTGCGAGCTGCCCATAAAGAGTATGTAACATTCAAATGTTACCTGATACGCTTCCAGATAGTGTTTATCTGACCTCCAGGGTCCTAAAGGTGCTGATTGGCAAACCCTCAGTTTACGACATGGGCTGAACAAACTTACAGAGGAGAAACAAATACTGTGAAACACTGTGAAATTAAGAGGAATTGAATCAATTCATTCATATGCCATGAGTATCTACAACATATTGCTTCTGCACCTTACATTTTGTCACACAATTAGATATTTAGGAACAAAACTAAGTAACAGACTGGAGTTTTTATGACACACACACACACACACACACACACATCTGTAAATTAAGGAATACAGGAAACTGAATTGTGATGCTAAATGACTTGTCCCTTAATTAAATATGTAATGCTGAGCTAACATACAGTATGTTGACCTCTCTCCCATTAACTAATTCCACATCTATCAATAAGTTGGTCTTCCATTTAAATTTGTATAACCTAAATAACCTAAATAAATAATCACAAGCTGTAAACAAGCCTTACAATGGGCGTATCCTTTGATACTAATCACAGAAGTATTTGTATAGATCCACAGAGATCTTAAAGGTCATGTCTTAGTTAATCCTTGTAGTTTGGATATATATATATATATATATATATATATATATATATATATATATATATATATATATATATATATATATATATATTTTAACTCTTAATTGTTAATACATTGTGTTTTGCATTTTAATCTAATGTTGCTTTTGTAGACATACAAAATCCAAAACACATATCTTTAAATATCGTGTGCTTTTATACATTATTGTGCAAACTTGAGGTTTACCAAATCTCTTAATTTAAAAACATCTGAGTTTATAAATAATATGTAGTGTTCATTTCATGGTAAGCATTTATATTTGTTTCCTGCCACATAATGCCGCTGATGGTTCAGCCAGAAATATTTCTCTGAAGCTCACAGACCAGGCTGCCCTCCCTGCCTCCACTGATTTATGTTGAGTTTAATCTTAACCATTCATTTTCTATTCATATACATATCCACATATCCACATAGGCATCTCTGTTGCTGTGCTTGTCGTGTTAACTAGATTGTCATCTGTTGATTCAACTGATGCGCTTTTATTTCATGATTTAAATCAAAGTGTGGTACCGTTCTGTACCTGAGACAGCCGGGCTCCTAAAGATGAAAGAATGAAACTGAATATGAAAGTAAACTTGTGTTAATTCTGTGAAAGAAGGTTAAATGAGAAAGAATCAAGATAGTGTGTTAGGATTGCAGTGGTTTGCTGTTCGACACGAGCTCATATCAAGACGCAGAGGAACGTCTACTCTGGATTGGACGCTGAGGTGTGATCTCTTCTTGGTGTCTGGAAAATACTTCAAAATCAAGATGCTGTGGAGTGTATGCTGTATGTTCGTGTGAGGGCGCTTTTAGGTTTGCTCCTCACTCAATCAAATACATCATTGTGGAGGTGGAGGTTCTGTTGCAGGTCTGTATATTAATGGCTTGTGTACTAGTTTGTAAGATAATAGCTTCAGCTTCATGACAAGTGCTCCTGACTGAACTAATCAACAGTGGCTTTAACTCTCCCACGGACATTGTAATTATCTCTGTGGCACTTCAAATGACCTGCAACTAAACTCTACATTGTTTTGGGTTAGTAATTACTGACTCGTGTGACATAAATCAGTAGGCATTCAGTATCTAACGCTGTAGCCACACATCACTGAGCAGAGTAGCTTGGGCAAACACTTCATTTGTGTTACGCCACCAGCAGCCGGTACCTGCTGATGGTGATTGTTTTCATCAGTTTTCATTTGACAAGGGCCATAAAACCATTATGTGAACATGTTGCACAGGTTGCAACACGATTCTGTGTATTCGTTGCTTTTTGTGTTTGCCATTTTATGTGTCCGCACTTAACACAGTTAAGCTCTTTACTTTACTTTTGCATGAACACATTATGCATACATGATTTGCTTTGTCTCATTTCAACATATGAATGCAAGGAAAGGAGATGGGCAAAATCAGCTCAGGCTGACAATAGAATATCTGGAGAACTTCAAATTTGGTACAAAGTAAAGATAATATGGCAATGCATCACGGAGGTCACACAAGTGTTATGGTCACTGCAGAAAGTCTTTCAGCATTGTTGTCATTTGTTCCAGTCTGCTCAACTAACTTTCCATCATGACATAGCGTCCCCACTGATAATGTGCATAAATCATCCTGTGGACACGTAGCATTAATACTGCCCAGTATCAGCAGAATTACGTCCATCTTGTGATAAATATCTAATACCGATGTTTAACTACAAGATGTAGAGTGTCCTTTTGGTGAGGTAGAAGGTTTGGGTGTGGAGGTCCGGCTAACTAGTTGATGGGCATATTTTTACAAAACATAACCACTGTCTGAACGAGACCCACATCGATCTGGAAGGAAAATACACCGACAGTGACCTCATATATCAACAAATGGGTTGATTTATTATCAGAAAGATGATAAATTCATTCTCCAACCTGAAAGCCTGGATAAATGAAGAGGTGACGGCTCTATCCAGAGACCAAAAAAAATGGTGACACGAAAAGCATACAGCATCGCCAGAGCAAGACTGAAAGCTGGCGTCAAGAAGCGGAGGTCTCACGGGAGAGAGAGCGCCAGAGCCCCGACAACACTAAAGATGTGTGGCAGAATGTCACAGGCTACCAAAGCAGGAGCGCCTCCATCCTGTGTGGGGCCGCGGCGCCAGATGAGCTGAACACCTTTTACGCTCGCTTTGATCTCCTCAACAAAGAGTCAGCGGTTAAGTCCAGAGACCGCGTCCAGTCTAAATGACTATTGCCCTTTTCACATTCTGATGAAGGGCTTTAAGAAACTGATTCTCCAGCACATACATTTTTTTTAAAAACATGTTAGATGTTAGATCCACAGATTCATTAGATCCACAGATGCGGTTCATTAGATCCACAGAGGATGCGGTTCATTAGATCCACAGAGGATGCCGTCTTCACTGCTCTCCACTCACACACCCTAATAATAACAACGTCTACATGAAAATGCGTTGATTTCAGCCCAGCATTCAATGCAGTCTACATTCAACTGGTTACTGAACTCCCTCACAAACAGACCCCAGGCAGTTTGGATTGGAAGCAACCTCAGTGGGCTCAGCCCCCTCCTGCTCATGAAGAGAGCTCTGTTGTTCTACAGAAGTGTACAGATGACACCACTGATGTCATCAGACAGATTACAAAAGAGTGCTGATTTTAGAAAGAAAAAAAGAGAGGAAAAGACACCCGTCAACATCAGTGGAGCTGAGGTGGAGCAAGTGAACAGCATCATAAAGAACCTGTCATGGTCATCACACACCTCCATTCTGGGGACAAAAAGCTCATAAGCGGATGTATTTCTTAAGGAAACAGGCTAAAGTCTTTGCCAACTATTACAATAGAAAGCATTCTGAATGGAAACATTACAATCTGGCATGGGATGTGCACGACCCAGGACAGGAGGACTCTACAGCGGGCGAATAGAACCACCCAGAACATCATTGGTTCCTATCTCATGAGCATCAGTGATATTGGTGACAAGAGGAGACTGAAAAGCGCCTACAAGATATTAAAAGACAAACCCCACCCAACCACAGAAAGGTTCAGATCATTTCAAGGTGAGGCTTAAGAGAAGAAAACTGTACTATTGGCACATTATTCTCAACAATTAATAGTAGTATTTACCTACTTTGGTATTTACATATTGTCACCATAACTTTCTTTCAGTGACTAAAAGAGTAGCATGCGATTGGGTTACCTGTGGTACCAAGCGACCTGGTCTCCAGGCTTAAGTATTTGATGTTGTCCCTCCTGTCAGAGTCTCTTAATACCATCCACCGGGAGCTCCACTGTGTGCAGGTCTCTTCAGTCGACTGCCAGATGCTCAGATCAGGTAACAATGTGCATGTGGATGAAACATGTTCGATAGAAGAAAAGACACACATTTTGTGGTGCAACAAATTATGAATATCGTGACAATTTGTTTTCAGAATGTTGGTTGAAACAATCAAAATGAAAGTAAAGGTTGAACAAAAACATGCAAATGAAATATTACAATCAGGTTTATACACAGTCCCATATGTTCTAATGTGATTGATCGAATTAACATAATCATAAATAGATTGTTACTGGAATCCACGGACATTACAAAATGTCCTCCATTGTGGTGATTTGCCAGGACTATATTGCAGCTGTATTCAGTTGTTGTTTGTTTGTGGGTGTTTCTGACTTATTTACTTTACTTTTTGTAAAATGACTGTACTTGTATAGCGCCTTTGTAGTCTACCAACAACTCAAAGCGCTTTAACACTACTTGTCATCATTCATCCATTCACAGATGTTCATACACTGATGGGAGGGGCTACAAATGCGAGGTGCCACCTGACCATCAGGACTAAACTAATTCACACCCATGTATAATGGGGTTTAAGTGTCTTGCCCAAGGACACAATTACATGGATAGGAGGAGCCGGGATGAATCAAATCCAAATGATATGTAGAAAAGAAGAATGAAAAACACCTGTTTCATGGGCCGGTCAAAAATATAATAATATATCAATTCATGAAAATAATATGCATCGATAATAGTAATCTGATAAAGACAATGAAAAGGTATTTGCTATGGTTTTTGCACCTTTCAAACACAGAGGTGATTCGATGTATGGGCAGTTAGGAATTGCCCTGAAATGTAATAAACCAAATAAAAGCTCAAACAATGGATTGTTTATTCCATTCCCACTATTTGCTAAGTGAATTAATCATTACAGTTAGTTAAAATAAAATATTTTTTTTACCTAATTCATTTCCATTTTTCAGTATCTACATTGTCAATTTTAAATGTCCAATCATTTTTTAGAACAACTTTGTTTCTTAGATGTACCGTTCTTCCTATAGTATGTGTTTACATTTCTTTCAGCGCTAGAGAATAAAAGGCTCACTTATGATTTAAAGCAAGGCTGCTTCCAGGCATGGGTGAGCTGGGCGGTCCCCATGACGCTACCAGCTCAGAAAGGGGAGGAATACATCTTTTTAAAAGTAATAATAAATTCCATATATGAGTAAAATGCACTCATTGGATTGTTAAAATAAAAACCCAGCTGCTCACTCTGCACTAAACACCCGATACTGAGGAAGGACCCTCTGTTGGGGCTGACGCACGATGTCATATCATTATTTTGTGAGCCACTCTGTTGGGGCTGACGCACAATGTCATATCATTATTTTGTGAGCCACTCTGTTGGGGCTGACGCACGATGTCATATCATTATTTTGTGATCCCACAGTCCATTCGCTCAGACCACTGTGTTAGCATCATGCATGACGAACCAGATTACTCCATTCAAACATCGTGTGATTCTCACCGGGGTCAAACTTGGATACGGATACTGTGTGAAATATACATTCAATCAGCATTAGTCTATTACAGTGACATTTTGCAGGTGAGCCACACTTCTAAATGGCTGCTGTTGGTTGATAATATCTCCCTCGCCTCTTTGGTCTGTGAGGTTTGACCCACCAACATCTTGGGCTTATGGGAAAAGGTGTTCATCAAAGGCCACTGAAAACAACACATATGTACATCATAATATCCTCTTGATGGTTTTAAAGCTATCATTCCTCTCTAGGCATATAAAGCGAGCTGATGAAAAAGTCTCAAAAGTCTCTGTTCTTATTGTTGTTACACATTTTGGGATTTCGGATAAGGTTGTCGTATGCTCTTATGAATTATAATGGGAATTCAGAACAAAACAACCTCCTACATGGAATAGTGCAGGGGAGCAGTCCTTCAAGTCAGAATACAAAGTCAGAAACACACAGTGAACCGTAATTAGATATTGCTTTTGATACATTTTTACTCCATGTCGTGTTGTGGAACGTGCTGTAACAGCTTCATAGCTGCCATTTTGAATTAATTCAGTTAATTGATGCTTGATAGAGGTGTTTGGGAGCATGCGGTAGAGTAGATGCCTACTCCTCCTGTCTCCTTTTGTCAACTTAGTCGCCCTGCGCCTATTATCAGACTGAAAATCTTCAACATTTATTTTTTACGTTTCCTTAATTATCTCCGGAACCACAGCGTTTTTTAACTTCATTTAAAATTCTACAATACCGTAACCCGTGTGAGAATATATACATACTTAAAAAATAATAATTAAAGTAACTGTTAAATTTGAGTACTTATGACCCTACGTCAGCTTGCCGCGGCGGCCAAAACGGTTTCACAAGATCCTTCATAAGTACCCGTTACAACGTCGGATTTCACTAACAAACACATCTCCGTAACCGTACGGGCTTGTGGGATTCTAACACAGCAATCCATAACTTTATAAATCCCCTATAAGTATCTGAATGATAACAAAACGGCAAACTTTTTTTTTTTCTTCTGTTTTCGCTCCCTCTGCACATTTCCTTGTCCTGTGCTCTTGTGTAGCCCCCACCTTTATAAAACCACATCACAGCGCAAGAGGGAAGGCTTATGCAAATTTAAAGATCCAGCATGCCTCGGTGAGAGAAGGCTTTCTCATAGAAAAAGTGATTTTTCCATTTTTTAACCGAACGACACCGTTTTTTTTTTTTACAAAAAATAGGTGGCAAGACCCCTAAGTTTCCCTGTGATTTTCTTTGCAGATTCCAATTATTTAGGTCATAATCTTTCCAAAAAGGTGTCTTATTAGTATGTGGGATGTTGGCAAGGGTCTGAACCATGGAGGTGGTACAAGTCGGCTCCAAACCGCTCCAAAAGACATGTTTGAGAAATCTTGCTTAGATCATGCTGGATGTTCATAGCTATGAACAAAATATGGTATACATGTAATTTTTGGAAAATATACATATTTTTCACAAAAAAATTCTGAAAAAAATGATATCAAATAATACAAGTAATATAACTAAATGGGGTTCATACAACTACTTGAACACGGGGAACAAAAGTACAGAAGGAAAAACGACCCATATGTGGGCCTGTTGGAGTTAAAAAGGTTAACAGGGTTACCATGTATCCTTATGATGTCTTTTCAATTTGATTTTCACAATTTGAGGTCCTTACCTTTCTTAAAAAGTAGTATTCTTCGCTTATGGTGCTGTGGTTATTGAGTAGGTCCTCTGTAAACTTACCAATAACAACATCCGTTTGCTGTGGCCATCCAGGTTTTCCCAAGCAGATGCTCTTGGGACAATTTTTGATCAGAAGTTGGTAATATCCGAATAGTTGACTTCCAACTTTTAATGGATTGCAGCATTACTGAAACATAACCAGGTAGTTTTGGTTTCACTTCAGCTAGCTATAATAATTCCTCGTCCCTTTTGCTAACCTCCCAAAACAGATCCTCAGAAAGATATACACATATAGTTTCCTCATACCACGAGGAGTGCTACTACTACTTGATTTCATCTATTGCAATAACATCAACATGAATAATATGGAATACACAGACCATGTAACCGAATGAAAGTGAGGCTACATATTTATGGCATATATGTGGACATTTTCCCTTCAAGATAAACACATAAAACACACTCCCTGCAGAGCTTTTCTGAAACTGAGTGCCAGAATGTCAATCAGGGACTGAAGTGACATGTGTGATTTCTTACGGGCGTATTTTCAGAGAAAGCTGCAGATGGTGTTCAAAACATTACAAGGTAAAGATGACACAGTTGGATTGTAATGGAATTCAAGTCTGCTTACCCACACATTGAACTGGAACTGGTGCGCAGTCTGTCTTTAGGTGTGAACAACAGAGGCTGGGGAGTAGCAATGTGATATGATGGTGTAGGACTTTCTCATGTTTCCTAGTTTTTGGTTAATTTCTTGAATAAAAAATGTGAAAAAGTCAGAATAATGTTCTTATCAACCATGCGATTATGTCGATGTGAATAAAAACAGTAATGTGATTAAATGTGTTTGAAAAAAAAGGTTAAAAAAAAAGCATCAATTATTGTTTCAGGTTGCCAGGTTGTGAAAATAATCGATATTGTAATAAAGGTAACACAGGATAAATTATGTATCCACACTCGTTCATGGAGTAATTAACAAATGATCACATAGCGGTTAAAAGGCAATGACACCCATAATTGCTTGAAGACATGCTGTTAACCTCCACGGTGCTCTATTGACTGGAATGTGTCATAATGTATATTCTACAAAGCTTTATGAAGCCATTTGCCTCCTTCTCAGCACGCACTCATATGACTTTAGCCATCTGTCCTCTACAACATTCAACAATTGGGAGAACTCATCAAGCTATTAGGCTTGTGGAAGCTAGCAAGCTGTCAAACATCGGCGTTGGTTCCCACTCAAGCTTACTTCTCGTTAATGGTACCCAAACAGCCGCTGAACCATCAACAGCTCTTCCCCTCCCGCGTAACATAATGATGATTGGCCCCGCATGCTCATGCACACACAATCACTCCAGACAATTGCAAAAAAGACAATTGCTCCGCCACCGTGGAGAGGCTCGCCATGCACATCCCATCCTGCATAGCAGCCGGTGTCAGTGCTAATTAAACATCCTGACCTGGTTTCAGCAGCGAATGTTATTAAAGACACACATTACAGTAGATGTGCATTTTACAACATCAGAGTAGTAGAATATAGATTAGTGAGCACGTTGAAGGATTTCAATGTGGATTTCTAGTTGAAAACTGTGTGATATTCAGTCTAAACTGAGCTAGAGCACAGAACTCTGAGGGTTCTATGCTCTGACCTCAGGGATCTATGCTCTGATCTCAGGGTTCTATGCTCTGACCTGATGGTTCTATGCTCTGACCTCAGGGATCTATGCTCTGATCTCAGGGTTCTATGATCTGACCTGATGGTTCTATGCTCTGACCTCAGGGTTCTATGCTCTGACCTCAGGGTTCTATGCTCTGACCTCAGGGATCTATGCTCTGATCTCAGGGTTCTATGATCTGACCTGATGGTTCTATGCTCTGACCTCAGGGTTCTATGCTCTGACCTCAGGGTTCTATGTTCTGACCTCAGGGTTCTATGCTCTGACCTCAACGTTCTATGCTCTGACCTCAGGGTTCTCTGCTCTGACTTCTGAGTTCTATATAGTAATAATCTATAAAGCATCACTATCAATCATTCATCAATCAATATTCAAGCCATTCCTTTCAACATATAAACACGTTGGAAAGGTTGATCTATCAAAAGTGGTGCCAAAGTTATGAAAAAGTCTAATATAATATTACATTATTTTTCATGTCAAGGATTTCAAAGACAATTCCTCAAGAGTGAAAAAAGAGAGATGTATCAGCTGCAGCATTTATAAATGAGAAGAAGAATGAGTTATTGCTGGTAATGCATCAGATGTCTCATGATAAGCCACAAGAATGTCAAGCAGCAAACCTTTTCTGTTGACGCTGGATCATATTAACGCTGTGATCACAAAGGGGGCGGGGCCACAACTTGACTTTGCTTGCATTGTGGAACCAAAGGAAAGAAATAGAAGATGTGATGTCCCGTCCTCCTACGTGTTCTGATGAATGGGAGCTAGAAAGCTAAAGCTGAGGTGATTCATCATGAGCTGTATTGTTAATTAATGTTGTAGGAGGAGAGCCAACGAGGCCTGTTTCACATCAGCAGAAAGAAAACCTGCTGCTTCTCTTTCAGCTCTTAGAAGGACTGCAGATTTGAAATGTAGGGCTTTGCTACGAGAATCACTCAGATAATGCAGAGGATACTCGTAGGGAGACTAATAGTAACACACACACACACACACACACACACACACTTGTATATGATGCAGTCAGCAAACTACCTGAGCACTATACTCTTCCTCACACACCTTGTACTTGTCACTGTAGCTTGAAGCAAAGGTATCCCCTGCCATGTAATAGCCTCACCCGTATCAGCCTGAGATGTGACTGTTTTCATAATGACTTTTCATCACACTACAACATGATTTATGTGAGCGGTCAGTTTGAACACTCTGCCATTGTAAATCATCCCAAAGGGAAATCCCAGCAAATAAACAAGCATGTTATGATCGTCAGCATAAAGCGATGTTAATTCATTACAAGCGGCTCGGGAACATGTCCGCTCCTCGGAAGGCCGACCAATAAAAAGCCTCATGACAAATGAGGGATGTAAAGCTTCATGTGTATGAAGTTATTTGTATTGGTGGGTGTGTTTAGCGACGCGGGGAGGTGGGGGGGTAATGCATAGAAGATTAAAAATGGAAGCGCATGATTACACATGCGAAAGAAAAGGTTGTTAAATGATTTGCCTCACATATTGTGTTGTCACCAGAAAAGACGTTGGCTTTGTCCCTGTATGATGGGACACGTAAAATGTTGACATATCTGAACCAAAAACACATTTCATCATTTGGTTTCACATCAGCCTCGTATCACGGTAGTAGAAACGCGCAGAGCCACGTGGTTAACGTTGGGAAACGATTATTCAGGTTTAGGCAACACAACTACTTGTGTTTGAATTAAATCCATCACAACGTGACTTCTGTAACTCATAAACTGCCCTGGCTGTGTCGGTTGTTCCAGGCCCAAGAACACAAGTTGCACATTTTCTATTGGACGCCTGCAGTTTGGAACAATCAGATTAATCGTTTAAAGCATTTATAAATCACTTTCATAAAAACACTTTTATTTTTAACCTCTCCCATTGCATTGCAGTTGGTGAGTTTAGAATCAGCCTTTGTTTTTTTTTTGTTGTATCTGTTCTTTCTTTTTTTTTAAGTTCTACACAAATAAAGTTAGTATCATTAATAATATATTATGAAATAAATACACATCTTGGGAATTTGCTTTCTTGCCTAGAGATGCATGAAAGGATTGATAGCATATTTGTCTCTGTCTCTTTAGCAAGAGCTCCACAAATAAAGTTGCTCTTAGTAATTATAATATTATGAAAGGAATACACGTTTTGAGAATTACTCTTCATCTCTTTTTTGCCGAGAGATACATATTTGTATCTGTCTCTTTTTGTGGGAGGTTGTGTTAGCTCAGCTAAACAGCTGCTGGCTCTATTTATCATCTAACCCTACATAAAAGGAAGTATTCCTTGTGGACAATTGTTTCATATTTTTACATTTACATTAATAATTACATTAATAGTGTATTTGATGCCAGCCAGATTGTGTGACTTTCACTTTAAATATGAACAATTTCTTTTTAGTCTTGTTACTTCAAATTCCCTTAAATGTTATTGCATTTATTTTCCTTATCTAGTACATTTACAGTTGTCTTTTTTGATTAATTTTTCTTCAAGCTTATGAAGATATTTACAGTAATAAATACTGTAATATACTATAATAGGCTATATTCTGATCTGCCGACATACGTATATGCCAGAACATATAATGTTTGTCTGAAATGACTATGCCATACTGGTATACTGGCATACTGGCATACTGGCATTTTCCTGGGAGGCCGGTGTGCTTTTAGTATCTGTATATAAAACTGCTTCCTTTTTTTAAAGCAGCCATAAAAGTACAGTCATTTAACTATTTAGCATTCATCACCAGCAGACAGCTATCGCCAGTTGTTCCCTGTTAGTCACAACATTCAAGCCTTGTGTCAGATTTTAGCAACTAAAAAGAAGATAAACTCCAAACTACGTGTTTCAAGCATTGACGTTTTTTCCAAGTTTTTGATATGCAATGTTATCCCTTAACGAGTGTGTACAATTCAACGCTAGCAATAATGCTAACGCTATTTGTTTCTTGTTATTTAAAAAAAAAACAAGCTGGTAAAATGAGATGGAAAAATATTGTGCTACAATTTTAGCTTTTATACATCATTTGGTGGATATGATCTGTAGGTATTTGGTTCATATTTGTCTTGCTTTTTTCAGATCTTCTCACTTTAACATACTCACGTAATCTCCTTCAAAATGTTACAGATGTATTGTTTTCCATAAGAACGTTGAAATGTTTTCGTAGGTTTTTAGTGTATGTGTTCCACAGATAGTTCTGCGGCTGCACAGGATAAATCCTGTGCAGCCGCAGAGCTGTTAGTGTCCCTGAGGGGCCAGCAGCTTTTATAACTATGTGGCAGCACTTAAGTACCAGACAGTATACTATAGAAAAATGGGCTGGAAGTGATTTTTTTGTGGTCGTGCATATACAGTATAATAAATTAAAAAAACTATACAGGAAAAAAATTAAACAAAATGCTGCATTCAAATACCTACCTGGAAGTTGTTTACAATGGCAAAGGTCGAAGTTCTAGTCAGCCTTGTTTAGAGTCACACGTGCGCACTCACCTGCGTGTGCACGGGCCTTCTCCTGTGTGTTAGGAGTCATATGCCTGTGTGTTAGGGGTGTTTGTGTATATTAGAAAAACTATTAGTTATTGAAAACACATTTAGAATTGCATTGCTTGAACAGACGGGACGTCCTCATTGGACGGACTCCTTCAGAAAGCAGTGGTTGCAGAAAAGGGACGCCGAAAGCATTAAAAAGTCCACTGAAAGCGATTCCTTTTCCATAGAGTTTACAAAGATGTTTATGGGCTTAATGATTTCGCAACGACACTTTTTGAAGGGATTTATCATGTTCTCTATCCGTTAATCTGCCTTGATTCCCTTTAAATATATAGACAAAATGGCAACATGCCAGGGCCCATTTCTTACCCCAGTCCACCTCTGTCCTGCATAATTACTTAAGAAAAGCATGACAACTACACAAAGCTACATAAACTAAAGTGAGGTATAACTAATAGGTCAACACTGTGCTCAAAAACCAGGTTCCTAACGTCCCTATACCACACACTCAGAAACTCTCTGGCTCCAGCCCAACCTCTGAAGAGCAGGTCAAGAGAGTCATTAAAGCTTGTTCCTTAAGAGCCACCTTACAATTAGATCTTGCATGAACCATGCATCCTTATATTTCGTCTAAACTTTAGTATTGCCACTCTTTGTATTGCTGCCTCAGTCAGAAGCAACGTTCACTGCTACAAACTCATGAATATACTTCCTGTAGAGATTCAATCCTTTACATCTGTATCCACTTTGGACTGTGTGTTTGAATTATTCCACATCATTTTATGTACACCTGGCTGTGTTTGTACCCTTTTTAAAAGGAGATTTTGCAAACAAAAGACACATTTCTGCCTTTTGCAAAAAGACAATAACGTATTTTCTATAAAGAATATTGGATACAAGAGCCATGTATTTGCTCTTGGTTTCACCTGCTAAAAACGGCAACGTGCACTTTAGAATCTTAAAGAACATCGTTCGATTGACAAAGTGGACATTTTCCACTTGAAGAGGGAAGAAAAAAAGTGCAGTCCAACAGTGTAATCGGTTAAATGTCAAAGTATAAAGAGAAGAGCGAAGATGTGTCTTAAAGTTGGAAGTGTCCACAAGTAAGCAAAAGGGCATCTGGCCAGAGCGCTGTCAGAACAGACAGGTCAATGGAGTTCAGTTGGACATATCTGTAAGAATTAGACGCATTAGATCATATCTAAAGGTTATGAAAGGCACACAATGCATAGGGGCTGCGCTGAAAGGAAAACAACACCATCAACTGAAAATAGATGCCCTCCACAATTAATGAAATTCAGCACAACAATACAACAAAAGTTCTTCCTCACCAAACTTCAACTTTATTACAGTTCATTAGTCACCACAAATTCAACTTGCATGCCCTTTAGGTGAACAAGAAGTTCACGTCTGTGAGACAGCAGTGACAAATGAACGTACAAATGACTTAATAAATGTCTGGCCATTCTCTTTAGATTTTTTTGTCGAGTCACTAAATGCATCTCGCCTACTCAGTTCTGATCCTCAACCATATATCCTCCTGTCTCGGTTAAATTTCACCTCCATTATTCATCTACAATCACCCATGCTCTGCTGGTAGATTTCTTCTTTCCTTTTTTTATTACATCTATCTCTGAGCGAAGCAGAGTCAAAGTCAGCATAGGGGCAGATATCAAGAAGGCAAATTATCAGCTGCCATCATCTCTCCTCGGGCATTATAAATATGGCATTTATCACAGAAACGATCCACAAACCACACTTTAATATATTCTCATTTGACAGCAGGCAAAGTGATAAATCTCTCCTCGGACCGTTTTAGACGAGGTAACTACAACTTGAAGAAGCAACAACCAGAAATGAATAATTCATACAGTGACAAAATGGTGCACCAATTACCCAGCACATTTACAGCGCTGTTGTATTCCATCTTGCTTGCAGTTAAACGTGGGTATGATGGGGGAGATGGATGGGAGATCAAAGTAAGTTTTCACAAGACAGAGATAGCACGTCATCCTGGATTTCATTTCCCTCATACAATCTTTAAAGCGTTTGTTACACACTGACAGCACTGTTTTTCAGGAAAGCGATGAACTGCACATTTCTCAGGCTGGATGTGGTGTATTTAACAGGCGGAGGGAGGGGGAATAGTTCTGCGTCTGGTATCTCAAAAAAAAAAGTGTACAGTACACACATATGCACATTATTTAGTTAACTATTACAAATAGCAATCAAAGATGATTCAAATGACTGTTTTCTATGGTTAAAGTTTGCTAAGACAACTTAAATGAATCCGGTCAACCCTGTCTCCTGCAAATTATGTTCCAATTACCCGCCCAACTAAACTGCATTCTTGATTACATTTTGAGGAAAACATATTTTCTTATGATGGTTTTAGCACTTTGTTAATTGAAAAAAAAAAAAAAGAAGAAGAAAAAAGGCAGCATGTTTAGGCAACACAATATTCTTGGCTAGGTTTAGCAAAAGATCATGGTTTGGCTCAAAATAAGTAAAGTTAACTTTTTATAAATACCCACGGGATGAGAACAGTGGTCTCCTGGGCAAAAGTGCTGTGTTTGTTGAACCCATCCATCCTGGGCGAAGTTTCCTCTTTTTCACAAACTCAAATCTGGTCACCCTACCTCAAAGCTTTACTAACTATGCATTTTTGTTGTGAATGTACATTTTAGAAGACCGGGCTGCACGCTTTAACAGGAAGTACAGTCTACAGCCATGCTAGCAGCTCTGAGACGCTGTACTGAACAACAGCTGTGCTTTGAAGTGAACTAAATGCTAATGTTAGCATGCTAACAGTTTCACAATACAACTCTAAACTAGCATGCTGATGTTTAACAGTCATTATGTTTACCATGTTGTGAAAGCACAAAATACAAATTGAGGCAGACGTAGTTCATAAAGTAAAGTACAGAGCCATAGAGGGCTGTACAAAACTTGATGGCAATCTATTAAAGAAAATGTTCCCTAAAAGCATGTAAAACTACTTAGTTAATGTGTTTAAATAAACTAATGCTGAATATTGACAAGAGAAGGCCATCCATCCTCCATGAGGACATGTGTGAATCCACATGACATGACACCTGATCAACACTGGCACGTCAGCGCTCTTCAGCTGTGCATACAGTGCATCCATACTTTCCGCCTCAGCACATGCACAGGTTTGCTGCAGGAAAAAGAAAGGAAATAGCTGTCGAGACATAAAAAGCAGCTCTGCGTGTAAATAATGCCGATCAGCCTCAGTGCAAATGTTTATGTTGGAAGATTTCCCACATGTGCAGACTGCCACGTCTCAATGCTGTATGACTCCCAGAGGGAGAGGAGAATTACAACAGAAGTGTCCGAGCACCATCTTACATCAACCCCTATTTAGAAGGTAGACCCTGAACTACGCAGCACATGGCAGAGGTTTGTTTAGGCCTAATTATGACACACATAATTTCACACAAATGTCTAATATGATGAAATGATAAAGTGATGAGATATTGGACATATATGGATGTAATCTGCGATATGGAGGCAGAGGCATACAACTGGGCGGCAGATATTTTAATTTTCTTTCTCAATGCATGTATCATAAAATCAAATGTGAAAATGTTCATGCAAACCGCTAATGAACAATTCATTTCTTCAGGTATTTTACATTTCTAAAGGCTTCATTTTGGAGCATTGAAAACCGATACAATGAATAGAATGTTTAAGAATTTAAGAATTCAGTAATTACGACACCTCACACCGGTGTCCTAAGTAGCAGTACTGCAATATAAGAAAAATAATTATCACATTTTAGGTCCCATTTTGGTAATAGCATGCAAAAGTAAAATGTACTTATTATGCAAAGTAGGACACTTCCAGAGTGTTTATTATGATGAATACTATTAAGTCATCATTATTGGTGCATGCATTTATTAAGTTGCATTCGGTTAAGCCAACTGCCAAGCACTTTATATCTTGTTATTTAATCAAGAATATTATATGGAATATTACATCTGTAGAGCTTTTGTCAAGCAATGTAGTGGGGTCAGAATTGCAATATTTTCTTCTCAAATGTAGTCGAGTACAGTTAATTAAGAAAGTGGTGAAAAGGAAACTACTCCGGAAAATAAACTTCCAATCGTTGATTTAATAATAAAAGAAAAATGGTAAGACCATTGTGGTGGCATGGGCGTGGTTAGCTCAGCTGGAGAGGGGGGAAGGGAGAAGCGACTCAGGGAACAGGTGTCGGGACGAGACCTAATTGGCCTCAGCTGGAATAGATTGGTTGTGTGTGTGTGTGGGTGGGTGTGTTTTGGGTGTCTTGGCTATATAAGCCAGAAGATGGTCAGAGGAGGGGGAACGAGGGCCAAGGAACGCAGGTCCCAATAAAAGTCATTGCCAACCAGAATCGACGACTGCGTGTGTCATTTGGGCTGGGGGGGGGACCCGAAGGTAACGAATCCTGTTACAACCATATGTTTGGATTTTCCTTACAATTTAGGACAAATCAAAGTTCATATAGTGATCTTGAACTTGTATCGTGTATGCAATTTGAAAGTTAAGTATAACGAATAAAAAAAAAGTCTGCTCATATTTACATTTGCAGCTAACATAACTCGGGGCAGGCATTATGTACTACTCAAAGATTGTGGCCAATAAACAACATATTCATGACCCAATCAGTCACCAGTGTATAATCATGCTTATTTATTTTGTCAAATTGCTTCAAGTACATGAAGAGCAACATATCAAAGATATAAAATAGTTATGTCATATCGCTACTATTTTGCTACTCTGGCATCATCCACTCCGGTTCCGCCATCTACAACCAACTGGTCACTTCAGAAACAGTCCTAATCAAAGTCACCAAGGACCTCCTCCTCTCCTCTCCTCTCCTCTGATGACCACTCCCTCAACAACCTCATCCTACTGGACCTCAGTAAAGCCTTTGACACCATCAACCACTCCTTCCTCCTCTCCTGTCTTGAGTCCTCCGTCCACATTACTGGCACAGTCCTCTCCTGGTTCAAGTCATACCTCTCCGACCGCCAACAGTTCATTATCATCAATAAATCCAAGTCTAACACAGCCCTAGTCCCTCAAGGTGTCCCTCAAGGTTCAATACTCAGTCCCCTCCTCTTCATCCTCTACGTGCTCCCCCTTGGCAACATCATAAGCCACCACGGTCTCCAGTTTCACTGCTAGGCTGACGACACATAGCTCTACATCTCCACCAAATCCATATCACACCCACTACCCACTCCACCATCACCAACTGCCTCACAGATATAAAGACCTGGATGCAAGCCAACTTCCTCAAACTCAACAGCGATAAATCTGAAATCCTCATCATCGGGCCCCAAATCACCAAATCTCACCACAACTTCTCCCCCTGTATCGATGGCACCACTCAGTGGCAGCTGGTGGCAATTTTTTTTGGGGCCATCTAATCCCAGTATGATTCAATGCAAAAAAAGGTATCACGCATTACTACTTTGCAATTAAATATTTAACATTCATTCATTGACATAATAAGGACATCTTATTAATACAATTCAGTATATTATAGGGATGGGCATTTATTTATTTTTTCCGATACCGGTGCTAAAACGATACTTTTAAAACGATACCGGTGCCTAAACGGTGCCTGAACCGTACTTTTTTATTGCCAAGGCAGATTCTTTTCTTCAAATTGAACAATATATTAACTATTTAAAGTATACTTTAAATATAAATAAATGAATACAAAACACTTGACTTCAAACTACAGCTTAAAACTTTTTAACTTCAAACTATAAACAATCAGTGGTGTATAAAGTACCCAAAAGCCGTACTTGAGTAAAAGTAAAGATACCTTACTGGAAAATTACTCCAGTAAAAGTAAAAGTCACCTATTAAAATACTACTTGAGTAAAAGTCTTAAAGTATCTGATATTTTCTGTACTTAAGTATCAAAAGTATTTTTCTGATATAAAATGTACTTAAGTATTGAAAGTACAAGTACAAGTACATGCTTTTAATAAAAAAGCAAAGGGTCAGAATTTTGAGAATTATGAAGTTTATTCTTTTAAGTGCTGTGGTCACCGTGACCAAGGACCAGGAGTTGTGTTGATACAATAACTGGGTTGGCTGAGATCTCGATTTATATTATCAGATCCATCCATATATATTATGTTCAACATAATATATTGTACCTAAGTATACTTTTGCATCTGCTATGAACTTATAAACTTAAACATCATAATTCTCCAAAAAGCAATATGACACTATGAAGGACTTGTAACAGTGTGGTTATAAGTATGCTCATTCCGCCCGCCGTGGGTCTCTTGGTACCGGTCTGTGGCTCTCTTGGTACCGGGCCACAGAAAGAATGAATGAAACATTTCAATTAAATAAAAAAAAATCAAGGCCGGAAAGATGTTTTATTGTGAAAAATGACCGCATACATCCGTCTGTGGTAACCTCAGACGGAATCTCTTGACACATGTCAAGATGTTACGTTACTCTAAAAATGAAACTTTGTTACAACTCTGTCGGTGATCTGGAAACCAAGGCAGAGTATCCTGAGATCGCCAAAAAAGCATGAAAACCTGCTTCCATTTCAACATCCTGTCTTTGTGCAGCGCGTTATAAGTTAAGCAGTAGACTGGACTAAAGGTTTAGTTAGGAGTAGACTGGACATAACGAACACACGTCAGGTGTCGTTGTCTCCCGTCTCTCCGAGGTCGGACCCGGTCTGTGAAAATATTGTCTTCACGTAACCGGTCCGTGACGCATAAAGATTTGGGAGCGCTGGACGAGAGGATGTAGAGGGAAAATGCAAAACATTGTGATTCGCAAAACCTGCTTGGTGGAGTCTGTGTTCCACCACAGTCCCCGATGTTTTTGTTTTTTTCTAAAGATAGATTTGATTTTGTAGCGAGTAACGAAGGTTTCAGGAGAAATGTATCGGAGTAAAAGTATAATTTTTCTTCGCAAAATGTAGTGAAGTAAAAGTAAAACAGTAAACAGAAATATAAATAGTAAAGTAGAGTACAGATATCCCCAAAAACTACTTAAGTACAGTAACGAAGTATTTCTACTTCGTTACTATACACCACTGTAAACAATATATATATATATATATATATATATATATATATATATATATATATTGTAACGGACTGAGAGAAATGTTGTGTTGTGGGTATTGTGTTCGGGATGTCAGTGAACGGCTCATGAGCCGGTGGCGGTGGGGCGTGTCTGTGATTGGAGGACGAGTGATGTTGTTTTGTGTGTGGTGTTGTGTTACGAGCCGTTCGGAGCAGACTAGGACCTGGAGCGGTGGCGAAGCTTGTTGTGTTACTGTTGTGTTGGCGTAGGCTACGGCCCACAGTAGCCTGTTCTATGTTCCATGAATAAAAACCCTATAAGCCTTACGTCTCGTAGCTTCCCTGACCTTAGGGTCGTTACATTTGGTGTCAGAAGTAAAACTTTCGCTATAACATCGCCACGCCAGTTAGCAGCAGAGAAGCTAGGTGGCTAACGCTCGTCAACGGGGAGAAACATGACGTCGGGGAGCCGTCTCAAGATTAAACGGGAAGGAGAAAGTGACGAACGAGAATGGGACGGCGCAGCCGGGGTCTGGCAGACGACGGAGCACCGAGAGCGGGTAAAAGAAATGACCGCGAGGATGGCTGCGGAGGCTGGCTTTGGCCACTCGGGCCGCGACGGTGAGGGAAATGGCGGCCGTAGAGGAATGACTGCGGCCGCAGAAAGGGACATGACTGAGCACACTGAGACACGCAGAGAAGCTATTCCGTCCACAATAAAGACCCCCAGATATGACGGTAAATCCAACTGGGAAGCTTTTCATGCACAGTTTGAACTGTTAGCCAATGCCAGTAGATGGTCCACTGAAGTAAAAGCTCTCCAGTTAGCGATGTGCCTCACGGGTGACGCTTTATCAAGCCTGCTGCTGCTGAGTCCCGATGATAGGAGTGATTATGATGCACTAATTGGGGCTCTAAAGCGACGATTTGGACAATGCTCTGCCACTAGCCTACTCCGCTCTGAACTGTGCAGCAGACAGCGACGGCCAGAGGAGCCGCTGAGGGAGCTCGCTAATGACATCGAGGGGCTTGTCCACCGCACCTACGCCCACATGCCCCCGTCCATCCAGAGCGAGCTAGCTAGGGACCATTTCCTCCAGGCCCTGCTGCCAGCTGACCTGCGCATCCAGACACTACTCGCTCACCCTGGGTCGCTCCAGGAGGCTTTGGAGTCAGCTACGGAGAGAGAGATGCTGTGTGCTGGCGCCTTGGGTAAAGTGGTTGAAAAAGCGCCAAAGGGGAGAGCTGCTTGTGAGACGGAAGGGGAGTTGGCGCAGCCTGCCTGGGTGGGGGAGCTAACCCAGCTGGTGAGGGCTGCCACTCTGAGAGATGAGAGACAAGACAAGCCACGACCAAGAGTCTGCTGGGGGTGTGGCCAGCCTGGCCACCTGGTTCGACACTGCCCCCGTTCCACCGCGAACAAGGGAAACGAGCCGGGGACCGCATAATCGGGACGATGCGGACCCCTGGCACTCTGTCCCAGCCCCCTCTAATTAACAAAGCTACGCAACCGTCCGACCAAATAGGGGCAACCAGACCACCGGAGGATTTTGATGGTCAGCTGGAGCGACTAGTGGTGCTGGGCCGAACCTGGATAGGAGACTGTTGGTATGCACCGCTCACCATTGGAGGGACATGCTGCTCTGCACTGGTAGACACAGGTTCGTCAGCAACCCTGGTGAGGCCCGATGTGGTGAAAAATGGAACTGATATTTTTCCCACTATAGTGAAACTGCAGTCAGTCACCGGGGAGCGAACTCCCATGGTTGGAGAAGCAATAGTGACTCTGGGGCTGGGGAGGAAGTCTATCCGCTGCCCGGTGTGGGTCGCTAACCTGGAGGACTGTATACTGGGACTGGATATTCTTGGGGCTTTGGACTGTGTCATCAACACAAAGAGAGGAACTCTCACGTTCCCTGATGGCCATGTCATCCAGATGTGGCGCCAGCCACCCCGGCCTGGCTGTGTTGCGACCCACACCGTTGCCACGCTGACGGCTGAGACAACAAATTATGCTGCTCATAGCTGCATCCCTTCAAATGAGATACCCCCACCGCCCTCCACCCTGCCAGCTGCTGAGTTGCAACCACCCCCCGCCTCTGTCCGGCCAGCTGCAAGTCCACACACACAGGTGACAAACGCCTCTCCACCTGACGACCGTGAAAGAGTCTTGGCAGTGAGGGAGGTCTGGCAGACAAACTGTGGTGGTCTGACTCCTAGCGAACAAGATCTGTTGTGGCAGCTGCTTCTTGAGTTCAAGGACTGTTTTTCAATGTCGGAGGACGATGTGGGCCGCACAGATCTCATCCAGCATTACATCGAAACAGGAGATGCGCGGCCGATTAGGATGAGACCTCGACGCCTCCCACTGGCCAGGCAGGCTGCGGCAGACAAAGCCCTGCAAGTGATGCAGCGAGCGGGAATCATCGAGCCTTCCACCAGCCCCTGGGCCTCGGCGATCGTCATGGTCCCCAAAAAGCAGAAGGAGGCGTGGCGTTTCTGTGTGGACTTCAGGCCCCTCAACAAAGTGACAAAAAAGGACTCCTACCCCCTTCCACGCATCGACGAGGCTCTCGACATGGTGGCAGGGTCAGCCTGGTACTCCTCTTTGGACCTGCGGAGCGGGTATTGGCAGGTCCCTCTCAGCCCTGAAGCTAGGGCCAAAACTGCCTTCATCACTAATGGGGTCTTGTGGCAGTTTAAAGTCCTTCCGTTTGGCCTCTGCAATGCTCCTGCCACGTTCGAGAGACTAATGGACAGGGTACTCGCTGGTATCCCTCGACAGGAGTGTGTTGTGTACCTGGACGACATACTGGTGCATGGTGACTCCTTCCAGGCAGCTCTCAAGGCCCTGAGGCGGGTGCTGGAGAGGGTGGCAGCAGCAGGTCTAAAGCTGCACCCACAGAAATGCTCCTTCATGCAACGGGAGGTCACATTTCTGGGGCACAAGCTTGGGGGCGGCGGTGTCGGCACCATGGATGATAAAGTGCAGACGGTGAAGGATTGGCCTACCCCTAGCACTGTGCAGGACCTGAAAAGCTTCCTGGGCCTGGCCTCCTACTATAGGAAGTTTGTGAGGGGGTTTTCCTGCATAGCTGTACCACTGTTCCGCCTGCTGCAAAAAGGGGTGGTGTTTGATTGGACAGAGGAGTGCCATACAGCTTTCACTTCACTGCAGAGAGCCCTTGTGGAGGCCCCAGTCCTCTCACCGCCTGAACCCACCCTGCCTTTTATCCTCGACACGGACGCCAGTAATGCAGGCGCGGGTGCTGTGCTGGCCCAAGTGACTCCTGAAGGAGAGAGAGTGGTGGCGTATCACAGCAGACAGTTTAACAAGGCTGAACGCCGCTACTGTGTCACGAGACGGGAGCTGCTTGCTATGGTCTGTGCCATCCGACATTTCAGATATTACCTTGGGGGCCTCCACTTCACAGTCCGGACCGACCACTCTGCCTTACAGTGGCTCATGTCTTTTAAGGAGCCAGAAGGCCAGCTGGCACGCTGGATTGAGGAGCTACAGGCGTATGATTTCACTGTGGTCCACAGACCGGGGGCACGCCACGGAAATGCTGACGCGCTTTCACGCCGGCCTTGCAGCGCTGATGGCTGTAACTACTGTGAGAAAAGAGAGGCGCAGGAAGAAGAGCGGCTGCAACCTGATGTGAAATGTGCTGCCGTGGGACCGGTGGGCATGCCAGCAGGCCATGGACTGACAGCTGTGGACGCAGCAGAGTGGGGGTGCAAACAGGAAGAGGATGTCGACATAAGGCCAGTGCTCGCTTGGGTGGGATCCCAACAGCGACCACCTTGGGGAGAGGTTACCATGTGTTCTCGAGCCACAAAGGGACTCTGGTCAATTTTTCAGGCCCTGCGACTGCATGATGGTGTGCTACAGAGGGGGTGGAAAGAGCCGGCGACTGGAGAGACACAGTGGCAAGTGGTGGTGCCCAGGGCTCTGAGAGAGGCAGTGCTCCGGGCAATGCACGGAGCTCCGGGATCTGGTCACTTCGGCGTTACGAAGACCCTCCGTCGCCTCCGCCAGGGGTTCTACTGGGGCCAACATAGGCGGGATGTGGAGGACTACTGCCGCTGCTGCGACAACTGCACAGCGAAGAAAGGCCCTGCAGACAGATCTCATGCTCAACTCCAGCAGTTTCCGGCTGGGTGTCCCATGGAGAGGGTGGGGATTGATGTTCTCGGACCGTTTCCTCACTCAGAGAGAGGTAACCGTTACATCCTCACTGCCATGGACTATTTTACTAAGTGGCCCGAAGCTTACTGCATGCCGAACCAGGAGGCGGAGACGATTGTGGATGCTCTGGTGGGGGGAATGTTCAGCAGATTTGGGGCCCCGGAAGTCATCCACACAGATCAGGGCAGAAACTTTGAGTCTCGTGTCTTCGCCGCCATGTGTGACAAACTGGGATCCCACAAGACCCGCACTACACCCCTCCATCCACAGAGCGATGGGCTGGTCGAGAGATTCAACCGCACGCTGGCACAGCAGCTGGCCATAGTGACAGCTAAACACCAACGCGACTGGGACGACCACGTGCCTCTTGTGCTGATGGCTTACAGGTCTGCTGTGCAGGACTCCACTTCCTGCTCTCCTGCCCTTCTCATGCTCGGCAGAGAAATCCGGACGCCAGGGGAGATGATGATGGGGAAACCTCCTGACGCCCCTGCGGGTCCCCCGGGGCTCGACTATGCTCGGAAACTCCAGGACCGCTTGGAGTCAGCCCACGAGTTTGCCAGGAACCAGATGTGCAGTGCGGGCGTAAGGCAAAAGAGGAACTACGATGTGCACGTCAGAGGACGACATTTTGAAGTCGGAGAGCTGGTCTGGGTGTATAGCCCTCAGAGGAAGAAAGGCAGGTGCCCAAAGCTCGATAGTGAGTGGGTGGGGCCCTGCCGAGTCCTGGAGAGACTTGGAGAGGTGGTGTACAGGGTCCAGCTGCCACCACGAGGAAGGAAAGTCGCTCTGCACAGAGACAGGCTGGCCCCCTACCGGGGCACAGTCACCCCACAAGAACCTGGGACACGGGGAACCCTGGACTCAGCCCAGGCTACCCCCCAAACCCTTCCCAATGGGCCCAGCCTTTCGCCCGCCCCTTCACAGACTGGCCTTGGTGTCCCTGGCCCAGCCCCTCCCTTCCCTTCCCCTGCCCTTGGTCCCAGCGTCCCCTCAACCCCTTTTCCTTCTCCCCAGCGCCGACGGCAGCCTCAGAGGAACCGGAGGCCCCCTGGCCACCTGAGAGACTTTGTTTGCCCCCTCGGGGGCGAGGGACTTTGTGGGGGGAGGGTAGTGTAACGGACTGAGAGAAATGTTGTGTTGTGGGTATTGTGTTCGGGATGTCAGTGAACGGCTCATGAGCCGGTGGCGGTGGGGCGTGTCTGTGATTGGAGGACGAGTGATGTTGTTTTGTGTGTGGTGTTGTGTTACGAGCCGTTCGGAGCAGACTAGGACCTGGAGCGGTGGCGAAGCTTGTTGTGTTACTGTTGTGTTGGCGTAGGCTACGGCCCACAGTAGCCTGTTCTATGTTCCATGAATAAAAACCCTATAAGCCTTACGTCTCGTAGCTTCCCTGACCTTAGGGTCGTTACAATATATATAAAAAGAACAGACACAAGCATCAGGTGGCCTGATTGGGACCGTGTGCAACAGAACTCAGAAACTGTTGGATTCTACAAACTGCTGCTTTACTGGACTACAGGTCATCATATCATCATATCATCATATCATCATATCATCATACCATCATTATATCAACTGGAGAGCTTTGTTCCAACAAGTCGAGACGGTCGGCACGGCTCTTGCATGTCTCCCCAGATCACTCTGTGAGGCAAGCGCTGTGTGCCATGCAGCCCCGCCCCCTTAAGCCCCGCCCCTTGAGCCCATCTCTGTATGAGAGAGAGCGAGAGAGAGAGGGAGCAGGGAGTGTGCTCTGATCCACGCTATTTGAATAAAGTATCGATACAAAAAATATGCAAAATCATATAGTTTTTAACGTACCTTTTTAGTATTGTGCAACATTACACAGTAGTGTAAAAGAAGTATTTAAATTGGCTCAGGCACAGAAAGAAATCTGCATTGCTTTTCGGACCAGTCCGGTTGATCTGGGACCAGGTGTTTTACCTGTAGTTTCTCAGCCAAAGGTCTTCTCCCAAACGGGTGTTGGAGGAGAGATTATACAGAGTTAGCGTTTGGTTTTCTGTGAAGACCAGTGGCTCCTGCTTACTGCTGTCATGTTGTTATCATGGGTGGCGCCTCGTCTGCCCGAGGAGACAGAGACACGTGAACGCGCAGCCTGGGGCTTGATGAGAATAGCCCTCCCGGAAGTCTTTTTTAGAGCGCTGATTGGATGAATTGGATGTCATTCATTTATTTCTTTAATCAGTGATTGGCTAAACTGCGTATTAGACCCGTCTTCCTTGGGCAGAATCGCTTGAGCCCCACGACATGAACGCGCATTAGAGACTACTGGAGCAGAGAGGACGTGCACGAGCATCACAGACATGCAGCTCAGAGCTGCTTGAGCAGAGCAGGAAAAGCAGATATTTGGCGCAGATATCCTATTTTAAAAATATTACTGGGTATATTCCATATCTCCAAAACACAAATATTGACAATTTGTATAATTTATTAATATTTTTATAATAAAAAAATATATATATATATATATATATCTTCTTTTTTTTGGGGGGGGCTCAAGGTGGGTGGGGCAAAGCCCCGTTGCCCTCTATGGGCCGGCCGCCACTGGCACCACTGTTCCTGCTTCCACACACATCTGTAACTTTGGTGTCATTTTTGATCCAACCCTCTCCTTTGAACGCCACGTCAAGCACGTCACAAAAAAAGCCTTTTTTTCATCTTAAAAACCTTGCCCCTCCCTCTCCTCCTCTGCCGCAGAAACACTCATCCACGCCTTCATCACCTTAAAACTAAACTTTATTACGTCGTCATATTACATACATTTGTACATACATACATGACATTTTCTCTCTGCATTTAACCCATCCATAGCAATTTATGAGACTGAGCGATTGTTATATAAAACTGTAAATCAAAGCTTGTTTTATGAAAAAAAATGCCCAAAACTGCTGTATTTGGATGTATTGAACAACATAAGTAATGGTAATGGTAATTGGTACATGAACAAATCCAAATGTCACACCTGAATGTTCTCTGTACTAAACCCTCTCTAACTGCTTCACTTTATCAAAGTCAACCTTTACAGAGAGAATGTTCACATATTGTGTTATGATTTGGGTTAGAGAATGTTCACATATTGTGCTATGATTTGGGTTAGAGTTGGACATTACAGCTGCATAATTTCAAAGAAATAATCATCCTGAAAGTGATTTCTTTCTAGGCGGACCTGAAACCTTTTAATTTTTTTCTGTGTGTCATCTTCATTTACTCTTAACCAGTAACATATAGACTGATATTTACACATCTGAACAAAATCTCACATGTGTAGCCTTTTATTATAACATAGGGTGACCAGATTTGAGTTTGTGAAAAAGAGGACACTTCGCTCCGGGGGGGGGGCGGGGGGGGGTAGTGTGTAGCATGCCGTGAACTTACATTTACGTTGAGATCGGTCGACCAATGACAGTTCTCTCTACAGTCAGAGCTTGCGCAAGAAGGTGGAACGTGAGGGAGATACCATTTCCAAAACTTGTAAGGGGGTAATAACTATTTTCCCCGACGTAGCAAAATCCCGGACGTTTTTGGAATCCCTGCCGGACGCTTTTTTTAGGTCTCGAAAAGAGGACATGTCCGGGAAAAAGAGGACGTCTGGTCACCCTAGTTAAGATCTCCATCGCTAGGCTCAACCATTGCTAGGCTCAAGTCTTCTTTTATAAATCGTGATGTTCATTTAGTAAATCGTAGTTTCATTTAGAGCAGGAAAGACCATGAAGCAGGAGAAGGATTTAGAGGGGCTTCCTGTGTTTGACAGGTTGCTGTCGCTGCCAGAACTGTATATGTATATTCATTCTGTACACATGACCCACCAGTTGGGAATCATTGTTTTAGAGGACAAACATATAATTTGTTGTCCTAAAACACAAAACAATTACCGTAAATTTCGGGTTACAAGCCGCTACTACCTTCGGTCAGTGTCCCCGACAGCTCCCCGCTGTAGCCAGCTGGGGCTCCTGCTAGCGCTCCGTCACTTCCCCGCTAACTTCCGCTAGCTCCCTGAAAACCACCGAAGGTAGTGGGACCAGGCTCGACACCCGACTTGGGCAGAAGCAGCAGCAGCGGGCAGTAGCAGCAGCAGTGGCCGGTAGCAGTAGAAGCGCTAGCTAGCAGCGCTAGCTAGCATTGCTACTAGCTTGCTACAGCGGGGACACTGATCAGCCGTAGGAGCGCCTTGTAACCCGAAATGTACGGTATTAATTTTCCCTCTTTGACTGTTTTTTTTTTTTTTTTAAGTTTCCAAATGCAAATAAAACTGAAAAAAACTGAAAAATAACAAATTAAGAGAACATTCAGAAATATTAAGTAAACAATCCCTTCTCTATAAACTATATATGAGGATGCTCACGTATATATTCACTCAGCAGCTTCTCACCTGATGTAATCTGTTTTTTCTAATACAAATACAAACCTATCGTTTATACAAGTTATATTTGTCACACTGGTGAACCGATAAGTCTGTTTGGCTCTACAAGACAATGAAAACATGAAGCGTAATTGGATTCACAAAAGGTTAAGATTGCTTCAAATTGGTGTGTTTTAATTAGTCCTAAAAGTGTGCGTAGAAAAGACTAAAATGTAAACAGTAGTCTGGAAATCAAGACCTGCTCAGCTCTGCAAAACGACGCCTCACTATCTTGAGAGGCCGACTCAGGTTGGTTCACATAAAAAGCATCAACAGAGTTGTAATTTGCCAAACAATCAAACATGCAGTCAAACATCTCTCATCCAACCAGTTATTCCAACAATGTTCCTTTATAAAAAGTGACTTGATAAAATGTCCAACTTATTTGAATGGTGCAGCTTTCACTGGCTTGATATCCTAAAAACTGCTTTACTCATGGATTCCATTGAGCATCACATTATGCTTTTACGCTGTGCTTTCATCCAGAGATGTTTTAACTTCAAACGAGTCTAATTTAAAGCTCATTAACTCCACTTTTGCTTTTGTCTACTTCCCTTTTAAAGTTACAAAAACATACATACAGAGCGGGTCTGGGCTCTGTGGGACAAAGAGGGAGGGTGTTGCCTGGGATACCCCTACACAGCCTTTTCATATGAATGACCTCATTTAACTTTAACAGGGAACAGAAACAAAACTTAGCACTAAAATCACTTTATGATTTCATATTCTTTTTGGATATTTGCTTCGGAAACTTGTCAGCTGACTACAATACACAGAACAATAGAGTTACATTAAAGATACAATTTAATGAATGACTTAATAAATGTATACTTATCTTGACTGTCAAAGTAATTTCATACTGTGGACTACTCCTTATCCTGAAATGAATTGTACCAACTGACAAGACAAAAACAGTTATATTCTTTTAAAATGCGACTGGTTCAGTGGTTGTCCTTCAATCAGAGGATCGGTGGTTCGATCCCCGGACCCGCTAGTCCATGTCCATGTGTCCTTGGGCAAGACACTTAACCCCTTATTGCTCCTGTAGCTGTGCCTACGGTGTGTGAATATGTGTGAATGTTAGCTACTCCTGATGGACAGGTGGCACCTTAGCTCCTCCCATCGGTGTATTAGTGGGTGAATGGGTGAATAATGACAAGTAGTGTGAAAGTGCTTTGAGTGGGCGGAAGACTAGACAATATCAGTACAGGTCAATTTACCATACATGTATATTAGGTTTTTATTTTACATATGTTTTTATGACATTATTAAACAAACAAATTGAAATGCCTTAAACTACAACTTTGTTGTGAGTTTTAGGATAGGAAGTGCAAAAGTAAACTGTCGTCAATGAGTCTGTCTGTGATGGCCCTCTGCAGACGTCATGCTCCACTCCCGCTGCATCACAGAGTACTATCGCTTTTTTAATTAAAGTTTATTAATATTGAATGTATTGTGTGTCCGAATTGCAGCAACTTTGGCGCTACACGTCCTTGAGTCCCCAGCAATACACCCAGCAGGGGGGAAGGAGATGGGATGAACTGTTCTTTAGGAGTGTGATGGATACACGGAGAGACAAACCGACAGACATAATTTACATTTCTTTGATACATATAAAAAAAGGTCTCGGGGCTGGAAAAGACACATAGTGGTTTCATAAAAAAGGACCTATGTGCTATAAATATTTTTTGGGGACACTCCCCCAGACTGAAATATCCTCCCCATAATATCTTATAGAAATAAAACTGAATTGATACAGTTATCTTCACCATTTAATAAAAAGAAGAAAAGCATTAACAAATGAAAGATGATGTAACCAAATATAATCCTTAATATATTAATGGTATAATATATCTCTCTATAGCCACTGATGAACACATTAGAGGTGGAGAATTTTATATTGCAATTTTCTTTCCTTCAAAAAGGATATTATTGCCACTCAAGTTTTAAATAAAAGATACAATAATATTGTATGGCCCCTTTTGTACTGTTTGACACTGTTAGAATACGTTATTAATGAATTTAGAAACATATTCCAAATGCTTCAGCGTGATCATATGCATATTGTGTCTCTGTGTCTGTGTGATATTAAGTCACCAAGAGCTTTACTGGTTTTCGGTTGCATCCACATCTAGTGCTCGACAATACACACTGTAACAGGGCTGAACGTTATTAGAATGACTTTGGAGCAAAATGACTGGGCAGAGATCCAATTCAATCAAGCAGGAAGTGAGAGGGCATACATATTCATGACTTCCTTTTGTTAGTTTTCTCAATAACTGAATTGGAAAGACACAACCACAGTAATTGTCTTTGGGCCAAGATATATGTGTAAACTATGACAATGTTTGCAAATGTGTTCTTCTTGAGGTGCCGAATGCAACGATGTTCTGTTCAACCAATCACAAAGCCAAGAACTGTTGTCAAGACAAGAAGTGTAAAGTTAAACTGTGCCTTCCACTGGGAAAGTTAAGAGACGTTCAGAGGAGATTAATAACAAGAGCGGTTATAGATGTCCTGCGGAGGACCCATGAGGCCGTTTTAGCAACAATCTGTTTCCTCTGCGTCAGGTGAAAATATTAAATTGAGGAGATTAATCTCTGCTGTCTGGAGCACTAAGGTTTAGGTCACCTGGTTTGTGGTCGTCCACGAATCCAGAAGCAACGAACACATTTATCAAATGTGCCCAGTGTCTCGTGTTTCGCCCTCCTCTGATGCCACTTTTTATTCAGTGACGATGCATGCGCCGGTTCGGCAGCGGCTTTTCTCATGTTCATGATGTCAGGCTCATTGACACCTGAAAGTCTTCCACTGCAGCTTCTCCAGACCTCTGGGCGGGCGGGGGAGGGGCGGTCAATGGGTCAACAAAAAACGGTCTTTCACCCATGACAGTTTGTCAATTTGGTATTTTTTATGTACCGCCTTACTCAACGTCTCTGTCGTAGTTATTTTATCCCAAACCGTGGTCTTTTCCTGAACTAATTAAACCTCCTGTGAAGATGGACATTTATTTATGAAAAGACTGTATGCAGAAAGTCACACAGGTTGGTGGACTTTCTTCTTTCTTGAAAGATTAGGTATAACGGTATCATAGGAACCGTTGTATGAAGACACATTGCTTCAGTACATTCATAAACACAGTTAAATGTTTCATTATTGATTAATAAGCTTGGGTTTTCATACTTTATACATGATGGATTCCCCATTTGTAAATGAAGTATTAAGGACATATAGATGATTAATAAGAGATTAGTAAATTATAAAAAAAAGAAATGCTGGAATTCATGATAAATTCAGGTAGTTAATTCAATTAAATTCAATTCAGTTTATTTTATATAGCCCAACATCACAAATACAAGTTTGCCTCGGAGGGCTTTACAATCTGTACACATAACATCCCTGTCCCGGGACCTCACATCGGATCAGGAAAAACTCCCCTAAAAAGATAGTAAAAACCCTTTCACAGGGGAAAAAGGGAAGAAACCTGAGGGAGAGCAACAGAGGAGGATCCCTCTCCCCAGATGGACAGAAGCAATAGATGTCATGTGGCCAGAATGAATAGCGTAGTTACAGCACATTCAATGAATATGACAGAAATTATTCATATAATGAGTAGTAGGCATGGTCCATGATCCAGATAATCCACGATCCATGAAGCAGAAGGCGGTAGAGAGGAAGGGGGGGGGGGGGGGGCATCAGCAGGGCCATGGCAGCAGGCAGGACTGGTTCCAGGCCGGCTCCATCAGCAGGGCCATGGAAGCAGGCAGGACCGGTTCCAGGCCGGTTCCATCAGCAGGGCCATGGAAGCAGGCAGGACCGGTTCCAGGCAGCCATGAATCCATGGCAGGGAGCAGGACCCGGGGCAGGACCGGTTCCAGGCAGCCATGAATCCATGGAAAAAGAAAGTAGAGTTAGTAATGTGCATTGAAGAGACAATAGTTAGAGAAAGAAGAGGAGAGGAGGAGTGAAAGAGGAAGAGAAGAGGAGCAAAAGAGGAAGAGAAGAGGAGCTCAGTGTATCCTAAGATGTCCCCCAGCAGTCTAGGCCTATAGCAGCATATCTAGGGGCTGGACCAGGGCAAACCTGAGCCTGCCCTAACTATAAGCCTGAAACAGCCCTAACTATAAGCGCTATCAAAGAGGAAAGTCTTAAGTCTACTCTTAACTCACTGCACACTGGAGGTCATTTTCAGTCGATTTTCTCGATTTGACATAATTTTCTTAGATTCACCTTTTAAGGCACTTGCATATAAGATATATACCCATGTTTTACATCATAAATTGCAGAACAATCTCAGCTATCTATATAATGAGGCACCATTGTCGTAAGGCAAAAGTGTAAAGAAAAAAACTTTATAATATGACACTAAAGCTGAAAAATGGAATCTCGATTTTTGGAAATTCTTCATATCGCTTGAAAAAACCTAACTTTACTCAGGTGGTGACTCTGTTTAGGTGATGGCAATTGGTTTACCAAAGGTTTTAGGTTCACAAAAGCAGTGAAATATATGAATAAAATGTTAGATACATGTAAATAAATGTCTAAAACTAAAGTTTTTATTATCGTTTTTTGAGTAGAAATATGGTCTTTCACAGCTTTCACCAAAATGATAAAAATGGGACTGAGAAATGACTTCATAGTGCAGATAAAGCTTCAGGGAGTGTGTGCAAATGAAAAATGACCATCACAACAATTTTTTTTTTTTTTAAATAAAAATATGTATTATAAAAAAAAAAGAAAATATGTACAGAATATATATTCAGAAATATAAAACAGAACAAAGACTAGACCATTTACAATATACAAGTATATATGCTTCAATGGCATATCCTCATGCCATGGCATACCAGTCATGGAAACAGTTTCTGTTCAGCTGCAGGCAGAGGGGAACGTTACACGCCTCGCACTTCCACGCCGTGTCTTTTCTCACTTTCTTCATGCTGCAAAGCTCGCAAACCCTGCGACCCACCGTGGACTTAGTTGGAAGAACAGTTTGAAGAGTTCAATGGGTGTTGCTGTGGCACTGACATGTGGACCTGGTGTCCGGGCTGGAACTTGATGACGGGGGGAGCAGTGTCCGGGTCTTCATCCGTCCTCCAGGACAGCGTAGGTGCAGGTGGTGCACGTGCTGCTGTCTTTCTTGATCTGGCCTGAGGTGAAAGCAGGCGCCGGGCAGCACGAGCCCTGTTTGCTGGAGATGGTGTTTTTAGTCGTCGGTCAACGCGCTGCCTCTTTGCTGGTCGTGGTAGTTACCGTCCAACACGCTGCCTCTTTGCTGGCCAGGCTGGTCGGGGCGGCTGGTGCTCCTCTCTGTAAAATAAATCAATACTAGTCAGTTGAAAGAAAGATGACGTAACGATTGAGCAGAATGCTCCGCATTGGATGTGCAAATATTATTCAGATCATGACTGTGGTAGTAATTTCAGCATAATGCTCCGCATTGGTTGTATAAATATTAGTGGTAGTAACGTGAAGCAGAGTATTGTACAAAGCAGATTGTGTGTAAGCATTACTCAGATCATGACGTAGTAACGTGAGAAGCAGTGTGCACCGCGTGGCTGGCTCTCGTGCTCTCCTACACAGTGTACACATTACTAGTTTGTACACATTACTAGTTTGTACACATTACTAGTTTGTACACATTACTAGTTTGCACTATGCAGCCTTACAGACACGTAACAAAGTTTAGTAACTACACTTACCCATCTTCCTCAGAAGAACTAAAGCCTTCGAGCTCTGACGCGGTGTCGTCGTCCTCCTCGCTGCTCTCCAGAATCATGCGTTTTGCTTCCTCCGTGTTGAATCTCTTTGTCGTCATGATGTTGATTGTAAAATGTAGCGTGTGTACATGCTGTACAAGTGGGTAGTCCTTTTGAGATTTTCCTGAGTGTACATTGGTTGTTTAGTTCACGAAATGGCGACGGACATATGACTCAACTAATCACAGAGAAGGATTTTTTTTTTTTTTTTTCCAGCGTCAGATGACACACTGCTGCCCTTTCGCTTGCTTGATGATGTTAAAATTATGCTGGGCTCTGCCTGGGCAGGCACCCGGAAGCAGGAAGCCGTCTCTTTCCGCCAGACGTAAAATTATATTTTTGCGATGTATTATCGGGGTGCTGTGAATATTTTAGAAACTTAGAGAAAAGTTTCAAGTGTCACCACGCGAAACCGCGGGCTCAGTGGACGAAGGGTTAAATGAGGTGACTGTGTCTGCCCCCCGGACTGAAAGTGGAAGCTGATTCCACAGAAGAGGAGCCCGATAACTGAAAGCTCTAGCCCCCAACCTACTTTGTAAGACTCTGGGAACCACAAGTAACCCTGGATTCAGTGAGCATAACGCTCTAGTAGTTAAGGCTTAACTGAGGGAGAGCAACTCAGTTAAGGCTTTATAGGTGAGGAGAAGGATTTTAAATATGATTCTCGATCTTACAGGAAGTCAGTGGAGAGCAGCTAGTACAGGAGTAATGTGATCTCTCTTCCGAGTCCTTGTTGGTACACGAGCTGCAGCATTCTGGATCAGCTGGAGCTGACTTTCCGGAGCAGCCTGATAATACGGAGTTACAGTAATCCAGTCTTGAAGTAACAAATGCGTGGATCAATGTTTCTGCATCGCTTTGAGACAGGATGTGCCGGATCTTTGAGATGTTCAGTAGGTGAAAAAAGGCAGTCCTTGAGATCTGTTTCACGTGGGAGCTAAAGGATAGGTCCTGGTCAAAAATAACTCTGAGATTCCTTACGGTGGTGGTGGATGCCAGAGCGATGCCATCCAGAGAAACCATATCGTCAGATAATTGATGTGTGTTCTGAGGTGTTCTGGGCCGAGTAGAATAACTTCAGTCTTGTCCGAGTTCAGCAGCAGGAAGTTGCAGGTCATCCAGGTCTTGATGTCTTTAAGACACGCTTGAAGCTTAGCGACCTGGTGGATTTCATCTGGCTTGATTGACAAATATAGTTGAGTATCATCGGCATAACAGTGAAAGTTTATGGAGTGTTTTCTGATAATATTGCCTAAAGGAAGCATATATAAGGTGAATAAAATTGGTCCAAGCACAGAACCTTGTGGAACTCCATGACGAACACCGGTGGTCGTCGAGGCCTCATCGTTTACAAATACAAACTGAGATCTATCTGATAAATACGACTTAAACCAGCTTAATGCTGTACCTTTAATACCAATCGACTGGTCTAGTCTCTGTAATAAGATGTCATGGTCAATGGTGTCGAATGCTGCACTAAGGTCTAACAAGACAAGTACAGAGACAAGTCCCCTATCTGATGCAACTAGAAGGTCATTAGTAATTGTCACTAGTGCTGTCTCTGTGCTATGATGCTTTCTAAATCCTGACTGAAACTCCTCAAATAAACTATTGTTATGTAAAAAGTCACACAACTACCTTCTCCAGTATCTTAGAGAGGAAGGGAAGGTTAGAGATAGGTCTGTAGTTAGCCAACACCTCTGGATCCAGGGTGGGCTTTTTAAGAAGAGGTTTAATTACAGCTACTTTAAAAGACTGTGGTACACGACCCATTAGTAAAGACCCATTTATAATATCTAGTAGAGAGGTGCTAATTAAAGGTAAAACTTCCTTAAACAGCTTAGTCGGAACAGGGTCTAGGAGACAGGTAGAAGATTTAGAAGTAGAAACCATTGAAGACAGTTGGTCGAGGTTGATGGTAAAAAATCCATCCAGACGCACAACAGGGCCCACAGCCTCCTCCATGGTCATCCCACCTGAGGATGTACCGGCAGTAGTCGAGGGCAGGAGATCACCGATCCTGTCTCTAATAGCCAGAATCTTACCATTGAAGAAGTTCATAAAGTCATTACTACTGAGGTCTATAGGAATACACGGATCCACCGAGCTATGACTCTCAGCCAGCCTGGCCACAGTGCTAAAGAGAAACCTAGGGTTGCTCTTGTTTTTCTCTATTAGTGATGAGTAGTAGGCTCCTCTGGCATTACGGAGGGCCTTCTTATATATTCTCAGACTATCCCGCCAAACCAACCGGGACTCCTCCAGACCGTTGGAACGCCATATGCCCTCAAGCTTCCGTGATGCTTGCTTCAATATGCGGGTCTGAGGGTTGTAATGCAGAAGAAAACAGGATTTAAAAACAAAACAAAAATAGCAACAACAAACATAAAACTCTTCAATCTGGATTTAAAGGAGCTGAGGGTCTCAGCAGACCTGCAGCTTTCAGGAACCTCGTTCCATATATGTGGAGCAGAAAAGCTGAACGCTGCTTCTCCATGTTTAGTTCTGACTCTTGGAACAGAAATAGCTATGAGGAGGATCTAACACTGTATTCTTTGCTGTATGGGGAGCCAGTGGAGGTTTTAATGAATGTAATGAGTTTAGCAGGTAGAATTATTTGAAGGTATGACTGCAAGTGAGGTAGAAAGTAGGGAACACACTCAGGAATGTGAGGTGCAATAAAGAGGGGGCTGCAGGATGAAACTGTAAGGATCGTCTGAAGAGGAGGAGGAAGAGGAGGACTTTATAACTTTATAAAACTCGAGACATTCCGACAGCTTTTCTAGCGGACTATCGATCAGACTATAGAATAAGGTAGTCTGGACGATGGGATGCATCTGAGGGCCTGTTCCGCAGAATATTCTTTGTCGTACTTCAAAGAGTTATTCAATCCGTAATTGTGTTTGCAATACTTTTTATATGAATCATTTTTATTATAACTGGAACCATCGATTCGGCTTAATTTCTTCGGGGACCGGTCAATAGGTCCGTCAAGAAAATGAAGATGGTTCCAGTGAAGTGTCCATTAAGAAGGTTCCAGTGAAGGTTCCATTAAGATGGTTCGAGTGAAGGTTCCAGTAAGATGGTTCCAGTGAAGGTTCCATTAAGGTGGTTCCAGTGAAGGTTCCAGTAAGATGGTTCCAGTGAAGGTTCCAGTAAGATGGTTCCAGTGAAGGTTCCAGTAAGGTGGTTCCAGTGAAGGTTCCATTAAGGTGGTTCCAGTGAAGGTTCCATTAAGATGATTCCAGTGAAGGTTCCAGTGAAGGTTCCATTTAGATGGTTCCAGTGAAGGTTCCATTAAGGTGGTTCCAGTGAAGGTTCCATTAAGGTGGTTCCAGTGAAGGTTCCAGTAAGGTGGTTCCAGTGAAGGTTCCATTAAGGTGGTTCCAGTGAAGGTTCCAGTAAGATGGTTCCAGTGAAGGTTCCATTAAAATGGTTCCAGTGAAGGTTCCAGTGAAGGTTCCATTAAGATGGTTCCAGTGAAGGTTCCGGTAAGATGGTTCCAGTGAAGGTTCCATTAAGGTGGTTCCAGTGAAGGTTCCATTAAGATGGTTCCAGTGAAGGTTGCATTAAGATGGTTCCAGTGAAGGTTCCATTAAGATGGTTCCAGTGAAGGTTCCAGTAAGATGGTAAAGTGAATGTTCCATTAAGGTGGTTCCAGTGAAGGTTCCATTAAGATGGTTCCAGTGAAGGTTCCATTAAGATGGTTCCAGTGAAGGTTCCATAAAGATGGTTCCAGTGAAGGCCGGAGAACCCATACTGTTTAACTTAGTTTGTTCTTGTAAACTTCTCTGCTGGCTGAGACAAAGCTCACTCAGGAATGTTATTTATTTGATTGACTAATTATTATTTTTTTCCATTGAGATATGAATGACTTTATTTAGTGACTTTGCTCTTGTAAACATTACTGTTGCTGCTCTAGGACCAATTTAGTTATATCTAGATTATGAATGAGTTTTATCTTAATGCACCTGGTAATATAACAGAATCCCATTAGGGTTCTCCACGAGCTCCAGGAACTGCCAAATCAAAGAAACTATTCATTTAGCTCGCTGTTGGTTAGCAAGTTACTCCACAGAGATGTAAGCTAGCAAGTTACAGACAATGTGGTGAACCCAACATATTACCACAAATTATCCCTTTAAAGCATTTGTCATGGAAATTATGAATCCTCTTTAATACATTACCTATGAACAAAAATTAACTTATTTAGATATCCCAACGGAGCTTGTCACAGATCAACCTACCACGGTTACAGCGTACAGCACACTGGAAACAGTGTGCGGGGCCCAGCAGGGGGCGATCATGTCACAAACATGCTAGTCCCAGTGGGAAACTAATGATAATACATTGTAAATTATATTGACTAAAAAAAGAGGGAAATTATATATAAATGGTATGGATTAGTAATAACAGTAATAATTGCAAATAATGGCCAGTGATGGCAAGTCCAATCAATAACTCTGCTACATATGCACATGATTTCAAAGGATGTAATGAATGTATACAACACACTTTCCCAGCTCTAAGGCCTTTTGTATTGTCAAGCGTTATTATTTTTAACCTTCAGTTGATAAATATGCCGGCTTTGACCAAAACCGTTACCCCTGGGAAATCATGGATTTTGTTCCACAGATTTAAGAAGATTTAACTCTAACCCTGCTCCAGACTTCAAAAGAACGTTAAATACTTTATTTTTTTATATAACATGATTGATATTTGCTTCTATGCTGGATGAATAGCACACACTCATTTGATACTTGCATGAAACAATCCTGAGGATTTGTGTTGACGCATTGACTAAAGAATAAATGTAAAGTGGACCTGGGAAGCCAACATTAATGTACAATATATATATATATAATTTGCTATAACTGCAATGTTTCCCCACCCAGGATTATGTATGGCATTCAACGTGTATCTAGCGACCTATTTCAGCATTTTTATTATATTTTTTATTCTGTGAAAGAGAACAACGTCATCTGCGATGGATTAGCTTCACACACGCTCTGCAAAGAAACACAAAGAAGAAGGCGGCTGGCAAAATAACGAAATAGTGTTAAAGTATGGCGGACAAATTTGTCCAAAACTGATGCATTCAAGTTAACTCTGATAAGATAGTTCATCTATGTGCTTAAGACAATGTTGTCAATCTCTGAGACCCAACTCTTTAAATGAGTTAGAGCGCTTCAGGAATGAGTCCTAAAATCCGGAAATGGGTTAGCGATGAAGTCATGTGACCGTCGTGTGGTTCGTTTTTATTGTTAGCTTTTTACTTCTGTCGACATTCACACTTCAAACATCATGAAAGTGTTTTTTATTCATGAAGATAATCTTGTTGAACAAAACATGTAGGTATCATGAACTTGTGCTTGCCAAAGTTTATTTTCTGCAATAATCATATGGAGAAATGCAATTGGCTTTTTGTTGAGTGCAAAGATAACTTCTGAGTTTGCCTAAAATATAATACATTATCCCTGCAGCACTCTATTAGTAAGCATGTAAGGAGCCTAGCTGTGGTAAAGAAAGCTATGTGCTAACATTACAATGTACACTGTATTGTATGGGTGTGAAAGGCACTGCTGCTGTGAGTCAAAACAGACTTTTCTAAACTGGGTGTGACACTGACATTGTAATTAATGAAGTACAGTAAGATAAAGGATAAATATCTTAGTATGTGTAATTTAATGCAAACCCTTCCATAAACCACTTTCATTTTATGTAAATGTCCTCATTATTACACCTTAAAACCCACAAACCTCCCACAACAGAACATCCAGGGCTATTTGAGCCACGAATCAAAAGAGACATCATCTGCCAGCCTGCACTGTGATGTCCAGTTGTTAGTGGCCATACAACACTACAGTGTCCAGTGCATTGGCCAACTAGTGTATATTTTTCAAATGTATTTACTTTACCACTGAAGAAAAAAATAAAAATAAGATAAAACGTAAAATTGCTCTGCAGTTACACCAGTTGTTTTATGATCAACAGTGTTCGACTGCAATCCATGTACACCTCCAGCTGTCACACTTTCCAGCCCGGCCAGCTCGTACCCCGGGGACGAGAGGGGATGGGGAGCCGTGCCAGCTCCAGAAAATACACAAGTGATGGAAGCTCCAGCAAAACTGCTTCCCAACGAGCAGGAATTCTGTCTCTCTGGGAATAGATGCCACTTGTGCCAGTATATGAAGTTCAACATCCAGTCATTTCAGAAAACAAGAACATCTCCATCAAGTGAACTAAATATAGCAGCTCTCAAAGCCCTGAACACCACGTTAAAGCCACACACCCCTGCCAGTTCTCACATTTTCAAGAAAGAAAGTCGTCCTTATGTTGAATTTTCTGGTGACATTGTCTCTGCTCAAATATTCCCTGACTTCCCTGAAATGAATTTGTCTGATTACATCCCACCCCCATAATCTTTCCCTACAGCTCTGTTCATTTTCCAAAGCTCTCTCTATTCACAGTAAACCCCACTGTCAATGTGTGACTGAGGGCGTACATGGTCTGAATGCATCTATACATGTTCCATGCCACCTGCTCATGTGTGGGCCAAATTCATTCTCATGAAACGTCTTGTAACAATTATCTGCCTCTCTCTTGTACATCTATTCAACAGGCAGTGAAATGTCCAATGGTAGGCTGACACAATTTGGTACATTTGTATAAAAGCACCTAAACATTGAATCTCTGTCAAATGATTTCATGGACATGCACCTACTGTGATGTCATGTTCTCTAATCAGACCACTGGATTGGCTGCAAAACGGCTCGGCCCAACAGTCCTGAATCCTGAATGCCAGATTGCTGGACTCAACTAAGCATGAATGACGGGCCAGTATCGGCTCAAGTACACTGGGCTTGTTCCAAGGGCCACATTGGTCCCGTGTGCTGCTGACTGGAGCTGGCTGTCAGACTAAATCTCCCCAGGTCTGCATTGCCAAAACCTCGCCAAATCTTGCTTGGCAACCAAATAGCACTGACGCATATTTGGACTCACAATTTGGATCCCAAAACAAGCCTAAGTCACAATCTGTTCCATTCACCAGGCGTCTTGGATAGAAATGGAAGAAAGAAGTGATGAGCAATTATCACTCTATGCTCATCCGATAGAGTCTGTGCCAAAACTAGCATCAGATGTATGTCTTAAGGTGTTTAATGTAGGATTTTAGGAAGATATCATATGAAGTCTATCCAAAGAAATGTTCGACAAAGTTCCAATGCCAAAGCTGAGTGGATTTTTAAGCTCATTGTTTTGGTTTGGGATGCACTGATGTATCCATCGGTATGGGCCCATATTCACTTTGTTGAATGCGGCCCATCAGCACATTATGACATTCGGAAGGTGGCTGGTGCTTATAACAAAAACAAACGCATTTGCATGGGCCATAGGAATAGAATAGCAACAGATATTAAACTGTTTGCCGTGGTCATCAGATTAGGTCAAAAGAAAATGCAACTAGCTGGTGCAAATAGCAGAACATTTAGTAGCTAAACAGACAGATATATCTCTCTGAAGTTGGTGGAGACCAAAATAGAGCAAAAAGAAGAGACAATAGTGGACCATTATCACATGAACAGGACTAATTGCTCCCTTTTTGCTGGTTGTGTAAAAAGTGAACTGTTTACTAATGTTCACTAACTTAACTCGGGGGTGATGAAACATCAACACTGTGTTTATGTTGTTGCTTCCCAAAGTCGAGGGACTTGCAAGATAATTATTCAAAGAATGGTCAGACTCCAATACATCCTGACTTTTACTCCTTGGAAGAGTACTTGTTTTGCCTTCATGGCATTTTCTATTTCATTTTTGTTTAATTAATGGGGTTTATTTCAAGACATAGTTATTGGTAACATGATTTTCCTGTTTGTGCCATTATGACATCACTTCCGGTGTATTCACTTCCGGTTCCGGTACTTCCGGTTAAATGGTGTCCGGTTTCAGTACTTCAGGTTGAATAACATTTGACAGTGGACGCATGCTCCAGAATCCGCTTGTATCCATGGGGAAGCATCGTAGAGGCAATGTCGTGAGTGCTGTAAATGTATAAAGATGCAATGTATATTTATATTTTCTACTGTGAAATGTTATGTTTACGTATGTACACTGAATGTTTGTATTGTCTTTGTTTGCAGTTTTCACCAGCATGATTGAGGGAAAAGAGTAACAGTAAATGGGTGAAACTTACTACGACTCTGTCTTCACTGATTGCGGTTTAACTCAGTGTTTAGTCCAGCGTTTCAACACCCTGCACGAGAAAACTACAGTACTCACTCAGACTAGTGTGACTTTGACGTGCAGAATTAGTGGATTTCACCTTTAAACATATCTTCTCAGCAATTGATGGATTTCACTGGTCCTTTTCCAAAAGCACACGCATTAACTCAAACATAAAGACAGCAGTTTTCCACATGACCCAAGAGGAGAACTCAGAAGTGTTGAACAACCATAATCAACCTTTCATCTGTTGTGCCATTTTTAATCTGAAAATATTTTTTTAAGAAACACATTCACACTGGTAGAGGAACAACGACGTGCCAAACCTTCCCCAGCTGACACAGTTGAAGACTGTTCACACATCAGCGAGATCCCCTGCTCACTCAGCTCTGGAGGACACACACAGACTTCCAGTTAGTTGTTGATACTGGCGTTCACATGGGGAACACACTCCTCCTACCTTATCTGCTACATCGATGCGGCCCCTTTATATGCTTAAACTATGACCGTGATAATGAAATGCTGATTGGGAGAAGATTAATGACGATGCAGGCATGTTGGGAACACAAAACATTCCCTATCTCGGCTTGTGTTGCACCGATCGGGCTCCACTGGGGGAATAATTGAAGAAGGGAACTAGATATTGAATTTTTAATTTGCTGTGCCCTTAGAGTAGTGTGACCTGCTATGCGTTGGAGTTATTGGGAGTAATTCCAGTCTCATTAACAATTCTCCTGGTATGTTAATAGAGGTTGATGAAGTGACCAGGAATCCATAGTCATTTAGTGGAGAGGAGAAACAGCAACAGAAATATCCACTGAGAGTTTCTCTGCTGAGCCTTGATGAGGCTTTGTTATTAAGAGGATACATATGTGACAATAGTGAGCAGGTTATGAATCTGAAATAATCCAAAATGAATTCTATAAATGTTCCGTCTATTCCCATAAGTGCAGGGAAAGAGAGAGTGGAAGAGCTTCAAAGCCTCGGCTGTGTTTAGCAGGTAAGCAGGCATACAAATGATTCCAGCAAACTGCTTTTCTCCAGTGTCGTCTCTGTCCCACTGCAAGCGAAACAGCTCAGGAAGTTTTATGTTTATCCTCTCCGTTCATCTTAATATGTGTCTCCAGGTGCTTTGAAGTGGGTACTTACCTCTTGAAAGCTGTGGCCTATTCTCATCTTAATGAACAAATCACCTAGTAAAATATGTGAGGCACCCTATTGATGAAATGGAAATGGTGAAGCTGACCCGGCAGCATCGTTCAAGCACTGACATAAATTGACAATTCAAGGCTTGTTTCCTTCTTATCGGTGGAGCCACAGTGATAACTCACAAGACTAATTAATTTTCATTTAGCATTTTTTTTTGGTTTTGTTGAAATACCGCTCACGTGAATGTCTTCCACTTTTTTAAGGTTGTGTTTTCATGTGAACGTGCTCAAGTGGAACACCAGGTAAGGAAGTTTGCTTGGAAAAACAAATTAAAAATTTTAAACGCCAGAATTTGGAAATACAGCCCACCTCACACAGCCCAACCAAGGAGACGAGTATGGGCCTATCCACGCTCTTCATACAGTAACCTGTAGCCTGCAATGGGCCTACCCACCATACAGGTCTTGTGTTTCTTGACTGAAAATAACTTGAATTTGGTGCAGCAAAGATATTGTACAACTTGAAGATTATCCAACTTGCTCATCTGCTCGTGGTCATTGCTTGAGTTCATGTTTCTGTGTGTGTCTGTGTAGGTGGTGACGTGGTGAAGTCCATAAAATGCTTAAATATTTGTATATTTTTATATAAACCTATATTTTTTTGTCATTAGGGGAACAGTTCCCTAATTCCTTCTACCATAAAAGTCGGGTTACACGCCGCTACTACCTTCGGTCAGTGTCCCCGTTTGCTCCCCGCTGTAGCCAGCTGGCGCTCATACTAGTTCCCCGCTAACTTCCGCTAGCTCTCCGCTAACTTCCGCTAGCTCTCCGCTAGCTCCCCGACAACCACCGAAGGTAGCGGGACCAGGCTCGACACCCAACTTGGGCAGAGGGGACGCGGGCAGTAGCAGCAGCAGCGGCCAGTAGCAGCAGCAGCGGGGAGCTAGCAGCAGCGCTAGCTAGCGCTGCTCCTAGCTTGCTACAGCGGGACACTGACCGGAGGTAGGAGCGGCTTGTAACCTAGGGTGACCATATTTTCATTTGGGAAAACCAGGACACCTTTTCGGGGGGGGGGGGGGGGGCGGGGCGGGGGCGGGGGCGGGGCGGGGGCGGGGGGGGGGGGGCGGGGCGGTCATGTGGAGGATGCCTGCTGCTTTAATAGTATTTTATTATTATTCAATTATACCGGTATATTATATTATATAGATAGAACAAGATATTTACAGTTGGTTTATTAAAAATGCTTTTCAGTAAAAGTCAATAACAATAACTCCAATAACAAATGATAATTTTATTCAAAATGCTTGAGTCAACAATTCCTGTAATGAATGAACTCAAAGAGTACTGCGATTTTGTGGATGTGGAATACAGGAGGATGTATTGGTCACCCTACAATAAGGGATGTCTTTTAGTGCTTCGTGCGCCACTTTTACAGAATGCGGTGCCAGTACACTATCAACAATAGCCTCGGTCTTAGTTCGGGCACAACTAAACTTTTTAGCAGTGTCTGAATCGGGGAGGGTCTTTTTGAGTAATGCACTAGTGCAGTCCATGGATCTGTAACTGCAGTGGTGTTTCACTGTGTGAAATGACCACGCAGCCTCCGCTGCATTCACTGCATCCTCGTTCCCTGGTCTAAGAAAGTACTGTGTGATCGAGCGAGCACTACCCTCGCCTCGGACAGCTGTTTTGTGCTTCTCGGTGTCCAGGTGGATTTTCAGATCTCTTGCGCCTCCATTGGACATCGAGACATATGTGCCTGCTTTGCACACTGTGCACAAGGCTTCCCATTTGTCTCGACCCGGTCTGAAAGCCGGGAAACTCTTTAGTAATTCGTCGGTAAACGAGCACTTGCGCTTCGGCATGTTGCTTCCGTATGACTGACAGTCACGTTGTCTACGTTCTGATTAATAGGGCTGACAGCATAGGGGCGGGGATTAGGCTACGTCGCACGCAGCGCCGTGGGCAGTGCCCTAGTGCATGTAAATGTAATGGTCCAAAGAAGGTAATTTTAAAAACCAGGACATTTCCTCACTTTCTAAAAATAACCCGGGACACCCGGGACAGGACGTGAAATACGGACATGTCCCGGGAAATACGGACGTATGGTCACCCTATGTAACCCGACTTTTATGGTAATAACTGGACTTCTGTATTTCACTGTGAACGACTATGTAGTCATTCATTTCAAACATTATCCTTCACTTCAACTCAATTTATTTGTATGATTCCTAATGCTGCATTTCTTTGCAAACTGCTACTGTGAGCCAGTGTGAACAGGAGCCTTTGCTGCGTTGAGTGGAAGATAAACAGTTTGCGACATTTTCTTTCCATCTCTGAAATGCTTGGTCGCACCATCTTTTTGATAAGTCTGTCCTCCATATTTAGGTTGCTTTAAAGTGTAGGTAGTGAATGCCAGCGCTAGAATAGCAACTGTTCCTGCAGTTTAATCTGACGATGAATCAAACGTTTAATATCTACAAGGTTCAGCTGCATTTGTAGAATGGCCAATAGGAACACCCACTCTCTGAAATGACCTGTGATTGGCCAAAGTCTCCCATGACAGGCTCAATGTTTTGAACCCAGAAACTCCCCAAGAGAAGGTGCAGGAGGATTGTTCTCTCTCAGACCAATATGTTGAAATGTTGTTATGGAATTGTTACCTATTAATGCAAAAAAGTGTACTGCATACCCAGCTTTAAGGTTTCCAGAAAAAACTTTACATTTTTAAACATGTTATGTAATATCGCCAATTGCCTACTATATTTCATAGCATAATTAAAACACATTTTCCAGAGATATTGTATAAATAAGATTTGTTAATGCAAATGTGTGAGTAAGAGTAATAGCCTCAGCATAGTATCACTTGTTTACTTGTTTGGAACCAGATCTTCTATGAAACCATCTGCTCAACAGCTTCGCCAATCCAGTCATTCTAGTGCCACATCAAGCGATCCTCAGTCATTAGTGCAATGATTTATACATATATAATATGTGTTATAAGTGTGCCTGCCAATCCATCTAAAATGTGTATGTATTAGTTTGTTTGTTTTGCTTTCACACTGCAAATAAAGACATCAACCAACCACTCATGTTGTGCGGAAAGGACAAATTAAAAATGTACACTGACTGGAGAACATAACAGAGGATAAATAATCCTAACCAAGAAGGCAATCTTCATTCTGTTCTTACCTTCACAATAAAATCAGTAGAAAACTCTAGTAAAACGAGTAAACTAATAAAAAACTAATACAAAATAAATAAAATAAAATTAGTTTAAAAATAAAATAATAATAACTCATATTATTAAACTAATAAAAAACTAGTAAACTCAAATTCAGTCAAAGCATTTCACTAAGAGCAAAGTCAGTTAAATAGCTTTAAGTCTGTACAAAAATGTCATGTTGGTTTTGCAGTAATGGTTAATAAAATGTTGTAAAATACATTTTTGATTTAATGCAATACTGGGTAATGTAAAGAAAGGCCAATACATCTGTAAAGTTAAAGGGTTGGGATCAACCCGCTCAACACAGCATACTCAGTGCTCCTCTGCATCCGACACTCCTCTCACTCAGCAGGTGACGGGACCCAGCCTCAGCCTTACAGGCAGAGCAAGAGATGCAGTCCGTACAGCGTCCCGCTGTACGGACTGCATGGGGGTCCACATGGGGGAAGAGGAGGTCAAGTCAAACACACAGGACTTTTGTCCTGGAGACTGTAACGACGCACCGCCGTTAGCTAACAGTATTTGAGATGTGATGTGATGAAGGTGGCAAGGAAAACACACACAAAATGTTATTGAATACATTTATTGTTGGACTGTGAATGCTGGGAGAGTCACAACTGGGACAGAGGTGTTCCTCTCTTTCTCCCTGGGACCTGGGAACAAACGGATAGAAAACTGCAGTGAGTGACAGATGGAACAGTATTAATTGTATTATTATTAATTTGTATTATTATTATATTGATTGTATCAATGTCTGAATGTGTGCATATATATATATATATATATATATATATATATATATATATATATATATATATATATATATATATGGCATTCTTTAGTCACCTGACTGGCGTGTGTGGTTGTCACGTATGCAGTCAAGTTGAGTCATCTTGCATGAAAGTAAAAGGCGTTCAACACAGAAGCTTACAATGAAATATCCAAACAACATTTCATGGATAATGGTTGTCAGTTCGTTACGTGAAATGTTGACATTTTTACGTCTGTGCATGGCGTAAGTGAGAAGGGTTAAACCTCTGGGGAACATTAATGAGCCCATTTTCATGATGACAGACACCTCACGAGTACAAGATAACACTTTGGTCTAATGGTGGTGTTGGAAATAGGGTCGGTAAGAATGAACCTTTGGGAACCGTGGATATCCTCACCTCATTTCATAGCAATTTTACCTGCAAGATAACATGCTCCAATTAAATAGACCAAGCAAAAAAAGAGTTCAGAGGTTTTGGGAGTTCTATTGGCTATTCAAGCAGCTTTTATCTGAGGAGCAGTTTCATCTGTAAGACCTTTAGTAATTAATTCAACTGCCCACGAAGCTCCTGGGAGACACGTTTTGTTCCGAGTCGGAGTGAAGATCAAGCTTAATTGACCTTTAAACTGATATTTAATCATTGCCAGATTGCAGCATAGGCGTTTGAGGAGCTCGATCCCTGTTGTATGCCGTCAGTTTGAGTTGCCATGAATAACCACCACAGACTATGAAACTGGCATCCGATCTCAATCACCTGCTTTAGACAATTGTTGGTGCCTCATTTTATACAGAGAGCTGTATAAAAGTGCATCTCACTGTGGGCCTCCCAGTGTTTGGGGGAAACAAACCTCATCGCCACTGCATTTCATGATCAAATGTAAATGTAGAGTTTCTGTTCACAGTGAAGCGTCTCGGTCTGGTCTGATGCCGCCTGATGAGTTTTCTGTACATGTCATTGAAGACTTCAGGAATTTAGAGGCAAAATATCAAATACAGCTCGAAAAGAGAAAAATAACTTCTCATTTGGCGACCAATTCCCAGCATCCATCCTTTCAGCGAGCCACGAGGCTTCAAGGACGAGCGTTTCTCAGGGAGAGAAGGAATACACCAGGTTGCCTTTTTTATATGCAATTCCAGATGTCTCATTAGGGCTTGATGTCTTTCATCATTATTCTTTCGTGTAATTCTGAAGCACACGGCATCTGCACTCGTCTCACAGTGTTTGTTATTTATGTAAATCATTTTCATCAAAAAGCAAATAAACATCCTTTGAAAAAAAAAATGGAATTGAAAATCACAAGGTGAACGGACAAGATTGGTCCAATCCTAAGGAGTTCATAGTTTTACACTATCAAGAAATAGAAACAGCAGCTGTCTTTTTTTGTCCATTTACTGACTCAACCAGGTGTCTGACACATATTTCCATTTTAAGAAACCACATTCAGTTTCATTCCTTTACTTTCAGTCACCCTTTAATTGAATGAAAAGTCAACATGCCTCGAATGAGCTACTTTCTGAATGTCTCCCATGGAAATAACTTCGTCCAGACCTTGAGTTCCCATAACTACACTATATATATATAGAAATTACATCACTTAATTCTCAGATCAGGGGCATTAAAAGCTTAACTTCACCGGGGTTACTAAAAGCCGGAATGAAAGAAAGCTGTTCTCAAACAAGCCCGACCTGCATGACATGCATATTATTAATCTGACTGCTCAAGAGTAAACACATACAAGGATCCACGCTGCATGACTCTGCAGCCGCTCACTTGGTTTGTGTCACACTTCTGCTGTCCTGAGATTTATAACTTTTGCACGACAGATTCAAACTGGAATTTTCTGCAGTTCTATATTTTGCTTTCCATACCTCTGCACAAATAAAATCCATCCTACTGTTTCTGTTTCTGTTTGTCCACACTGTCTCTACATGTGTGTCTCTACATTGTCTTCTAGCTCTTGTTTGAACTCCACCAACATGTGAGGGACATGTCTGGCTCCTGAGTTGCTAAATGCTCCATTATGTCCAGCACTGAGCTGCCATAGCAGGCAGTGTACAAGGTGTGATGTGTGGACAATGTGTTGCAGGATATAAAACCACATCAGTTAAACACCCGTCGAGCTGAGGGGAACTGCAGAGTTCGCTGATACTTCTCTGTGGGTTTGTAACGCAGGTGACACCTTTCCCACTTCATATAGTGATTTAAATTATTGTCACTGGACTAAATAATAAGTGTTTCTTCCTCTGCTGACATGATACAGCCTCTGGTGATGACTGATCATTTACAAAATATGATGTGGAATACGTAGTATGAGAAGTGATGTCAAAGGAATGCTATCGCCTTGCTCTCTAACTCATAAAGGACTGTTTAAAAGTACATCAGAGCACGGTTCACTACTATCTCATCTTTCATACTTCCTTCGTTGTGTGACCGGCCCCGATTCCAAGCAGCTCCCAATATCTCATGGTAACAACTCCTCCTATAGTAATGGTTTGAAGTGGGAAAACCCTGAAGCAGAAGGCTATGAGTCTCGACCATTTTGTATTCCTTAACAATCCCGTTGACAGACACTTAAAGTGACCTCCGATTCGGAGGTCACTTTAAGTGTCTGTCAACGGGATGCTAGCTATCGTTAGCCTCAGAGGCACGAATGTGTCCCGTAGTCTGGCAACGCTGTCAGCAGCTCCTTGCGTCTCTTTTTGGCTATTGTGGTCTTGGAAAGAACGTAATCATTCAGTGACGTTTCCTAAAGTATCTCCGGAACCACAACGTTGATTAACTTCATTTAAATTGCTGAAATACAGTAAAGCCTTGTGGGAAGAGTTATAGACAAAAAGAAAAAAAATAACTTACCGTTAAGTTTATGTAATTACATAAACCCCATACCTTGCCGTCATTTCCGGGCGGCGTCTGTAACTTTTCACTAGATCGGCAATAAGTACACTTTACAAAGTCGGATATCAATAAAAGACAACTCTTCGTAACCCTACGAGCTTGTATGAATCTAACAAAGTATAAAAAGGTTAATACATAGAAAATACTGATCAAGGTCCCAGACTAGATATACCTCAGTTTGCCTTGACGGGTGCATCTGGGACAATTTTACTTTTGCGTTTAACCCATCTTAAGCATTCTAGGAGCAGGGGGCTGATTTTGAGTGAATAAGTGACGCCCACTGAAACACAGTGTTGCTTTTTTGCAATATTAAAAAAAATCCCTCCAAATCATGTGTATTATACTTTTTATTTTAATTAACTTTTCAATCACATCTTCAGAACGAAAGCAAAAAAAATACTTAATAGGAAAATTGTTGAAATTGTTGAAATTAGTCTAATGAAGGCTCAGTGGGAGACAGCAATGTCTTACAGTATTACTATGTTCCACCCACAATGTTGCTTTGATTCAACTCAGAGTCTGGGGTTTAGTGTTAATCTCCCTTCAGTCCGACATAAATACCATTGTATAATTACAAATATATATTGAGACTTTGCAACTGTGGGCCTCAATGACATTTCACCCACTAAAGAAATATTGCACCAACAGATCCACACGTCAATATGTTTTTTACAACATCGCAGAGCTGACTCTCACGTATTCCTATGCAGAGGATGCACCGGTGGGTAAACTCATTTCAAGGTTTTTCACTCCCAAATAAGCCAGATTTAACTTTTACTCAAAGTTCATGGGGGAACCTCAAGGCACATCTTGCTGTGTTTATCTCCCACCACCCAACTGAATGGGATCCACCCGTGCCGTTGATAACACAAAGTAGAGCCACAGTCGATCTCTAAATCGTTCTGGTGAAATAAAGGATTTCAAAATAAATGGCTAGCACATCTGCAGCCCAGCAACAAGGTGCAAGGATGAAATGCAAAGAGCTGAAAGATCTGCATACACAAGTGACACAATAGCTTCAGACAGTCTCCATATGGGCCTTTGGAGCCGGTGAAATTGAAAACGAAAGCACAGATGCTGTCGCAATACATCGGGGATCACAATTCAACAAAGACTGTTAGAACTGTCAGGATGTGGCAACAGGACTCTGACTGGTGTTGGTGAGGAGACGCGGCTTCTGACAGCTTCACTTAGTGTATCATCCCTGTGAGAATGGAAGCCAAATTATCATATTTCATATGTCAGTCAAAAATGAAAAAGATGACTGTTATCCGCTGGCTAAAGCAACAGAGAGAAGTGTTTTTCACTTTCAAAACAGATAATCGGCTTCATAAAGTACTTTTTCATTAAAGATTTTAATAAGTTTCAATCCATTTAGCCTTCTTAAAAGCAATCAAATGTAGCCTCAGTATCCCGTGTACTTATCTTTTAATGGGTTATTTTAATGGGTAGTGCTAATCCAAATATCTAAATTATTATCAAGATAGAGCAATCATATTGATGTGCAACTCTTTGCATCTGATAGATCTGCCTCATCCATCGCTGCAGCCATGCTGAACCCTTTAATTGGCCCCTGTGACCTTCTATCCACAGCACAGGCTTTGCTCGTTAGATGGAACTAATTACAACTAGACATGTTGTTTTGTCTTAAGCTTACTGATGCACTACCCTTCAGCTACAGTGTTGCAAGCTCGGTGCCGTATTTATACATTTACTGCACAGCTTATATGAATCCACTGTGTAAGCTTGAAAATGCTTCTTTTTTTTTTTGTGGAATGTCAAATCAGGGTAACCGCTAGTGGGATGAGTGAACTTTACTGTACAAAGCAAAGGGCGAATGAGCAAAACAATCCCAGCTTGAGGCAGAGGCATACATTACCATTGTTCTACTGATTATGTTTCTGTTTTGCCCATTATGAATACATGTATACTGTGTCAGTTTGGGTTGACGCTCTGGAAGATGGTTAAAGTGTCTTCAAGGAACTTTGGACTGGTTGAGAAACAATTCAATACTGATTATTATTATCAGTATTTCTATAGAGGTATTTTTAATTCCGGTCATCGGGTCCGATTCCCTGCGAAATCCTCCACAGGTTCACCAGAAACTCCTTGAGCTCAGACTCCAGCTCTGGGAGCCATGGACAGACCCAGACCCAGACCTAGACCCAGACCCAGACCCAGACCTAGACCCAGACCCAGACCCAGACCCAGACCTAGACCCAGACCCAGACCTAGACCTAGACCCAGACCTAGACCCAGACCCAGACCTAGACCTAGACCCATACCCAGATCCAGACCTAGACCCAGCTTTGTAGCCACTCTTGACCTGCAGACGCAGCTCCGACGGGTCAAAGCGAGCTGTTCTGCCCTCATGGCTGGGGAATTGCCGCCCCTCCTGGGCCCTTTTGGTTGTGTTGTTAATTTGTCTTTATTTCTGACATGCACTATGAACAGGAACACTATGAATCGCCAACTTTGCTGTTCTTTGTGTTGTTCCAGTTGTAAGCCCCATTACCAGCAAGCCTCAGGTTCAGCAGTCACCATGTTGAGAGAGTGGAGGCAAAAAATAAATGCTCCCAATCTCATACACAGCATCTTAAAGTATACCCATATGTACTGTGTGTACATTTAGTATTTTACAGCGGCACTTATTATTATTTAGATTTCTAGAATATCTAATGCCTGCATGTAGTGTGGAGGCTATGCTGAACATGCTATCAGAACGTTGTAACGTTTTCCGCTTCGAGCAAAAAGGTTCAGCACCAAGAGGATGTATTCCAGTCGTTGGTGAACATATTGTCACTTTTTTCTGTGAGGGAGCCTCATTTTTTTTTTTTTATTGCCAGAAAAATGGAGAGTGACAAGTGTTTAATTCAGGCGGCTAGAAACAGTACTTCAAATGAATGCTAATATTGCCCTGCGTCTGCATGAATAGTCAACTAGTTAGTAACTTTAAAAGGTGACAATCCACTCAGCAGCCACTTTATTAAGCACATCTGTACAATCTGATGTAATCCAACACAAGAGCCCTCCCATAATGTAGTTTTGTCCTTTCCATTAACCCTCCTGTTATGTTCGTTTCTTAGGTACAGCAATGATGTTCCCGGTGCATGTTGAATCATCCGAAAGTCAGAAACCAGAGAAATTCTCATAAATATAGTTTGTAGCTCATCACCAACACCATTACTAACAATTCAATCAGTTTTTAGTGGAATGGAGTTATTCACCTCTCCATAGATCAGAGTTCAATTAGGATAACTCACTCGTTTTAATGTAAAATACATGCTCAACAATTTTTTAGGTACATTGGGAAAAACTTGATATAAATTGCATTTTTTTCATGGGCTGATGTAAATAAATAGAGATGAGACACCTCTGGTGTTCAGGGTCATATTGACCCGCTCACTCAACATCAAGCCAAATGAGTCATAAGGATTTATATTGAAAGTAAATGTTATATATGTTTATTTATAGTGTTAAGAAATCTGAATTGACCTCAAGATGGTCTTCATCTTCAGACACTTACTCCTCTATTTCACTGTCGTGATCAAGGAGCCTCCAGGGCCGTCATCCTTTCCTGTTGCTCATGTTGCCTACAGTTAGCTGCTGAGTTGTATGTATCTGCAGAGTGAAAAGTTGGTATAACTCCTAATACTCCTTTGTATGTTTCACCTCCCCTGCTAAGTGTGGGTGGAGTTTTCCCGCAGGAAAAAAAAGGTTCCCGTCAAAATAGTATCTGTATTTCTCGCACAGATACTATTTTGACGGTAGTTAGAAAGAGAGTGTGCGTCTGAGAGGGTCAATCAGGTGACACTCACTCTCAGTCAGTCTATTAGGAATCCTATAATACCATATTTATTAGGAGAGACATGAAAGAAACCCTTACTTTAGTGTTCCTGATCCAATAAAGGTGTATTTAGGGGGAAAGTAAGAAGATACGCTTTGTTTAGTCTGGAAGGTGTGGTTCACGTGGGGGGATGGGCACATGAAGCAGGACAGAGACGGTTCCCATAACAAACACCTGATTCTTTTGTTTGAAGTTTGAAATGTGTACAACGTCATATATGGGGCTGCGAACAGGTGTGTGTGTGTGTGTGTGTGTGTGTGTGTGTGTGTGTGTGTGTGTGTGTGTGTGTGTGTGTGTGTGTGTGTGTGTGTGTGTGTGTGTGTGAGTGAGAGAGAAACGTGGTGAAACATGGTGGGAAGGAGTCTAAACTTGACACTCCTGAGCCCTTATAGCCTCCACGTTCACTGCCAGGTCCAATTGACCTGATCATCATCTCTGTAATATAAACCTGCAGGAGGGAGGTTGCAAATCCATGATATTTAAAAAAAGAAAAAGTGTTGATTACACTAATTAAGGCAAGCAGAAGAAGTTTCATACACAAAAAAGTCATACAGTGGACACACTGGATGTGAATGGTGTGTTTTAGTACCCTGTATTTCCTGCTTCACTCAGCATGTTTCTCTCTGACCGACAACTCCAAACGATATAGTGGAGGTTGGTTGAAATAGTCAATATGTGTGGCCGTCCACTCTCAACAAAGGCGCTGTACCCAGTAAGCATTATCCCTGATGCTTTCAAACTTGATAAGAGGATTTGTTTTGCACAGTTCAGCTCAATACAGAACAATAATTCTGGCTATGAATTCATGACAAATAGCCCTAGACTTGCTGTTCCAACTGATCAAAAGTGCAGGCCTCACTAACAGCTCTGACACGAGGCAGGTTATGAATATCAATGATTTCCATCTGCGAGTATAAAATCATAAATAAATAAATGAAATGTCTTTTCTCAAAGAGGATTCATTCATGTTGCATGGAGATCTTGGCAGTGTGGGAAACGGAGATCACTCTCAGTGCTTATTGTCTTCGTCTAAGTGTTGAGGGTGATGATTACTTAATTGCTTGAATACATAAGAGGGAACATTGTAATTTGTTGTGCAGGGAATCATTACTCATATGTTATTCATATTCATACATATTCATTCCCTTTTTTCCCTGTGAAAGGGTTTTTACTATCTTTTTAGCAGAGTTTTTCCTGATCCGATGTGAGGTCCCGGGACAGGGATGTTATGTGTACAGATTGTAAAGCCCTCCGAGGCAAACTTGTATTTGTGATGTTGGGCTATATCAAATAAACTGAATTGAATTGAATTGAATATGGTAACTGCTGCAGAGGGAGGCAACGGTTCCTCTCTGTGAAGCCCAGCTGAGTTAATTGGGTGTGAAGGCTGTTTTCTTATGACGGCGTTACAAAGGTCAAAGGTGTCCCTGCAGTGGGCCTCGCTGGTGTTGGTGCAGCTCCTGCATGAGCAAAGAGCTTTTGATCTCACTAAGTGCCTCTGTTTATGTAATGCGCTCTTCTCTCCAAATGTGATTTGGTGACAGAACTAGTAAATTGATTATTATCACAGAAGCTCAATACGCATCAGATGGCTTTTACTCTTGAAGCAGCCCTTTGCCAAACCACACACACACTCCCCTATGCTCGCTTTCTTTTGGTGCTTTTGTTGCTAAAACTCACAGACATGAACACACAGGTAACATGCACAGGCAGTGAGTTTGCCTTCCTCTAAATAGTACGATCTAACAGGCAATAACAATAACTCCCACATTATGTCATTAAGTCATGGTGATAGACGGCTCAGTTGTTTATGGCTAAACAAATGTGATGTATTTAATGGTCAAAATTAGTCATTTATTATAATACAAATCATTGAATGACGATTAAAATACACAGTAATTACACTGAACAAAAAACAAAAAAAATATAACCTTCTGAATTTATATATAATTAATATGTTTCATATGCCTGTTTTCCACAATAGTCTCTTCTGTCGGGTGATGAGAGGCAGTGGGATTTCAGCAAAGACTGAATGAGTGTTGTGCACAGGTCTAAACTGAGACCTGAATCCTGGGTCCTATCGATCCAAACCCAACCCGAGACGGAGGCTTTATTTAAGACAAAGGTACCGTAAAAGTCGGGTTACAAGCCGCTCCTACCTCCGGTCAGTGTCCCCGCTGTAGCAAGCTAGGAGCAGTGCTAGCTAGCTGGGGTAGCAGTAGGGGGGTAATAACTTGTAAGGGGGTAATAACTATTTTCCCTCACGTAGACGTTTTTGGAATCCCTGCCGGACGCTTTTTTTAGGTCTCGAAAAGAGGACATGTCCGGGAAAAAGAGGACGTCTGGTCACCCTATTTAAAGAAGCAACTAAAGGGTGAAGACGGGTGCCGTCTCCCTCAAAAAGTAGGTTTTATTTACCTTCCAATATTTATTGTAATGTATTTCCACGTCACTGCTGTTTGCTAGCATGTCTGTCCATGTTATTTGCACGTGTTGATATATTGAGCCACAGTTGGAGAAACACCAAACATTCGGGATACAACTCAAAGCGTATCCATACTGGTTCCAAAGTCAGCTCGTGCAGCTGAATATAAATGTGTAAATCTATAGTCGCTTTTGATCTGATTTCCGTTCCACTTTTCTGTCATAAAATATAATAAAAATCAAACTGTGCAGAAACTGTAATATTGTCAGTGGAACCCAACTTGAACCTGTTTTCTCCACATTCAGCTTGCATTGCGGCGTTGCTCTGTACCTCGTTCCTCCACCTGACATGCAAGTCTATTGGTAACCTGCACCGAGGGTTAGAGTATGTGTTCTGGGTTTTAAGAGCCCTGTAATACATTGTATCGGACTCCCAAGGTGAAAGGGAGCGACAGGGGCCCAAGATTAATTCAAGCCACAGTATAATGAGGCTGCTCTTAGACTTCCCCGCTGAATAAAGACAAATGGCTTTTGTTTGTGCCAGCTTTGCTATTTTGCATTGATAACTTCAATAATTCCTTTTCATGACCCAGTCTCATCTGCCACAGCCAGAGACGACTGAAAAAAACCCTGAAATAAGCTGTAATTGAGGGAGGCTTTTATGAAGTGACAGGCCATTTTCATACTCTCGTGGAAGTAATCCCAACCAGGGAGAGCAATGATGGAGCATCCGAGGCGACAATGCTGTTCTCACTCCGGAGAAAAGTCTTTCAATGAGAACAACAAATATCTCGCCTCCCATTACAGAGATGCTCTCGGCTCAATGGACATTTGCATGCAGCATTCTTGTGCAGGAGCCATCAAATCAAAGAGTTTACCTGTCAGGGACAAGACCATCACTCTGGTGATAATTGAAGTCCCAATCAATAATCGCTGTAACTGCTCCATCGCCCTCGGATATATCATGCCTGAGTCTACAAGGTCAAAGCCATCCCATGTAGGCTGGACCAATAACACTCAAGTGCCGTACCCGGCCCACTGCAGCAAATAAGTGAAGCATTGGGAGTCAGAATAAAGCACATGCATAATCAATCTATAATCCTATTGTTACCAGCAGCAACATTAACATACACGTGCCTTAAATGATGTTGGACCACCTGGGACATGCAAAAAGCTGTAAACATATTGACATATTGTCTATGATCTTATGAAGTCGGTCAAATATTGGCTCTTTATTCTGCTAAATATGTCCAGCAGCTTTTTGCTAATTTATGAATCATAATTTTGTCTTCTGTTTGAAGATGGCCAGGTCGATGTCTTGCTATAAATAGATGCCTGATTCTGCTGGAACTTGGTCTGATGAAAGCAGTGAGACTGAACCAAAACAAGCACTTAAAAACTTTCAAAGACTTTTTCAAAGTGTAATCCGTGGCAGTGGAAGCTTTATTGCGTCTTGTTTTTCCATCTACAGATGATATTTGTATCATCAGATGTAAAGTACTGTATGGTTTTTTTTTTGTATCATGAAATAGGAGCTATTTATTTAAATATCTTCTTGATATCATTTAATAGCAATATCATTTTTGAGTCTTGTCAACACTAGATAGACGATGTGGGCGCTATCATGTTTAACAAAGTATCCAACAAAGTCTCAAAGGATAAAAATCAAACAATGTGACAATGTGAAAGGGGTTGCTCGTAATGTTTCCTGACAAGGTCATCATAACAACTTCCAAGGTAATATGTCAATGTTGTGTGCACAGTTTACCCCTTAAGTGGCCAACAAAAGGCAGTTTAAGAGCCGGCGTCCACGTAGCCATGGTGTCTGAGCGCTAGCGGAGAGAACCTATGACCACTTGCAGCCGCCTGAAGAAAAAGTGCTGAACCCAGACACTTTATTTTTTCTCAGTGCCCCACATTGTCCGCTTGAAGCGCTTCTTGTTGAAAATGTCTAACCTTTTCCGAAAAGTGCTGGTGACGTCACTGCAGAGAATGTAAAAGAAGCTTGTTTTCTGTTCGTCCTCAGCCTCATATGTCAGACAGACAATATCATATCAAAAAGAGGAAAGCCCATCAGTGGGAGCAGATTGGTTGAGCGGACTCTGACTGTTGAAGGTGAGTTTGTGATGTAATACCCGTGCGTCTTGCCTCATGGCTGTCAGACTGAGCGGTGACGAGCTCATCCATACAAAGTATGAGGTCAAGCCTCTTGGTTGATGCTCATGGTTAAAAACAATGTCAAACAAATAGATGATAGCCGGAATAGATTATAAAAGAAGGGACGCTAGGCCATCATACAACGGTGATTAGACTGGGTTATTGTCAAGATAATGTGGTCATAGCAGTGGTGGGCCGTCAGGGCCTGCTAAGCCTTCTCTGCTGGCCTAAACAGAATCACAAAGTTATAGCTATTTTATAATTTTTTTTTTTTTTTTTTTGTAATATTTTTTTGTAATAATTAAAAGTTATATCTATTTCATAATGTAATTGTTTTTCACAAATACATGCGCGCCGAACAGCATCCCGTCATGCGTGTATTTATGTATACGATATCAGACAGCAGGCCTAGGTAGAAAATGCACGGCCCGCCACAAATTTCCCCTTGGGGATTAATAAAGTATATATCTATAGAAACATAAAAGTGTGGATAAAATGCTGTGATGAAATGCTTGCCAGCATAAAAAAAAGAAGATATTGTCAGAAAAAGACAATATGTGGACTCAAAAAACACACAAGGTATCACCTGCCCATCAGGGCCATCAGTAAAGTTGTATTTTATATCCTGTGACCTATTGTTGCTGTTTTAACACATGTTTCAATCAGTCATGACTTTGTACCCATCAAAGTACAGTCATTTCGGCGCTATGGCAACATGCCAACAGAGAAAGAAACAGTAGTCAGATGATCAGCAGGTTTAAACAAACAGATTATCTGAACCCAGCCCAAAGGGTTTTTTGGTGGAGTTCTTCCTGAACCGATGTGAGGTCCCGGGACAGAGGATGTCGTATGTGTACAGATTGTAAAGCCCTCTGAGGCTAATTTGTAATTTTGGGCTATACAAAATAAATTTAATTTAATTTAATCAGTCTGCAGGATTGTATTTTGGCATTGTAGGTTTCTGTAATCCACTGAATAAATTGAACGTCAACATTTCTGAAGCAGAAATATGTTTCATGAGTATCTTTCATATCAGCCTCGTAGAAATGAATGCACTAACACACAATGTCAGGTGGTGACCGTTGCGAAATGAGGGGTTACTTGGTTAAGATTTGAAAAAAAGATGTAATCACGTTATTATATTAGGTAACTTTCTCAACAGTCGCTTGGATATTATATCACTAAACATCAACATTCATCCGAGGTTTTGCACAAATGTAGTGCCATACTTATTTAATGCCAATGGGCTGCCTAAACCACTTTACCTGAAGATAATACAGATTGAAGGCACGCAAATTGTTCGTATCATTCCATCATTGCTCAGTTACATTGTTTCGCTAATAACTTTATTGTTTGCTAAGTTAGGCTAGAGGTTAGTTTCCTGCTATAACAGATTTATTTTTAGCAATGCCAACTCATTCCAAGATCTTAGCAATTAAAGTAAAATAAGAAATGCCAAAAACGTCAGTATAGATCAAGAAGAGCTTTTGATGGGCTCAGATGGACTGTTTTCATCTCATTGGACTCCAATTAAGTTATTTTTTGCAGTGCTGTCATTCTCATGACAGGAGTCATACGAAATTAACACATTTATTTGTATTTGTTTAGTTTGTATTGTAGGGTTTTTTAAGCTTAGTTTGTCACAATTGGACTTGTACAGTGTAAGGTTTATTGTGTACATTACAAATGCATGAAATATGATAATTAATAAGGGATATTATTATGAAGAATGTGTAATTGTATGAATATGAGGGTCACATGGACTGTACTGAGAGTGCAGAGGTCATTTACACACAGGCCGTGGTTGTTTTTTTTACAAGGGAGCATTTGGTTTTAAGAACAAAGGGGACTGGACCACCTGTGGTCTGGGGATCTCCCTACTGTTCTTATCAGGCACAGTGGGGGGATTCGATTTGCATTGCAGCCAGCAAGCAGAGGCTCGTTGGTCTTTGGGAGGATGAATGTAACCTGTAGTAAGATTCACATCAGCTGTAACAGATAGAACTGAATAACAATTCCTCAGGTAAAATATGTTGTTAGTAAACACAGGAGGGCGGAGTGAGGACTTCAGGTACCAGAAAACAGGAATGTTATGGAGCCATCTTCAAACCCTGCGCCAAAGAGAGACTCCGCCCCTGTGGGACTTTTAGCCAATCGCATGCCGTAGAACTAACCAATGAGTGGCCTTAAGCTCTGTGAATGAGACCTATAACTAACAGATGCGCAAGAAGAGCGGCCTCTTTTGATCCCCACGTGACTGGACAAGACCTGCGGTCTGGAGTTCGTTGAGGAAGGAGGGGCCCCGATCGGGTTTGCATAAGCTGTTCTGTCATCTTTTTTTTATTAAATAATTATTTGTTTAACTCTTTTTGGACTCCGGACATTATTCCTCGCACCACCTCCCAGGATTTTTGAGCATTCTCTTCAGTATACAGCACACAAGTGCATATGAATTGAATATGTAGATAGTAGGTATATGCATAAGCTGACAGAGTTACTGTATGATGTGTGGAAGCTTACATACTGTAGTTTACAGCGAGCAGCTTCTTCTTGGCACCCTTCAGTTCACAGACATTTCATGACCCAGAGAACAAACGCGTTGATGTACAAAAATACATTTATTTGAAACAATTTCAAAATGACAGTTTCCTTACCATAGAAATATTGAAATAAAGATGAAACAGAACATTACTGATGATGCATGCATTGTAGATTGTTGTGCACTGAAGAACATTGCTATGCCTTCTGAAATATGACCAATGCAAGAATCTCTTTCAATGTTCAAGTCTGGATCCCCACAAATATCTGCTTCTTTCAGTACAGTGTGGCATTTAAGACACCAGAGAGGCGGCAATTTCCAGCGATCAAAGTGATAATTAACGAACAATGAGGAAATTACCCAACAAGTATGAATGTCTTGAACTGGGGACAGTTCCAATATGTCTGAGCAGATATGAAGTATCTGTAAGTCTTTTCAGACTTTAACGGAGTTCCAGATTCTTACCCAGCTTCAGCTGCTACAAAGCATTATGGCCTGGCTGTGAACCGTCTCGTCATCGTACATTCTTTACAATATCAAAGGAAACAAAGAACAAATAAAATACAATAAAAGTATTATTTGAGTTGCACTCAAACTTTTTGATAGTTCTTTTACTGTTTCTCCTAATACTGTTTTGCTAATAGGAATCGGAACAAAGTGAACATCCAGATACTTTGCTCATGACATGAGTTGAGAACAACACAAAAAGCTATAAAACAATCTTCAAAGCGTATTCTGTCTGCATAACAAGGCTTGGCATGGCTGTTCGGTTTGAGACGAGCTCCCTTTGTTTGAGGTGATGCACGTGTGATGTGACAGCCTCTAACTTTGTGCAGTGTTTCCCTCTCCCTCTCGCTGCTCCTTGCAAGTGCTGTTTATTGGAGCTGAGCATTATGGGAAAGCTCTGCACGGGGCGTCCTCTGCTGAGCTGTCCAGCTTCCTTTGATTATCATCATGCTGGATACCGGGAGGCTGACGGGAGACAACCCGTGGCCACTCAGCGTTTGTAGTGCTGGAGAACCCAGCGCTGATGGACACTTGTATGCTGGGAGAGCGATACGCCCTCATCTTAAACTAAACGCAAAGCAGTGAGTCAAGTGCCGGGTTGTAAGAGAAGCCTGTTGGCACCCGGACCAGTGGATTCATCACCAGCGAGAATGTTCTGTACCGGCTCTGTCTGCACTGCTTTTGAGGCCAAAGAGCTGGCAAAGAAGACCGAAATAAAGCTTGTGATTCTCAAAGCATTTGTCAAGGGTGAAATGCTTCAATAAAGTAGTATGCAGATATTTAGCATACCGTAAACGTCGGGTTACGAGCCGCTACTACCTTCGGTCAGTGTCCCCGTTAGCTCCCCGCTGTAGCCAGCTGGAGCTCCTGCTAGCGCTCCGTTACTTCCCCGCTAACTTCCGCTAGTTCCCCGTAAACCACCGAAGGTAGCGGGACCAGGTTCGACACCCGACTTGGGCAGAGGGGACGCCGGCAGTAGCAGCAGCAGCGCGCGGTAGCAGCAGCAGCGGGCGGTAGCAGCAGCAGCGGCCGGTAGCAGCAGCAGCACTAGCTAGCGCTGCTACTAGCTTGCGCTGCTACTAGCTTGCGCTGCTACTAGCTTGCTACAGCAGGGACACTGACCGGCCGTAGGAGTGGCTTGTAACCCGACATTTACGGTAACTTCTGCCCCTTTTTAGTCAAATGAGCCTCATTGCAGAAAAAAATCCAACTCACTAAGATCAGCGCTGATAGCCATGTGCAGTTACACTGAACTGAGGGGGGACTCACACAGAACGCACTGCGGCCGCTCATAGCACCATGAACACAGCGCTGTCCGCCATGACCCAAGGGCTGAGTCACTAAAGATAGTGGCCGAATGATATCGCAGCACAAATACGCCCATATTTGCAGCTGAGTGCAATTTGCCCATTTGTCTGATTGCAATCCACCGCGTAGCAAAGTGAAATGTGTTTGAAGCCGATGTCGGTTGTGAAGGAATCAAGCTGTGCCCAAATACGGCGTTTAGAGCTCGTTCAATGCATGCTGTGATCTCTAATGGTGTGGGACAGGTGTGCCATGAAAACTAAATGAGTAAAGCTCCCGGACATGTCATTTTTAAAAACAAGATTTCAATAATGAATGAAGTTACGCTGCGCTGCCTCGTGCATGGATGCGTGCCACGTCTCTTTGAATTTTTTGCTGCCATGGGATCGCTGAAGGTAATTAATAAACTAAAAAAAAAAAATCTCAAAACTAGAGAATGTAATTCATATTTTCAGAATCAGCTTTCCTCATTAATGTTGTATCAGTTCAACCCCCCCGTATATGTGCATATGGGGCACAGTGTACATGGCCTCACAACCCACTTATTGGCCTCAATACATTAATACTTGGATTAATAGCCACATGGATAATTGGAATCAGATGCAAAATAAAACAGCTAATTTCACTCAGCTGCAACACTTTATTGGCTTTATTCGTGCTGTAATAATTCTACGTTAATATCTCAGTGACGGGCAATTTATGATGATATCAGCGGCCGCAATTTTGAGATGTTTAAATTAATACACATATTACAATCTTTATAATTAGAGACAATATTCAAGTTTTTGTATTTTTAAATGAACGTAAATGCTTGCGAGACAAAAATATAAAACACTCCTCAAGCTGCATGAAGCAGACTGCCTGACGGGTCCATTCCAGTTACTGTTATGTCCATGTATGGACAAAGAAATGAGCTATTGTTGATATTCTATTGTCAATATAACATGAGCAATGGTAAAATATTTATACTCTGTGGGCTTTCTGAGAGATAGATTTCAAAAGCAGTAGGTGTTGCCTTAAACATGTGGAAGTCCCCTGTATTCATAAATAACTAAAACATTCATATTTGTATTCAGTTTGGTATTTTACAGAAACTGAATCCAAAATGTAAGCAGCTATCAGAAGCTATGTTAAAGGATGTACACATAACCGTTAATATCAGCATTTATTTTTGGAATGAATGTCATCGTGGTTCTCCCATCACTTGAATATTGTGAATTTGATCACTGGTCGCCACAATAGAATACATATTCATAATAACTGATACAGGTTTTGTATTGAGGCCAAATCAGAACTACCAGAGCCAATGGCAAGTCACGTTTGGTTCAAGTAGTTTAAAAACTGTCATCTGTGTAAAAATGTCTGACTATCTATTGTATATTCCTAATGCAAATATAAATATATTGAATATGTTGATCCTATGCGTTTCACTCCCAAGGAAATGGTGGGAAGTTGAATCTGTTTCCTGCCAACACAGTTCTAGCTGCATCAACACACATGTTTCTACGAGATACACATCGCCCAACGGAAACGGAGGAGAATGAGAGCGATGCTGACGTCTAGGCAAAGTCGCTCTGGCTCTTCTGATGAATGATTAGAAAATAACTATTTACAACACTTGCTTATCTACAACACAGAAACCGTGTCCTCGATAAGAACATGCACAAGTCAAGGACCTCCGCCAAAACAAAGTGGATCTTTGACTTTTAAACACACTTAAAAAAAAAAAAAAAAAAAAAAAACAGACCATCGTCAAACCCTCTGTCGCTGCCATGGTACTCCGACTGCGAGCATGTAGAAAGTAATAATATATACATTGAACAGAACAGATGATAATATTGTACATTTCTATAATATTCCCTGTTTGATTAAAGACTCAGACATTATAGTCTTTATATAGGCAGAAAAGACTTTCAAAGCAAACTCCTAAGGAAATGTACATAACGTTTCGTAGATTTTTGACGAAAGATGATTCACTCTGCAGATTAATGTCGTCATGTAGCTCACATCCACACAACTGAATACATTGTTTGCCAGTAATTACAATGATCTCATTGAGGAACTCGACATGTTCTGCATGGATGTTGTTGAAGGAGGCATCCGTGCGAGTCTGTATAAATGAGGTCCCTTAGAAAACTATTAACATCAGCTGTGTTGAGAATTACAAAACAGAAAAAGAGAACCCCCGACACTGTAACACTTTGCTCTGTACATGAACTGCTGCTCCGGCTCTACACGCTAGTACAGTTTGGAATCTCCCTTGTGCTCTCGCAGGCGTTCCCAACTCCTCCTGAGCAGACATGGAGGAAACAAAGGAGGAAAAACAAGCCAAGAACAAAGACGGTTAGTTCTGTGCTGGCACTTTGAAGCCCGTAACAAACATACCTTCTTTGACATCGACGCCTCATGTTCGTTTCTGAACTGTTCTTTTATCAAAGGCTGTGAAACGGTGAAATAGCATAGAAGTACGAAAGTGGGCCATTACTATAATGTGGCTTTTTTTTTATTATGTCACCTTGAAAGGCTTTTACACATCGGGGCGTGATGGATGAAAGAAAAGAAAAAAACTAAATACTCGCCTGAGAATAGTATATGTCTAGGGCTTTTATTGTGAAAGGTAGGAACAGGAGGAGCTGATCTGGTCGATGTTGCCTTTTTCAAAGTTATGAGGAGTAATAAAGTGTGCCGTCTCTGTTCAGAATACAGAGCCTTCAACTTGATTTAAATTGAAATATAGTTTGCAACTCAACCTCATTCAGTGCTGCGGAAAACATTGTTCTGAAAATAAATTAGTTTGTCAAGTACTATTTGCATTATGGGGAAGTTATGATGACAAAAACAATAGTTCTGTGAAGGCCTTTAACACACACAGACATGCAGAAGCATATCTCTGTTTAAAAAATGTATGAACTGAATCTTTCTCCCCTGACTTTATGGAAGTGCAATACCAAATCACTTTTAATGTATTGTGCCCTTTAGGGCGGCAAATTATTATTATTTTCATTACCAATTTATTTTCTTGATTCATCAATTAATTGTTCGGTCAATAAAATATTATAAAACACAGAGAAATGCTGATTCCCAAGTTGACATCTAAACGTTAAAGCTCCATAACACACATCGGCTGCCTTTCATTTTTAATACACTATCGTTACTCGCAGACTGTGGACAGTTCAACACACGCTTCCTTTCTACTGACACTTTAATTATTGTCTTTTCACCCTAAAGCTTGTGAGAACAAATTTGTGAAAACAATCACATGATTGTTTCTTTTCTATTCAGAGTTTTTCCAGTGTATGTTTTACATTTAAATTGTCTTCAGAGTTTTCTACCTTCTTAATATAGCACTTTGTATGGAAGCCCATTTCCGTTAGTAAAATAAGTAAAAAATTAGATAAAAAGTCATAATTATGAGATAGAAAGTCAAAATTATGAGAAAGAAAGTTGAAATTATGAGAAGAAAAAACGTCGCATATGCACTTACTATCTCATAATTTTGACTTTCTATCTCATAATTATGTCTTTTTATCTCATATTATTTTTCTTTTACTGTCAAAAATGGGCTTCCATACTTTAGTCATCATGTATTATACATTGTTCTGTTCAGTATGAGCAACAACCTCCTGTATCATCATCAGGTGAATCTGCGGCAGGATGTCATAACTCACTATTACCACTACGACTACTCTGTGGATGATTACAGTTATAACAATAGGCATTTAGCTGAATGGAAATATTCATCTGGAAATAAAGCAAAACAGTGCTGATCTTGGTGCTTGAGGGTCCACTACTGTGCAAGACCTGTTTGAGTTATTCGTTCCTCTGACTCTTAACACAATCAGAATCAGCTGTCTGAGCCGGATCCTCTCAGATGACCTGCTTCATGTTGTAAAGCTGCAGAACAGACTGTGTGCATCATGGCCGGTCAGAGGAAGCAACATTCAGCACATGTGCTCATGTTTTTTTTCTTTGTCCTGGACTGAAATCATATTTTTAAATAAGTCATATTCTGACCAACTAGTTAAGTGATTAAGGCTCTGTGTGCCTGCTGGCTTATTCAATTCAATTCAGTTTATTATTATTTATTGGCTCCCGAGGCAGCACGATGTTGGTTTTATTAATTATTCATAGTTCTCAGTACTACGAGGCTGGCTGGAATCTATCCTTCAGTATGTTGAAACCCAACCAGGACTCTCTACTAAGCGGCTGCCTCTGCTTTCCTCCTCTCCTTACATTTAACAATGCCGGAAAGTTGCCAACTTTTTGTTAAAAAAAAAAATTCAAATTCAATAGCTAAATTGATGTCTGGGTGGTGAATCTGCATACATGTATTCGGGCTATTCTAACTTTACTTTTAAAACCATCTTTAAAATAAATAAAAAACTGTATCAGACTAGACCAGAATCCCTTCAAGAAACAGTCTTTATGGAGAGTGATGTCAGCCAGTAAACCTGAATATGACATAATACGTCTCTTACGTTTGACCCTGGCATCCAGCTCCTTCTCCATGAGTTCTTTGGATGTGGGGAACTCACTCAGCGTGATCTTCGGCGTGCTGTCGCCCTGGATCATCTCCTGCTCCTTCTCCTGGTTCACCTCGGCGTAGATGTTGATCCAAGGGATTTTTCTAAAGATTTACAAAAGAAGAGAGTAACAGAGGACCCTCAAAACAATGTTACAATGCTATATATTTCATTAAAAAAAAAATATATATATATATATATATATATATATATATATATATATATAACATTTGTCTTGGAATGAAGGAAACACAGTACATGTACAGTATATGTATTTTTGTCAGTATTCTTACAACTTGTTACTAAATCAACGACAGAGCTGCCATGGGCTCATATCTCAATAACTAATCTATACGCAAATTGCAGTAAAATGTGCATCTTTTCCCATCTGCATTTGTTACACTTAATAATATACATCTTTATTTAGTCACTATCCAATTTATTTCCAATTACTATTCATTTTGGTTATTAATTGCTCTGTTTTGTCAACTGTGAGATTTCTTGAAAAATGCATGCTCTTTAGACTAATGGGAAAAAATTCATATCCATAATTAATGACAGCTTTTCCATTTCCCTGCGACTCTCCAAGAGAATCATTTTGAGTATGAATAATTTATTCAGCAAATAACAGCCTAGGCACAGCAACTGCATATTAAACCATTTGATGGTCGTTTTCTCCACTTTCATCACTGATTGCTGCGCGTGAGCCTCGGAGTCCTGAGAGAAGTCTGTCTACAAGCTGGAGGGGGACTCCAATCTCCAAACACGACTGATGGATTGGTCCAGACCGTGCTCATCTGGTATCATCAATAATGGACAGTATGGTAATGTATATATATATATATATATATATATATATATATATATATATATATATATATACTGGCGTTCTAAGTGCAGCAGCTGGAAGTAATCAGACAGGTGGGTACCTCTTGAATTTGTAGATGAGGAACACCGCTAGGCCCAGGAACACCACTGAGAGGAGCATCAGCATGGCGGAGCTGCTGTGCCGGGGGTTAGAGTCCACCAACGGTGCTGAGGGAGCGGGAGAGAGCACAGGGTTGATGCTGCTGTCATTACACATGCTCCAAAGTTACTGACTGCCTTTTGCTTTGTTCTGAACCTTTACCTCAAACTGCCCCGACTAGCTGCTTGGGTGAATGCAATGTAAATCGATGCAGGCCTGAATAATCATATATATATATATATATATATATATATATATATATATATATACACTCACCTAAAGGATTATTAGGAACACCATACTAATACTGTGTTTGACCCCCTTTCGCCTTCAGAACTGCCTTAATTCTACGTGGCATTGATTCAACAAGGTGCTGAAAGCATTCTTCAGAAATGTTGGCCCATATTGATAGGATAGCATCTTGCAGTTGATGGAGATTTGTGGGATGCACATCCAGAGCACGAAGCTCCCGTTCCACCACATCCCAAAGATGCTCTATTGGGTTGAGATCTGGTGACTGCGGGGGCCATTTTAGTACAGTGAACTCATTGTCATGTTCAAGAAACCAATTTGAAATGATTCGAGCTTTGTGACATGGTGCATTATCCTGCTGGAAGTAGCCATCAGAGGATGGGTACATGGTGGCCATAAAGGGATGGACATGGTCAGAAACAATGCTCAGGTAGGCCGTGGCATTTAAACGATGCCCAATTGGCACTAAGGGGCCTAAAGTGTGCCAAGAAAACATCTCCCACACCATTACACCACCACCACCAGCCTGCACAGTGGTAACAAGGCATGATGGATCCATGTTCTCATTCTGTTTACGCCAAATTCTGACTCTACCATCTGAATGTCTCAACAGAAATCGAGACTCATCAGACCAGGCAACATTTTTCCAGTCTTCAACTGTCCAATTTTGGTGAGCTCTTGCAAATTGTAGCCTCTTTTTCCTATTTGTAGTGGAGATGAGTGGTACCCGGTGGGGTCTTCTGCTGTTGTAGCCCATCCGCCTCAAGGTTGTGCGTGTTGTGGCTTCACAAATGCTTTGCTGCATACCTCGGTTGTAACGAGTGGTTATTTCAGTCAAAGTTGCTCTTCTATCAGCTTGAATCAGTCGGCCCATTCTCCTCTGACCTCTAGCATCAACAAGGCATTTTCGCCCACAGGACTGCCGCATACTGGATGTTTTTCCCTTTTCACACCATTCTTTGTAAACCCTAGAAATGGTTGTGCGTGAAAATCCCAGTAACTGAGCAGATTGTGAAATACTCAGACCGGCCCGTCTGGCACCAACAACCATGCCACGCTCAAAATTGCTTAAATCACCTTTCTTTCCCATTCTGACATTCAGTTTGGAGTTCAGGAGATTGTCTTGACCAGGACCACACCCCTAAATGCATTGAAGCAACTGCCATGTGATTGGTTGATTAGATAATTGCATTAATGAGAAATTGAACAGGTGTTCCTAATAATCCTTTAGGTGAGTGTATATCATATGTACCGTAAAAGTCGGGATACAAGCCGCTCCTACCTACGCTAGCTAGCTCCTAGCAGCGCTAGCTAGCTGCTGCTGCTACTGGGCGCTGCTGCTGCTACTGCCCGCGTCCCCTCTGCCCAAGTCGGGTGTCGAGCCGGGGCTGGTCCTGCTACCGTCGGTGGTTGTCAGGGAGCTAGCGGAGAGCTAGCGGAAGTTAGCGGAGCGCTAGCATGAGCGCTAGCTGGCTACAGCGGGGAGCAAACGGGGACACTGACCGAAGGTAGTAGCGGCTTGTAACACGACTTTTACGGTATGTGTCATAAGTTGTGGTAGTATGGAATTGCTGTTGCTATTGCTGGACAAATAAGTTGCCGGCAGCAGGTACATTTGACAACTCCAGTGGCTTTGACAATGTTAATTACGCCTACATTCACCTCAAACAAGAAGCCAAACAAACAAACACTTACAATGATTAATAAGTGCTCTGAGGCATCCACCTTAAATTCAGTCATTATTTTAAGGAGTGCATTCATTTCCGTCTTTGGAGGGACATGGCAGAGCATCCTCCGATGTTTCCGTGCTCCTCCCGAGCCCTTGGGCTCAGAGACAGTGGTGCGTAGGCTGCTGACCTTTCTCGAGCAGCTTGAAGGCTTTCTAGACCTTTTCTTGGGAGGTGAAGTATAAAGAGGGATCCAGCTGCGTACACCTCCAATGTCATTAGAGTGCAGCGCAGCACAGAATGTCACAGAGCAGCACATGCCAGGCTGTTAATGCCGAGCACTTTGAGCTTCAGATGACTCATGGCTGCGTGCCTCCAGAGACTGTGAGCCTAATGAAACCGGCCAAGCAATGACACAATGTAACTATATCTGTCCAGCAGTGGGACGCAGGAGTGGTTGAGGCTTCCCAATAACAATAAAAAAAAAGCAGAGCTGTCCACAATCAATGTGCCTCCGTGAATCCAGCATTGATTGGATACTTACAACAGCATCATGAAGTTTTTCCAATGTCGACCGACCGTCCTATTTTCTGCCTTCAAGGACCGACTCTTTCAGACATTAAGAATTGTGTTTCTGCCCTTGAAGCGTACAGTGCTCTTTCTCAAGGACTAAATAATCAACATAAAGATACTTAGTGTAACACCCATGTTGTGGTTGGATGGTGATTCAACTAATGGAACAGATGTTCAGCTCTTGATGGCAGTCATAAAAGATGGTCTCAAGGAGCTCCACTTGAAATCAGACCCCCTCCCGTACCGCCCTGAGTTCTTGTGCCTGAACCAGGCAGACTGACAGGATAGTAATGGTGGACCCAAAGAAAAACTCTTGTTGTCAAAACATGGTTATTACAGTTCTACCTCATGTCAGCTCAGAGTGAAAAACTGGAAATGATCCGGTCTGATTGAAACTGCCCGTGCAAGTTGAATTATTTATGGTTGATAACTTCATGGCTGTGTCTTACCCAGTGTTAACTGTGTGTTGTACACAATCACCCGGACACCAGGCTTGAGCTCGAACTCCACCAGATTTTGATTCAGCGCGTTGACAATGATATTGGATACCTGTTCAAAACAAACAAGGCGTTGGACGGGCAAACAGCGATCTTCTCACAATAAAATAAATACATGTAAACGTGGAATGTGATCGTTGTCACGCGTACCTGCTCCAGCCCCTCCTCGCTCTTTTTCTTGCCCTCCGATTGGTTCTTGTGCGGTAACAGGAAGAGCTCAGCAGCTGTTGGAACTCCGGGGAACACGGCGACCAGAAGCTGCTCCTCTGGGAAGTCAGACACCTGCGACGAGGCAGAACAGGATGTATCACACATCGCTTCATCGATTAGAGATGCGTGGCTTTGTTCTGTGCCCACGAAGTCACACAATGACATCATTTAAGTCTTGCTTTGAGCATGACATACATGTACTGCATTGAAGTCCCCTCCTCGAGGAACGCCGCCTCACTAGACCACCAAAACCGAAAGGGTGCGTTGGATATATGTCGCAGTGAGATGAGTGTGCTGTGTGAGGGGAGCGGTCGGAGATGGGTTGACTGTATGAACTCGCTCTCTCTTCCTTTTGATTTCGGTGCAGCAGCAAAACAAGCTGCAGTGTTTTTCCCACACTTCTGCGTCCCAGTGGTACACAGAAGAAGGGGAGAGTGCTATAGAGTGCTTTGTTAGAAGTGAGGCGCAGTGCCGCTCAAACATTCCCTGCTGTAAGCTCAACAGCAAAAATGGCAAACCCAAAATATGAGAGCAGAGGATGTTATGTTTTCTTTTAATCATCTCGAGCCCGAGAGCAAACACCGACTGATGGAGCCTTTGCTCAAATGGCCCTCCGATGCCGACCGGAACAGAACATAATTCTGTTGTATTTAAGTCAGCTCTTTTTTTTGGACGCTGTCGCCGTCGACAACCCAGAGGAGGCGTGTCCTCCTTAATATGCGTGAAAGCTTTCCTCCTCACTTAGCACAGCTGTGCTGGAGGCCGAGGATAAACCGTAAAAGTCCAGCAGGGGGATTTTGGGGGCGATGTCTGTCGTTGTCTTTTCTAATTTAATAGTCTGCCTTCCGAAGAAGAAGATGTGAAAGCTGCAGCGGGGCGGCGGCTCAGCGGGGGCCTCGGTGTGTAGAGTATTTCCACAGCTCACTGTGAATTAAGGATTTATTTCGACCGAGCCACAGCGGCTGATTGTTGTTGTTTTGCCATTTGGTGAGTTTCTTCTCTATATTCAGCAGACGTAGCGCTCGATCCATCCCGGTGCGTGTAAGCACAGCCGGGCTCTGCAGCAGGAGAGACCGGCTTCTGAATGAAGTACACAATGGGAAATTGATTTCTTCAGGGAACTACATTCACCCGGGAAGCGGCAAGGTCGAGGCGAGGGTGTGCCGTAAAATGCACGCCCGACACCGCAAGCGACCTTCACCCCAGGCCTTTTTATTATGAAACTGGCGAGCCGCAGAAACACTGAAGCCGTCTTATGAATGCTGAACTGTTCTCAAACGGCCGATGATGAACATGTGCATTGTTGAAAGCCATGACAACGTTATCCATACAGCACATTTCATTACAGCGATGTGTCATGCTTCACATAGAAATGCAAGTAGAGCCATACCTGTTCAGATTACAGACTAAGTATAATTTTCCGTGAAAATAATTTTTTTATCTCGAGAGAGTACTTAATATTCACTCAAACTCTCAGTCAAGATATAATTGCCTCAGTGGTTGTATATGCAGCACTGAAACTAAAGTGCAGACATCTTAGTATTTCATAAAGTTTTTTAAACTTGAGAAATGCACTTGTTCAACTAAATCAAACACAGGTTTCTGTGTTAATATTTTATATATATATATATATATTTTTTTACATAAAAAGGCCCTACAAGAATACACTACTGTTTTGTTGTGACATGTTTATATTGTGTACTAAATGGACGACTACAACCCTGTGTTGCATAATGACAATAAATGATCCTTGAATCCTTTGGTGATCCTCTGACTCTGTATAGCTGTTGTAAAAGAACAGCTATGAGTCGCTGTTCAATCCAAACTGTGCACTTAAAACATGTGTGATTTGTATTGTTCATTGTGGGTTAAGAAAAAGATTAATAAACCCTTTACAATCGGTAGGATTAGCTTGAAAATACACAATCACAAATCTGAAAACATTTTGAATATTGATGGTTCTCAACTAGATTATTTGAAACAAATACATTTGAACTATTTGGTGGACATTTTCTGGCTTGATCTCAATTTCTAAGGATGCCAAAACCTTATTTTTCCTTCGATGAAAAAAGTAAACTCAAACAAATGTTTCTGTTTTTGTTTATCGGAAAAAAGCCTCAGCTCTCAAGCAGTTTATAGGAGCCAGGGAGGCTGAGCCCGGGTGGTGATCACTCTTCATTTTAGAGCCTGTGATGGTTCTATGTTTTCTCAGTGGCCTGTGTGAACAATGGAGTGGGTATAGCCAAAACACATCAATTATCAAGCACAGGAATCACTATTTGAGTACAAAAGTAGTGGACAAATGATAGCCGTGGGCATGACTTACAATGAGAGAAGGCGCGGCGGAGGGGGACATAAAGTGAATAGGATGACAGAAGAGGCAATAGCCCCAGCAAAAAATCAATACACTTTGACCATGTTTGTTCGCATTGCAATCAGTCATTAGAATAAAAAGCTCTCTTTTGAATCTCTGCAAATCTACTGCTGGATACAAATGTCACATTTTGATGGCAAGCGGGAGGAGAGACACTCCCAGAGGTTACATAGCGTACATGCTAATGTGATTCTAATACCGATAAGCCCTGTGAGATGTACCAGATACAATTCTATGTGATATTTAGGCAACGCTTCATCTGGATAATCAAGTGTTCATCCTCAACAACAAGCATGTCTCCAGCCATGCTGGCTCTCTGAGGCTGGACTTGGCACACACATGCCATGTGGCAAGAATCCACGCAGAGCACGGTAAGCGAGCCAAGAAGTTTCAAAAATGCTAAACTGTTATACAGTACACAGTACAACACTACCTCCAATCTCTATTCGTTTAAGCCAGTATTTCTCAAACTGTGGGGCGCGCCGCTCTAGTGGGGCGCGGTGGTATTACAAGGGGAAATGCAGACTTTTGAGAACTTCACATATAAAAAGAAAACAGATTCACAAAAAGTTCTTTTGAAAGAAATTCAGCATGGACCGTTTTGTTACCATTTTGTTGGGGCGGTGGGGCATGAACATTTTTCTTCCCCCAAAGTGGGGCATGACAGAAACAGTTTGACAACCACTGACTTATGCTGCGTTCACAACGCTTTTTCGCCTGAGTTTACTCGCTCGACTTTATCTGGTAAATTCGCTTCATTCGTGGCGGAAAGGGGGCGCAGCTTTTCCGTGGCTTAACTCCGTGAAAACAGTTACCATTTTCGCACTCCACCATTGAAATAACCACTAGTTCTGCTTTATACTTGTTGTGGAAGTCCCACAAACATCGGAACATCAAACGCCATCGTGTCTGGGTTCATAATATTATCCGTGGGCACACAGCTCCGACCTGTGTCTGAATGAGTGCTGCTCCCAGCGCTACTTCAGGCGGACCAGCAGCCAGTTGAATTCAGCAATGGCAAGACGGCAGTGACGACGGGCGGAGCATCTCAACGCTGATCGGGTGAAGAAGCGTTGCGGAAAAGCACATTTTTTGCAACGCTTCATTCGCCTCCTCATTCGCGGCGCCCGGCGGAAAATTCGCTTTTTCACAACCATTCGCGTCTGTGCATTGATTTATCATGTAATCTAGTCTCACGAATAATTCGCACGAGTGAACGCAGCATTAGGCCAATGTTAACCCTAGCCTAAGTATTTATAAAATCCTAAAATGACTTAAAATCCAGATTGTGTTTCAATAATAGTGAGGGGAATAACGTAAATCCTGATATGAGAGTGAGCTAATGATCAACAATACAATCTACTCTTGTCCGACAGCATAAAGTGATGACAATATTGCATAACTGTGCATGATTTACATGCATCAGTCAGATGAGGAAGTATGTTGGTATCTTTGGGGAAGCAATAAGGAGATGATGGCTTGGTAGCTTGCATTAACTTTCAAGGACAGCTATGGGGGGTCTGAACATTGTAAACTGGATGAGTGTGAGCTGAGAATCGTTAAGGGAATATGAGAGGGAGGCCGCTGAAGACAGACAGGGTGGAATGAAATAACCTCCATTACTGGATGTGCATTCAGACCGGCGGAGGCAGCTGCAACAAAATGAGTCTCGTCAAACGCCGCAAAGTCCGGACTTGATGGATTCAGCGGCAGGCCAACACAACACGGCCCCTCAGTTAAATGGACCTTGACTTTAATTGTAAGTTGTTCCCACTCTCATCTCCTCTTTTATTGTTGGGGAGTTGTTCACTACGTTGAAAAGACATCAGTTGTGGACTGGCCTCTGTCTCCTCAACCAGAACGAAATAGAGGAGAAATAGTTCCATTTAACACTTCACATCAAGGATGGTTATGTATTTTACATGAACAGCAGTCTCCTGGGTGAAAGTCCTTTATTTGACTCATCTCCCTCGACCTCCTCCCGATGTGGAGGTCTGTGACCATGATAGGAAACGTAACAAGGCATTCATTATTAGGAGACCAGAGTGAACCTGTTTAAATCCGTCAGGTGTCTTTGTAGAAAGCAGCAGTTCTCCTCATCCGCTAAAGGACAAGCTATGGTGATGATAGCGGCAGTCAGGAAAGAAGGAGTAAGAGGGGACGACATGCAGCGAAGGGATGTGAACCCTCTAATCTATCATTTTGAATCAATTGACGAATTCAAAATTTTCAGGAAAGACGGAGAACAAAAAGAAAAAAGACTCAAAGTGGTTGAACAAGACAGCTTGTTTTCTCTAGAGGAGGAACTTCACACAACTCACACTGTGCAGCGTTTATGAGCGTTACCCTCAAGCTCTGTGTGCATTTTGCACAGTATGTGTTGATTAGTAAATACTACTTTTGTTATTCAACTGCAAAGAGGAGCTTACTTTTTATAATTAGTGATGCAGGTGTACAGAACACCTACAGTGCCTTTGTTTTACTTTCTAAACCTAATCCATTTGTCACTGTGTTTCTGTCTTTCGTGCTGAGATGACACATATCCCACCTCTCCATCACCTGTGTTGCATGGGGACCGGAGCCCGTCACCCTGGACGGCCGGGTGTCACCGGGCTGACACACGGGCGACAGCGCTGGCCGCTACGCCACCGTGCCGCCAATATCTCCTGCTGTATTTGTAGCCACTGTCTATGTATGGGTCAGTCCATTACGAGCCAGTTTCTAGTAATGGACTTCCTGCCAGCTGTGAGTAGGACTTTAACCAAGTCATTATGTCCCTTCAGCTCCAGTTAGTTATATTGTCGAGGTACATAATGGAGCATTTATTGGAGATTATACCGCCTAATATCTCGTGCAACACAATGCACTCCATCCCAGACTGGTTCTATTTCTGGTCAACTCCAGAAGATATGATTTGCATATGTATTGCCACATTGCCTCAAACATGTGTGTTGCCTTAGGAAATGCTTGATTGTTATACTATGCGTGTTAAAGAAACAAATAATTTTTTTCCAGTTAAATAATCTCCATATTGTGACTTTGTGGATAGCTATAGAGCTGCTATTCCTTTTCCCACTTCCATTAAACCATGAACAAGTTTAGACATAATACTCAATGTTTTCATTTTTGATGATAGGCATTGAACTTAACTTCTTCTTGGTCTGGAGTCTTGATTCAGAAGTGTAAATCTGTCCCGCAAATCTTAAAAACTTCTTAGATTATCAGTAACAGAACACATTACAGTAATTATTTTGTGTTGTTTCCACCCATGAAATGTTGAAGCATTGGATCAGTAATACTCACAATATGTCCACAAAGTGTTTTTTCTCTAAAACAGTATTTGAATCCAGTAGCTCGGGATAAAAGTCTCAATCTCTTTCCACTTAGCTATGAAGCTATCATGACACCAACTTATTATTTGTTGAAAATGTGCTCCATAGAAAAAAGTTTGGAAGTGCTGGACCACGTTTGTTTTTTGGCAACATGAGTGTAATGTATCGGACTCTCTTTCCTCTCCGGATAAGATAATAATTTATCTCATTCTGTGAATTATTTTAGTAATACCTCTATTGGCAGGGATTAAAATAAACACAATATGAATTTGCACCACATTTACATTACTGCTAAAATCCACTCTATCCATATTCTTTACTATGTTTTGGTTGATGTGATTATAATTGGCGCAGTACAGCATTTCATTTTTTCTTATATACAGTATATACCCTGAGGTATTTCATTGATTGGAATCCCAATTAATATTTTACCCACACATCCATTTCAATGCAAGTGATGAAGCTCTTTGTGTTACTATCCCTCCACTGCACCTCAGCAAGGAAAGGAACATAGAGAGGGAGATTGTTCCTAAAAAGAGTACACATTTGGAAATCTTTGCTTGTTTTCTGAATGTAGTTCAGATCCACCAGTGATAGGCTATGCTAACATTGTAGCTGCTGCACCAGCACTCAAAATAACTTAACAAAAAAACAAATAAATGTAGGCAGAAATACAGCAGCAAAGTTGTCATTCATATCGTCCATAAAGATACATTTATAAAAACAGAGTTTCGACCAGTCTCTGTTTAAACACGAGGAACTATCTTCTCGCTCTGGGTGAACACAGACAGCTTTAATATTGTCGTCCTCCATTTCTGGTTCAACATCTAGGCGCCGTCAGTGATGTCAGGAGACTCTTTAGGATTTAAAGACACGCAAATTACTCAAATTCCCTGTACGCCTGGTTCTAATCTGCGTCTTTGCATTGACACATCAAAAGGCTTCATATTCCAGGTCATGTCCATGGACAGTGGACAGTGGTTCCCTAAAATATACATTCTCATACAACTAAACTGCAATGTCAACTACACTTCGAGGGAAACGTATTTTCTCCCGGATAATGTTTGTTTTTGACATATCGCAATTCAGTTTCAGATCAAAGTTGGGTCAAACAAACGCAGGGCTGTTACCTTTATGCTGATGTTCATGTGCCCTGTGAAACCAAAAGTCACCATGTTTAAATGTACTGTTTCACTAAACTTAATCAAGTGGTTTTATTGACTTTTTTCATTTATAGGTCCCATTATAGCCCGTTCCAGTCCGGTCCAGTCCGGTACTACAGACCACAACAAGATGTAGAGCCGGAGAAGAGGAGACAGCTGCTGGAGAACAACATATACAACATATGTGTGTATATATATATATATATATATATATATATATATATATATATATATATATATATATATATATGAACACAAATGAGTATGCATATTTACAACAGCCTTGAACAAACGTGAGCAAGCGAGAGAATGAAATAATATCGGATTTAAAGTAGGTTTTAACTCAAAAGGGCTAATGCACTTATGATTTCCATTTATAATGAGCCTCATGGTAATTTCCTAAATTGCTATTTGTTGGTGGTGCTGCATGAAAGACTGCATACACCACTCTCCTCCCACACAGCGAACTGGGAGTCTTCAGACCCAAAGACCGGCAGCGATACACCCTCGTCTTCCAGCCGCTGTGCCGGGGAGCAGAGCTGGCAAGGTCTTGATCAGATCCAGTTATGAAATATGGCAGAGATTAGGCAATTAAAGTAGCAAACTTCAGTGAATGTTACTGTCACTAAAATAAATAAACGATGCAGCCCTGAGACAAACTGTAAAATAGAAGTAAAAACTAACTGGCATGTTGTGGCTCAGAGTTAAAGTTAAAATAAACAAAGCGTTCTGTCCACAGGGCTGTTACCATCGATTTGATCTCACGCGTTTAGCAGAAATGTCTTACTTCTCGTCTCAAAAGGAAAAACTAAAAATCTCTCTGTCAATTTGCTTTACAATGGCTTTACTTTTCTTCTGTTTGAAAAGAAAAAAGGCATTTGTTACTGATAAACGTCTGTAGCCATTTTTTTATTTTTTATTAGTCCAGGAAAAAGGCAAAGCACTCAGCTCAGAAGCATGGACCTGAGTCTGGGCGTTCCAGGTTATTTATGAGATCTCCTTCACGTGTTTAAATATTCCTCAGAGCGCCCACCTGCAGCTCTAACGCCTAACAGGTTGGTAAGGTGGTCAAGAGCAGCAACACCAAACGCAGTGCGCTATTCATGAGCCGTGAATGGGGAGATGAGGACCACTTAACAACCGCGGGTGAGCTTCCCACACACACTGAGAGCACTCACATCCCTCCTACGTTCAAGTACACACACACACACACACACACACACGTTAGACACAGGGACGGGAGTCGTCTCTTGCAGGTCCCTGCCAGGCTTCCCAGATCATTTTATTTGGGACTTCTACAATGAGAGAATCAGCTCTCATGAAGCCGTCTTGGGGCGAGAAGGAAAGCAGAAACATCTTCACAGCTGTCTGGTGATGAATCACACGGCGACCCGAGGGCGTTGTCTTGCCGCGCCACTGAGTATTGGGCAGCACAGGTAATAGGAGCACAGGAAATAATGAGAAACAGTGGGGAGAGAAAGACAATAAGAGGACGAGGAAGACAGAAAGGGAAAGGAGCTGAAGACAGAAGGGTGGATGGAAGAGAGGGGAGGACAGAGGAAATGAAAATCACTCACTTGGAGCAAAGCCTTCTTAATTACTCTGCCCACATCCTGTCTCCACTCGGGTATGTCGGGGTTGAACTCGTCCAGATTCGGGGAGAAAGATAAAAGTAGAGATTTGAAGAATTCTGTCGAGGAGAGTCGGGGGAGAATCAGCCATTAACACTCGGGTCCAGGGGCATTATTCTCAGGGAGCCGTGCCAACTGTCATTTTGCTCAAGTTGAGTTTCAGGTAGTTAACACTTGATGAAAAGAGGAGGCTTTCTCATATCCCTGCACTTCCCCTTTGGCAAAATGTACCAGATGCACTTCTAGATAATTAGAAAATGTCACAGTTTTATGCAAACCCATCCACAGGTAATACATCTCCTCATTTTACAGATACTTGCTGCCGGATTACTTCCTTTCAAATGAAGACATATTCTTTAGAGGTTTTAACCGTAATGTGATATATTTTAGTCAAGTGGGAGTGGTTTTATTTCAAAACATTGTACACACGGCAGAGTCTGAACATGGCGATACAAGTACCGAGCTAAATGGATGTGTTCTGAAGTATTAAACTGCTTTCCATAAGACTGCCTGTGTTGAACATATTCAAAACAAAAGCATCTTCACAGTGGCAGGCTCCAGGACACGATTAGAAAGGAAATGCTGACCTTTGACTGCGACGGTCTTGGTGTCCTGCAGTATGGTGCTGGCTACAGCCACTTGGACGGTGATGGTGTGCATGCCGTCGTTGGGGAAGGTGTGTGAGATGCTCCCGTCCAGCGTGATCACGGGCTGCACAGGGACACACAACGTTACACTGCGCCCGGCTCATCACATGCTTTATTCACCGGACACGCCTCGCCTCCACCTGGGGGCCGTTCCTGTTTCCTTATGGACATCTATCAGTGGTGTCACTTGTAGATTTTAACCTTTTGAAAACCCACCTATTTTTTATAATAATGTGTTATAATAAAAGAGTATAATGTGAGTTGTGTGTTCAGAAGTGTAAATACCAGTCTAGATGTTACTGGTTGAATAAATGAAGATGACACACAACAGTTTTTATAGCAATATCTACCATAGACCCCATCTGGGCTCCACAGTTTTCAACGGTTAAAGAAACGAGGACTTTGACGTTGTGTGTGTGTGTGTGTGTGTGTGTGTGTGTGTGTGTGTGTGTTTGTGTGTGTATTTGCAACCTCCCGGGTTTGATTCCAGAACTGGGACCTTTGTTGCATGTCATGCCTCTCTCTCTCTCTCTCTCTCTCTCTCTCTCTCTAGTTTCTACACTGTTATCCGTCAAGTGAAGGGATAAAGCCCAATACATCATCTTCCACATGGACCTTACTTTGGGGAGACTTTTTAACAATGTTTTACTCAGGGACGTGAAGGAGAGATCAAAATCTCACTTCTAACGGCATCATGGGGTGAAATTTGAATTTTGCTATATTGATTGTGTCATTTTGCTCTATTTCACAGCATGACGAGTTGAACAAGGTGGACAGGCACCTGCTCACTGTGTGAAACCTATTTAGATAGACAGATGGATGGAGGGATACTTTATTAATCCCGCAAGGGGAAAGGTAGTATAGAGGTATCTCCATCTATAAGTCCCAGGACTGAAGCAAAGTGAGTCACCTTGGGCACTAACAGAGTCAGCCGTGTGTAAAAGGCAGAGGAGTTGAATAGAAGTAGAACAGACATTCCCACTCAAGTCAACATGGCAGGATGATCAGAGTGGTTACCGGATCAGATTCCAGTGTTCGCTCGTCACCTTGCCAGAAACCCGTGTAGAACTGTAAAACCATTATATGTGCAATAGAAGAAAAAATAAATAAGCACACAAATCTTCATATCTGCCCTCAAATGAGCAAAGATGACATGTTGGATAACTTTGCAATCCACAAAGAGTGAAGTCAGAAAACCAAATAAACTCATCGCAATGTGCTTTTTGACATACAGGTGAACTAACTTGCAGTGATTAAACACGTCTTTGCTTCAGTGTTAACGTTGACATGTCGGACCAAAATTCATAAAAAACATCGACTGTTTTAAATCAGCTCTAATCTTCACGGCCAGTTATGAGATAGTTGACTGTTTGGGACTGATTACGTCATACAATTAAATAATGTGAACAGCCTTGGAAACAGACCCTCATCCTCGCCTCTCCCCATTGCATCCATGGTGTTTACTTCCTCCATGACCACTGAGGAGAGTTAGCTTAGCACGAGCCTGTTCTCTGTTTCTGTGGACGGGAAATGAAGCGAGCATTTTCCAGGCTAAAGCTGTTATATTTGTTAACAGTAGAACAGTGGTTCTCAAACTGTGGGGCGCGGAGGTATTACAGGTGCAGGATGCAGATTTTTTTTTATATATATATATATATATATATATATATATATATATATATATATATATATATATATTTTGTTATACTTTAAAACAAAATCCTTTAGTAATCCCACGGTGGGGAAATTATTCTCTGCATTTTACCCATCCTTAGTAATTAAGGAGCAGTGGGCTGTTCCTTCCTCATGAGATACATGAGAACTTTACATAGTACAAAAGTACAAAGTACACAGACATAAAACGTCAAATTCCTGTACTTTCGTGCAAATGTTTACGTTACAGCGTTAACAATCGGTGATCACTGATTCTTGCTGTTTTGCCAAAACAAAAACAGCAGAAAAGCCTATTTTATGGAGATCGGCTTTTTGTTGGGGCGTGAACATTTTTCTTCCTCCAAAGTGGGGCGTGACAAAAAAAGTTTGAGAACCACTGCAGTAGAACGAGGCTTTTGTCATACAGAAGTGGGTGTGGTTTCATCTCTTGGCTCAGAGCTCAGGGTAAAGTTACACCCTCCCGAACACTGAGGTCAGTTGTCACCTTATCAAGTAACAATAATTAACTTGATCAAAAACTTCGATGTCTGTTCTACTCTGATTCTATCATCATAATAATACTAGAAGAGGATAAACTACACTGGTCTATGTATGTTCACACAGTTAGATGAATGAATGAATATATACTTTATTAATCCCCAAGGGGAAATGTGTTGTCGGAGTAGCAGCAACTTACTTACAAACACAAAATATAATAACAAAAGGGATGAAAGATACATACAAAAATTAAAATAAAATAGCTGGGATGAAAGATATGAACAGAGTATTAATTTAGGAAATTAAATGAAACTTAAACGTTAGATACGCTTCTCAAACATGCACTGTTTTAATGTGATGTTAATGATAATAAGAGTTTCAATTACACAGCAAAAGCCAGCATACATGCATGAGGTATACGGTCTGACTGAATTGTGTGTGTGAGCCGTGTCCTGCAAAGATTACCTCAGTGTTGTTGTCGAGCCACCAGAAGTAGGTAACAGTGCGTGCGTGGCTGGGCAGGACCGCCGCTGTGATGTTCACCTCCTTGTTCTTTATGACCACGAAGGGAGCGAGGAGCCGGACGTGCTCCACTGGACCTGAGGGAGGAACCCACAGGGGAGCTGATGCTATGCATGGACGCTTCCAATGAGGCGCACTTGAGAGAAGGCTCTTCATTCCAATAAGAACAATTGGCCAGACTGTGCAGCATGCTTCTGGGAGGGAAATACTCCAAACACCATCACTTTTATCTGACAGTTTAGTGCACTCAGGTTCTAAAGACCGGCACCTCAGGTGGAATGATAAATAGTCCAAAGGTGTGACTGTGTCTCTCTGTGTGTTAGCTCTGTGATAAACTGTCCAGTGGGGTTGCTTTTACCTTGCCCAGTGCATTCTGGGATAGGATTCCCCGCCCACACACACACACACACACACACACACACACACACACACACACACACACACACACACACACACACACACACACACACACCCTGAATCGAATAGGAGAATAAGGAAATGGTAAATGGACTGCACCTTACGATTGGCCTCTCATTCATCCGTTTACACACACACACACACACACACACACACACACACACACACACACACACACACACACACACACAGATCAGGAGCAACTTGTGGTTTTATATGTGGATAGGAAAAACTGAGGTTTTGTTCAATAATAATAAGAAGAAAAATGTGTTTGCTCTCTACATCACTAAAGCACAAGCGTGTACAGTATGTTGAGAGTCTGGGATGTGGGCAGATAAAGGCTAAACACACTCAATCTTCACAGACTTGTTCAGTATTAGCCATGACCGTGATCTCTCCCTAACCTTGTGCATTGAGTTCCTACTGAGAACCGGAAACTATTTCATTGTGCTTGAGTTCAATGAACATCCTCCATCTTTTACATCTGCAAGCCAGTGGAGTCCATGTTTTTCATAAGGGTGGGCAGATGGGCCCAAAACCAAAAGCCATTTCCGGAATTCTATTATGCTGTGGCAGTATTTAGGCTAGTTGAAAAAGTTGTCAATGTTAAGGAATTGCATACTGATGTATTGGTTTTGTGATATCACTAACACAACATGACATGTGTACAGATTGTACAGATAATTTGTGATTTTGGAACTATACAAAATAAACTGAATTGAATAATAATACGGGTACAGTTAACATTTTCAAATCCACAATTCATGTCCCAAGTGATCAATAAAAAGTAATATAAAACGACAGACGATCTAATGTTTTACTGACAATGACTGACCGTATCAAGTGGTGACAGCAACACAAAGTCCTTATGTCAACAGGTCCGTCTGTGACGGCATCAAAGAACAAGTCCATTGTGTACTTTGGACCTGATACCTTGCAAACCTCTGCAACCCGCCGCACTAAGAAGCTAACAGGACCTGACAGCGGTCTAGGTTGCTTTCCACTAAGCTCTGCATGAAGTTGCCCGTGCTGTGGACGGTGTGATACTCTACTTTCCTGGAAAGGGTTGTGTAGTGCTGCGGTTTGGGGTGTTTGTCTCGCCAAGGCTTCTGTTAGCGCTCATCCTCTTTAACCAGAACTAATCTTTATCCCCACTTTCAGATGCTCAGAGTGTGTGTGTGTGTGTGTGTGTGTGTGTGTGTGTGTGTGTGTGTGTGTGTGTGTGTGTGTGTGTGTGTGTGTGTGTGTGTGTGTGTGCATGTGAATGAGAAAAGGAGTCATTTGGTATTAAATACGCTAAGCCGAGAAATCATTGTAGTGGTTTTTGGCATTTTCCCAGCTAAAATTATTGCTATCAGAAATGTAAAAATACAGAAACTCTGGCTGTCTCATCAGGATGGCAAGTGGTTAAATTAAAATGGACTGAATGATTTGATAAAAGAGGAACAAACAAACAAACATATTATGAGGAGCATGTATTATTCCCTTTGGAACTTAAAACGCTATTTTTTTGTATTTCCGTCTGAATGGAGATGGAAAAGCACGACAATGCTGTGCTTGGCTGTGTTTGTGGGTCTGTAAATGTGCTCCACTCTAAAACAAGGCCTTGTCCTGGTGTCCTATCCTCAGATAACTCAGCCTTGCAGCCGTAATCTCATTGTCTGCCCACAGTGCACCGTCACGTTGGTTATGACCTTTCTCCCAAAAGTTGTTTGTGTTTATCACTGCTGCTTTATTACACAATCCTGTGTATAAGGTCAGTGCAGTTCACTTCAGAGGAGTCCAGCCCGGATCAACAGTGTGGCTGTCATTCAGCAGAACACCTTTTAGCAGCCAGGACTGTATGGAGGACCGTAAATGACTTAATTATAAATAAATAAATAAATAAATGCAGGAATAAATACAGGAATAAATAAATAAATGCTTAAATAAATGTATAAATAAATAAATAAATGCAGGAATAAATAAATAAATGCTTAAATAAATGTATAAATAAATACAGGAATAAATAAATAAATGCTTAAATAAATGTATAAATAAATAAATACAGAAATAAATGCTTAAATAAATGTATAAATAAATAAATAAATACAGGACTATATAAATATAAGTTATACCTAAACAGGACATCATTAAATATATCTATTTCTACATTTCTGTATTTCTTCATGTATTTATGCCTGTATTTATGTGTCCACATGTATTTCTTCATTTATTTATTTCTGTATTTCTGTGTCCTTGTATGCAAATGAGCTGGGGCGGTCCGAACCTCATTGTTAAACAGGATTGGTCAGTAGGAGAGCCAGACAGAAGCAACCGATCCCTTCACATGGCCCCTGTAGATGAAGTCAAAAAGCTGTCTAGGCTCGGGTGACCATATCCATAACACCAAAAAGGAGGACACTATGTGGTATTTTGTGAGGCTGTGAATAATTGCACAGGAGGGGTGCAGTTTGATTTTATTTTTTAGGAAACGTCGGACCAGTTGTGACGTAATGTTTTCAGCGGCGCTCATGTTGTGGTTCATTTATCACCAAACAACGTCGGGGGATTTCACAAACACGTCATCACCTGTTTGTCTGACGCTGCGGGTCAGAGCAGAAGTAGCTTCACCCGTTTAGCGCTCAGCGCTGCATGAGCACTACGTGGAGGAGGAGGGGGGGGGGGGCTGTCGGGGCGAAATTCTCACAATAACTCAAGTAAATGCCCCGTCAGATATCAAACACATTTGGCGGGAATTGATGACAGAGAGAGTCATTTTTATTCTTAAATACTGATGAATAAATAAAAACATTGGGCTCCAGCAGAAGGGGCACTTTTCTCATCCAGGGCAAAAGGGCAGGTTGAGCACCACTAGGGATCAGCGGATCATTTCTAAAAGTCCTGCCGGGATCAGGCTGCTCTCGGCGGGCAGACAGAGCGCTGACGGCCCGGTGCTGCGGGACTCACGGTCCCTCAGCAGGAACTCAACTGGTCGCCGTATCTTTTTAAGTCGGCTGATTCTTGAATAACCGATCACAGATTTGATGCTTAAACAACTAACTTCTCGCCTGAAAACATCCTAAAAGTACATGTTGTGACTCAACAACAGTAGTATTCAGAGACTTTCAGTTGTGAGTTTCCTCATCAAGTACAGAGAAGAAGCGTATTGAGAAACGGCCGCTGGAGACATCTTAACGCTGATTGGCCAAGACTCATCAAAGATCTTCTATTATGAAGATCACGACCACTCCAATCTCAGAAACGCTGGCCGGCCAGTTCACATATTTTGATTTCAAAACGCCGAATTTCGCCGTAAGGTGACAAGTTTGCAGGTATGCAAAAAGGAGGACAAATACGCGTCCGGCTTGATGCTGCGCCGGACGCCGGACAGGGCATTGAAAATCCAGACTTCTGCTAACGGTTAGCTGAGTTTGCCAACTTCAACAACATGTGAAGGCAGAAGTAGTAGAGAATGTAGAAATAGATGTATTTAATGATGTCCTGTTTAGGTATAACTTATATTTATATATTCCTGTATTTATTTATTTATTTCTACATTTATTTAAGCATTTATTTATTTATTCCTGTATTTATTTATTTATTTCTACATTTATTTAAGCATTTATTTATTTATTACTGCATTTATTTATTTAGTTCTACATTTATTTAAGCATTTATTTATTTATTCCTGTATTTATTCCTGCATTTATTTATTTATACTTAAGTCATTTTCAGTCCTCCATACTAGGCAACATACATATACATATACATATATCTATATATATATATATATATATATATATATATATATATATATATATATATATATATATATATATATATATATATAAACTGATGGAAATAAAAAAGAACACAGTATGAAGCATTGGTGGTAACGAATAATAATAAAAGACTTTGAGAGTCCTGCAAAAAATCTTACCCTCATGGACGTTTTAATGTTATAATTTTATGGATAATGTTGCATTTATGTCTTCATCCCAAAGAGCACGGTGTATCACTGCAATGCCCCAGTGCTGCCAGGATGAGTCCTAAAACACCCAAATGAAGCTATATTTGCACCTTCAGTTTCCTCGTCTAGATGTGTTTTCTGAATGTGTTTTTGGTTTAATGTCTGAAATCAGGTCTGTATTTAATATTGTTCTACAACATACAATATGTATTATAATGAATTTAGAAGCTTTTATGTGTCTTAAAGTGTAAATGAGCCGACTAAACATCCTCCCTAGAACACGGTGACTCCTTTTTAGCTCAGTGACGGAGACGTGAGGTCATGTGACAGTCGTCCAGTTTGGCTAACTTCCTTGGTTGGCCTAAAACAATATGTCATCCCTGCAGCACTATTTCAGTGTCTTTGGAACAGTTACAACATGAAAGGGACTCTTTATAGGAAGCAACTGGCGCCGTGTGTTGGGACGGTGTCAGCTGGACGTGTGAGTGCCATGCACGTGCAGAGCGGCGGCCATTAGCTAACCATAGGACACAATGGTGAGAGAAACTATTTATTGTGATTTCTGTTGTAGATTCTGATCCGTTAGGTCCTAATCCAAAAAAGTGTCTTATTAGTATGTGGGGCTGTTGTTAAGGCACCATAATACAGTTCGAGGAGGCATTTTTGGGAAATATTGCTCATATCATGCTGGATGTTCAAAGTTATGATACAAATATATTTTAAAGTGTTTTTTTTGCAGATATACATTTTTTTCCCAAGACTTTGCTGAACAAATACATACAATAAACACAAGTATTGGACTTAATTTGGGGGTTCCTACGAGGACTCAAACACAGGGAATAATACTCGAGAGGTCTAGAGCCAAAATTGGTTCCAGGGATTATAAAGGGTTAAAGTCACTTACATGTGACATGCAGGAAGAGTGTGGTGGAGTCAGAACCAAGCGTGTTCTCCGCCAGAGCTGTGACACGGAAAATTCCAGCAGACTTGTAGACGTGTTTGATCCCCTCCTCGGTCCAGCTCAGGTTGGAGTAGGACACGGCCGTGCCATCGCCGAAATCCAGCTGGATGTTGGTGCGCAGAGAGTCGCCCTGAAACACAGCAGGGCCTCGTTCAGAGACAGTCTGCATAGACTGGTGACTATTCCAGGAATACACCATCTGCCCACAGTCAGCTACTGAAATAAAAGATAAACAGATAAACACGATGCACTGACATCTCCTTTGGCAAAAGGCCAGGAGGGCGAGGGCCAGTTCAGACACGAGGGGTTTAGTCCAGACCTTTCATTGGGTCCGGGGGATCCTTCCCTGGCACTCTCTTTTCTTCCTTTTTAAAATGAACAAGCTATTGTAATGTGTCTAGCACTCTGGAACCTAATTTACACTAAAAACTAAAAAAGCTACGTGAATCAATTAATTTTTTCTTTATTGTAAATTAGAAAAGTGTCGACAGGCTGCTTGAAAACGTTAGTCGTGGTTCGCTTCTCTGCAAACTCTTTGGTGCTTTATCTATGGTGTGAAAGCAAACCGACAACCCTCTGTCAGTTCATTATGTCCGTTAAAAGAGAGAGATAATGTTAGTTTTGTTCATAACTATACTCATCAGTGCTGCATGAACACTAGGGGTGGGAATCACCAGAGGTCCCACGATACGATATTATCACGATACTGCGATACATTGGGTATTGTGATATATTGTGATTTATTACCTTTTTTCAACCGCAAATTGTCCCCAAAGGAAAACTGTCAACATATTTCATCGAATAAGATAACATCTTCAGTCTGTTCATCTCACTTCAATAATTTTTTAACGTCTTTGAACAGCGACTTTGTCCTGTGCGCCGTGCCACAGCTGTGCGAGCAGCGGCGCTACGAGTGACAGGAAGTCCAGACGTTTGATTTACACGCGGCCGGCACATTTCTCATTTCTTTCTCCGATGCCTCCCATAATTGATTACATATAATATTGATACTATGCTGTGTCGATTTCCCCCCCCACCCCTAATGAACACAGGATGCCATTTCCCTCCATGGGTCCTGATGATCACCTGAAGCTCCGACTGTGTCTTCCTCCTCTTGGCTGTTTGTAAAACGTGAATAAATGAACTCAAATGCAACAATGGATGCTTTTGTTTCCTCTATCCGGACCAAATTAAGTCAACAACAGGGTTGTAAGCAGCCTCACACTCATCAGGTGACTCACACACAGCTCACAATGAATAATGAATATAGTATTGCTGTGTAACTACACAACTTGTTTTGCCACAAACCTTCTGCTGCCTGGGAGCTTTCAGCTGTACTCATATTGAACCATCCACAAACTCACAATAATGGAGACTGTTAAGAACACTACAAGGTCTCACAGGAAGCATCGGATTCATGACCTAAAAAAAAATAGATGAGTCTTCTTCTCTGCATAACTAGTGGCTACACAGCACGCAAATGAAAAATATTTCCAGATTAATTTCACTCTTACAGGAACTAACAGCGATGGAAACATGATCACATTCACTGCATAATGACACGCTAAAAAACTGCTTTTTAGTTGGTCAGAAGCCCCTCCCCCGCACACCGCACATCATCGTGGGCTCGACCCTTGAAGCTCAGTCTGGAGAGCAGCTGACCCGATACAGCTCTTAGAATAGATTTACTTCATGATTGATTTCAGGTGGAGCAAATGACCCCCGTTCCAAAGACATTGGAGACTTCCCAGTGACCTTGACATTGTCGGGTTTGAGAACACCAACAGCACCGACAGACTGGGTTGTTTCATCTGAAATACAGATTATCTGTGTCACGTTTAAATGATTTGCCCACCTTAGTTGGTCTGGACCTGGAGCACATGGTCTTCTTCTGTTTCTGTTCCTCTCTGCCATTGTTCTGCCTGCCGTGTTCTTGGCGGGAAGGCAACATTCATACGCTGCCACATGGATAATATGGATAAAATGGATAATCGCTAACAGACGCAAGAAAGTGGGCAAACTGCACTCAAGCTGTAAAACCTTATGGGTGTTTGCTGTGATCTCATCTTTTGTGAATTGAGCCTCAGACAGTGGTGGCAGATGCTGCATGGAGCCATCAGCAGCCTGCTCTTTGTGAATCATGAAGTTGTTGACTAATCTATGTTCATTTTCATCGAAGTTTAGAGTTACAATCAATCAATCAATCAAACTTTTATTACAGATTCAAGGTCCAGATAATACAAAAGACATAAATAGAATAAAATACATAAAAGCACAATTACAATACATAGACCTATCAATGCTTTATAAATAGACAGCTGTACCAGTGTCTCCACAGATGGGACTGGTATCGTGTAGCACTATACTTTATGTTTGATAAAACCAAGATGATCTCATTTTCAGAGTCATTAACTCGACAGATACATTTATACATAAGATTTCTTAAAACAGCTTTGAAAGTATTAACTCCTGCAGCCACAAACATTTCACTGGCACTACACCGTCTCGGTCTCTTCAGTAATATCCTCATGGCGTCATTATAAGCTACTTGAAGTCTCTGTAGGCTTGCTTTTTTAAAATTAGACCACAAGTGTAGAGTGGTGTACAATATGCTCTAAACAGAGAAATCTTCACTCCGTCTGTACACATACCAAACCTGCGTGAGAGGTTTGTGTTTTTTTTTTTGTCTGTTTATGTTTCCGCTCATGTTGATGTAATACATATATAATATACACATTCATAATACTTAGTTATGATTACGTAGCAATTAAAGTTATTCCAATGTCTCCTTATCCAGACTGAAAGTACTGACGTCTCTTGTATGGAGTTATTAGAGCTGGTTTCAAGAGTTTGGTCTCACCGATTCAGCAGAAAACAATCTGTTCCATAAAACAGGCCTTGATGCTCTTTGTAGTTAAATTATGAAAACTTATGAAACTTTGTTGAAGGAGTCCTTGCAGACAGCTGGTTTGTTTAGAAGTCAATCCATGAGTAAAATAAGATTGATTTAAATGTCAAAAGTATTTCATCACTTACTATCCTCAATGTTAAGATGAGGAGTGTAGTTATGCTGTATGTGTGTCAGAAAGAGGTAGAGAGGGAATTGTAAATGTGTGTCAGAGTGTGTGTGTGTGTGTGTGTGTGTGTGTGTGTGTTTGACTTTGCACGGCGTGCCGGTCTTCAGCCGCCTGCGCGGCGTCCTCTGGGATTCACATCTGGTCCGATCTGGATCCGAGGATCAGCGCACAGTGAGAGTGTCGGGGGCTCCAGCTGCCACGGCGACCAAATCTGCACTCCCCGCCCCCCCCAGGCCTGCGAATGCAAACTCCCAGCCTCCCCTTGGCACGCTGTGGCGCGATGCTACTGGGACCTGCATTTGTCACGCCTCATTTGCATGCCAGCTTTGCCAAAGCACACAATGAGACCAAAGTGATGCACCTATTGTTCATCTCCTCCTCGCTGCTCTTTGGCTCCGTCGCTACCTGAGTCTCTTCTCTGTGTGCCACTGAGTGGGAAACCACGGGAGGTTTTGGTGGACGCTTCTGGGGGTATTTCATGTCACTCTGCCTGGAAAACGATATCTTCGATAAGTGACAGGAGGGAACGGCTCAGAGCTCAGACAGAGCAGCATTGTGACGAGCTGTAATGAGTTGGCACGCAAACAGGACTCGGCTCAGCGACGCCAACGTCACTCAGCTCTTCTCGCCGTCCGTGTTTTTCTCTCTATTTCAGCCACAATGGGATTCACTTATCTGCATGAGACTGATGGCGACCCGTCTCTTTTTAAATGTCACTCTTTGTGCGCTTGCACCTCCGAGGGCCACGCAGGTCCAAGGACGTCGCGGCTGGAGCCTGGAGGCGGGGACACGGTGTTGTGAGGCCTGAAAGGGGGTCGGGAACACATTTGTTCAGGTGTGTGTCAGACTGGAAGACGCCATGTCGACGCCATGGGCGGAGGACAAAAGACACGGCAGCTGAGAATCATTCTGGAAAGTCACTTTGGTTATTAAGTCAGAGGAGGGAGGATTAATATGCACTGACCATGAGTTATGTGTATTATCAGGAGCTTTTCATGGATATTGTAAGCGGTACCATGGTGGAGATAAGACACATTTTAACAATGTAAATAGAATATAATTACTTTATATAAAACACCTTTACTGAAAGCTTCACACATTGTATTCATAATATTTAATACAAAATTAACCAAATGGCTTTGTGTAACGTGAAAGATGTTTCATCGACAAAGACAAAGAAAGTGTATAGTTTGACTTCATATTTTAGTTCTAAACTGAATGTTATATTAATTAGTTGCTAACTCCACTGCCATACATTTGTACCCAAAGTTGTAAAATTGGTGAAAAAAAAAAATCATTGTTTCATATAAACACATGATTTAACAGAACTTTTTTTTTCATGAATTCAAATCTTCCTTGACATACATGATCATAATACCACTTGATTTTTTGTATTGAACTAAGAACTCAAATACTATTTCACCATTATAATATCCAAAAAGATAAATACTTTTCAGATGGGATATAGAAAATTATCTTTTACATGTTGTTGTATTATTATTAATTAAGCACAACACCTGATACATTTATTTCACCAGATACAACATTAAACTCATGTCAGCACGAAATTCAGTTAAATTAAAATTATTATTAGATATATTTTTTGTATAATATCAAGGTCATATTGAGGATATGATGGATCTATTTTGGATTTGCTCACATTTTGCTATGTTGTGGTTGAAGTATTCTTCATGAAGTAATATCTGGTGTCTTAAGAAGCTGTAGATATCTTGTGTTACTCTTAAACTATTTAAGTTAAGTTAAAATTTAAGAAAGTATGATTGTCTTTAAAGTAAATTGATCGCCGGAGAAAATGTGTAAATTAAAGCCAGATGGAGAAAAAATCTATATTTTTACATTCAACATGTGGTCAGAAACACACAACAAATACATCCCAATGTTTCTTATCATGTGTTCGCTTACATGTTTTTTTTTAAAGGATCTTTTATACCTTGATGTGTTTACTGCTGTTCTGCTGTCTCCAAGCGACCAGAAGAGAATACAAAAAACAACTACTGCGGCTTTAAATATCACATTGCAATTCATGTTACATTCTGGATTTCCACAGTAGATAAACTGGATTATTTTGGTCATTTTGGACTGGAATGATGAAATAAATGGACAGTTCTTTTCCAAATAGCTTGAGTTTCCCGCCCGTCCCTTAAGGGGAGAGAGAGAAAATGGTGTTTATTTTGTGTGCCGCTGCTTTAAACTGATCAAACAAGTCAGGACAAGTTCTTGGAGTATTATGACAACACAGAGTCTCAAAATGAGCACTGAAGTTAATATTTTAGGTGGGATTCCTCAGTGGTTGCACCTGTCATGTTCGATCACAGCGTTTGCCGGCAGGAGATTCCATCTCGCTTTTCCACTGGGGCAGAAATAAGTTCCACAAAAAAAAGATAACAAGAGCAAGAACAACTGCAGAACATTTTCTCCTAAATGCGACTGGAGTGTGAAACGGAGAAGTGATGATTGCACCGGGGGAAGCGATGTAGCGGCCTCACAAACGGGGACGCTGCATCGAGCTCAGCACTCACTGACTAGAATGAGACCGTTCAATAGTTATAAATAAATCATTTGAAGTTTTCATACCTTATGGGGACAATTAGAGGAATATTCTAAAACCCAAAAGAACCGGCAGGAAAAAATCTCCTGAATTATTCTGTGGAAATCAAAGTAATGTCTCTGGGATGAAAGCACACAGATGAAGCTCTCCTTGGTGTCCACGCTTCAGCTTTAGCTGCCTAAGCGGTGCCAGGGACAGCGAAGCCAAATCTGATTCATGACCGCACTGAACCAACTGAACCAAGAGGGCCGGCTCACTCTGACCCGCCGCAGCCATCTGTTGTAAAGAGAAGATGGAACACATCTCCAGGGTCCGTTTTTGTCCCGGCGATGGAGTCAGTGGGGAATGTTCCAGGAGCAGCAGGTACAGCCGAGGATTGATTCTAGCTGGAGGTTGTACGTGCAGTTATTTGTATAATGAATGTGATTTTGTCAAATCATGTTTTTTTTTATTATTTTGTATTCATTGATCTATCTAAGCTTAAGGTATCTCAGGGATCTCATTAGAAGCGGCCCTGCTGATGCCCCTCCTCTCTCCCTCTCCCTCCGTCATGGATCGTGGTTATCTGGATCGTGGTCCATGCCTACTACTCATTATATGAATAATTTCTGTCATATTCATGTAATGTGCTGTAACTCTGTTACATTGTTCATTCTGGTCACATGACATCTATTGCTTCTGTCCATCCGGGGAGAGGGATCCTCCTCTGTTGCTCTCCTGAAGGTTTCTTCCCTTTTTTCCCTGTGAAAGGGTTTTTACTATCTTTATTTGGGGAGTTTTTCCTGATCCGATGTGAGGTCCCGGGACAGGGATGTTATGTGTACAGATTGTAAAGCCCTCCGAGACAAACTTGTATTTGTGATGTTGGACTATACAAAATAAACTGAATTGAATAGAAGCAGGTGTCTCGCCGTCTTGGGTACTGAAATAGAGATGGATAGCGACACGTTTCTTAGTCGGCTTGCTTTTAGTTGTTGTGAAGCTTCGGCCATAACTCCACTTTCCCTTTGTAGCAATCCACGGACAGTTGGGAAAGAAATGGGGGGAGAGAGAGAGAGAGAGAGAGAGAGAGAGAGTACGGCTGATTCTAGAGGATCATTCATAAAGTATTGATAAATCTAGCGCTCTGTAGTGCTTTGTTCTCATGTGAGTTCTCTGATTAATACTCATATTATACTGTGGTTTTGGAACAGTGGCCCCATGCTGTTGTTATTTAGCATTTCGGGGGCGACTCCTGCACCTTTGTGTATTTAATGGTGATTTATTCACACACAATAAAGAGATTGATTGAAAGAGTGGATTGATACTTTGTTTCATAACCCCTGGCTGCTGATTGGCTACTGAATCGAGCTCCTGAGATTGAATCACCAGATAGTTGACTCTTCAGGGTCTCACATACCACGCAGTTATTTGGCGGTCACCAAGGCGAGCATGTGTATTTTGAACAAAGATGAGCTCATGCTTTTTAGACAAGGCGTTAAAATGTTGCTATTTATTGTCTCTATCTCGTATTCTATATACTGCATAGCAAATCATTTTAACTGGTGGGGATACAATTATTTAAACATGCAAGTGTATCAAATTCCAAATCTCTCCAAATATGGAAGGGCAGCTACATCCTTCAGACTTTGTTTCAGATGTCATATAAGCACAAGCAGAAAGAAAAGCCCGTCTGCACATTGGTTTCTCAACCAATAGAAATCCAGTTCTAACCGGGAACAAATGTACCGCGCTGATCTTTTCACATCCCAAAACGTGTGTCATTCTCTCTCTCTCGTTTTCTTCCTTGTTTTGAAACGTGAACGTGCACCAGAGTCTTCTACCCACTAAATATTTTAGGGCATTCGCTCTCCCCAAGAAATACAGTCATCACAGGGTTCATGAATATAAATTAAACTTTGAATTCATCTTGCGAATGTTCTCAAATTGGATTGATGCCACGAGGATTCTTTCCCTCGTCCTTCTCTTCTTTTATCACGTCGTTCTGCTCCCCACACACCCCCACACACACACACACACACACCGCTTTCAGGCAACCCCACTCTTAATTAACAGGCCTTGATTCCTCAACTAATCACACAGTAATATGACAACTGCGTCTGGACAAGACCTTGGGCAACACACACACACACACACACACACACACACACACACACACACACACACACACACACACCTTGAGCAGTGGAAAGAAAACACTTGCAGTTATTATCCATGGAGCGTATTGTTCCTGAGAAACATGTGAGGAAAGCTGGCAGGCTTGGCTCTGAATTCGGCAATTCTCTCACTAACAGAGGTCTCAAGTGAGGTCTTTTAATTCCGCCTCTGGCTCAGAACTCTGCATTGCATGGGTGATTTGGAGCCATTTGACTCCATTAAACACTTCAGAGTGTTTGGAGTACGGTTACTTTCTTCTAACTCACCAGATGGAAATCAGACTTCAGCATTCCTGCTCCAGGGTTCTGTGAATACGTCTTTTTTTTGGGGCATTTAATTTATGAAGGATTGGAAATAATTTCGATGTCGTCTCAGTTGAGCTGCAGTACATTTTGGGACATTAAATTGTTTTTATTTATGTCACATTTATTTACCGGGGTTTATGAATCCAGGGGGCAAGTACAGGTCAAAGTGTGTAAGTGTGTAATTACGATAACAGATGCACTTTTAATACATGAAGGGACCCAGTATTGATCCATGAGGGATGCCACATATTACGAATCGTTTGGCATATCCAGCTTTTGAACACATGAAGATGAATGTGGCTTTACTTTTTGATTTATTACCTAAGTGCTATCTAATGTGTTATTGGTGCAAAGTCAACATATATACTTTGCCACACAGGTAATCACAATCAGACACAAAAGAGGGAATATTTCACTCAGGCCTTTATGGATGTGCTGGCACTGTAATATCATTCCCGCAAGATCTATTGGATATTGGACCATAAACTCATAGCTCAAGACATAATTTGCAAGTGTTTTTAGAAAAAGAGGATCTTAGCATCTTTCAGCTCTTTTGTTACATTTAATGTCCCGGACCTTTCCTAGTTTTCTGGATTCGGCAGCCGTGTGTTTTCATTAAAACTGCTCTGACAAAAGATCCATATCCCGCCTGCTCAGCTCTATAGCAGACAGGCAACGTTTGAAACTAGCTGGTTAGCATTTCCCGGCTACAGGGGCAAGACAAGGCAACTATATTTGTGCAGTACTTTTCAATTCAAAGTGTTTTCACAGTCAGACACTCCCTAAGGAGAACAACACAGAGCTTAAAAGGAAACACAAGTCCAAACAAATGCTATCTTTGTACTTGATTGGCTGGATGTAACAGACAATTAAAAAAATATCTTTTACGTTAAAATCAAACGAATAAATCCGTGCCTAAAAGAAATAAAAAGGACATTGAGCTCGCCTGGGGAAGGAGAATGTTGTCTGTTCTCACCTCATCCAGATGAACCAGGAAGGTGACGTTGCTGCCCAGGTTGGCCGTGAGTTTGCCGTCTTTGGTGGTCAGCAGGAGTCCCTTCGGAGGTCTGTTGGGGCACTGCTGCTTTCTGGGCGTGTACATTTCCTTAACTCCTTTAGTGCAGTTGTTCAACACCACTTTCCGGTACCTTCCAAAGAGCCCAAAAACATGAACATGAACTATATCAAAGTCAAAGTCAGTTTTATTGTCACTTCTTCCATTTGTGCAAACATACAGAAGACCTGAAATTATGTTTCTCTACTGTCTGAAAATAAAGTGAATAGTGCAACATTTAAAAATAAAAAATAGACAACATATAACATATAAACAACATATAAACATAGTGCAGAAACGTATAAACATAGTGCAAAAACATATAACATATAGTGCAAAAACAAATTACGAAACTATTTAAGTGTGCGTTAATAGCAGCGGTCAGACAGTTTAGCAGCAGAGTCTAGATGTGGGAGTGGTGAGGTAGAGAGTTCAGCTTCCTGACAGCTTGGTGGATGAAGCTGGTTGACAGCCTAGTGGTGGAGCCCGGAGGCTCCGGTATCTCCTCCCAGAGGGCAGGAGGCTGAAGAGACCGTGTGAGGGGTGGCAGGAGTCGCTCACAATCGTGGTCGCTTTGCGGGTGAGGCGGGTGTTGTATATGTCCTGCAGGGAGGGGAGGGGGGGGGAGTGAGGCACCAATGATTCTTCCAGCTGCATTCACTATGCGCTGCAGGGCTTTCCTGCTGTAGTCTGTGCAGCTTCCGCCCCACACAGTGATGCAGTTGGTCAGGATGCTCTCGATGGTGCCACGGTAGAAGGTGCACATGATGGATGGAGGGCTTCCTGCTTTCCTCAGTTTCCGGAGGAAATAGAGGCGCCTCTGTGCTTTCTTTGCCAGGGTTTTCGTGTTGACTGTCCACGAGAGGTCCTCACTGATGTCCACCCCCAGGAACTTGGTGCTGCTGACTTGTTCAACGTCAGCACCGTTGATGGTCAGTGGTGGGTGTTGGGTGTGGCCTTTCCGGAAGTCAACAACAATCTCCTTGGTCTTGCTGTTATTCAGAAGGAGGTTGTTGTCTCTGCACCACGTGGTCAGAGGTTGACCTCCTTCCTGTAGTGGGTCTCGTCATCCTTGGTGATGAGACCTATCAGAGTGGTGTCGTCTGCGAATTTGACCATGTGATTGGTGCTGTAGGTGGTTTTGCAGTCGTGTGTCAGCAAGGTGAAGAGCAGTGGACTGAGCACACAGCCCTGAGGGGCCCCTGTGCTCAGAGTGATGCTGCTCGAGGTGTTGTTGCCGACGCGTACTGCTTGTGGCCTCTCACTGAGAAAGTCCAGCAGCCAGTTACACAGCGAGGTGTTGAGCCCCAGCTGGTCAAGTTTGCAGATGAGTTGTTGTGGGATGATGGTGTTGAATGCTGAACTAAAGTCTATGAACAGCATTCTCACATATGAGTCTTTTTTGTCCAGGTGGGTGAGGGCTGGGTGGAGAGCAGAGCAGATTGCATCCTCTGTGGACCGTTTGGCACGGTATGCAAACTGGAAAGGGTCCAGTGTGGGGGGGAGAATGGATTTGATGTGTGACATGACTAGCCGTTCAAAGCACTTCATTATTATGGGGGTAAGTGCCACTGGACGATAGTCATTAAAGCAGGACGGAGTGGATTTCTTTGGCACAGGTATGATGGTGGTGGCCTTGAAGCATGATGGAACAACAGCTTGTCTCAGAGAAGTATTAAAAACATCCGTGAAGACATCCTTAAGCTCCTCTGCGCAGTCCCTCAACACACGACCAGGGATGTTGTCTGGACCTGTTGCCTTGCGGGTGTTGATAGTGGAGAAATGCCGTGGGACAGGTTGGCTCTCGCTGTTCTCAGGTCCGTTTCGTCCCCAGCTCTGAAGGCCTTGTTTCTGGCCCTCAGCAGCCGATGGACTTCCCCTGTCAGCCACGGCTTCTGGTTAGCCCGAGTGGTGATGGTCTTTACGTGGGTCACATCATCCATACACTTACTGATGTAAGAAGTAACAGTGTCTGTGTACTCCTCAATGTCTGTGTGGTTGTTGTATGTGGCTGCCTGCTTAAACATTCCCCAGTCTGTTGTGTCAAAGCAGTCTTGGAGAGCGGAGGAAGCCCCCTCCGGCCACACCCGGACCCGCTTCAGAACCGGTCTGGAGACTTTTACTCTGGGTCTGTATGCTGGCATTAGCATGACGGTGATGTGGTCAGAGAGTCCTATGTGGGGGAGGGGGGAGGCCTTGTACGCTCCTTTGTGTGTGGTGTAGACCAGATCCAAAATGTTGTCCCCCCTCGTTGGGAAATCAACATGCTGGTGAAGTTTCGGAAGAACAGTCTTGAGATTTGCATGATTAAAATCTCCAGCAAAGATGGTGAAGCCGTCTGGGTGAGCGGTCTGTTGTTCGCTGATGGCCTGGTACAGTTCACAAAGTGCCGCATTTCTGTCGCTGTTGTTAGGGGTGGGAGGGATGGAAACGGCGACTAGCAGAATCACCGTAAATTCCCTCGGCAGATAAAAAGGACGGCACCTTATGATCATGAACTCCGCCAGTGGTGAGCAGTGTTTACGTACCACGACAGCGTCCCGACACCATGCATCCCGGATGTAAACACATACTCCGCCGCCGCGAGTCTTTCCTCCTTCGGCAAGGGCTCTGTCCGCTCGGTAGCATGTTAGCTGCTCCAGTTTCACAGCGGAGTCGGGGATGTTGTCATTTAGCCAGGTTTCCGTGAAAAGAAACACACAGCAGTTCCGCACGTCTCGCTGCTCCGTCCGCAGCAGTCTTATGTGGTCCATTTTGTTGTCCAAGGATCGCACATTAGCCATGACGATGGATGGTATGGCTGAACGAGTTGGACTAGCCGCCAGCCTAGCTCGGATACCGCCGCGCTTACCCCTCTTCTGCTTCCTCGCACACCGCTTGCGGCGTCTCCTTTCCGGGGGAGGAGTGGCAGTCCAGTCCTGTGTGGCCGTAGGCCGACGTAGTAGTCCAAGCTCCTTGACTGTTTCGGCTTGTGTAGTGTCCAGAGAGTTGTGTGTCTTGTTCCTGCTGATGCTTAGCAGAACCCGGCGACTGTAGTTATATTTCCACGTGGACGTGGACAGACGAGGTGAAGACGAACATTTTTGTACTAACAGACGAGATGAAGACGAACCTTTGTTGTATAAACAAGAACAAAACACTAAATGTTCAGGACAGAGAGGGGCCGCTGCGTCTACACGCGCCGCCATCTTGTTGACACAACATTTCTAGTTCAATCTTCTCAAGTCTGTGCCCTCCCTTAGTTTTCCAATGAATCCCCCAGGTGCTACATGAGCGCTGGGTTCAGAAACAATGTAGTTGAACTCGGCAGCGTGGTGTGTCAGTACAGCTGTTGTGCCTTCCAATTTCAAAAGCAAACTAGATGACAAGTGACAACACAAGCTGTGTGAGAGGCTGAGACACCTCGCAAAGCTTAATCACAGCACGAGTGAATGAAAACACTGTGATTAAGCTTTGCGAGGTGTCTGTCCCCTGGGGAGCCTCGAAACCAACAAAGTGCACACGTCTTGCTGGAGCAAGAGAGAAAATGGAGTGAAAAGAAATGATTACAGCACCGATACAAAAAACTATGTATTGGGTATGAAGAACATTCTATCACAAGTGTAATGGACAGCCGCTGGCTGTGGAGCTGCTGTCCAGCAGAGGATGCGGGCTTCTTAGATAATTGGTAGGCTTCACGGGGAAAAGCTGGTTTGATGAGGAGAGACGGCATTCATCTCATCCTGGAGGGATGGGGGAAAATGGATCTAGAAACCTGACCGGGTTCATGAGTGGACCTGAAGCCTGACGACTCATTTGAGAGCAGGAAGCAGAGTCTCACACACTTCTCTGGGCTTCCATTAGAGCAGTTACCCACCCGGAGCCCAATGGGACTGCGTCTGACCCACACCCACCTACGTCCATTACATACAGACAAAAGTAAATAGAAGAGGAGTTATACAAAATAACCCAATACGACTTAACACCAGCACTGCAACAGTGCGACAACATAGTTGTTAAATATCAGATCTCTGTCTATGCTCGAGAGAACCCTGTGGTCAGAGCATAGAACCCTGAGGTCAGAGCATAGAACTATGAGGTCAGAGCATAGAACTATGAGGTCAGAGCATAGAACCCTGAGGTCAGAGCATAGAACCCTGACGTCATAGCATAGAACCCTGAGGTCAGAGCATAGAACCCTGACGTCATAGCATAGAACCCTGAGGTCAGAGCATAGAACCCTGACGTCAGAGCATAGAACCCTGAGGTTAGAACATAGAACCTTGAGGTCATAGCATAGAACCCTGAGGTCAGAGCATAGAACCCTGAGGTCAGAGCATAGAACCCTGAGGTCAGAACATAGAACCCTGATGTCAGAGCATAGAACCCTGATGTCAGACCATAGCACCCTGAGGTCATAGCATATAACCCTGATGTCAGAGCATAGCACCCTGAGGTCATAGCATAGCACCCTGAGGTCATAGCATAGAACCCTGATGTCAGAGCATAGAACCCTACTATACTACACGGATTGTAAAGCCTTCTGAGGCAAGTTTGTCATTTTTTAATGAATAAATTAAATTGAATTGAAGTCTCTATGAACAGATTCTGCATTCATATGCAATCTTTTGGTATCAAAAGCATTCTGGTTTTTGTTTGCAGTCCGAGTAGTTTTTGAACAATAGACATTGGTTGTCATTGGTTGAGTGTGGGTAAATAGTCTGTGTCGAGGGAACCCACCGACTATCAATGAATGGTTTATCTTTCCATTGGTTGGAATGAGCTCGTAAACTGGTCGTAAATGTTGTCTCTCAACTCAACTCCAATTCCAGTCTCACATCAAGCAGGTTGCGGGAAAAGAAAGTCTTGACCCGAATATCCACTACAGCGGCATCCTAGAGATGTGGCCCCTGGCCCCCAGAAGCCCCGATAGCCCATCGGTTCAGAGATTCACAAGTTGTCACAAGTGAATACCGACATCGTGCAGTGGGGATCATTTCCACATTAGGGATGTGTTAGTAAACCTGATTATTGACATAAGATGAGTGGAGTGATCACAAAGCGAACATAAAGTGGTGATGCTCTGATCCATTTGAAGAAACGGTCAATAGATTGGAGGTCCATAGTCGATCAGATAGTGTTTGTGAAATGTAGCACTTCCTCCCACAGTCCAAAGACATGCAACTTGTAACTCGTTATTAAAATAAAGTCCTGAAAGATGATTTTTTTTTTTATCCTGTGCAAACCCTGATTCACATACTCCCACTCTCCAACTAGTGTTGTTGCACATGTATGATTTGTATTGGTCGTTATTAGTTGTATGGTGACTTCCAGTGTATCCCAGCATGCCTCTTTACTCAACTCTAACCTGAGCAGGTCTCATCAGTCACAATACTCCTCTTGTTACATTACATTGTTACATTGACTTTTCAAAATAAACTTCAGAGTTCACAAGAAACAACTAAGTTCTGTTTGGGAACATGTTGTGGTTTGAGTTAATAATAAGTACTAGTTACAGTGAACTAGGATACGTAATGTAACAAAAGCCTAGTTTACAACAGTTTAATATAACTAAATAAGGAGAACCTTAACATAAGGAGAGTTTCGAACACCAGTCTCCTGGGTGAAAGTCCTCCATCCTTCAGCTCAACCTCCTCCCTACAGACTTCCTCCTTTCCTCACCTCATAACGACGGCCAGCTTCGATTATAGAGAACGTTTTCAACGCAAAATCAAAGTAACTGTAGCTGTTAATAAATAAAGTAAAGTGAGTACAACATTTCTCTTTGAAATGCAGTATTAGTACGAATATACAGTATTTGACTGAATGTGCTTGTCGGTCCTCACAGACTCCCGATGAGGCCGGTAACTGCTGTGGGACTTGGGATGCGGTTGTTTGTCACACTGCTAACAAATGGGCTTTTGCAGGATTATCTTTATGGATGTATCAGACTTGTGTATGCCCACATGCTCCGCCAACATGTTGGAACCAGATTGTGAACAGTCGCTTCCTGTCGCACGGTATCTCATCCAGTAAGTCTGATCACATTAAGTCTCTGGTCTAAAGCCCTGCTTGATTCGAAACAGGCATGTTTGTGCAAAGAAAAGAAACACACATGAATGCATGAACAATAAAAACACAGTCCTCACCCGGTGCTGTTGAGGTAGTTCTGTCCCTGGCTGCAGCTCCTGGACACGGTGGAGGGGCTGAACCAGAAGGCCGGCCGGCAGTTCCCGTCGCCGCGCCGCTCGTATCCGTAATCACTGTCGGACACAACAAAGCACATCCACGTGGCGCCGGATCAATATCAGCATGTTTAGAAACATATTGGCATACAGAGTGTCCCGCCACGCTTTCCTATCTCTCTCTGCATAGATGGTCTGGCACAAAGATGAACCATTATTATGTATCGATTATTAAGGCCGCAGTTGACAGATGTGCCACAGCAGTGTGAAGCAGACTGCATGGAAACACACCCTGGAGGTGTTTTCTTTTCTTCTTTTTTCCCACCAGACTCAGGGATGACTGAGTCTCACTCGCCTGCTTGCGTTTGCAATCAGAACGTGATTTACATCTAACAACGAGCAGTAAGCAAGTGTCCGTTCTGATAATGGTCACGACATTGATTTATCAATTACTCACCAAGCCAGAACCAATAACAAAAGCAAAGAAGGCCGGCGGCTGAATGGGCCAGTTTGACTCTGTGATAATGACAGCGTGAACTTCTCATTAACAGGTTGTCAAGGAAAAGTGGTTGCTCAGGTCCATGTGGATTTAGAGGCAGGAGGTGAGGATGGTGACTTTGGGATGAAGCAGGCGGGAGGCATCGCTTGTAGAGAGTGTACAGAGTTGGAATTTTCCTAAAATAAAAAATATCCCATCTCTGTCTTCGTTGCCGATATGTTTTAGTCACTGGAGAACCTTTTAGAAATCAAGTAAAACCACAACAATCGCTTTGGTAGAGCTAGGGGTCATCCTCATTTCCCGATGTTTCCTTTCCACGCCTCCTTGCCTCCTCCACTGGAGGAGAGAGGAGCCGTGGCAACAGGCGTTCAACAAATGAGACATCCATCATTTAAAAGTCACGCCAATTAAAAGTGATGCGTGTCACAACTGCATTTTATATATATATATATATATATATATATATTATTGTGTGAAGCTAAATGTTTGTGTGAAAAACACTATACAAATAAAGAGGGATGCTTGTTAACCATCATAGCAGGATATTATCAGTGGAATGTAGCCCACATTGTAGATAAAAACAGAACTAATAGGTGACATGTGGTAAGAACAGAGCCTTATGCCGTGTTCACACCGGACGCGGCGCGAATTTGCGGCGCGACCAGATTACATGCAAAGTCAATCCACAGACGCGCCGCCCCGCGAATCGGCGATTTTTTCGCGGGGCGGCGCGATAGACGCGTTTGAGGCGGCGCGAACAGAGCGTTTGACGAGGGGCGAACAGAGCGAAGGACGCGGCGCGAATTCGCGTGAGTTCAATTCTCCCAACTTCAGCGGAGAATTCGCGTGACGCAAAGTTGCGGCAGCCAATCAGCGTTGAGAATCAGCGCTGAGAAGCTCCGCCCGTCATCACCGCCGTCTTGCCGGTCCTGAATGAAACTGCTGCTGCTCCGCCTGAACCAGCGCTGGCAGCGGCCGTCATTCAGACACTGTTGTGGGACTACGGATAATATTATGAACCCAGACACCATGGAGTTTGATGTTCCGACACATGTGGAGTTTACACAACAAGTATAAAGCAGAACTAGTGGTTATTTCCATGGTGGATGGCAGAATCGGTATCCGTTTTACGGAGAAGCCAGACGCAGTTCCTGGAGGAGTCGGAGAAATTCACCGAGCTGTGTGCGGCTACGGATGGTGTTATGAACCCAAACACGAGGGCGTTTCATGTTCCGACATGTTTGGGACTTCCACAACAAGAATAAAGCAAAACTAGTGGCTATTTATTCCATGGTCGATAGCGGAAATGAAAGCTCCTTTCACAGAGACAAGTGACTGAGATAAGCCACGCCCCTTTCGCGGCGCGATGTTTCGAGTTTGGTGTGAACACCCTCGTTTCACTCGCGCGACTAAACTTCCGCGGTGTGAACACGGCCTTAGGAGGAGCTGCACACTGAAGAACGTTTGATCACCTCAGATAAATACAACTTATGAACTGTTACATGTGTAGAGTCCTGCCATGGTTGAGATTAATCCAGATGTGGAAAAGACTTCCACCAAGATACACAATGTTTCCTCGTTTAGAGCTCCTCCTGCAAACCTCCTCCATCCTCAAAAGGCACTTTAGGAAGTGGGATGTCCTTTAGGAGGGAGTGCTGATAACGAGCCTCAGGAATTGAGGAATTGAGGAATCGAGGGGACACAACGTTGTGAAACGAGAGAGACCCTAGGATTCATTTAAACTGTTTTGATACCAAAGCCATACCTGGGATTACCAGAATGATATCTGCTCAGCATCTTAGTTTGAGGAAGGAAGAACATATAGATTTCATCAAACCCTAATATACTACCCACTGTACACTTCATAGCCATCAGGAGCACCTTAGTGTTGAGTGTCTCGCCCTAGGACACATCAACATGGACTAGCGGGGACCGGACGAAGACGACCGGCTCTACCTCTGAGCCACTTGACTTAAATATCATACTTTAATATTCTCAAAGAAGCAGCCAGACAATATGTTTGCTGTGTATGAACAGTGGTAGTTTGCTGTCACAGTGAGGCGCTCTGGTTTGCTCAGTGGGACACAAGCATGACTCACCTGGTTGAGAATCCAATGTCGACTTTCAGTACTTGACAGTTTCCAATACTCTGTGCTACATTATGGTCTGTACTCAAAAGGTATAGAGGGTTGACGTCCAGCTTTGATTAGCCTTGTACATACAATAAGACGATGGCTATTGCCTTTTTACAGAGCATCATTGTTCTCACCCGAGCATCATGAGCATGTTCTCCTGATCACGAGGCACCTCGAGTTACGTCAAAGAGTTGAGGGTTTTTTCTGCACTTACGTTTTTTTTTTTTAAATCCTCATTTTATAATTGTAAGCAAGCTTAAGGTATTTCTCTGCAGAAATCAGACTAGTCACAGAAAGGAAATATAAGTAACTTGTACATTAGTTCAATGGGAAACGTTTGGCTCTGTACAGAAACTAACTGCTGTATGTTGGGATGGCTTTTTTCTTCTCTCCTGTCACTACAAGATAAAAAAATACAACCGTTTGGGATTTGCATACAAATTGAAACTATTTACACCCACACACACATCGTCTCAAGCACAGCGAGCTCACAGAAAGACAGGCATTATGAGCAAATCGTGCAAAACGATCCCAAATTCATCAGATTATTGGAAAACACACAGTAAATGGAGTACATTAATGAGACACATGAATAGCATATGCAATGGATTCCACTTAAATGGCTGAAAATTGGCCTTGAGATGAAGAGTGGGAATGGTGTTTGTCTAGAAGTCCTCTCTTGTGAGCGCTGCTTGCTTCCACTGACGCACCGCTAATGCTCTGATCACAGAAGAAGACTCTCCTTTCTGACTGCTAAGGAGTAAATCATGCACTTTACATGTTTTCTCTGTCCTTCAGAGAATCTCTTTGCACAAAATGCAACCTCTATCTTATCATTTCATCTGTGTTGCTGTCAAACGAACCGGTTCATTGCTCTGTTTGAGCTCACATCCCTCTAAATAGATATAAATAGATATATCTGCTCAGCGTGTTTTGTAATGAATTATGATTAGATGAGCATCAAGACAAGAACGTGCCTGGTCTCAAAGAAGAGCTCAAAACATCCGTGTTCTTCTCTCATCTGTCCAGCTGATAGAAGTGATGGGGCTGGAGTGATGGGAGTGAGTTGCTTGGAGCTAAATGTAGGGTGACTGTGGCTCAGTGGTGAGCAGGGTAGTCCTTCAATCAGAGGATCGGCGGTTCAAACCCCAGCTCCGCTAGCCCAAGTCGATGTGTTGGGCAAGACGCCAAAGTTGCTCCTGAATGTGTGAATGTTGGTTATTCCTGATGGGCAGGTAGCTCCTCCCATCAGTGTATGAATGGGTGAATGATGACAAGTAGTGTTAAAGCGCTTTGAGCGGTCGGAAGACTAGAAAAGCGCTTTACAAGTACAGACCGCTTAGATCTTCAAGTGGAATGAAGACTTTATTTAACGGTAGCTGGGTGGACAACCCGTCAAACACTGACGCTTGGTCGGTGGCCCTGCGCTCTACGTCGTCCACCAGGGACGTAACATGCATGCGTGCGGTCTCTTCAAGATGGAAACGGGACAGCGGGTTGTGCTGGAAGGACTTGGAAATAACAATAAATGCATTCTGAAGAAGTCATAGACGTGTGTTTTGTTTACTTTTACTTTAAACACCGCAGCTTTTGACTGGGCCCAGCGTTTAAATAAAAGACCTGTGGGCGCGTACTGTTACAAACATTTGGCGGCTGCCCAATAAACAAACAAACACATTATGTCACAAAGAGGAATGAAACAACTCTCGGTTTGAAAGGAGTGATTGGACATGTGTGCGGTGTGTGAGAACAAACAAGGATGTTAATGAAGCTCTCCTCTGCAGACAATGGAGAGAGACATAATCCCCCTCGGCGACCACAGGGGAAGGAGCTTTTGTGGAAAGGGCACACATCGTCTTACCATTCAAAATCATGAGCTCGACAAATACAGGACTCGGCTGACAGGATTCTGGAGTAGTCCTTTCCCAGCATGCAGTAGTTCCCCGGCCTGCGCTTCATGTAAATCTGTTTTTGCCCCATCACACATGGCTCCCCCTGTTGGCACAACAACACAAACACTGTGACTGTTGCTTCTTTTCATATGATGATGATGATGATGATGATGGTGATATGTGTATGCGTCTCACCTGGTTGTGCAGGTGCCAGGTCTGATAGTCTTCCTCTGTGCATTTCTTGCTGAAAATGGACTTGTAGTCGATCTTGATGAGCTGCCATTCAGAACGATGGCTGAAGTGTCCGAAGAAGCTGCAGAGGAAAATGATACAATTAATTGAAATCAATGAAATGATGACATTCTGTGCGTTAAAGCAGATAATCTCAGCCACTGGGCCCAGGCCACAATAAAGCACATGGTAATTCAAATGAACAAAGCGTAGATGCAATGTTCAGTTCCCTCTGCGTGTCACCGCGCTGATCACAACACAGTCAGGTGGAGAAGGACGTGTTCCGATAGTGATGACCTTCCCTCGGACACAAATGGAGTGTTTTTTAAACTAAACCGTGCCAGTTAAAGCTCCAAGAAGTGTGGAGAGGAAATATGAACACATTTCATTTAGTTTCATAATGGCAGACAGTGGTGGTGGAGGTGAGTTTATATGATTGCTGAGATCTGGGAAGATACTCTCACTACACAGTCAAAGGGAAACATGCACATAGATGATGAAACAGGTTGGAAGTGGTTCCCAACCTGGGGGTGTGGACCCCTCGAGGGGTCCCATGGAAATTCTAAGGAGTCACAAAATGTTTAAAGGGACAAAAACTAAGAGAAAAATGTGTTTATTTTTCCTTTTGTGTTGTGAAACACTGGATACCTTCACCTCGGTCACAAAGAACCTAAAGTTAGAGCGTCTTTATCTCCTGCACTGACGTTCTACAGCAGGTGGAGGATAAAACACGTGAAATGAATGAACAAGACTTCAATATTGTTTGGGAAATATTTTGCCAGAGGAGAAGCAAACAAACACAACACATGTAGCTAGCCACGAGCTAACAGTCAGGTTGGTTGCTAGTCATCCCAAAATACAATTGATTGACTACATGCATGTACCGTACTTTTCGGGTTATAAGCCGCTACTGCCTTCGGTCAGTGTCCCCGACAGCTCCCCGCTGTAGCCAGCTGGGGCTCCTGCTAGCGCTCCGTCACTTCCCCGCTAACTTCCGCTAGCTCCCTGAAAACCACCGAAGGTAGCGGGACCAGGCTCGACACCCGACTTTGGCAGAGGGGACGCGGGCAGTAGCAGCAGCAGCGGGCAGTAGCAGCAGCAGTGGCCGGTAGCAGCAACAGTGGCCGGTAGCAGCAGAAGCGCTAGCTGCTATCAGCGCTACTAGCTTCCTACAGCGGGGACACTGATCAGCCGTAGGAGTGGCTTATAACCCGAAAAGTACGGTAACTGTCCCAATAGGAGGAGAGTTGATCTGACACATGTGGACCATGTAACAAGAGACAAATGAACCAATAAGACAAATATCTTTCTTTCATCTCAACCTGAAGAAGAAAAAGGCTTCACTGGTTGAACTAACGACTCACAACAAGGTCATAGTCTGTGATGAGGTCACAAGCTCCTGTTCAGCGCTCAGGAGCCGCTAGGCGGGACGACACTGGTCTACATCCCTGAGTGGGGAGGAGAGAGAGAGAGCGGGTCCTCTCAACACGTCGGGTACAGCCTGCGTACAACTACGGTAAGCATGGAAGGTCAAAATAGAAGCAGGTTGTCTGTTAACTGTGATGTTTAAAAACGACTTGGATGATAATCTAACTATTGCCTTCCATGTTTCTTTCAAATAATTTTGTTTAAAGGGAATCAAACTGTATTATTTATTTTATTTACTGCAGTCGAAGACAGTCCAAAATGATCAATTATCAAATTGTAATAAATTAAAGGTTGTGTGAATCAGTGTTTTAGTTTGAATGATGGATCCTACAGGAAATCACAAATGGTTTGACAAAGCAGTTTTGGTTAGTTCACACTAAATATTGTTATTCTAAATGTTTTGTGTGTGCGGGCCGGACTTTAAAAAGGGCTGATGTCTCATATTTCAATGCAGCAATCATTATGCGATAATATCTTAATCTAAATGTGATGTGGTTTGATCCCTGTCAATCAAAACTGATCAAACCACACAATTCTGCTTGCTGAGTTTTTGAGTTTCAATCTCCCAATAAATGAAAACATAGGATGGATTTTTTTAGTATGACTAACAATTAGCTATTGTAACTATAGCTCATTAAATCATGACTATTTCATTTTATAGAGAAACAGAGATTTGAAGCCACGTTTTGGGGCGCTTTATAGTTGTCATGACAGCGCTCTCATTAAATGAGTGATCTCCTTATGAACAAACCCATTTGTCCAGTGCCCTATTATCCACAATGACCCACTACCTGCCCCTCAGCAGTGTGGCTTAATAAAGACTAAATTCCACAGAGCCCTGGCTGCATGCCTTCCTTAAAAGGTCCTCATCCATCTCGCCTTTCTGCTGAGAACCAGAGCGCTGAACAGAACAGAAGAAAATACTATTCAGCTTTCACTCAGCCCACAATACCCCTGGAAAGGACACAGAAATCAACACCTTTTACATCCTTCTTCTTTTTTATTTGATTTATTTCTGGACTTACGTCATGATTTGGTTCTCAGCCCCGGCCTCCACCAAGACCCCGTCCACGAAGAGAGGCACCAAGGAGAAGCTGTGCTGGGTCCACTGCCTCCCCTCGTCAAAGCTGACCCTGTGGGTGAGTCACAAGGCATTCCCATCACAAACCAGCAACAACGAAGACAGACTATTAGAGCCTGGCTCGTCTCAACAGAGTCTCTGAGTCTCTGTGCAATTAGCTACTGTAGCGTTGGGTAAGTATGAAAAGGCTGAGCATTAAACGGATATCTAAGAGACAGACTGTCTGGGTATCAAAGCGAAGATGCAAGCAAAACAGCGTTAAGAGAATATGCCAAAAAGAAAAAGGGAAACGTCACAGGTCTGCCTGGTCTGCAGGGGGGTGAAGAAAACAAGACCAGAATAGAACTGTTTCATGTTCAACTACAAAACTGCAGAGGGAGAAGGAGACAGCAAGAGGAATACAAAAAAAATTGGACGGCTTTCATCATCGGGACCCGGCTCTATTGATTCTGACAGCTTATCAACATCAGTGCTGAAGGGAGAGCAACGAGGAGAACCTGAGTGTGACACGGGTGGAAACACTGCTGAGGCCTGTGCTTGGAAGAATGATCCCCACACACACACACACACCTTGATTTCTGATTTGGCTAAAAGCACTGACACCAGAAACAGCGTTGACATGCACCCAGCATGAGTGTTGAACTGGAGCTATCCGGTTCCATTGCTGCTGTACACTTTCTATCTTTTTATTTATTTTATTTTTTCACTTCTCCTACACTTAAATTGGTTTGGAGGAAGAAGAAGAAGAAAAAAAAGCCAGCAGGCTCCACTTCACTGGTTCTAAAACTAATTTCAGAATTGTTGCAAAAGCGAGTGGAGAACAGATCTGGTCTCGCTTGGATTAGCCGCACTGAGGCAGAGCGTAGGCGCCGCTTTGGCAAGAGGAAGGCAATGTGTTAATGAAAACACTAAAGGGGGAGGGCTGGCTGTTAATGATAAGTGGCTTAAAAAAATAAAAAAAAGAATCTCTCAAATTAGACCGTCTTTTTTTATTTTTTCACAGTGGAAGTGCATCGCTAACTGGATCAAATGTCACATATAGTATAAACCAAGAGGGTGGAATGGGTCTAAAAATAGCTGGAGGAAATTGGAAAAGCAATTTAAGAGAGGAAGAGAGTCCAAAAAAGTTTTCTAAATGGACATACCACAAGTGTCTGGTTGGCACCGACGGCTGCTTGACAGCCACGATGGCCCCTCCTCGGTCCAGGAACCACACGTTGTGCACCTCTTCAAAGATCTGAACACAGAGGGCGAGTAGTTTTTCATTATAGCAAAATATTGCTGACATAAACACTTGCGCATTCCCTAAATAATATCTTAGCAACCGTAAAGGTTTCCCAACATAAAGAGTTCATTCATCAGCCAAACGGAAACGTGACTAATGGCCAACCCAACCCCAATGTCTTGTGTGGGAAACTAGATTTGACACGGCTATGTGTGGTTTTCTTTTATCCGATTATCCCTGTGTCCCCTGGGCTGCACGCACACGCTACATGAGCGTCAGTGTCCCGACCACAGGCGCCCTGACCCGGCTGAAGCATCCGGGACGACACCGACGGCAGAAACAGCTGATCGCTCGTGTGAGGTAAATGATGAGACCTTCATCGGCAAAGCTGCTTCCATCACCCGTTCAGTTTAGCGCAGCAACTCTTTTTTTTTTATGACTGAAGCAAAACACATCTCAAGGGAGCAGGACAACTTTTCATTTTTGGTGCAATTTAGGACATTTCACCGATTTTTAGAGCAACACTTCAAAAGGAAATGCATAACAGTATGTTAATGACTCCGTGGCTAATGGCTCTAAAGTAACCTACAAGCAGCCTCCCTACAGTCCTCATCCAGCAGGCCTTCTAAGGCCAGCCGTTAGCTGACTGCATCATAGTACGGGCTAGCAGCCTGTCACTCTGAGGCATTAGCATGTTACACAGGAGGAAAAGGGACATTCCACAGTGTGATATCCACACACTGCATGGGAACTGGTCCTGGATGTGACTTAGAGCTCAGGCTAATAACAGCGTCTCTGTTCACTGGATGTGGAAGATGTGCAATGTTAAACCCAGTGGCGGGCCGTCAGAGCCAGCTAAGCCTTCTCTGCTGGCTTAAACAGAATCGCAAAGCTATTTTTTTTTTTATAATTAAAAGTTATATATATTTTATAAAAAAAAAAAAATCACAAATACACTACATGTATTATAATTATTTTTCCCTATTAGCTTATTTTCTCATTGCACAGCTCCTGTCTTGTCTGTTCCTCCTGCCGCAAACAGCTGATCCCTGAAGGCCCAGGTAGAAAATCCACGGCCCGCCACTGGTTAAACCACACCCTCAGAGCCTTTTTTAATTTATTTTGAAATAAATCTGGTCCAGTTCCGGTGGCTACATGTTGACTTGTTATAGGAGGAAAAGCCCAAGTGATGCTGGTACCAGCATGCACAACACCAGGACCCGGCTAAAGCCGCTCAATGGAATCAACCATTCATCCACTGTATTTATGTGAGAAATCAGAAATGTGACAACAAAAGACTTTTTGTAAGCTGCTCGTGGACTTTTGAGACATGTACATATTTGTTACTATTATTTTCATATTTGTTTTTGGAATTCCTCTATATTTATGTTTTGCAATACTTGCTTTTATGTTTTTTTATATCATTTCATGTCATGCAGAGAATCACCAAAGCACATTGCCTGTATGGAAACACGTAACTGGCAATAAACCATAATCCAATTTGACTCCTGATTCCGACTGACCCCGGTGGAAAGCTCACCTGTCTCCAGCTGTTGCCGGCGTCCGATGATATGAACATGCCAACGTTGTTGTAAGACAGCTCCGCTCCAATATTCCCTGCAGGGGGAAACGCCAACAGAACACAACTGCAGATCACAGAGGTAAAGGGCCGTGTGTTTGAAATATGTGCTGCCAATCACAAACAGCGCTTCTGGGAGTAACCCAGTCCTCTGGCTCCGTTCCCAGTGTGGGCCTGTCGCCTTCCATCCGCGTGCAGAACTCAGAGGAGACCCGAGGTTAATTCCTACAGATGCCTGCAACATAATGCGAGATGCGGAGGAGGAGTGCGGGTGCCTCCGAAGCTTCCTTCTTTCTTTCTTTCTTTCTTTCCCCGGCGAGCGAGCAGCGAGTGGACCGACTTCATCGGCTGATCTGCTCCAGTCTCTTGGCCGCGGCTCAGTGGACCGGCGTGTGTTTGATCTGGATGCTGTTTGTCATGTTGGTGAGATGATCTCTGCACCAGCTGACGTCTTAAAAGGCCGCAGTGGGCAAAGTGAAGCACGGTGCCAAAGCAAAGGCCCGGGCCAGCAACACATCAGACTCACAAAGACACACACTGTGTGCAAGCGTGCGTGTGTGTGTGTGTGTGTGTGTGTGTGTGTGTGTGTGTGTGTGTGTGTGTGTGTGTGTGTGTGTGTGTGTGTTCAGCATTCTCACACTCCGAAGACAAAACAGATAGATCCAAAGACAAACACACACTCTCTCTCACTCACACACACACAGCAAAAGGCTGACTTTCTTCCTGCTGAATGGGTGCCAACACGTCTATTTCATCTATGTCATCTCTCTTCTTTGCTTCAACTCTTTCAAATGTACACTTTGCAGACGCACAACACACACGGTGGCCTTTTCTTATTATCGGCTGGGCGATGTGACATCAAAGCAGGTGGACATGTGATCCCGACCATTTTTGCCAAGTGGAGATACACTGTGCTGGTAGATCACAGTGCAGCTCATGAAATGAACATTTGGACATCCAAAGAAGAAAGGCAGTAAAACAATCAGCTGCGACAGTGGAAATAGGTTGCGTGAAGTGGTTTGTTGTGAGTCTTTTCTCTTACCTGTGGCCACTATGATCCCTGGTGCAGAGTTCTTGGTGGAGATTGTTCCTGACAAGTAAGGGTTCTCGGACATCTGCAGTTGGAGATGAAGGGAACAGAAGGGCTGCAGAAGAAGAAGAAGAATCATGAAAATACCCACTGTTAGTGTATCTGGTGCCCACCAACCCACCGGCTGTGGAAGAAGACGACCCAGTCCCTTTGTTGTGGGCTGTCTAGATCAGAAGTCATGTGACTCAACCAGCCAATCAGATGTGGCTCCCCGTCCCGCGTCACAGAACTACCTTTGCAAAGGCCGCAAGCCAATCAGAGCAGACTGGGCTTTTCCTGAGGCGGGGCTTGAGGCGCTAAAACGGTGTGTTCCTGTTCGAGGGGGATTTCATGTATATTCAGAGTCTGAGAAAAAACACATTGTGTTTTTTAAATATTAAAACATGTTCTTGAAGAAAGCCCAAAACTCAAGTATGAATATAAAAATGAAAATATTTCCCTTTTCATTGAAAGAGACGGTAAATATATTTGGTAAATGTCTGAAAATAGTCGCATATTCATGTTAAAACTGTAATTTGCAAATTAAAAAAATTGTCTAAATGGTGATACATTATTACATTGACAGAAAATATTAGATACGTCTATTTTGTTCTCGCTGTGAAATCGTGAATCACGAAATCCACGATAATTTGAACATAATAGGGACAGAACAAAATTGTAGCGCAAAAACCAAAGCATCCCAAAACAAGCGTGATTCATTCATTAGTCTTTCCAAACAGAACCAACTGTGTCTTCATACATCTGTGCTAATTGCATTTAATCTGTCATTAATACAAAGAGGGGTGGCATTTGCATTGACTGAAGGCAAGTCCCCGGGGGAATGCACACAACACAACACAATTACATTTGTTCACAGAGCTGAAAAAAGAAGAAAAAAAGTGTGTGTCTCCTTTCATCTTTGCAGCAGACAGCGTGTCACACTGGCGTGAGGACATCAAGGGCAGCGGGCTGAACGGGGTAATCAAAAGGAATCTACGGCGGTAATTAAAATGTCACATGAATGCACAATCACAGGGAACCTGTGAGCCACAACCCAGGGCCGCAGAACCACCTCTCAAACAGCACGGAGTCCCACAACGTCTCCAACAGGAGGGAGGCTCTCTAATGAGCAGCAACACGCTGTCAACACATGCAGTGCATCTAGTCTGCCATCGTTCATCATTTAGTGAACACACCATCATGTATTCAACTCTAATACGAGGTTTGCTTTGCAGTAAAAGGCAACACTAAGCTCTCAGAGTTATATTCTATTAGTTTGTTACGTGTCAGGGTTGTGCTCTCCCCTCCCCTCTTGTTTTCCCCCCCAGGTTGTCCAATCGGCTAATTGGTTGCCACCTGCGGAGGGCCACTCAGCGTGACGTCGGCCATTTTAAAAGGAGGAAGTCGGAAGAGTTCGGGGCGGTTTCTTTCGTTTGGTCTTTCTTCATGCAACCTGACCCGGTCAGATTGAAGGTTTGTGGTGAGAGGTTGAGGGCAGTAGGTAAGTTTGGGGTACCCTGTACACTTGTGCAGACACGTAGGTACTTTGTGTCTAGAAACATTAGGTTATTGGTCGGTGCTCCCTCTGTATATGTTTTGGTCACTCTTTTTGTAGAGAAGCTAGAGAACCATTTTGTTTGTTTATTTCCAGAGGTAGAGCGCTAGGCCTAGTTTTGTTTTCTTGATTTCTATTTGTTTGGCACGACCACAAGCTCTCCCCGACCTCTCCCACTTGATAGAGAACCTTCTTGTTGTGTTGTTAACCGCCACCGGAATAAATCTTATTTACAAACGTTACTCTTATTTTTCTGACTTTTCTTTCCCATTATTCTTTGGCTGACCGGTGTTCGTCCCCCCCTTATCCCCTAGACGGAAAAGGGGACGTAACAAGTTCATAAGTCGGATTTGAAATCAGCTCGTTTCTTCTTTGCGTTTTTTTGCAAGAAGGGACTGACGAGGTATAAAGTGCATGGCCAGTTCAGTCCCACTTTCTAATAGCGCCAACTTCATAAATGGTTTGTATGTTTTTACTAAAGGCTTCATCAGTGGATATACATTAATGCTTTCTAGAGCAGCTACAAGTCATTTATTAACATGTTTCTGTTTGCCAAGAAGTGAACTGTCAATATGAATGGGGCGGGGCCTTATGAGAGGGACCCAACGGCGCCACCATTGTTTAGTTACTGATATGATAATCGGTTGTGGGAGGAGCCAGCCTGAGGGCTGCGTTCACAAGCCAGCACCCTGTGCTTGATTCTCTGGGCATCAGACATAGTTTGGTACTGATAGTCATCAATGCTCTGCATCTTATTCCAGATGGTCAGTGGGAGAAGAGAAGAATGATAATGAACTCAAGAGATAACAGCTTGGATCCCGAACTGGTACAATATGCCTGAAGTTAATAATACTATGAAAAACATGTATTTGCATACAATAGTTCCCACTCATTCATTGAGTGGTGGTGTTACAACAGTCTGCTGTGCGGCTGCTGCAGTAATGTGGAGAAGCTTTGTGAAGCTGCTGGTTCTAAGACACAACTTCCTGCATGTTTATTATACATATGTTTTATTAAGAAGGCTGTGAAACAACACTGACCTGTCATTTGATCAATCACAGTATTTTATAAGTTGATCTAAAGAAAAAGACGGATTTTGACATTCCAGCACTTTGTTGATGGTGATTGCTGTTATAAAGCACTACGCATATATATGAGTGTGTACAGCTGTGATCTTACAGTGCTACGATCTGATTACAACGCTTCATGAGTATGTTTTTTTTTAATGCCTGATAGTCTTTGGCGTCGTAGAAAGTGTTAACAAACGTTTCCCTGGAACACAAACAAGGAAAAGATGGAGACAACCAGACAGTCTAAAAATACTCTCCCCAAAATCCAAAAGCCAGAGTGCTGAAACTCAAATGTGTGTGTGGTCAAGTGTAAAGTGTGGAACCGCTCCACGAACACCGAACAGTAGGAGATGTTCTAGACGCCACTGACAGCACCGGGGGAATGTTCTGAGTGGATCGGGAACCTTCTCTGCACCAGAATAGAATGAAGCTCATTTAGGTACAAAAAAGGACAATAAAACCGTTTGGTATTCATGCTGGAGACTCACTTCCCTCTCGCTAGCGTTGACAGAGAGGAGCTCATGTTCACTCATATTGACTGAAGCCTTGGAAAGAACATATTGGAATTCCTCAATAAGGAAGTTTTCCCTTTTAAAAGTGATCTCTCAACCACGATCAACCAATAGAGACATATATTAGTTAAACCCTTTATGAATGCAGGCTTCTTACAATGTGGTACAATACATTTTAAATTCTCTTTTTAAAGATCAGCATGAAAACCCTTGACAGTGAATATTATGGTGTTACTGGTATCTTACCAGTAAGCAGTGGATGTCGTTTCCCTCCAGGTCGGTGGCGGGCGCCTGCAGGAGCCTCCACTCCCGGCCCTTGTTGTAGGTCATGTAGGTCTTGACCTGGTTGTCCTGCCTCTTGTTAGCAATCAGCATGCCTTTGATTCCCGCCACCTGACACACACACACACACACACAGACACACACCATGAATGCATCTTTAACCTCTTCAACACTTCCGGAACTCGCAACGCGGATCCGCGTTTTACAATGTTTACGTTTTGTATATATTCATATCTTCGATAAACAGAAATATGATTTAAATGTTGGTGGAGGCGCCAGACTTTTCACTTCCTTGTCCTTTTGTCCGTTAGATCCTATGTGACGCTCACAGGAGCTCTCAGCCTGTGGAGTTTGAGTCGAGCTCCGCCTTTCACCGTGATTTGTAGATTCATGTGTCTGTCGACATTTTGTGTGAAACTAACCAATGGACACTCGTGAGGACCAAATCAAGCTTCAATTTGTCAGCTTTAGGGCCATGTTATCTCTTTACACGTGTGCCTTAGGACAATGGTGCCTCGCTATATAGAGAGCTGAGATTGTTCTGCGTGTAACACATGGGTATGTATCGCATATGCAAGTGCCTTTAAAAGGTGAATTTAATAAATTATGTAAAATCGAGAAAATGACCTCAGTCCCCAAGTGGTAAACCAGCACAGTGTGTTTCACATGGACCTCTCCCATCACAGCTGCTGGGAGCATCCCAGTGCTCCCAGCAGAAAGGGTTTTGTGTATTAAGGTAGCGATCTTCGCCAAAAGAGCTCAGCTAAATGCAAATGTTGCTTATCCTTTCTCAGGAGCTGACTTGTCTGGGAGACGGCTGCGTTATTTCATTCTGTGCTGAGTGCTATCTGTAATTATATCCTTACACATCTCAGCAATCCTGACAGCACAACATCACGGCCTGCTGACAAGCGGCACCTTGTCTCTTTCCTCAGTGAGTCGAATCGGCCCACACACACACAGACACAGAAACACAGACACACACACACACATAGAAACACACACAGACACACACACACACACACATAGAAACACACACAGACACACACACACACATAGAAACACACACACAGAAACACACACACAGAAACACAGAAACACACACACAGAGAAACAGAAACACACACACAGAGAAACAGAAACACAGAAACACACACACAAAAACAGAAACACAGAAACACACACAGAAACACACACACACACACAGAGAAACAGAAACACACACACACACACACACTCTCTTCCAGACTCCTCCCTAGTTGTCTCTCAGGTTTCAGACTTACCCCTCAACCAAACCAAAGCTCTGTGAGTCACTCCAAGCGGTTGCCAGTGGCACTAATAGGCAGCCCATTTGACATTGTCATAGAAACATGGCGCTCTGGATGGATGCGGCTAACGAGGGTCCTCACATCCTCGTCCAACCCAACCTGTCAATTATTTACTGCACCCCCTCGATCACACACACACACACACACACACAAACAAGGAGAGCGCCGCGTCCCCACCGCCACACATTGCTCCCCATCCATCACCGCCGCCGCCCACACTCTACCTTCTTGACGACCGAGTGAAGGACGCGGCACAGGTCTCTATTCTGCAGCGGGGGTTACTCTCGGCGATGCAGAATACTTCTACTTTCTCAGTTGTGTTTTGGGTCGTCTTGGTGCAGTGTTAGGAAGTAATCCGGCCATTAGCTGAATACTTTGCGAGTGGCGGTGGAAAGAAGGGAGGACATTGTGCCCACAGCGTGTGATCGGAGACAGAAAGTTCCAATAATCTCTGCTGCCATCAGAGAAGCACGAGTCAGATCTCCTCCGACCACACAGTAAGCAGTGCAACGGCTTTCATGTTTCAGTTCTAATGTTCCACACGGCCTGTTTTAATGCAGAGGACAACACTTCTGGAACTCTGTTCAGATCGACTCCCAGCATGCATCTGTCTCTTCTGCAACTGTAAACAGCACTGGAAAAAATTAAAGAGCCGGAACCAGAGCCTATTTGGGATTTTTGTCTGATTAATGACGCACCCCATTCATTAATTACAATAATTGAAATATATTATATAATATAGAATGTATTATCTGTTTCAGCTCCACATTGTTCTTACAGCTGCATTAATGTGTTGTTGAAAACAAAGCAAAGACAAAACAAAGATCATGAAATTGTTCTTTTTTGTGGCCCCCACTGACAAAGAGTTTTCCCATCGCACAAAGAAAGCAACATTAGCATTGGAGTTGTGTTTGTGTCCACGTGACAAAGAATATAACGCAAACAATAGTCACTCTGCTTTTAGTTTAGTTTTAATCTCAATCGATTCCCGAAGGAAACATCCGGATCTCCTCGTTGTTCACCATCGCCGTGTTTGTGTGTTTGTGTGTCTGTGTGTCTGTTGTTCAGTGATGAGCCGCAGCATCAAACCAACACAATGAGCTCAATGATGCCAAACGAGGCAGGAAAGGTCTGTAAAGCTGGAGGGAACTACAGACCCCGGTGATCGATCTCTGTGCATTGCTCAATAAAGGGACCCCATGTATATTACACATGGTCATTTGATCCATTGCTGATAGTGAAATATTGATTGATCCAGCTTTAACTTGTATCCTGCCGAGTGCCACTGCATGCCTCACTTTACAAGCTCGGGGGGATTTTAAACACATCAAAGTGCTCCATCCACCGGCTTGGTGCTGCTCGTTTGTGAAAACATTCCTGGCAATAAACAGTTTCTGATTCTGATTCTGTGATGGTGAGCAGCTTTTTCTTTTCAGAGTTGCTGATTTTCATGAAATGATCACATGAGAGAGGAAAAACAGGCCCACAAAATGTCCAATACATTTAAAAACATGGCTGCCAATTTGAAAACGCTGCTACTCAGTGAGGTGGAGAAGCGTTAGTGAACAGCAGTGAATCGGCAGTTATTTAACGTGAAGCAATTTAGCATTCTGCAATAGATTACATGGCTCATTTGTTGACTCACAGCGTTTAAGAGTGCTGGCAGAAAAATTAAAATAAAACGCAAACATAAAGGTCTCACTTCATCATAAGTATCAGCATCTAGATCATTCAAAACTCTTCACGTAGTCAATCATTCATAGCTGTTTATAGCAGAAACATCCTCGTGCTTTTTGATACAGGCCAATCAGAGTGATGACTGCAGGGCGAGCCACCTGCTAAAGCACCTCTCAGATTGAAGGGGACTTTAGCGAGTGATGCCGAGCCCCGATGTACACAGACAACCCGTTTGCACAACAAAGGATCGTGATTACGGAATGTGCCCTCAACCGATCTGACTGACAATGAAATAATTCCTCTAATTTAGGAGATGATTGTGCAATTGTCTGCGTGGAAATAGCATCATTTATTTCAGGGAGGAGGATGCGGCGGGAAGAGAGGCCCTCTGGGAGGAGAGACGTGGCGTCTAAGTGGAAGAACTAAACAACTTCCACACACTTGGACCATCTTCCCTCTGGTCTGACTGGAGCTGTGTCTTCTCTCTGGAACATTAGGTCTGTGAGGCGCAGTTTGTCAGGGTCCAACAGCAATAAATGGGATGAGTTCCACAGCCTATATCTCACCCGCTGTAATGGGTCGGATTCATCAGAGACAGCAGGGTGTCATCTAGCTCTTGTTTAGGTTCTGATCAAGAGTGGAGCTGTGACCGTGTGACAAATGTAATGAAAGCACCGCATCGTTTGGCGCTGCTCGGTGAAATGCCTTTACTGTCGCATGGTGAGGGGGCACACACACACACACACACACACACACACACACACACACACACACACACACACACACTGCGCATGGGGAGGTAATGGCATTGTTAATTACCACACTGCTGCCACTGCTGCTGGCCAATATCTCACTTCCTTCACTCTCTCAGCCGCACCTGTCAGTGTAGGAGTGATAAACTGGCTGCACCAGGGAGCAGAGGAGGAGGGGAATCGACTACCCTGCGAGGAATGCTAATGCAAACCCATACAGTGCTAGCCAGTAAGCTAACAAGGTCATTAAAACTCCAGAGGTGCCTGGCAGTGAGCCCCATTAGGTATGATCTTAATACTGCATATGTCTGCTGTCAGGAATACGACACGATTATGTAACACAAACTCTACAGAAGGAAAACGTACAGTGAGTCATTACCCCGTGACTTCAAGCTGCACTGATCAACATGTTTATGTTAAGAGCCGGTACACTACCGCGACAGACAACGTTAGCCGCTAACTAGTGGACCCAGTGGAGCGTTGAGCAACCCAAGTTAAAAAAAACTGAAACTCCAAATGTTCCTGTCTTATATTGAATAATAATTACAGAGAAGTAGTTGTCGGCAATGACCATCTTCATCCAGTTCCGCTCACACAGGCATTTCCTCCAAAGCCCGAATTCCGACTTCCTCCAACAATGCTCCTGAGATATTGGTGCTGTATGGCAGAAAACTTGTTTCTTTATATTTGGTCCATTTCATTTCATAAATTAATGTCCTGTTGGTTTTACAAATATTTTACCAATAAAAAGTATTAAAAAAGAGCATGTGACTAAAATGTCAGCTGATCCTCAAACTGATGGTGAAGCCTCATATCTCTTCACCGCCGCCTTCGGAGCTGAAGATAAATCCTAATGAGGCAATTTCCTTTGGCTTCGTATAAGGCCCTGTTCCCCACAGTTTCATAATGACCCGGGAATATATTTTTACACTTCTCATTTCTACACTTCTCCTTGACGCTAACTGTACCCTATAGCCGCCCTCGCCTGGACCTCGACGCAAGCTAACGTAATACAATACAATGAGTGCATCAGACTCTCTAATCAATGAAGGACAAAACACTTATTTAGACATTCACTGGTCAACAAACCTCGATTAAAACTTGATTTTAGAATATTATTAGTATCATGACAGCGCTAAATCTTATATATTAAAATCCATTCTTAAATTATGGACAACACCTATGAACAAATTAAGGAATGTGACATAAAACACGATCTTCAGAACCGTGATCAGCAGAAATTATGAAATAGTTATTAAATGTTTGGTTGATATTTGTCCCGTATTTAAATGTTTGTGCCTTGAAATGTGAGGTGGTAATATTTCTTCCCAGGAAGAATATACTGCAGGGATCAGAGGCTGCACTGGTATCCATTGATGAACCCTTCTGAGAGACGGCACGGTCCTTTTGGGCAATGGCACATCAACATCTCATCTAATGCACATTTAACCATTTTGTGTGTGTGTTGCCACATGCCTGTACTTTATGGGTGATCTTAAGAAGCAGGGATAAAGCAATAGTCCCTTTTGCTTCCCATAGATTCAATCAATAAAAACCTCACTGTTTGTGTCCGCCCAGGATGACCGGTTTCATCGGGTGCCTACCTCGTACAGATCCAGCATCTGGTTCCCTCCGAGGCCCCTGGTGGTCTTGACATTTTCCATGGCCAAGGTGAAGTAGATCCCTCTTGTGTCAGACAAGTAGAGGTTATAGGTGTCGTTCTGGTTCCACTCCTGCACCGCCGCAAAAACCTGCTTCTCATCGGTGCTGACAATGTGTAAATCCTAGCAGGGAGCAGCGAGAGATTAATAGTTATGAGTGGAAGTGGAGAGGTGACGGTTTAGAACACGCTGACCCCCGTGGGACGTGAGATCAATGCTATACAGTAAAGCATTGGGGCTCACTCTCAGTGTGACTTTTGAGCATTTTTTCTTATGGAAGCTAAAATATGTTTTCAGTATGACTGAAAGTGTGACTTTAAAAGGACGTGTCTGCCAGCTTCTGAGGGGAAACAAACTAAAATGTGGTGACATGCCTGTAGCTTAACACATTCTTAACCAATCTCCAATTTCACCGTTGTGATGGCTTCAAATTCAAATCTTTGATTAATTAACTCTGTGACATTCTGAAATTAGAACAGATTAATATGAGTCATAGAAAATAAAATAAAAAATGCAGCACCTTACCTTAGGCAGGGAATATTTGGGTAGTTTGATTTGTATAAAGGAGTCTCTCTTGTAGGACACATAATAGGTGGCTCGTCCTGATGTAGGAACCTACAACACATCAAGTACAAATGATTTCATGCATTGATTATTACATAAAAGGGTTCCCTCTATTATCTAGTGCTTCGGTGATATATGAGCCTTGTTATCGCAACACTATGCTCGTATTTCCAACAAGTTCTCACTCCCAACTCAAATACCGGTGTTTGGTCAGTGGACAAAATATTTTTGACGTACTCTTGTTAGGTAACCTGTGACAGCGTGCCTCGGTGTGCCGGTCTCAGATGACCAAGTGGCTGTATTTGAAGAGTCTGCCACCATTCCTCTTAGCACTGTAGTGATGAAGCTCTGTGTCTGAACGAAAGCAGGGGACACCTTGTATCAAGGCCTCATGTGTAACCTCATGACTGACACAATAGCATATTTTCCTCCAATCAATTAAAGTGGAGGGTGAAAGCGCACATCAATCTCTCTCCCTCTATGTGCTGCTGGTTTTCGAGGCGCTGCTGGATACACAGAGTAAATCTTTTCTTTTTTGTTGGGGACTTGGCCATCCATAGTGATCTCCTGACTTGCATTCAGAGGACGCTGCCCTCTCTCTATGTCAATGCGCTCGGTGCTTTCAAAGTGGACTTTGGTAAATATGTCGTAGGACAATCAATAGTCTCATTATTCTTTGTCAAGAGAAATCCTTAAGTTGCCTAACCAACTGGCTAAGAGTAACAGAAGTCGTCCATAATGGTCTAGACTCTTAGCAAACACACCAAGCTGTTGGTTGTAAGATTATGCAGCAAGGAGACACAGGGCCGGTGGGTGTCATTAGCCTCGAGGACACCGAAGCCGAGCACTTAATACACACACACACACACACACACACACACACACACACACACACACACACACACACACACACACACACACACATACACATAGAGAGCCAAGTGAGGCCGTAGCCCCATAACACACCTTTTCCCCTCCTATCAATAACATGAAATGCATTACAGGGAAACCTTCAAATCCGATGTGTGGCTCTCTGCTGAAGAGAAGCCATATCAGTATCAATGTTGAATGACGGGCTGGTTCTCTTACTGATGTTGTAAGTGCTCTGAATGGCTCTGAAGAGAGAAAACAAGCTCGGAGAGGAAATATAGCCGACTAGCAGCGAGCAGTGCCGACCAGTCCCACATGCAATCGAGTGGAGGAGCAGGAGATCGATGGCAGGGTAACCAGAGGCGGTTTGAACTTTAAGAGGAATTGGTATGATTGATTTTTTCTTCTTCTTCCCTCCCTTTCAGGGTCTTTGGTCTGTGACGCATACGTGTTAAAATGTGGGGGTGCTAGAATTGAAGGGGAGGTTTAGGTTGAGTGCCCATGAGTTTACTTGAAAGACGTCGGAGAGGTCAAATAGGATTGAAGGATCTTTGTAGAACAACTCTGTCTCATTGTCTCGTGTGCTGCCAAGGCTGCTGGCGGCTCTGGAGGAAGGGCTGGCCTGCTGGTAGCTCAGGTAAGCGGGCTTCTGAAAGCCCTGTTCTCTACTGACGGAAACATGTGTTGGGATCAAACAGCTGGAAGAGCACCATTACAACTACTAGTACAGTACACCTGCTGTGCATTGGCAACAATCTGGCGGTGCGTTTCAATACATTACGATACATAAGCAAGGCGACAAAACGATACGAACTAACTATAAGTATGTTTAGGTAAAATGACATATGCATAAACTATACAAAAGTATACATATTTTATACAATCAGAGCAGTATGGTCGACTGTCCCTGTAACATACATCCAACATCAAAGCATTAGTTAGTATTAGTTAATATTGTGCAATCTGAGTCACCACACAGCTTTGCATTTAAACTATTAATCAAAAAGCAATATTGTTTTTGAGAATCAGTAGAGTATTTACAATGATATAATATAACGATAAAGAAAACAATAATTATGTGCTTACCCCTAACTGCTACTACTGAATAAAATAACAAATTAATGTATTAATTAATATATTAGTAATATATATATATACATATATATATATATATATATATATATATATATATATATATATATATATATATATGTATGTATATATATATATATATATATATATATATATATATACGTATATATATACATATATATATATATATATTTTAATTATAAAATATATATATATTTTAATTATAAAAATATATATATGTATATATATATACATATATATATATATATATATATATGTATATATATATATACATATATATATATATATACATATATATATATATACATATATATATATATATATATATATATATATACATATATATATATATATATATATATATATATATATATATATATATATATATATATATATATATAATGTTTGCACAGGCTGATGTTTGAGTCTTAGTGGACTGTGAGTGTGGAGGATTATACAAAGGATTGGTATCAGGTTGTTCAGTTTATGTTTTTTTGGGTATGAAATGGGTATTCTAACTCTCTGGAGGAAGAGAGTGCTGTACAAGTTAAGGAACTGCTCTTTTTCAATATAGTGAAGTTTGTCAAAATGCTGTTGATGTGGTGCGTTGGTGTGAGAGCAGCCTTTAGAAGGAGATACAGGTCAGCAGAAAACATTACCTGACTTTTATAACATAACCTTTATTCCTAAACATGGATGCTGAAAACATCTTAAACAGATACAAAGCACCACAACAATGGTTGGAAGTAAATTTGAATAAAATGTAAGTTGTTGTGGACCGGCCATGTAATTATGCTGACTTTTCCTGTTGACTTTTAAATGCATGAAACCTCATTTGCACAATGTCAAAGTAAATAATATTCACGCTGTAGAGAGAATTAAAATACCACCCATGAATTGCATCTGTGTTACTTGGAATTCAGGACATTACCATTTCATATTTTTCTGTCGCACAAATCATAATTAATATGACATATGGCAGTGGCTAGTATGAATATTAAAACTAGACTGGCTTCACAGCAAAACAAAGCACAAATGTTGAGTTTAATGTCAAATTAGTTTTACATATTCCCTTTGTGCCAAGCTTTTACATGAGTATGAGTATTAATATGGAATATTTGCATTAAGAGCGTGAGAGTTTCCGCTCATGCACACAGTGTCTTTTCAAAATATATTTTTAACATTTAGGTTTAATACGTTTTAAGTTTACTTGAGGCAACATTACTTGGTTAGGTTTCTGCAACAATAGTACTTGCTTGGTTTATGAAAGGATTGTGTTTTGAATTAAAATAAGTATGTTTGTAATGTACGTACTTTACTAAAGGCACATATTTAGTTGCTTAAGAAAAGTAAGGTGCATAAGTCAATATTGAGTCACACAGGACACAAAAGTTATGTACATATTATAACTCCAGATTCTATGAGTCTCTGCCCATGTGTGAAGAAGTTTCTCATGCCCTTGTGCTCAGCTGAGCTGTGCATCATAAGTGAGCATTTACACACCTGTGGAGCAACTATTGACATTGTCTGCAGCCAGGTTTGAGTTCTCCACCGCTGTGCAAAAAAAGAGTGTTTGTTCCCTTCAGCCCATGGGAAGGCTGCCTCAAAAGAGTCTAACGTAGGCCGTTAAACGCACATTTTAAAAGTGTATTGTTCCGAGTGAAAATATGAGGCAGTGACTGGGTTGTGCCTGCTGCTGTGTCTGCAGTAGCGAGCCTCATTGTTCTGCGTGGAGCGTGTACTGTGAAGCTGAAAAATGCACAGTGGGAGCAAAAGCAAACTGTCGGAGAGGAAAATTTAGAGGGAAAGTAGGTGGCCCTGAAATGAGCTCAGCTGGAATGAGCGAGCATTTCCCGCATCCTGCCATCGCTGCTGAAGCTGTTGCTTGTTGACGGGTGGGTTTGACCAGGTGAGGGCCACCAGTCACCAGAGGAGCATATCTCTGCTACACAGGATGAGGCATTGGAGCCGAACCAGATTGAGCATCTTGCTGTCTGTGATGCTGCAGCTGAAGTGCTGCTGAAGAAAGTGTGTTTTTCTCACTCTGGAGGAGTGGTCAAAACAGCCAATCAAAGGATAATGGACCATGCAGCCATTGCCATCTGATCTTGGGGGAAGCTGCAATATGTCGAGCCAGATGTCATGTTGCATCTTTATTTGCTGTGCCATAATTCTGGACACTGCCGCGTGGTAAGTGTGAGGACAGCCGTCATAGCTTACCCGATGTCTGTGGCTGGCTCCTGGGAGAGAGCCATCTGAGTGGTACACTGGTCCAGTGAGGTGAGCATGAACCTGATCCCTAGGTCAAGGTAGTGTAGTTTTCCGGGGTTGGAAAAACCCAAAAGCAACAACTCTTATAGGGCCAAGCCTATAGCGCTCTCTTGTGTAAAAGTACTGTGTTTTTCTTGTGCTCTATGTAGGCCCCTATCTGCAATCGCGACATATAACAGACGTCTGAGCATAGCTCTGCTCCCACTTCGAGCTAATAGTTGGCTTTTTACCCAACCATCTAGCTCCTCATCTTCTTCCCATGTTGACTGCTCAGTGAACTTTCTCACCCTTTATACTGTGTCAGATGCTTTACATGTCTAATACGTACGCTAATGGTTTTACATTGGCGTTAGGCACCGGCCAGGCGTCTGTTTTTGAGGAATTGGGAGCTAGAACGGTTAAATTATTGCCCTACTCTCTCTCTAGTGTATTGTATTGTAGAGTCTCACTCTACAATACAATATTACTCTAGTATTACTCTTCCGTTCTGCAAAGCTGAACGGAAGAGTAATACTAGAATAAAGTATTTTCCAGGGAGTCAGAAACCTATCCAACTGGATGCTCATGTTGTTCTGCGTCTTCTTTACATTTCACTGACAGGTTTACCAACTACTTAAAGGTGGTTGTAGCTTGTTATTCTGACTTTGTTTAGGCATTCCTTCCACATCTTTGTCACAAGTAGCTTAATTACTACAATGATTTCCTTCCCCACATGTGGAAACTCCCGTACTGGCCGATATCGAGTACAAATCTGACAGCAGTGTGTTGGAAATATATATTTCTAAATATTAGCTTTGTTTTTAATGAAATCTTGGCATTAGGAGTCTTAATTGTGTATTATAACCTGCTAAAAGCTAGTGTTAGAATTCACGCTCTAATATCTATTTCATATTGCTGTGAAAACAAGTCCTTCAAACAGCTGCATTTATTCAAGTTTCTAAACTAAATTGAGCAACATTTTACAAGGTTACATTTGAAATCATCATGATAGCGTAATCATTTACATTTTGTAATGTAATAAATGCAACCTCCTTTTCTGTAGCCGTTAGCTTCGTGCAGCTAAAAGTGCAGCTAGCCATTAACTAGCTCTCCTCCTGCTGATTTCAACACTGATTTGTTGTTGACTATTGATAACAGATATATGTAGTACTAGTTTGATGTACAGAGTATGAGAGACACATATTGTTGTTGTTCCTGTGTAGCGTAAATGATCTGCTCAATGATCTGATACCGTGATATCAGATAGTTGCACAGACTCTGACTCGCCGATACCAATCTAGCATTTTAAGCGGTACCAGAGGCTTCTCCAATACTGGGACCAGTATCGGAAGAACTTTCCATCTGACTCCCTCATTCCCTCATTGACCAGGTAGTAAGTGAGCGTGACAGTTTAGAGCCGTACCTGTATGAATATGTAGTCATCTTGAACCACCAAAGAGCTGATGTCGATGTATCCGGGGAACGGGTAGTTCCTGTTAGCTTCTGTGCACATTGGAGCTCTGCATGTGACATACTGCACATCTGTCACACGGGAAAACAAACAGAAAACATGACTTTTATGATTACTGTATGCTTCTCATAGTACACCTGCAGGATTAATACCTTATCTATACTACGATATACTGAGAGAGTCTTTGAATGGTAGGCGTTTTTTTTCTCAATTATAGGCTTTAGATAATTAAAGTAGCGCTCGCAAGATATGTATGTGTGTCACATGAACTGTGTAGGGTTGTACCCCGCCCATCTATGCAGTCTGACATTTTCTAATTTGCCTATTTTTGTAGCACCAGATGCATTCTTATCATGTGTAGATACCACAAACAAGCATCTCAGCCTGTCAATCACACCTCGCTTATATAAGAAAAAAGCAATGCACAGTGCTGCTACTCCGACATCAAAGGCTGGCATAAACAGTTTCACCTATGGCACCTATAGAGGACCTTGGTGGTACTGCCATTCAGAGTTATAGGGCTGACATTCAGCGAGTGGAAGGGAAGAGAAGAAAGGCCATATTCATCAAGAACCATGCGCTGGGTTTATTGGTGGGCCGAGCAGGTGCTGTTAACCACGGCGATGCCTCCTTTTCTCCAGGGGAGGATTCATTCCCATAGATACCTGCTCATTACTTGTCTTTGATGTGTATGTGTGTGGAGGAGACACTCACTTCCATCTGGCGTATGAGCCTCCATGTGTACCAGATCGGGCTCCTTGTCGAGGCCGGAGACAGACCTTGGAGAGAATGACAAAACCGTGGAGGAATACATAACCATAACGGCAATAGAAAGGAATGTAAAGAGAGAGAAAAGAAGACAGAAATACCAGAGAGTTGTCAGCACAGAGGAAGGGTGGGAGAGGAAACAGGAAAAAAGGGACAACAATCTGGCGGAGGCATTCTGCTCCTGTTATATCTGGGGTTTTTTTTACAGTAAAGGAGAGTACTGCAATGTTTCCCCCATATTCAAAATACCATATTTTAGCAAGCACATCCACAGCAACTCAAAGCTACGGTAGTTCTTTGACTGCAAAGTTTTACAACGCAAATACACCTGCGGTCTCTTCATCAGTGCAGGGTCGCCTCACTTCCTGACTGTCAGGGTTTCTCTTTCTCATTTAATTTCTCGTGGATTAGACTGGATGGAGGCAGCGTTCCCACTGTGGAGATATTTCATATCCCTTGAAGACTAATGAAGCCATTGTCTAAATGCAGCCGACTGGAGGCCAGCCCAGCCGATGCTGGAAGCCCATCCAGTGTTTCCATGTCCTCGTAAAGGCTTTGATGGTGAAGAGCAAAGCCAGCAATAGATCATACACATTATTTAGGATTAAACCACAGTAACTCCAGGTTTATGCAAGTAGGAGTGGATATAGCCACCGGCAATCTCCGGCACCCCCCCAGTCACCTCAGAGAGAGGGAGAGGAGCGATGACTGCTTGTGATGAGTGTGCACTTCAGACACAGTCGGTACACTGCAGGGGGGGTGAGCAGCAGACGTGACTGGATGAGAAGTGACAGGGTCGTCCCGGATCCATTATTAGTCATAACTCCTCAAACTGTGCGTACGATTCTGTATCTGCATGCGTGCATCTGTAGAAAAAAACATCCACCCCTCTTTTGCTGCTCTAGTTGATGTAAAAATAATAACGTAACACTTATGTGCAATACGCCTGATATGAGCAGGACGCGTGTGAGAAATGAAGCAGAATGTGACGTGCCCTCGGACGCTGAATGCTAAGTATGCTCTGAAGGAGGGGATTAATCTCTGCCTGATTGTATCAGGGGGGAAGGTGCAGAAATTCAGCGGCGTCACCAGTCAGTCAGTCACACGTTGTTCTAAGCCGTCAATATCGCTCGCTCAGCCGCGCGGAGCGCAGGAAACAGTTTCTGCATTCCTGAGTAAACAAAAGTTTGGAGGAGAGGAACGGAGCAGAGTACAAGGAGAGGAAATGTGTGTGTGTGTGTGTGGGGGGGGGGGGGATGACTCACCAGTAGAATCTGTTTGGTGTGACACGTTCGTGGATGATCTGCCATTTTCTTCCAAAGTCCACCGAGCTGTACAACTGTGGAGAGAAGAAGCATTGGTCTTGTTAGCAAGATGAATGCATGCCTACATTGGTCCAGCTCCTCATTAGACTGGCTGATGTAGATGTAGTTACAGTGACGGGGAGCCTGAGACATATGGCTGGATGATCCCAGGGTGGAGGCTGGTCTGCTGCTGTAGAGCATCATCTCCAGATAGGCGGACATAGCGCTGAGCTGCTTCACAATTACCAACTGGCCATTTACGCTAACATATCGTCACAGATATAGCGTCTCTATTCCCTCTCTCCCGACAAATGAGAGCTGTGGGTTTCGACAAAGTCCATAATGGGAATAGTACATTAAAACAGAAATAGATATGACATTAATAGGCCCACTTTTAGCATGATCAGCAAATCATTTGGTTTGATTCAGTAGGTTTTAGCCTGCTGTTGTCTTGAAAACACAACACTGCTTCTTCAGCATCCAATCAATACAAAGGTCCTGCAGAATGAGCGCACATGGGCACAAGGAATGATATATAGCTGCAGTGACGGGAAGGTGTACGGTCTGTAGCCGGTGGCCCCATTTCAATGTCTTAATTACATTTTCAGATGCCCGGGCTAACAATTAATAATGCGGGTGCATTACCCAACACTGTATTGATTGATGTTGGAGACACAGCTCCGCATTGATGCTACCTTGTGGCCCCAGTTGAGCTCTATGCTAATGTTCCTCCTTGTTGCCTTTTATCACAGCAAATCTGACACTCACTCAGTTAAACGTAAGCACGCGAGTCGCACCGCTGCAAATTTATTTGTCAGCTCGCCGAGAGAAAATCTATCTCTGTTAGCAGGTGTGCTTTCCATTTGAAAATTACAGTTCAGCAGCTTTCTCAAAACACGTACAGCAAGTGTGCCGTTCATGCTGTTGCAGTAGTCTGCTTCTAATTTTAAATTGGCGTGCTCTTCGGATTTCACATATGGATGTCAAACTCCATCATACAGTTAGTCCATCATGTGATCTTTCCTTGAAGGCCGTGTGTCTGGTTGGAGCTCTTGGCCATGATGAGCCATGGCAGGAGACCTAAGCATTTATTTTAGTGTCCTGTGCAGTTAAGGCGACGATCTAGTGTTAGCTGGGAGCAAAACATTGTCTTAACCTTTATGCAGTTGAACAGAGTCTAAATATGCAGTACCCATCGGCATCTTAACTCCGGAAAATTTCATTTCCGATTCTCCCAACCTCAGTCACGAAAGGCTCCCCACTGGAGCCTCCGGGTGGGTGTAACAGGGCGGCGTCCAGCAGAGTCCCTCATCACTTCGGACAGTGACATATGAAGCCAGCGGGCAGGCTCAGCCTCTCCTCTCTCCATCCATCAGTTCAATGACATCTTAAATTTTAAAGCCTCTGAGCTGTCACAAAGTAAGCTTCATAGTTTCCCACACACTTTGATAAATCAAAAGCCCGGCTGCCGTGCCACCGATGGTGACAAGGGAAGAGAAACGGCAAAAGGGCATAAGCTCAAATAGTGAATGAGGAATTGCAGAAAACATTCAATTCATTCAATTCATCTCTTCATGCTGAAAACATTCGGGTTGACTTGGGCAACAGGTTGCAGGTAATGTTAGACGTTCAGCTGAAGGTTCTGGGAATAGCAGTGTGTGGACTTTGTAAAACATGTTTGGAGAGAGTTATCACAGAGACCAGTGTTTGTTTTCCACAATGGAAATAAAAAAAATAAAAAATAAAAAGCAATTAATGAAGCAATTACTTGTCAAATAATCATCACAGCTGTTAAATATTCAGTGGAGGAGACCTTTACCTCAGAGGAACTCCCACCACATAAGACCACAAGTCAGACGGAAACATTTAACGTCACGTTTCACACTGCAGAGGTGGAAAAGAAAAGTATGTCCACTCTCTCCCTCCCTTTTTGCCATTTACTTGCAGTCAGCCAGAACAATCACGTTAAAGGTGTGCTATCCACTCGGATAAACCATAAAATACGTTTATACGCAGACAACATCCTACTTTACACACAGAACACATACGTCTCACAACAATCTTCTATTCAGAAGATTCTCTTGAATTTCCAACTACACAGTTAGCTGGTCATAATCCTGTTATCAATCCCCCGGATCCCACTCTCCCTACCACTCTGCGTATTTGAAGACTCATCATCAATCACACCTCCCAAACACATTAAAAAAGGAGGACTCGTCGCTCTAACTGTCGCCAAAAAGATTTCCATTTGAGATCCGTGGCCTCACCGTCCGGTGAGCTCGTCCACTTCATGAACAACATACACAGAACAGCACTCCTCTACTGCCCGGTACGTAGCCTTAACAATCTGTGTTCTTCTTACTAGACCTGTCTTTAATAAACACATTATAATTATTGCTATTATAATCAATAATGTTGTTGTTCATTATTATGCTACTTATGTATTTCTTGTTCAGATTCAGATTCAACTTTATTGTCATTGCACATAGTACAAGTACTGTGACAACGAAATGTAGTTAGCATCTATCCAGAGCGCAAAAGAAGCAGTTAAGGTGCAATGTAATGTCATGTTACTGCAATTTCTACCTCCCAACACACATTTATACAACTAATAATGTAGTTCACATTACAACCTTATCCTATGACCCTGTGAAATACATATTAACCAGTGGTGTATAGTAACGAAGTAGAAATACTTCGTTACTGTACTTAAGTCGTTTTTTGGGATATCTGTACTCTACTTTACTATTTATATTTCTGTTTACTTTTACTTTTACTTCACTACATTTTGCAAAGAAAACCGGTACTTTTACTCCGATACATTTCCCCTGAAACCTTCGCTACTCGCTACAAAATCAAATATATCTTTAGAAGAAAAAAAAACACAGAACACAGACTCCACCAAGCAGGTTTTGCGAATCACAATATTATGCATTAGCCCTCTACATCCTCTCGTCCAGCACTCGCAAACCTTTATGCGTCACGGACCGGTTACGTGAAGACAATATTGTCACGGACCGGGTCCGACCTCGGAGAGACGGGAGACAACGACACCCAACGTGTGTTCGTTATGTCCAGTCTACTGACTCTACTGCTAACTAAACCTTTAGTCCAGTCTACTGCTTAACTTATAACGCGCTGCACAAAGACAGAATGTTGGAATGGAAGCAGGTTTTCCTGCTTTTTTGGCGATCTCAGGATACTCTGCCTTGGTTTTAATCCAGAACACTGGCAAAGTTAAACAGACTTTTAAGTTTCATTTTTAGAGTAACGTAACATCTTGACATGTGTCAAGAGGTTCCGTCTGAGGTTACCACAGACGGATGTATGCGGTCTTTTTTCACAATAAAACATCGTTTCGGCCTTTATTTTTTAAATTTTATTTTTTATTTTTATTTTTATTTTTCATTCATTCTTTCTGTGCGGCCCGGTACCAAGGGACCCACAGCCCGGTACCAAGGGACCCACAGCCCGGTACCAAGGGACCCACAGACCGGTACCGGGCGGAATGAGCATACTTATAACCACACTGTTACAACTCCTTAGTGTCATATTGCTTTTTGGAGAATTATGATGATAAGTTCATAGTAGATGCAAGAGTATACTTAGGTACAATATATTATGTTGAACATAATATATATTGATGGATCCCAGCCAACCCAGTTATTTTCAACACAACTCCTGGTCCTTGGTCATGGTGGCCACAGCACTTAAAAGAATAAACTTCAGAATTCTCAAAATTCTGACCCTTTGCTTTTTTATTAAAAGCATGTACTTCTACTTTTACTTTCAATAGTTAAGTACATTTTATATCAGAAAAATACTTTTGATACTTAAGTACAGAAAATATCAGATACTTTAAGACTTTTACTCAAGTAGTATTTTATTAGGTGACTTTTACTTTTACTGGAGTAATTTTCCAGTAAGGTATCTTTACTTTTACTCAAGTACGGCTTTTGGGTACTTTATACACCACTGATATTAACCAACTCATGAAAGACACAGTACACCTCTGATAATGTGTGCTATGAAAGGAGGGAGGATAAACAAAATGCAAAGATAGACAAACATAGATATAAATGACTGGATCTATCACTAGCCAATAAAACTCATCTATTTATTATTTACTCCAATGTTTTAGCTGTCCTCTGTCTTGTCTCAGTTCACCAAATAGAAATAACATAAAAGAAACAACAGAACTGTGCTCAAAGTTAAAGCCATATGAGGTTGAAATGAATGATATACAATAAGAATAAGAAGCACATCTCCCAGCCCCCACAATCCGGATTGTCACACAACACATTTGATGTTTTGTTATCTGCCACTTACTGTAGAGCTCAAACAAAGTACTTCATTTCCTTTTTTGTCTTTGTTTCCTTTATTGTATGACATCTGTGTCTTTCTTTCCACAAAACAACATTCATAATGTTTTTATCCAGGTTGGACTTTAATTCAAATGGACATCATCTGTTTTATAGGCATATTATGTAGACATTGCGACCTCTCTTCAGGTTATTTGAATAGGTTGACACCTGAAATGTACGTATCAGTCGCGATATTCAGCTGCACTTCATGTCAAACAGGAGAGAACATAACGATTAAATAACCTTCCGAAATGAGTAAAATGTCAGTGTTTTGTTGACTAATACCCAAATGACCAAAATGGGACTAAAACTAATGTAAATTTTTTATCAGAAGACTAAAACTTAATTTAAATCAAGTGAAACAAACAATTCTCAGAAGAATATTTGTAAATGTATATGACATACATGTGAAATATATATTTCTTAGACAGTTAGTAGAAAAACGGAATAATACTATGCTGGTAAAGCTAAGTTATAAAAACATAAACAGCCAAGGAGCAAAAAGGCCTTTCCAAAGCACCAGTAATCTTCCTTGTTTCAGGAATAATTCATGTTAATTGAGATACACAGAAGCGCACTCAAACACTGTTTACACAGAAGGTGTCTACGGCAGAAAGTATCTTACAGACTGAAGGTCTTTGAGGGCGATGCCTCACAAGAAACTCAGTCCAGGCGGCATTCCTTTTTATCTCCTTTCTCCATCTAGCTATTTAAAGCAGTCTGCAGGCTTACAGGCAACAGGGGCAGCTTCTGTGTCACTACTCGTAGCTGAGATATGGATTGCAGAAAGTTATGTATAAGGACTTTTTTTGTATTTCTTGTAGCCTTAACTTGTACTTGACATGAAACAAATCTGCACGGGAAGGTTCGACTAATCAAACACAGACGGAACTTAAATGAGAAATACATTGATTCAAACTGTAGTCTCTCAAAAGAGAGTTTACACATCAACCATTGAAAGATTCATTTCATCATTTCATTTTTTCCCCTTTTTAGAGATGCTGTTGCTACCAAACTACCTAAAGCCTTTTGTAAGTGTACTTTAGCTCAAGATGAAATATGAAACAGTAGAGTTGGTCCCCTGTGGACAGAAAGACATGGGTTTTAATGTTCCAGGGAGCATGCTGCTCTCTTACCCTGCTGACAGTGTTCTGCTGCAAACTAGCACACGCTACTTGTTAGCTGTGAGGCTACGCTAGCATATACCAAACCCACCAATCGTCAATACCTAAGACAACAGGCCAGGGTTGTCCTTGACTCTCACTGTGCGCTGTACAAAAAGCCTGCAGTGAAACAGAAGGGTAGTGAGACCATTATTCTCAGAGCACATGATACAATGTGGTGTACCTGTGCAACCAATTAGAGACAGGAGGCCTACGCGGGACTGTTCTGTGACCCCGCTAACGCTTGTTCTCGTGGGTTTCCAACCATTACCAGATGCACCATGCTACTCCCACCCGCTGATCTGATCATTCCCGCCCGCAACAATATCCTCTATTGACGTTCTGTCTGTTCCATTCTGCAGTGGAAAAAAGGACATTATGGATTTTGCTCGAGGTACTGGGAAGTAAAAGTGGATAAAAATGTTAGGGATCATGCCCCTGCTTCTCTGGTAGTTTCCCATTGCAGCAGATACGACTAGACATGAAGCATTACTCTTCAGACTAACAGTAATCCTGTTATGTTATGTATCAGATTTGTGATATAATCAAGTTGAAAGTTCATCTCATCTTTGGTGTTTACGAGACCTGGATTTAATCTGTCCACGTTTTGACAAAAACGTTGCATTGGTCCTGACCATCATTATTACTACGAAATACTCTTTAATCTTCTGAATTTTAACCTTTTAAATGCCAGTTTGTTAACATAATGCCACTGTTGTTTTTTATGAATAAATTGAAGTATTTTCTCTGTATTAAATGTTCGGGCGATTTTCTTATTTTTTCACAGTCTTGAAAGTATCAATAATTAGCAAAACTATTGTTTTTTATGCATTTCATCAAACATTGCAGCGCTGGACAATACAGCAACAATGCCCCTGGCGGAAACCAAGAAAACAGCATGTATTTTCTCCGTAGGGCAAACATGAGGAACTGGCTAGTAAAAGGTACATTGTTGAAGCCAGAGCTTGAGATCAAACGCCTAATATAATAATAGAATGCATGGTTTTATGCTGTAAAGGCCCAACGTTGTGGTTTTAATGGGTTTCAGTCGACATTTTGGCCTTCAGGGTCTAATTGTCTGTATTTTCACGACACATTTAGTTACAGAGTTATTATCGGAGTTGAGGTTCAACTTCTCAAATATGAAAAAATCACACCTTTGCCAAAATGTATGCCATATGCATGAACACAGCCAAAATGATGGAAACAAATCCAAAAGTCCTAGTGAGGCATACGGGTTAAGATTCCTGTTGCTGATATCTCTGCTGATATCTCTGTTAAGATTCCTGTTGCTGATATCTCTGCTCCCACCCCAATACAGCGGAGTTGAATGGAATTGCATTAGTGTGTGCACAGCATTAGAAAATCGCAATTAAAAATTCAACAGCAAGAGCAAACGGCTGTTGCTCTAGAAAACTATCAGCAGTTTAACGGGGTCGTCTCTTTGTTGGAAAGAAGTTCCATTAAAAACGGTGCAGATTGTTGAGGCAGAAATCTCAAAATCGGGAGAAATAAAAACCAAACTATCTGCATGACTAGATAGCACTTCATGATAGTGAAAGAATGTGTTTTTTGCAACTGGGATGAATCATTCCAGACTTCCGAATCGTGGCTGTTTCCCTGGTTGGGACTCAACAGAGCCAGTCAGAGCTTTGTGGGCGGGTTTTACAATGGAAATGTAATCTCAAGAAAATAACTATTGCCTCAAAAATAGCCCCACACTTGTGTAAGCGTGACAAATAGAAACAATATTACATATTAATGGTATATATAATCTGAAAACATTACGTTTTTCACAGCACAATGAAGAATACCTCAGTGGCAACTAATTGGTAAGGACATAAAGGCATTAGCTGAAAGATATCTCAACACATTGCAGCTCATTCATAGTCTGTAAAATGAGCCAAAAGGACATTTTGATGAGCCATGTGATCGTAAAATGAAACACAGGCAGGTGAAAGGAGGTGAATACACTCGGAGAACGCGCTCCCTGCTGACAGGAATGTTCTGCGGTCTCTCTGCTTCAGAACACGGGTCCTGCCCCGGTGTTTGGTTAATGTGTGTAAATGCTTTCCGTGGACACACTGCAGTAGCAGAACGCAAAGCATGGCTTTTCTGCTTCTTTTTCAGTCGCATAGTTCCCTCTGCAGCATTGCAGCGGGACGTTCTGCCACCCAGAAAAGCTCTGTGCATTAGCAACATCAAAGCACAGCTCCACTGACACATCCCAGTTCTGAAAGAAGAATCAAGACTTGGGAGTTATGGAAATGATAACTGCTGCGTTATAGCCCCCTGTGTCCCACACATTTGCTATAAGTCACTTTTATAACTCCTAATTAAGTCTCCTATAAATTCTTGATGCATCTATGTACAGTGCTCTAAATCAAACTGCTTCTGTTGGCCTCGCCTTGGCATATCCCATATGGGCGGGACGAGGGGGGCTGGTTTTACACCCCTAAATTTATGGAGCCTGCAAAGTACACAGCAATACGGGTGATCCTATAGAGGGAGGTATAGGGAAGGGTTATGCAAATGAGCCGTCTGGATTGTTCCGAATGAGAGCCCATAAGGAGTATGATTGCCGCTGTATTGCTGGAGATAAAGAAAGGATTGACATGAAAATGAAGTAACTAGTTTCACGATGTAAACTTCGGGCATCCTTTGTTAGGTAGGAGAACGTGCTGCTTCTCTTTGTTTTACATCTTCGTAAACTGGAAATCTGTTATTGGTCCTAAAACATGAGAGCGTCATGTAGACAAAACTATTTATCATTTAATCAGGAAAATAATCAGATCAGCGGCATCTATCTATAGTTAAAGTAACTATTAGTGGTAACCCTAAGTTGAAGCCATATTAAGGTAACCAGACAGTGGCCCAGGGCAAAGATTCACAGCAGCACAAAGACCCAGGGTTAATTTTGCAGGAGGTATTTAGATCCTTTACAGTTTATTTTAGACTTTATTGTGAAAGAAAATGCCATAACACTATTTCTGCATATTGTAATTCCAGTGGCACCTCAGGGTAGGCAGTAAAAAAAGGAAAAGAAAAAAAAAGGCCAAGATTAAAAAATACAAAACATCCCCGGCCCCGACATGTTCTTTTCATCTATGAAAGGATTTTCCCTTATTGTCAGAGTCACTGTTTGGTTCCGTCTTGCTTGTTGTTGCTCTGCAGTCTTCCATCACACACTCGATTCTCTAAAGCCTGAAAACACCATGAGGTGGAGGGGCAGGAGTCTGGCTTTCGTTCACCATCTTGAATTACAATATGCAGAAGGTTTATGATAGAACTTTTGCCCAATGATGCACCACATAAACCACCTACCAGAGGTGGAAGGTGTGGAAGGTATTTAGAGCACAGTGGTGTGAATTTGCTCAGACACCGTGCTGACCGGTAGAGTCCAGAGACGCACCGATCAATCATCTGCCATGGAGACGCGACGGTTTTCAGCTGCATATGACAGATCAGTTTTATATTTATGCCGCCACGTGATCATTCCACATCAGCACACAGCGGCATAGAAAGTAACGCCAAAGCCAACATGCACAACGTCGGTGAGTGAGAAACACATAAAGCTCACAATTTGTCACAACTGCAAGTCTAAAATAACCTGCAGAGGAACAGCCCTAAAATCATTTGGAACAACTAACTTAATCAGACACTTATTATATTGTACCGTAAAAGTCGGGTTACACGGCGCTACTACCTTCGGTCAGTGTCCCTGTTTGCTCCCCGCTGTAGCCAGCTGGCGCTCATGCTAGTTCGCCGTTAACTTCCGCTAGCTCCCTGACAATCACCGAAAGTAGCGGGACCAGCCCCGGCTCGACACCCGACTTGGGCAGAGGGAACGCGGGCAGTGGCAGCAGCGGCCAGTAGCAGCAGCAGCGGGGAGCTAGCAGCAGCGCTAGCTAGCTCCCCGCTGCTCCTAGCTTGCTACAGCGGGACACTGACCAGAGGTAGGAGCGGCTTGTAACCCGACTTTTCCGGTAATTTATTCCAGTCCCACTGCTCAGAGTATTCACAGTGACCGGCTCGTCTGCAGACACTGCGGAAAGAAAACGGCACCGTTGCGTTGACTTACAAGGTGCAGTCAAGACGACTGAAAGTTAAATTTTTGTGTTAAAAGGTCCTAAAACATAAAGTACAGTTACCTCAAATGTGTTCTTATGTGCATTACTTGAGTAAATGTGCTTAGTTACATACCAACAGTGGTTATACAGCTGGTGAAGGATCAGGTGCTTGATTATGACAGACAGTATGTACTTACTGTATATAAATAGCAACCATGATTTACTCTGATTATACATTCAATTCCATTTGAGAGATAAAAGTTTCATATGAAAAGACAGAACATCAATGAAATGTGTTATTCCCATTGAACAGTTATTGACCTCCTGGTGCTTAAACTGACAACTGGCAATTAGTTACACAACTAATAACAGATGGTCCATGTGACCTTTCATCATATTGCATATGCAGGAAAATAGGCAGACACATTTTTCCTCCTGTTCTTATCATCACAGTCTAATTTTGCTTTTGGGATTCAGGATTGAATTGACTTTACTTTAAGATATTCCACAAAGTAAAAAGTGTATCGCAACATGAGCGAGGCGGGGTGTTCAACCATTTGTTGCTAGTACATGCGCAACAAATTAAAATATTATCCTGTATGATTATCAGCGTCAAACACTAATGTGTGCTCAGTCAAGTGTAACAAATGGATTCCCTCCGGCTTTGTGCTCACTTTCATGCTGCACCGCCTCCTCTGGGTTCCCTCACTGATTCCTTGTCATGCTATCGTGTTGTCTTACAGCTACATAACCACCGGTAGCAGGTAGCAGCATAACTAACAGAGGCTCTGCCTATTGTCAGATGACAGTGAGGCATGTGCTTCTGTATTTATTTTTATTTTTTTAAATAAGCCACACATCACATCGGTTGTTGTTGGAGTTCACTGCAAATTCCTACAATGCACAGTGCATGACAGGCTTTAATTCAATTATTATTTTGATTTAAATGAATTTGACCATGGTCGACAAAAACCAGGGCCTCGCAATCTCCATATAATATAAAGTAGCTTACTTCAACCCTTCAGGCAATAATTTTTTCTCCAATTAACAATAGTTATGCTGTGATTGCAAAGCACGTATGCATGAAAAGAAGCCCTATTATCTTCTTTGTGCTAGCAAGTGCTCTGTCTGTATTGTCCTGATCATGTGTTTCAAATTAGAGTCCATTAAAAGTACCCTGGGAGGGCGGGCCGCTGCAGCCCAGTGGAGCGCGGCAGAGCTGTCGCAGCTCAGGACATGGGGGCTGAGCACTAAAGATACCTGCCATCTGGAGAGTCACCGGGTTGAGAAATGCACTGCAGCAGCCGAGCAGCCTCTTTGGCTCCAGCTCAACACCGGCTTTCAGACAGGGGCGGGAAAAAGGGCTGCCGCTCAAATAATGTGATGGATTCGTTCGGCAGTGCTCGGGGTTTGCGAAGAGAATTAGGGAGTGCCAATTTGAATTAAAGGCTACCACATTGTCACAGTCCAGCTGTATCCTGTCTTTCTGAAAAAATCAGTACGGAAAAGGGAGAGATGTAAGCTTTGTACTTGTTGTGTTTTTGGATTGCTGCTGGTGATGGTCATCGTCACATATATCAGTCAGAACACCGTTTCTCTGTCAATGTAGACATAACTATGTGTATAGATCCAAAGACAGTATTTCAATAGATAACTCTGTTATCAGCATAAAAACCTACTGGCTAACGTCGACAAGGGTTGTATAGACAGCGAGTTATCACCGCCAACTCATCAGACACCGGCCCTACGCTTCACACTGATGCTTTAGGTTCCCATCGGGCGTCGGTTTTGGACGTGTCACTTTCATCATCAATCATAGTCATTGAACTACTTCTGTGTTCACAGGAAACGTACAGTTTCCACTCGTTACACGCACAAAGTCTCCTTCCCACGTAGCTTTACTTGGTCTGAAAATAACCAGCACAAGTTGGTTACACTGCACCTCTGTGCCCTTGAGATGCTGAGCTGTCAATCAAACATACTCACAGGCTTGGAGGAGTATTACTGTTATATTTGGTAGATTTTAGTTTCTCCCTTTATTCTTGGGAAAACACGTAACAGTAAACTTCCATTCATTTTGACAACAATTTTTACATAAAAACAACTTTTGTCAATTGAGTCAATAAAAAGGGTGAAAGAGCCACGCCAGTGATGGCGCCAGACAGCAGACTGAGATCCACAGCTGCATGATGTATGTTTAAGCAGAAGAAAGCGGCCCTGGTTGAAAGCACTCCTCACTATCATCACACTCTGACAAAAACATCTTTTTCAACAGTGAACAGTTTACGCTGTATGGCAGCCACTCAGAGGTTTAAATGAAGAATCATATTTAGCAGGCCAAAAGGTATCAGCTGAGGATTACAATGGCAGAAAGATCCTGAAAGCAAAGCAGTCAGGGATGTGGTTTATGGCTTCCTATTAAATAAGGTTTGAATTAAAAGAGCTCAACTAAAGACGACTATTCAGACCCAGAATCTATGGACACAGACAACAATATCACCCACATTAGGAATGTTACAAAATGGAAAATGCTAATTCTCTTTTTATGGAGTAGATGCAAATGAAAAAGCATGAAAGAAAGAAGGGGGGGAAATAAATCTTGAATAATGTCTTTCCCCTCTCTCCCTGAATACTTTATTGACTCTGATGTCCCCATTGCATTTCTGAAAACGTTTAGCAGGGATTCAATTCAGCTAGAAATAATTAACGGCATAAATTTGCATCATTAGAGTGGATTAAGTCAAACAATGTTTTCATGTTGAAGGACTGAAGGGACCGTGGGGCTCTCTGAGAGGCCTTGTTCTTTCTCATTTCAGGTGGGCTGTGGGCTTCCCGTGGGAGTGGGGATTATTATATGAGAGGCAAGGATGCAGACGCATTATTTAAGTTTGGGTTATTTATGTTTGGGTCTTGAAGATAAAAAGTGTTGGAGCACATGTGTTTATGTATGCCAGGGTGTACATGTAAAAGCAGCGATGAATAGAATGTGAATTACAGGCAGCATTGTAGTGCGCTGTCCCCTGAGCCTCTTCCACTCACAACCTCAGCTGCTCAAGTAACCTGCCTCTTCCCCTCAACAGAGCATTTCTTCCCATTTCCTAGGCTTACTCTGCTGACTGCTGACACCCGCTCACCAAAATCTACTTGGCTAGCTTATCCAGATGTTTCTGCACATCCCTGCAAAGCATTCAAAATAAAGACACTGATTTTGCCCAAATTTGCAAAAGGCAGAACCGTTTTCAGTGTCATCAGAGTCGAAAAGACGAGGACTAGATACGCCCACTATTCCCACCAATGTACACACACAGGGCGAGTCTTTCACCCAGGTCCAGCTTCAGTCAGGAGAGAATCATTTGCAATATGACGCAGTCCCAAATAGTAGCTTCCATCTACAATTACATTTTACATTTAAATGTAAATCCGCCTACGATATTTAGACCGACACAAACACTATTCATTATCGTAATGCTTGACGTGACTCACTCATATTGACGTTATCTCTTACTGTCACTCACAGGAGGTTCGTAACCTGACGTCAACAACTGTGACACGAGTATTTCCTTCATTTACTTGTTTTCATGCTACTTGTGTGTTTCAACACGGTCTCACTCCCAACTCGTCGAATGCAGCAGCCTGGTCCCTGACCTCTACGCTTCAGAGTATGATTATGATGCTCTATGAATGCTTCTCGCGTACATGCATGGATACTTCTCTTTTTAAAATAAACAGGTTTTCACAAGAAACAGCTTAAGTGTAGGAAAATATCGTGGTTTGGGTGAAAATAGGGAGTATTTGTTACGTAGTTAAGCAGGATTGTATGCTTCTGCTTGTAGTTCATTTCTCACACACCTGCCATTCAGTCCTCATGCCTGCTCACTATTAATTTCCTTGCTGTCAATCACAATATCAGCTGTTCTGATCCAATAAGCACAAAGACACAATGACATCGCTATCCTGTCATCCTGCTGCCGTCTCTTTTTAAATAGGATTCTCTCTCTACTTTCAGTAAGTTCATGCTGCCGTTACGCACCCCTCCACCTCCCCATCTTCGCAGATCCATCAGCTTCATCAGATCCATCAACTCATCCTATCCGCCCCATCATCATCATCATCATGTCTGGACTCCATAGATGAAGAGGGATTTATCTTGCTGCTGCCTAGGACAGACTGCCCTCCATTACAAATCTCCCTCTAGAGTCCGAGCGCCAAAGACTCCGTCAAGACTTCATCATCACATATTGTCTGTTAATAATGAACAATCATCTTTTCTTCATCTGATTTGTCTCTCCCAATTAAACTGATGTAGAGCGTCATAGTTTGACGCTCTACATCAGTTTAATGAGCTGGTTTCTGAGGACCAGTCTGAGCCGTAGTGACTCATTCCTGAGGTTTGGCTTCTGACAACAGGAAGCCCTTTAGGCGTGTTACCAATAAAACATTGTTGAGGAACAAAAGACCAAATGTCCTTCTGGAGTGGCAATCACAATATCACAATGGTGTCATGTCACGTGATTGAATGGCTTCGGGATGTTATCTGTTCACAGACGTGAACAGATAACCCACTTGAAACCATGTCCTGCCAAGATAAAGGCCCAAACAGAAGCGTCCTGGAAGTCTTTATAACTTCTTCAGGGAGCAAGTGCAGGCAACATAATTACCTCAACGGAAAATGACTCAGTCAACTTAAGTCAGTCCTCGCCATTAGTCAAGTGGAAGAGTAATTGAGCTCATCCCCATTACATAAAAGACCACAATATGGCACGGGGATGTTATTCGGTGCAGGAGGGGAGGGAAGTGATGAAGAGCTCACTGAAATGAGATTGGATTTAAACAAGTGCGGCTGCTGTCCTGGGGGCCTTACATGGATGCTCTTTGAGCGGATAGGTGGAGGCTCCATAATGATGAGACACTTAGTTTCCCTACTTTTCCGATTTATGGGCTCCCGGGCCTGTTACGATCATTAGGGGGATTGTGAAAGAAAAAGGGAAATGGGGTCGAGACTATATGGGCAAGGGAGGAGGTGGAAATTACATTGAGCTTTTTTTTTCTGGTAACACAGCACTTTTGAACCATAAATCTTTGATCCTCTCCTCCCTATTTGTGCAATGGCATTTTATAATGGAAGTCTCCCTCCCTCTAATTTCACACTCCAATTAGTACATTACTGATGTCATAATACGTACATTCTGGGGTGATGATGAACATACAGGTCACACCCCGAGGGGACCGGGTGAAGTAAAGGGAGAAATAGATTTGACACAATGTTGACAAAAATGAGAGGCTTTTGTGTGATTTGTTTGATAATGTTCGAGGTTAGACAAACAACCCACGTTAGTGAAGGTGGGCGTGTCTTATTGAAGGTGGGCGTGTCTTCCTGCTCCGATCACTGTTTTTTTCTACAGGCACCTGTTCGGGTGATTTTCACCCGACGTTAGTGATAGTGTGACAATTTTTTCCGGATGGGTTTTAACGTTGACTTTTAACATGAATTAACTTGTCCTTCACAGAACAAGACTCGCATGTCCCAGGAACATGTGGACCAAATAACAAGTTCATAGCTCCTTTATTTATATTTGTAATCATATTTTATTGACAATTCCCTAATTTTTCACCGGATTTTGAGCCTTTTTTTAGGGTCCCCCGTGATACCTGTTTATCGTTTCATGAGAAGTTCTATAGGGTAAAATAAAAGAAGAGTACTTGAACTTGCCTTGTATTGTTGTATTTTAATATATTTCGATGAGAAGTATATTTGATCAGGTACATTATATCGGGTGAAATTCACCTGACTATTTTTAACGTTAGTGTTCTAGGGTTAAACCTGACATAGTTGAGATGAAGTGCACATATGTTAACACTGCAGGGTAACACATGCAATTGCAATATGAATCACTTGTTTGTTGGTCTTTGAGTTGCAGTGGTGTTGGGGAGGTCCCTTCCTGGCCGAGGACTGAGGACCTAAGTCCTGGAGCCAGCTCCTCAGACCTGGGTCACTAACAGGACTCAACACCACCCCCCAGAACAGAAATAAGCAAACGGCTCAAGTGTTTTCCTCACCTCTGTCGATATGATAAAGGGTTTGATTCTCCGGAGTGATTTCAACTCGGCGTGTCATATCAGGGTTGGCTCGGCTGCAGCGTCAGCGGGGGCTGGCGGCGAGGGGAAGACACAGCAGGCCAACAAACAAGCTGATAAACAAGTCAACAGACAGATGAACTGATATCTATTCAACTGTCGCAGCACCAACAGAGGATGTCAGCGAAGCGCCCGTACCAGATAGAAATGAGTTATTTAATAAGAATGTGAGCACGATCCATCAATCTTCATTTGCTCTCATTTATTGGTTCATTCCCGTCCCTCTGTTCCACACACACACACACACACACACACACACACTAACAGTCCCTTTAACTTCGGCCTCTTCGCTCTATCTCCCGCACCTGACAGCAATGTTTACCTTCTGTGAGGAGCTAGAAGTGGACTGACAGGCCCACACAGCTTGAGGAGAGCAGCGGCCACGCAAGCAACAAAGAAAAGGTTACAGCAGATGACGAAATATCAACGGCCACTCCTTCAGCCGGTGAATGCTAAACACCGTCAGACGACACAGGCTGGATACTAAGGGCTCCCCTGAGCTTTGGATGCAGGGAAGTAATCCCGTGGTGGTGCAGCTCTAGAACATGCCAGCTGTATGATGCAGGTTCACTTGGTATTGCACCAATGTAAAAGGCAGCATGGCTGGATTCACCTGTCAGGCCCCAGGTTAGAGTCGGGGTGTGTGTGTGGCGCTTCATAGGGTCGGGGTCAGGTGGGAAGTTGACATTTCATTCTTGGAGAGCAGACGACAAAACAGCCTCAGCTCAAGACGCTTAAAGGTTAGGCCTTCTTCCGCCGGTGAATTCTAAACACTTTCAGAGGACACCGGGTGTTTACTCAGGCCAGACAGACGAGACCTGCATGCAATGAAGAAATCCCACTCTGGTATGCTACACCGCACGCTAGCTAACGGCCGTATCGTGAAAGTTAGCAAACTGTGCGGGCAGCATGGGTGGTTTCATTAGTCTGTGTTGAGATTAAGCTGTCAATCTGCCTCATCACAACTTTCTCCGTACACCTCGGCCTTAACTCTCCTGAAGCAGTAAACGTCTTGTCAGTTCACGTCGTTTACGTTTGCAAAGACCAAATGGGCTGCAGTTTGGTGGGAGGCAGAAAGAAGTGGTATCCTATATTTTTTGTGAATTCGGGATGCACAGAGCTTCAGAGAGCCCGGGGGACAGCAGGCAGGTTTCTGTCACCCTGACACGTCACCGACGGTATGATGATCACATCCAAAAACACAAGATTCACTCTCAGTGACAGGAGAAATACTTTTAAAATACTAACGTTTAAAAATACAAGAACACGGCAAAAAAAACACACAGGACCGGCCTACGGGGCCGCAGCCCCACCTAGTGGAAGAGTCCCGTCACGCTGCTGAAGAAATCAACACAATACAGACTGGCTCCAGTCCAAGACGTGGGATGCATTTTTGATAAATCTCTAGAAGTTTTTTGAAATTTTCCAGTGTCATGGAAAAAGCCGGTAAATGCGTACGTACTTCCGCTCACACTAAGTTGAGTCCGGAAACATCTGCGTGTACAACGAACATGACCGAACATGGCAATTGAATTAGTGCGGCTGTAGCTCAGGGGGATGAGTGGTCGTCCCGCAACCACAAGGTAGCCGGTTCGATCCCCAGTCCCCCCATAGCTCACATGTTGAAGCGTCCCTGAGCAAGACACTGAACCCTTAACTGCTCCCTGGGCGCCTCACAGGGCTGCCCACTGCTCCCTATCCAGGGATGGGTCAAATGCAGAGAAGAATTTCCCCAAGGGGATTAATAAAGTGCATGTTTCTTTCTTTTATTGTACACTCTGACTTTAATACAGTAACACTATTAGTTCCTCAGTGTACGTTTAGTGGTTGTGTTTCCGTAGTAATGACATTTCCAAAAGTGAAACCAGGGCCTCCGGGGTCTCGCTTGATAATCCAGCCTCGCAAGGCAGCGGAATGCAGGTATTACATTTTAATTTTATTTTAATTAAATTTCACAAAAATAGTGTTTGGTAACAACAGCACTTGGTTCCCATGCAATCAATGTGTTAGAAGTATAATCTCAAGTGAAGGCCACCGAGCAGCAGAAAAGTTTCATTGCTGTTGGTACTTCCCGTTCGGCTTGGCAGCACACCTCCATCTGCTGTTTTGACAACGGAGTGACAACACATATCTGCTATTCCATCAGAACAAGTTACTCCATCTGTTCCGCCTGCCTCTGCTTGCCATGTGGCCGACATTGCTCCACTGTATCCATCATTTCCCTTTGATTTCAGAGCCCCCTTCCCTGTTTCATCACGCGAGATGCAACAAAACCACAATCAGGCACTTCCTGAGGAATCAAGCCATGCTTGACCCGCTGTCATCGCTCGCTCTCTCACATCTTAACGTTCCACACGGGCCTCGAACATAGAAGCTCCTTCCACACCACGTCTGTTGCTTTTCCGAGGCTCGCTGCGGCGCTCCTTTGTTTGGCTTCACGCTCTGTCTGTGCATATGCATTTTTACTAAATTGGTTTTGACCCTGACTAATCTGCCGGTGCTTTTTTGTCCTTTGTCATACTAAGTACACTTCTTCCACCGTCCAGAATGAACCTGCCAGAGACAGCTCCCCCTATGATCATTGAGTCATGATCTATTGTATTATTACTGTTTGACTCTTGAGCCATCCATCACCTGTCTAATGACATTAATCTTCCCGTCTGTAGCAGGCCGGGGAGAACATTGGCTGAATCCCGTATGTGTGGAATTTCACACTCAGTGAAATAGCCGCCGCCTCTGAGACAGCGGCTCTCTGCTCCGACGGCCTGGGCCTTAATGGATTGTTGGAAATACAAACACACACATGCAATGTTCGCTTTGACCTACGGGTTTGTTGCGTAATGCAATTGCAGCGCGCCGCGAACACGCATTAAAGGTCCGTGCGGAGGACTCTTTATGAGGTGAGAGCTGAACTATGACAGACCCTGTCCTCGTTCAACGCAATACTTGCTTGTGTAAATATAGACTAGTGTTTCTCGAAAGTGCACGTTTCTTTATTTGCTGCTTGTGGTTCAAAGGAAATGTGTGTGTGGGAGGACTGCAGCGTGCAGACCAGCAGGAAACGCACCTTCTGGTCTGCGTGCTCTGAGGTGTGGACGTCACAACAGGTGGCTGACAGGCACATCTTTGCAAAACCCTAATATATTTGCACCAGATGTATTTGAGGCTTAGCTGAAACCAAATCATTTAAAATGCATTGAATATGATATGACAGGGGAGGAAGCTGAAAGCAGTTGTACACCATGTAACCATCATAGTCACTGAAAGTACTCAGTTGTGAAATCAGTTGTGTAATGTCTTCTGTGGCTTGGTTTAGGCTGAGAATAGAACCCTGATGGAGAGACACCTGCTGCCTGCTTTCAGGGAACGCAATGTCAGTCATCCGGTCAGGAAAGGAAACGATCAAATTAATTGCCACGAAAGTATCTGTTCGGTTTGTCATGAAAACGTCTCAAACTATTTGATTTGCTGCAATGGAATTTGGAATTGTTCGGCCTAATTATCTTTATTTTGAGGACCCCCTGACTTTTGATCAAGAGCTATCAGCAGTTTTTAAGATTTCATTTATCTCAACGCCTACAATATAGATTCCCACACAATGCATGGTTCCCAGTAGTGGTGCTACGGCGTGAACCGTGGATCAAGTACACAGTTTAATCATCGTAGTGTGAACTAAAGCTTTTACCACCAATCGTTGTCGGTAAAAATATGCCAACAGGAGACCAGCGTTGATGCTTTCTAGTTGATCCCTGATCATGTTACACTGTGAACAACACGTGTGTTGATGAGGAGGAGAGCTAGCACCGCTAACAGCGCTGGTGCTAACAGCAAACGGACACATGTTACGTTTAGTTACTTGTGAGGTCAAATGTAATCATTTAAAATGTAGCTTTTGAGGAGAAACTTCACTAAATACAGTTATTTGAAGATGTTTTCACAGCAATAAATAGCCATTCAAGCAGCTTATAATTGTTTTATGTTATCATTGAAACTCCTACTGTCAAGATAATTTTTTTATCAATAAAAATACAATATTTTATTTCCTAATCATATGAACTGTGTGTGTGTATGTAGGTACATCAAATGTAAATCATGTCACTGGAACACAGAACAGTGAAATTAAAACTTTACATTCAACTGATTCTATAATTAGGAGTAGGGGTCTGGTGCCTTGCTCAAGGTCCCTGTGTAGGGACTTGAACCGGTGACCCTGCGGTTCCAATGCCAAGTCACCAAGGATGGAGATACTGCCACTGCCACGATAGATTAAATATAACAGAGAAAAAGGACAACATTTCAAATTTTTTGTGGTTTACGCTGACTTCAGAGAGGTTGAAATCTTTCAGGGGTAAAAAGAAAATTCTAGAGCCTTGTAGACCAGCTGCTATAACTAAATCACAACATGATCCAATAATGGGGTGCACCTGTGCATTAATTTCCCTTCAGGAGAAATTGTAATAACTTTTGTGAAACTAAAATGTTCCACCATCGGGTCAAAAAATGATTTTGTCCCATGCTTAATTACATTCCTGCGAAAAGCCTCAGCTGCACTTGTGTTGAGTGCAAATAGCAAATAGCATGCAAACATGCTAAACTAAGATTGTGAATATATATATATATATATATATATATATATATATATATATATATATATATATATATATATATAATATTTTTATTGTATTGTATATGTTAATATTTGTATGTCTCCTATGTAACTTTGCTTGCTGCTGCCACAAACAAATTTCCCCCTGGGGATGAATAACGTATCTATCTATATATATATATATATATATATATATATATATATATATATATATGAAAAACACTGCTGCACCAATCATGACCACTCTTCTTTTAATCTGCTACTCACAATTATATGAACGCACAATACAAACGCACTGGAGAACCCTTTGACATCTCCACAAGAGACATAGGGGGTCATAATGTTGATAATAATAAAATAATAATAGCTGGAGATATTTCATTATGTCATAGGTCAGAATGTATATTCACAGAACTGGCTGATTGCAAATATGGTTTGATTAGCGTGAGCAGCAGTAGCCTGTTGTCTCTGATGCAGTTACAGTAATTACTACACCGTCCATTAGAGAGTCACGGCCCTGTCTCTCCAGTTTGCTGAGGCATAAGCGGCGCTGTGGTAATCGGCATTCTTTTACACGGAGAATATCATATCTATCTGATTTCTTCCTGTTTGGGTAAATGTATTCCTCGGCATTATCCCTCAAATGTTACTAAATATCTGCCAACGCACCATCAGAAATATTGTGGCGTTCATGGCAGCTACAGGGCAAGAAAGTGTCTCGTCAATAAGCGAAGAGTTTAGAAAAGACAGCCTGTTCTTTTGTCACAGAGATGCCCAAACACCCAGTCTACTGGTGGCTCAAATGGTTCACAGGCAGTGGTGTATAGTAACGAAGTAGAAATACTTCGTTACTGTACTTAAGTAGTTTTTGGGGATATCTGTACTCTACTTTACTATTTATATTTCTGTTTACTTTTACTTTTACTTCACTACATTTTGCAAAGAAAACTGATACTTTTACTCCGATACATTTCCCATGAAACCTTCGTTACTCGCTACAAAATCAAATCTATCTTTAGAAAAAAAAAAAAAACACATCCGGGACTGTGGTGGAACACAGACTCCACCAAGCAGGTTTTGCGAATCACAATATTCTGCATTTTCCCTCTACATCCTCTAGTCCAGCGCTCCCAAACCTTTATGCGTCACGGACCGGTTACGTGAAGACAATATTTTCACAGACCGGGTCCGACCTCGGGGAGACAGGAGACAACGACACCTGACGTGTGTTCGTTATGTCCAGTCTACTCCTTAATAAACCTTTAGTCCAGTCTACTGACTCTACTCCTAACTAAACCTTTAGTCCAGTCTACTGACTCTACTCCTAACTAAACCTTTAGTCCAGTCTACTGCTTAACTTATAACGCGCTGCACAAAGACAGGAAGTTGGAATGGAAGCAGGTTTTCATGCTTTTTTGGCGATCTCAGGATACTCTGCCTTGGTTTCCAGATCACCGACAGAGTTGTAACAGACTTACGTTTCATTTTTAGAGTAACGTAACATATTGACATGTGTCAAGAGATTCCGTCTGAGGTTACCACAGACGGATGTATGCGGTCATTTTTCACAATAAAACATCTTTCCGGCCTTGATTTTTTTTTATTTAATTGAAATGTTTCATTTATTCTTTCTGTGGCCCGGTACCAAGAGACCCACAGACCGGTACCAAGAGACCCACAGACCGGTACCAAGAGACCCACAGACCGGTACCAAGAGACCCACAGACCGGTACCAAGAGACCCACAGACCGGTACCAAGAGACCCACGGCGGGCGGAATGAGCATACTTATAACCACACTGTTACAACTCCTTCATAGTGTCATATTGCTTTTTGGAGAATTATGATGATAAGTTCATAGTAGATGCAAAAGTATACTTAGGTACAATATATTATGTTGAACATAATATATATGGATGGATCCCAGCCAACCCAGTTATTGTATCAACACAACTCCTGGTCCTTGGTCATGGTGACCACAGCACTTAAAAGAATAAACTTCATAATTCTCAAAATTCTGACCCTTTGCTTTTTTATTAAAAGCATGTACTTGTACTTTTACTTTCAATACTTAAGTACATTTTATATCAGAAAAATACTTTTGATACTTAAGTACAGAAAATATCAGATACTTTAAGACTTTTACTCAAGTAGTATTTTAATAGGTGACTTTTACTTTTACTGGAGTAATTTTCCAGTAAGGTATCTTTACTTTTACTCAAGTACGGCTTTTGGGTACTTTATACACCACTGTTCACAGGGAATACAATAAGACAGTTCCTATTTATTCTATGTGTGGCGCCCAGGGCCGGCTCTAGCCCTTTGGTTGCCCTAGGCGAGATTGAGTTGCGTATTGTGTGTCTGTGGGGGGCCCCCACAGACACACAATACTTTACATCACTGAAGAGACATATATTAACTTAACTGCTTTACTTTGCATAGCAGTTTTCCACCCACTTATAATTATACTATGCTACATTGCTGTTCAACAATAAATGGTGCATGGACAACAAACACCAGAATAGTTTCAGAACATTTTCTTTTTTATTATTTTAAATAATTTATTACACACTCAAAGTTAGGATTAAATTAACTCCATAAACTGTGCAAAACACTCTTTTTTGTTCAAATATGTTTATTGAACAAACCTATACTTGACTTTCTTTTCCTCTTCTTCCTTTTTTCGTTTTCGTCCCTGTGCTCCAGATGGTTTAGACCGCTTCATTTTTGCAAATGTCAGGGGCCAGTCAAAGTGGTCGCGCAATAGATTTTTCAGATCGCGCACATTTTTCAGACCGCACAAACGATTTGTTTTTTTGGAGTGAGTCATCTTTACATTAGAAGATCTTTGATGTGACGTGTCGAGTCTTGGCCAATCAGCGTCCCGTTTTCTCGACAAAAAATTCAGATTTTTGGCCGAGTTGTTGTCCCCTCCGTAATAGAACATCTTTGATGTGACGTGTCTTGGTCCCTGCTCGCGGGAGCCAGCGCCCGTGGTCGCGAATTGCTCACAGTGCTGAAATGTGCGCTGTGAGGGCGCCCCCAACCCATTTGTCGCCCTAGGCAGTCGCCTAGTTCGCCTATAGCAATCGCCGGCCCTGGTGGCGCCGCTTGCCTCTCCTTCTGTGGCAGCCTGTTTACATAACTCACTCACTTGGCAGCACCAACGTTGGCCTTATTCTCAGAAGCTGACTTGGGACTGCATCAATGAGTAATTGTCTCCACAAACCCCTCACAGTCACGAGATAAGAGCCTGGAAAGGTCACCGAGAGTTGTAAATCTAAGAAAAAAAAAACTCCATTTACTCAAGGAGGGCACTGCACTGAATGTTAATTTAAAAAAAAAAAAAAGTCATAAAAGAGAATCAAGAAGTACAACAAATAATTCACTGCGGCCGATTTGTCCTGACATGCATTCTGATGTCTCACTAAACAGTTTCACCCCTGTCTCAAAGTTAAGTCCTCTGGGCCACACAAACCACGGCTAAGCACCAACTTACAGCTGATTAAATTCAGAGTGACCCAGTCTAAAAACTATTAGGTGGTTACAAGCTGAAAATGAGCATATTAAAGCTCCTCGCTGCTGGCTCAACAGCCGGGATGAAGCGGCGAGGCCTGCGAGGGGAAATCAGGCTGAATTAAGCAACCGATAATATCTGTGTAAACCTCTTTTTTACTAACTAGATGACGGACATCTTCTTTATTTGCAACAACAGCCCCGGGAGGTGGTTGCATTATGTGGATAACACGTTCATGAATGGAATGGAAACGGGTCTCGCGGAGGTGGTGATGATGCCTGGGCCTTTTGCTTTTAGGGGGCCAAGGTGTCCTGAGCAAGGATGCAAATTCTAACCACATTAGTCACGTCCTCATGATACCTGTAATCTTCATCGCACACTCTTACCCAGACTACCTTGGTAATGTGGAGTTGCCGGAACCAAATCTCAGCCACCTCCACCTCCTTGAAGTTGTTCTCTGCCGCTTGATGCATAGCCCACCTTCATGACTCAGGTGTATTTAATCAGTGAGATGAATAGCTGTTACCGTCACTGATCTTGTGAGTCTATTTCATGGGCGAGTAAGGCACACCTCAAATTTGGTATAATTGTCATAGATAATGTAAGCTGCTAAGGGCTGTTTTCAATTAGCATTAGGAACGATTGTTTTGGATTAAAATAACAGCAGCAACTGATGAGTAGTTTTCACTCCTCGCAATCCATCAGAATAATTTCATGTATTGCCCGGAACCTTGGCTGAAGGCAGACAGCACCTCTCTTTCAACTACTCCTACCCAGACTTCACAGGGATTTGAACTTTTTGAACCTGGCTGCCTTGTTCATCTTAATAGTTCCTCTTGCAGTCTAAAATAGCAGCAAAGCAGAATGTTCATGCTGAGTTTTAAAGCCAGAGCAAAGTAGTCGAGCTCAAAGTAAAGTTTAGTTCCTTGTGACTATTTTTTTTTTTTTTTGGTTGCTCTCTGTGACTGAATATGTGTGAAAATAAGATTTAGAGACATATGTGAGACTTCAGAGGAGGAAAGCAGCTGCTACCCAATTAGCTCAGAGTCATAACATTCACTAAATATAATACATTTAATTAAAAAGATGAAAATAAATTGGATAAGCTTTATGTGGTCAGCACAATCTGCGGGTTAATGTATTTCTGCATTTTTATGTGAATCTACAAATAGATTTTTATTATATCCGCCTGGAAATTATGTATTGTTGTGTGTGTGTGTTCGTGTTTGTGCGTGTGTGTGTGTGTGTGTGTGTGTGTGTGTGTGTGTGTGTGTGTGTGTGTGTGTGTGTGTGTGTGTGCATGAGGGTGCATCTCTGTGTCTGTCTTTCTGTCCACAGCTAATCTTGCGTACTACTGAACCCATTAGCCTGATATTTTTCATACATATTAATTTGTATTTGTCGTTGAGCAAATGACAAACTGAACTGAGCGCTGAATACAAGAGAGAGAGAGAGAGAGAGAGAGAGAGAGAGATAGCTGGTTTGGCTAACAGCTAACGGGCCTAGGGTGACCAGACGGATTGAGGCCGGACAGTCCGGATTTTCAAAATCTAAATATGTGAACTGGCCGGCCAGCGTTTCTGAGATTGGAGTGAGACACGGAGAAAAGCTGAGGTCGTGATCTTCGCATATAAATCTGCATCCGATTTCTCCGTAGCGGTTAAACATGAGATATAATTCAGTTTTGAGGATCTAACAAGCAATATTTATTAGTTTATTGTTTATTCACAGTAACGTTACATCATTTTGACGGAGGGAAAGGTTAAGATTCATAATTTAAGATTTTAATTTGACTTTTACTTTGAACTACAGCGGTGTCTTTTTACTTTTAACCGAATTGATTGCAATTATATGTGTATCTATATAAATATATAAGTATATATATATAAAATACATTAACAAAATACATATTCATTAATTGTTAATTACAATTAATAATTACATATTAATAATATATTACATATATAATATATATATATAAATATATATATAATACATATTAAAAATTAAAAATACATATTAATTAATTGATAAAGCAGGGTATGCTCCAAGGAGATCACCTACATTAAAAAGGGCTCACATCCCCTCTCTTTACACTTAATAAAATCAAACTGCACCCCTTATATGCAATTATTCACAGCCTCACAAAATACCGCATAGTGTCCTCCTTTTTGGTGTTATGGATATGGTCACCCTAAACAGGCCTAATGCAGCTAACAGAGCTAACAGGTAATGGATCTAAACACAGAGATTCTGAGAGGAAGCATCGACATGGAGAGCTTCACAGTAAACTTCCGTTCCGCTGCACAGAGCCGATGCAGACAGCTGCATAGATTAGAATGAGAGTTTATCTGAGTGAAAAACACATCTGATGCGCGTGCAGTCTAGACGGGGGGTTAGCCAACGTCACAGCAGTGGAGCAGAGATCTGCACTCTACCGGGTGCACTTCTAGCTTAGCTATTTCCTCGTCCACACCTATTGTCGGAATGCATTTTAGATGCAGTAAATCCACTCTGCCAAGAAGAAACCTGACATTTTGCTCCAACCCCGTTCACCAATCATCGGCGTCCTGCACCATGAACCGCCTGCAGGGTGATGGCTGTGGCTCTCAGGTCAGTCAGTGACCTTAATGGCAGACCTTTGCTGGGAACAATCTCAGAGCCCTGTGTGAAGGGCTGTGCAGAGCGCCCTGCTGTGTGACAAAGCCCAGTGAAGGTGACACCTGGTCAGTAAGACGGAAGGCTGAGAATCACTTTAAGGCGCTGATGTGTTTGGATAATGTAGTATAGCATTACTTTTGAGGTAAAAGCAGTAACTCAACGACAGTGACAGCCAGCTCTCAAATAATAAGTGAGTCTCTGCTCTGTTCAGCCGGGGCCGGTCCAAAACAAAGCCGGGGCTGATAAATAAATTACTGTAATGGTCCATGATGCATTGTGAGCATGTCCACAGCATCATTTCCATCAAAACAACAACACAGCGGTGCCTTGTTGACCACTCTGAGGATCCGGGCTTCTCTCTTCAACAGAAATACTCTTTTCCCTCACGCTTCCTGCAAATGTTTCACAATTAATGAAGCAAATTTCTAAATAATAATAATTTTCCAGGAAAGTTTATTTTTATGAACCATGTCATGTGGCTCCAATTATGAGTGAAATAGAGACACTGTTTAATTGGTTGGTTATATGCTAAGCTACCTAATGCTACCTGTATTTCAGTGAGTGTGCAGCAGGTCAGTTGAACGGAAACATATACACTTTGTCTACAGGCAAAACTCAACTTACACATTACGTTTGCCACAGTGAATTAAACACAAATAATACTGAATTAGGTCTAAATGGAGCCATTCTTTCTTAAGAATCCTCTAGAATTCCTCATGGATTTTGCACGTGGAAAGCACTACGGCAAATATGGTATGAAGCCTTGAGTGTCTCCAGAGGGAGCTGGTGTGAAGTCTGATAAATGGCCTTAAGTGATGTCACTTGAGTCAACACCGGTTGGGGCTGATGACTAAGTGTGACGATGAAATTAGAGTTAGAAAGAAGTGATCTTGTCAGGCCTTTGTAGCCCGCTGCCCGAGAAACCAGGCTACTAGCATAACAAAGAGAAGAACGCATGAAATGAAATGAAAACGAGAATGTCTCTAGTTGCTGCACAATTGTTTTGGGTGTTTTTTAGAAGGGCAATGCTAAATTAGCCTGGTCTTGCTACAGGATTGAATATGGACTGTGGACAACACAAAGGTAGAGGCGACTCAAAGTAAATCACATGCTGCTGCTACGACGCGATCTCACCTTCTGGTCGTGACTGTAGGCCAAGGCCCAATCCTCTTCCGTGTGGTGGAACAAGAGGCTCAGGACGTAGAAAGTGAGGCGGTACTTCTGGTAACTGGCTCCCTCATCGGAGCTGATGAGCAAGCTGCTCTCAAACTCTGGATCCGTCAACACCATGATCTGAGAAGATAGAGGGAGGAGAAGGCATGCAAGGGAGTAGGTATGGGTTTTTGAAGGCGGGATTGAAGGGCGAGTTTGAGTAAAGAGGTGGAAAGATAGGGAGATGAGAAGGTAGAGGAGAGGTGTTAGAGGCAGGAGCAGACTCAGCAGAAAAGGTCTGTCTTTTGGCACTCGCCAGGCTTATTCTTGGCAAACAACCATCCATACATCCAACTTCATTACATGAGCCTGACTCGTGCTGCCGTTGCCATGGCTCTCTGGCTCTAGAGGAGGGATTCATCATCTCGCTCCAAAATAAGATCAAGGGTGTTCACAGCAACAACAGGTGAACTAGTTTGTTTTCCAGAAGTGACCAAAAAGAACACAGGCGGGTTGAAAGCCATGACATGAACAGTCCTTCTATATGACAGAAGTACAAACAAGATCAAGCAGCCATGCAGGAATCCACCTATAAACAGTATGCTATTTCCTTTATCAGCTAGTTCTCTAGGATGTCATTTCTTACCATTTCTCCTTCCAATAAAATTCTAATTTCAAATTTAACAGCACCACAGTCGTAGAAGCCCTAATTTCATGGTTGGAATAATTCTGCCCGAGCTATCACAGTCATTACAGAATTCAATAAGAACAGGAATTCCACAATGCATATTTCCTTCAGCTAATGACATTTACAGTCTTTGTGGAAGCAGATAAAATGGTCTCAGCAACTCCTCCTTGACTAAAGAGGAGGTGTGTGAATAGGTGTGTAATATATTTTAAGAGCGCTGTATTCTTTTGAATCAGACACGTGCCATTGAATCCATGCATTTATGTTCAAGATATGATTAAGAAAAAATCCATTGTCATCACATTTCACTTCATATTTTGCAATTTTGTAGGCTAAAAGGTTGAAATAGCAATTTGCATCATTGCACATAAATCAGCAGACGTGTTCATTAAAACTGAATAAGAAAACAAGTATACATAATGCACACATGTCTGACAACAATTAAATAAAGAAGCTCAAATGTAAAAACACTGCAGTGCCTTGCGTAGACTCACTGATCACTTGCAAAGTGTTTGCTGGAAAATGCACACAAAATAGAAAAATAACTTATCTTAAGATATGAAGACACCTTGAGCAAAGAGTTGCTTATTTACACATCTAGCAGACACAAAGCAACATTGTTATTCAATTTGAGTCAGGTTCAAAACTAGTGTTGGGTTTTCTTGTGCTATGATGAAGTCCAATATTCAATATTCACAGTTTTTGACTCTGGGCCTCCACCAACTGCAGAGGAACATATCCGTCTCTTTAGCTGCTATCTATTCAACTTTCTTTTCAAAGGTAGCTCGTGGCTGACTTTATTCTTCTGTAGTCAGGTGTTGGGAAGGTAGTGAGTGGGTTTATCATTCTGGCTGAAAACAAGGAGACAAGGTGGATGAGAGTTGAGTTTGTGAGCAATGAGGAAGTGCAGACTCGAGTAATAATCCTCACTGGGTTTGTCTTAAACCACTTCACTTAACACTAAATCATTTGTTCCATTATCAATATGAAAATATGGACCACTGCAGATTTAAGTGTTTATCTCCAAGGACTGTGAATGGCCGGGTTTTCTCTCGTCAAATCAATTTAAATTGCAAAAACAGCAGCACATTTGTCACTGACAGAAATGCTAGCCCTTTTCCCAGAGCTTTAACGAGAGTCCCTCCCTGGTGGTGATTTAGATAAATTGTTTTTCATTAAGCATCAATAAACAGGCAGCACATTCTCGACCTGTATTTCTCATTGGCCCGCCCTCGCCTATCTCGCCATTCTTTACCTGTCGCTGTGCAATGCCAAGCCCTCCTGATATCTGCTGTGTCTTTGGAGCTTGTCAGAGGTATTTAAGCATTTCTATCCTATACTACTGCCGTAAGCAGTAGAGACTATTGTGAAGTCAGGAGTGTCGGTGAAATAGAAGAGTAGAAACACCTTGAAGAGGTGTGTGCACATAATGTACATTTCATATTGAAATCTACCCTTTCCCCTCAAGCCTCATACTCAAGAGTGTTATCCCGCCTCTCTGCACTCACTCTATAATGACATCTTTCAACTGCAACTCTTTTAGCTCATCCTTCCACAAGCCTCGATTCAGGCTCACAGTTTGCTCATACTGGGAATGAGGCCGAGAAAGTATTGTCACATTCCCTTCACTGATTTACCACCACGTAGGTGTGAAAACAGCCACATTATTTCACGTTAGACACGCTTAAAAAAAAAACATGCGCACTCGACGGAGGGTTGGAGGGGTAGCCGTTGTGTTTTATCAGCCGGATGGTGAGCCGTGCCTAAGCTGGACGCACAGAGATGGAAGCCGCTGGTTGTCGGATCAGGAGGTGAGTGGATGTATGGATCAGAGACGGAAGGAAAGAGACACCTGGCAGTACATGAACCTCGTCACGCCAGATCAATCGAGCTTAGTCTCCCTCTGACGGGAGGCTTGGACAGAGAGTGGTCGCCGCAATATGCTCATTAACCACGGATCAAGACTTAATCACCCACATGCCTCGCCTCCTCCATGGCAGTTTAAATGTGCATGTCTTTATATTTAAATGAACCCGATCTAGCAGCCGTTCTGACAAGCTGTTCAAGGACTGAGTGCACACGTCGGCATATTGTAAAAGATGAGGCGTCATTTTTCAGAGGCCTGGCACTAAATGTCATTACTATCATTCAAATCTATAATGTAACATTGTAAAAGGTCACAGCGTCCATCCACTTTTCTTTTTTTTCTCGGACAATGTAAGAGACGAAATCCTTCACGCGCCTCCAGAATCATCGCAGTGGACATGTAGCGATTCCTTTATTGTGGAGGAGAGGAATATCTCAAAGAGCAGCAGATGATTATCTCTCACTCTGAGTGATTAGGCAGCCAGGCTGCTCTTTATATCTGGTAGAACACAGCTTAAGAGGGCCACTCAGATGCAAGGGGGCAACAAAGGAATGTAGCCAGCAGACAGGCAAACTTTCATCCGTCTACCTGATGGCAAATCGAAATAATTAGATCAGAGATAAGGTGCGGAGGGTAGTCGGTCCCGGCAGAGCCAGAGGTCAGAGTTAGAGTAAAACATTCTCCTGAGATCGCTTAGCTCTGTCCTTTGATGACTCACTTACACACTAACATGCAACACATGTTGCATCTTTTCTTTTTTACTCTGATTAGTATAATTTGGTGAAATTGATATCCGAACTATATTATTCCTCAGTGTTATTTAGATTTAGGATTTTTTTTTTTATCGTTTTAACTCCTTTGGGTGTTAACAAAGTTGATCATTATATAATTATGCAACTGAAATTACAAAAGACAGATCCCTCACATGAGCAACAGAGAGAACCTTAGGGACTACATTGCTGCATTGCCCTTGATGTGGAATTACACTTCCTCCACATAAGACGGGCAGGAGTGAGTCATGAGGAGGTATCAGCGCTGGCTGTGATCTGTTCCTCTCCCTGACATGGCTCAGCTCAACAGTCCTGGGATCCTATTAGCTCCGGCACCATGCAAACGTATTCAGGGTCAGGACCCTGGCTCGGCCTTGGACAAGTGAGGCTGGTGAACCCGAGCATGTCCTCGTCGAAGACGGCAGTCAAGCTTCCTTTTCTGTCTGTCGATGCCACGCACATATTTATTTATTTAACATTTGCAGGGAGGCATGTAGGTCAACCTGGAGAAAATGATTCATTTCCAGGATAACATCTTTTTTTAAGTTTTGCAACACCTATCAGAGCAGGTAAAGTCCCAGGTCTTTACCCGGTGGCCGTGACTTAACCACACTATCCTGAGGTCCTATAGGTCTGCATAAGACACTACAAACGTTCACTCCTAGCATATAAATATAAAGAAATATGTTTTTAAATGTCACAGTTTCTTGAAAAGTGCATATCAGGGGTGTAAATATAGACAGTGCAGCCTGTGGGGTGAAGTTATGGGGTGGGGGCCTAAAGAAAGCTCTTCCAATATATTGTTTGTAAAGTAAATATATATATATATATATATATATATATATATATATATATATATATATATATATATATATATATATATACGCACAATTGTGTGTGTATGTGCTTCATAACTAGTTACTACTAGTGCCTTAGGACTCCTCATGAAAGGGTGCCTTAGGACTCCTCATTATAGGATGCCTTAGGAATCCTCATGAAAGGGGGCATTAGGACTCGTCATGATAGAGTGCCGTAGGACTCCTCATGATAGGGTACCTTAGGACTCCTCATTAAAAAGGGTGCCTTAGGACTCCTCATTATAGGGTGCCTTAGGACTCCTCATGAAAGGGTGCATTAGGACTCATGAAAGGGAGCCTTAGGACTCCTCATGAAAGGGTGCCGTAGGACTCCTCATGATAGGGTACCTTAGGACTCCTCATTAAAAAGGGTGCCTTAGGACTCCTCATTATAGGGTGCCTTAGGACTCCTCATTATAGGGTGTCTTAGGACTCCTCATGAAAGGGTGCATTAGGACTCGTCATGATAGAGTGCCCTAGGACTCCTCATGAAAAAGTGCCTTAGGACTCCTCATGAAAGACTGCATTAGGACTCCTCATGTTAGGGTGCCTTAGTCCGTCATAACAGCCTACACTACGACCTGTCAAGATAGCGTGTGTGCACTACCCGCTATGATAGTGTGTACTAGGATCTGTCAAGGTAGGGTTTGAATTAACTTTGAATTTCCTGTTTGCATGTTTAACTTTAGCAGGATAATGTAACTATGGCAACTGTGGCCATATGTGGCAGTTAAAGCAGCTTTCATCCAAATTAAAGGCGGCCCACACCTCCAAATAAATTGCATTGTGGATGTGTAAATAAGCAACAGATTTAGTTGAAGCTGTTTCAAAGATATTTCAATAAAACGACTTGACTTAGGCTTCCTGGAATCGAAAAGACGTTTCCTGTTCACGTCTTTGCTTTCTGTTTCATTTCTTAAAATAAATAAATATTGCATGCTAAATTAAATTGGAACTGTAGCGCTTGCTCAAAAGAAGCCATTTAGCCGTACAGAGAGTACTGAATTGAGGGTCCATTTTATCATTTTTTTACTCAACTTTTCATTTTTAATTAAGAAATATCTTCATTCAAAACTTTTTTTTTTCTTCCTGTACTTGAAAAAAAAAACAGCTTGTTCCTTCAGGCCCCCCTCCAAAGACGCTACGCAAAAATTAACATGATGAAGGTAAACAAAAAACATGGCTACTGTTTATACTCACAGCTGTCAAGAAAGCTTGAGGAAGACTCCGGTGACGAGCAATAAGTCCTGCTGCAGTACCAGATACCTCATTTCTTCCTCTTTTTTTGTCAGAGCATTTGAGTCATTGATTGATTTATGTATCTGCTACTTTTTCTACGTGTATTGTAGGAACGATCCAAAAATATATATATTTTTCTTTTAAATGTAAAAATCCATGTAAAACTAGGCTACTAATTAATTGCCAATTGGATAAGATCATCTTTATGTACAATCTGTTGTGATTGCCACTGGAATGCTATCATGAGCTGATCTCATGGCTCACCCGGTGTGAAGAAGAGAAACATACTGACGTGGAAACAGACTCCTACGCTGCTTTCAGCACTCTGACCTCAACGGCCCACTATTCCACTTGTCTATCACATTGTTGCTCGGAGCAGCAGACTGGTGGAGTTCACCATGCGAGGGCCAATCAGATCCACCGCCTGATACGGGGTCGTGAATCACAGAGCGGGGATTGAGAACCGGCAGGACTCAATTCAGCCAATGTGGAAGTTGGATATGAATTCTTTGTAGCAGGAAAGTGAGGAAGGTCAGCCTATTGTTTCATTAGATTGAATAAACTAGAAGATTGAGGCAGATGGTAGAAAATGCAACGCAAACCTCATCCTGATCAGTGAACTAAATTCTTAGAATGTTTGGGAAAAAATGGAATGAAGACTAATTGACAGAATTCTCGGGCAGATTAAAGACTTTGGCAGATGGCTGGCAGCTGGCGATGCTCATGCTTTTTTTCTCTGGCTCTAGTTGTGGAGCCTGAAATTCTTCAATTCCACTTTTGGTGGTTTCTAAACACGTCCATATGCAGGAAGCAGGCAACGCCATAAATCAACTGGTTTAATCGTGTCCACGGATAAATAAGATGTGGGATGCAAACACCTCAATGAGGAAGGAAAAATCCCTCTATATTCTATGTTATATCTCTCATAGGACATTCAGTGTAGTGTGTAAATCATACTCACCGCTCTCATTCACTGAATCTTCTAGTTTGATGCTGTTTTCATTCTATATTAAGCTACTTTCAACATGTACACATCTAATTATTTACAACACAAAACTCAGGGATATCAATTCCCAAACCTGTCATCCTATAAAGTTACCTTTTCATACATCTAAACTGCATTTTTTTCCTTTCTTTGGCATTACTGTCACTGTGTTAAACGTGCGATGAAACCAATGAAATTACTCGCTTATGTTTCAATAAAAACATCAGTTTGTGGTGTTATTTAAGTTCAAACGAGTCAACGTTGACTTTTGGTTTCACAAAGGACATGAACAGTTGATTGACAATGCAATTATGCTTTATGGGAACGTGACTTTTAGGAGACCAGACTGCAATTCCATATCAATCTCCCTGAAATAAATATAACCTGGATAAAGTGATGAGGTTTCTAAAGTAGCTGAACATCTGATTCAAACTGATCTTAAAAAATAGACATATTATTAAAATATTATATAAGGTATAAACATGTGTTTGTTTTTCATAGGCCTGGTCCTGGTCCAGTATTTAAGAATTGACAGGACATGATCATTTTGAACATGAAAACACAGCTTGCATATGGTCACACACTCTGCAGCTTCTCACCTTCCTCTTGTTGATGGGACAGACGTACAGGTAGCTCAGCACCGTCTTGGTTCCGACCCGGTCGTTCATCCTCTCGTACGTGGAGCCATAGTCAGTGGACCTGAGTGGAGGACATGAAGGGAAACACTGTAGATGAACCGGAGCATACGGAGAGTTTGCTGACTGTCTAACGGGTAAACAAGCAGGAGAAAGATCACTGGCACATTGTGAGATTCATGTCAAATTTATATGGATTTTGCGGCGATGAAAAAGAATGTAATATCACACCGCGGGGTAAAACAACAAGCAGATGCAGGTGGAACGGGTCTGCTAGGCACCGTTACTCTGGGCGAGTGTAAAACCACTGGCAACGGAACAAGAGGAGGTTAACCAATCATCGACAGCTGCCAAAACCAACCATTCACAAATGTCCAGGGACCGTAAATAATTAATGCTCTCCCGATGACTACTATGAAATAAAATATGTCGAGTGCAGAAACATATGGATGTTCCTGAACTCATGGGCTTTAATAATTTAACAGTGGGAATGAGCCTGTTAGCCGGCCGAGTCCCTAGAAACTCCACATGAATCCATCATCACAAGTAACTTCCCAATCTGCTTTCAAGTAGAATATTACAGCATTTACAGGGCTGTTCGCTTTCCATTTTTAAAATTCTTTCTGTGAAAGCTGCATTCATGTTGCTCTCAGTGGGGACCGAAGCACCCGCCCACAACTGTGGCATAACTCCCATTTGGATGTGCGGTCTACTTCACAGTGTTATGAGGGGAAGTGAAGATGATACCTATTTCTGAGTCGATTCCTTTTTTTTTTAGAGTCAGAGCCCACCGCGTGTGCTCCTTCAGCGGGGATCGTGGTCTCAGTTAAATTGCAGAGAGATTCCTCTCATTTAAATTCCTCCCAGAATGCTGAGAGACACAGTAGTTGCTATGATCACAAAGCGCAATAATGAGCCTTGTGGACGGCATCAATACCACAGCATGTTCAGGTGGAGGTGTGGGATAATCCTGATTTTGGAGCAGGGGCTGCGACCGGTTGGCCTCTGCATAACTGACTGAGCCTCCTGAGAGGAGACTTCACAAGTAGCATAGCATCACATGTTGTTTTTGGCAGGCGTGCCCTCGTTACCGCGGCACAGTAACGCATGTGATTTGATTTCTTTAATGGAAATGGGGCTATCTGGTGCAGACAGCAGCACACATCAGCTCTCTGATGCGGACCAAGATTAAGTGTGACCCCCCCACACTCATATCCTGCACAAGAGAGCTGATACATATGAAAACGAAAATGAGCCGATATTATTAGAGGAAATGGCCGAACGACAAAAGAACAGCACCCACCTACATTATATATCTGTAATGGGAAATGAAATGAGGACTTGGCCGAGGTGGACAGTGACAAGGCTGCATGGGCCAGTGGTTACACGGGACTGTATCCAGAGGGCGATGGTTTGATTCCCAACACCGTTCTGTTGTCAGCGAGACCCTGTCACTCGCTGCTCAGTGTTCTCACACTCAGACTAAAGCCTGAGATGCACAGCGACCTCCTACGCATTCCTCAAAGATGTGGTTTAACTTCTATATGTCACCAAAGGGTTCAGCAAACACTGAATTACTTTTCCATGAATAAAAAATATATAATTATTAGAAATGTAGGTGTGACGGGGGTTGCAAGTTTAATGCAATATATCTTTGAAAGTCTGTGTCTGTGTGGGTGTGGGTGTGTGTGTGTGTGTGTGCGTGTGTGTGTGTGTGGGTGTGTGTGTGTGTGTGTGTGTGTGTGTGTGCGTGTGTGTGTGGGTGGGTGTGTGTGTGTGTGTGTGTGTGTGTGTTGTGCGCACTAAGAGCACTCTCAGCTGACAGGTGTGGTGTATCAAGATGCTGAATAAACAGCATGAATACACAGGTGTGCATTGGGTCCGGCCACACATGTCCAGATGTTCATTTCACCACCATGAGCCCTCTGCAATGTGGCTTCTGAGAGGCAGGCAGTACAACCACTCCGGCCCAAGACCTCCACATCAGGCACCTTCACCTGCAAGATGGTCTGAGACCAGCCACCAGGACAGCTGGTGCAGCCGCTGGTTTACACGGACAATCAGAAGCGTTCTGAGAGCGGGCTCCTCAGGTCCTCACCAGGGTTTGGAGCTGAGCTCACCTTCGATGGCGTCTCTCTTCACAGATGAGTCCTGGTTTTCACTGTACCGGCGGGACGGCGGACGGCGTGTATGGAGTCATGTGGGCCTCCGGTTTGTCAGCGAGGTGGCAGTGGGGTTAAGTTTGTTCTGCTGTGAGCTAGACAACCAACACATCTGTGTTTCGTTGACGGTGATTTGAACGCACAGAGATACCGTGATGGGATCCTGATGACGCTGTCGTGACATCCATCCGCCTCCATCACCTCATGTTGCACCTGATAATAGACAGACTCCTTGTCGCACGCATCTCTGGAGTCCCGGAGGCTGAAACATCCCTGCTGGTGCATGGCCTGCATACGCAGCAGACACGTGACCCACATCGAGCCTGTCTGGGCGCTGCTCTGGACCGCCGTGTACCACCGCCTGTACCACCGCCTGTACCACCGCCTGTACCACCGCCTGTACCACCGCCTGTACCTACTGCTGCCAAAGTCCTGCAGCTGCACACAGCCATTGAAGAGGACCACAATCACCAACATGATCCCCTCTATGTGAAGGAGATACGTCGCACTGCAACAGATAAATGGAGGTCACACCAGATATTGACCGAAAGAAATGCATTTCTGTCGCTCGTGTGAAATACCTGTAAATCTATTTTTTTCAAGATAAAACTGACCTTTTACTGTGACCAGCCCAGGGCCCACCTGTGTAATAATCATGCTGTTCAATCAGTGTGTGTGTGTGTGTGTGTGTGTGTGCCTTCATCCATGAAACGCTGTGAGTTGCAAGTTCCTCAACAATACCTGCCTCAGAGAAAATGGCTTATATGTTAGGGTGACCAGATTTGAGTTTGTGAAAAAGAGGACACTTCGCTCCGGGAGGTGTGTGTGTGTGGGGGGGGGGGGGGGGGGGGGGGGGGTAGCAGTGGTGTGTAGCATGCCATGAACTTACATTTACGTTGAGATCGGTCGACCAATGACAGTTCTCTCTACAGTCAGAGCTTGCGCAAGAAGGTGGAACGTGAGGGAGATACCATTTCCAAAACTTGTAAGGGGGTAATAACTATTTTCCCGCACGTAGCACAATCCCGGACGTTTTTGGAATCCCTGCCGGACGCTTTTTTTAGGTCTCGAAAAGAGGACATGTCCGGGAAAAAGATGACGTCTGGTCACCCTAATGAAGCTATAGCGTAAGTTCAGACAGGAAGACAACCCCCTCACACCAGGCGGGCCCTCACTCATACGTCCCTCACCAGCAGCACGCACGTCATACCGGATGTCCCTGTCAGGAGCGTCAGAAGTGTCAGACTCTACCAGCTGTTCAGCAGCCGGGTGCGCCCAGCCATTAGCGCAGAGTCACGCCCTCCTCGCTGTCCTATCAGCTCGCTGCCTTCTCCTTTAAATGTTCTCCTTCTCCGCCTCTAGCGTCCTGCTGCCGTCTCATGCGACCCGCCGCCTCCCCAGCACCATCCACCTTCTCAGATTCAGCACCCCATCGGCATCTCCAGCAACTCCAGCAGAACCTCAGCCACCACCACCAGTGTCTGGACTCCCCGGGGGGGGATCTACAGATTGCTGCCGCTCAGGGCAAACACAGTGCGATCTCAATCTCCTCGCGGAGTCCATGCGCCAAATAAATTCTGTGTAACCATGGACTCATTATCGGCATAATAAACATTGACTACTAATCACCCACTGTCTCTCCTGATTGAATTATATGTGATCAATAAAGTGTGTATATTATTGAGGTAAAGATCATTTTCACATATAATACATTTGTCTATCTTTCTTTCACAGGGTTGAGGTGTAATGTGGTTGCTGAGGTATGGAACTAAATAATGTAATTTATATGATTTTTTTTTTAAGAAAATCTGCCACAAAGCTAAGATGCTAATGACAATAATAACAAGCTACCTTATTGTACTTTCTTCTGTAACGTAAAGTATGAAGCATAATAATGTTACGCAAAATTAAAATGAATGTATTTTCTGCCACTGCCTTGGAGCGCTAGTTAGCCGCTGCTAGCTCGCGAGCTAACAGCGAGCTAGCGCAGACCTGCTTTCCATCGGGCATCGGGCCAAGCGGAGAGCAAATGCCTTGTTTTTATCATTATAACTTAATCCACTCACACACACAGCAGGTCCAAGTGTTGTACAGTGTGTAATGTTAAGCTCCATTTCTTTACTGACATCTGCAATGTTACACACAGTTAAAACCATAATGTTTCAATTTAATTAAACAATTAATTTACCAACTTTAAATACCAGCTCAGTTGATGTCAATCATTGGTTGTTATGCCTGGAAAATACAGTTCAGATTTCCATTATTGACTTGAGTCAACCTGAACGTCTTTGTTCGAGGCTCCAGACGAGTGTGGCCCTCGGCCCTCGGCCCTCGAGGTACTGAGGAACTGACACACCCAATGTGATCGGACTCTTACTGATGCTGGTGTGCATATTTGTTTGATGCTTCTCTTCCCTGTCTATACATTCAGGTTGTGTTGATATTACAATGTAACTGATTATTTCTAAGCACTAAGGGTCTATTTTTCATTAAACCAGGATGTGGTCACCGAAGAATGGGAGGAAGAAAGGAAGAAACTGCTACTGCCTCATGTGTTGGACATGTTCTCAACCTGAGGACTACTTCATGTCGTAACACGTAACCTGACCAGCAGTGTGTGAGCGCTCCTGTGGACTCTGTGGCCGTTTCAGGCTCGTGCTGAGAGACCGCAGCTGGAATGCTGTTGCAACTATCAGGAAGACATTACAGCAGATTTGAATCAGGATGTTACATCAGACTCTCTGGAGTGGAAGATGTTCTAACATGTGACCATGAAACGGGCTTATCACACTGGCAATATGATGTTCTTGGAAGTATGGTGTTTGAAGAGCATTATTGATTGCTGAACATGCACAAGTTAATTATCTCCCTCTGTTCTACAACACTACGCCGGGAGGAGCTTTAACTCAGTTTACTAGTGATGCCTCTCTAGACCTCCATCAGTAACAGACCACCAGAGAGAAGATGGTCTGGTTCTATAGAGTTCTTATTAAAGCTCCTCATCGGAGCCACCGGGTCGGATTCTGGTGAAAGCAGAGGACATCATGCAGGTTCACAAGAACCTCCTAGAGCTCAGACTGCAGCGGCGCCTCCAGCAGAGACCAGTCCACCCTGGACAGGCCTAGATCCGTCTTCACCAAGAGAGCTCAGCTCCCGGCAGCAGCAGCGTCTCCTCCTCCTCCTCCTCCTCCTCCTCCTCCTCCTCCAGGCCATCCACCTGATGGACAGCCTCCGGTCCCCGCTGGGAGCCAACACCACACTGCTGGAGACTCAGGCCGTATTTCTGGGCCCCGCTGGACTGAGGACTGAGCGGGGCAGACTGTCAGACCCTGCTCCTATGAAATTAGAGGTTTTCTAAAGGGACTCAACCCAAAATGAAAATTCCTCAAAGTTGCTTTAAATAAAACTAGAACCTTTCAGCCCAAAACATTTTCCTAAATGTGAGTTTTGGATGTTGTCTGAAGCATAAATGGTACTAAAATAAAACACACCAAATATCTGAGCAATAACACCATATAATCTACACATTGTTCATTAGATGTAAGACATTCTAACCATGTTAAAGACATCTTGTTATAGATTGAAGGATTGGGAGGATATAGTTAATCTCATATTCCATTGCACAACACATTTGAGATGAGAGCTGCCACACAGCCAAGGCATTGTGGGAATTGTTCGTAGACAGCTAATTACAACAAAAATCAGACGTGCAGCAGCAATAAATGAATCAATGCACGTTACAAAAATGATGTAAACTGTGTAAACTGGCACGTCTTCATAGTTACAAGCAATTAAGATTCCAACATTTGTACAAGTATATTTTGTTGAAAAGACGCATAAATATGTGCCGCATCTACACAGTCACGACGTGGAGGTTCCATTTGGTTTCATTCATTAAGTCAAGTCCTCCATTTCTTTTTCTCAGAGTTTGTGAACATCAAATGATCGGGAAATAAAGGCCAGACAGAAACTGCATTGGGGAATGTTTGTGAGGTTGGGCCAGATAAGCAGCGCATGGACCAGACTCTGGGAGGAAGAGAGAGAAGCAAGCCGCGCACTTCAAAGACTGACGGATGGAAATTGCATTTAAATAATCGTCGTCTCTCCAGTTCAAACAAAGCCCATCACCTGAAGCATACAGGACTTAAAGAGAACTGGATCCTGTACAATATGGTGTGAAGGAAAACAGGTTGCTTATCTGACTCTTCTCTCTGTTAACCTGACTTTGGATGGATGCTGAACAAAAAAAAACTGCTCGCGCTCACGAAGCGGCAAAGACACACAATGAGAACCGAAAACACCGAATCAATATTCATCAAGTGTCTGAAGATGAAAGCATCATCAGGTGGTTGTCAGGGTTGAACCGAAGCAGCAACAACTCAATTGTCTGTCCACAGAAAGAGATTCACACACAGAGAGAGATAGAGGAAAGGTTTCCCAGTAGAGAACCCTGCGGCAGAATCCAGCCTGAAGACTCTGAGCACTCGCTGACGGATGCGCTTGAAAAACATTCACAGCGCCGGTGAAGCGAGGCGTTCTTTGCAGTACTGAGGGGTCAGAGGTAGAGACGCCTGAACGCGTCGCAGACATTTCCCCTGCAGTTGTCTGAATCGTTGCAGTCTTTTGTTGCAGGACCACACTCCGGTGCAGCCACAGGTCCTCCACACAAGCCTGCTCTGTGGACGGAACCCAGGGACGTTTGGGCGACCAAGAAAAGAAGTAAACCGAGCGGTCGCCAGAACAAAAAAGCCCGAGAGTTTGATGACAGAGAACTAGAGAGCAGATTTGGGCAAGCTGAAAATCCTCTTATTGACCTTCATGTACTTAGCAAAGAGCCAGCCTTCTGCATCCTGCTGGCTTTCACACTCTCCACAGAGCGGTGTTTGACTTGAATGGGCTCTTGATTATTGCGTGATTAAGCACTGATTTGGGGGTTTGCAGGTCAAATGATGTGTCAAGGTTAAATGTGGGCTTCATTGGGCAGCAAGGACTTTTACATTTTGGAACTGTGTTTAATGCAACGATACGTTGAATGTTTCATGGTTGTATTTTGCGGTTTAGGCAACGAGACTTTCCCACTAGTTATTATGTCACGAAACTTTCAAATGTTTGTCTCTGACCTGGCTATAGAGTTGGGTTAATAGTATGGCAATATCATGGTTATGGCAAATAAATAATGGTTAACGTATTGGTTTGGGTCAGGCAAGTAAATACTAAAGGGAAAGACTGTGGTTAGGATCAATATGAAGGCTAAATGTTAGCTGCAGGTCTGTGACTCAGATGGCAGATGTGCTGTGCTTCTGATAGCAGCTTCTATTTAGGCGTGAAGTTGGTCAAATACTCTGATTTAATAAGCTCCACGGCAACAAATCGCTTATCAAATATTTCATTTGTGGTCTCTGATGGCTCTTTCTGACACTACAAGCATCTGCAAGGAAAGGTTGTTATACAAAGATGTGCCAAGTCAGCAACACAGTGACTAACACATGTAACTGGCTGAACATTGGGGTTTGTTCTGTACAGCCCCCCCCCCCCCCCCCCCCCAGTACGCTGAGTCAGGACTATTAATGAACGTCACAGATCAGTGACTAAATATGAAGTGCGAGCCGTACACCCCCTCAGCTCGGTCTAATCTCTGTGGTCTAGTTGTGATGCTGAGTGAAAAGAAACATGACACACTTTTTAATTGAGAGTTATCTTCATTTCCCACCAAACCAACCTAAACAGATTTGGCAGGAGAGTCAGAACTGGACTCATTAGCGATGAAAAGCTGTGGAGGCCCAACCCCCAACCCTGATCCTTATAATTGGCCTCACTGCAGACAGCACACTAAACTCTCCTGGTATTGCTCATTGGCATCGGGCCGACATGTTGGGGGGCAAAATCGTTCAATATTGACGCAGTTCCAAGGGTTACTGGAGACTCTCTGCCGAGGAGCATTAACTACTTCACAGTTATAGGTAACCTATGTCTAGCAAAACAGTCTTAACTTGCATCAACTGGTCAGCAATGCCCACTGTGTATACTGTAAGGTGTGTGTGTGTGTGTGTGTGTGTGTGTGTGTGTGTGTGTGTGTGTGTGTGTGTGTGGTGTTTCTCTGCCATGTCCTCTAAGGCGTGAACAAAAGAAAGGCTTCAGCCTCCCTGTGCGAGGCAAAGAAAACAAATGGAGGATGAGTTGCCCGGGGAAATTAGTCTGTTACTTGGTCTTGGTTATTCAACCAGTGAGTTTCTAAACGCTTTAATCCAAAAGACTAAGCCGGCACTCCAGACTACATTCATGGGGAAACGCTGTTGTCATGGTTCAGTGTTATGGCAGCGCAGACTTTGGCATAACGTCCAAATCCTCTCCCATTATAATAATCAACCCTCAGAGGGTCTGAGCGAGAACAACGCTCTGCTGTGGCTCAGCGTCATTACATGTACATAGATGACCACATAGTGGACGACTGGATGTTCAAAACCATTCATTTATCAATACAAACCTGAGGTCTGGGTAGTAAAGAGACGGTAACAATTCCAATCAGGAGAGACTTCATTAGAGTGAAACAGTTCATTACAAACGCATGATGAAAGGAATAGTGAGGGACTGCATCGTGATGTAGTATTTTAAATGGGGTAGTGATGCTGCGGTTACATCAGGGATGTTCCCCCTGCGGTCTAGACACTGCTGGTGGTAAAACAGGGAGTTTCTGCAGAGCCGGTGACGGGATGAGGAGCACTGGGCTCTGGGTGTGATGGAGACTGGAGGTGGAGGGGTCAGATCGGTTCAGACTGCAATGACAACTGACGGCAGAAGAGAGGAGAGCGGTTTTAACATTTTGACAGCAACTCTGTGATTGGCTCAGGGAAAGCGTGGTAGAATGAGGTTGGTTAAAGTGAACGGCCACGATGAGCACTGTAGTAGATGTTTGGCATTTAAAGCACCATGTGCATAATTCCCCATTAAAACACATTAAGTCACACAATAATAGAAACTAACGGATGTTAACCCAGCATTGCCTGGCAACCAGGTTGGTTAAAACAAATCATCAGTCAGACAATAGGATATTTAGAATATATTTTTTTTGTTGAAGGGTGAGTTTGTTGTGTACTGTGTCTTCTTGCACTGAAGGAAGGTTTCTTCCCCTTGTTTCCCTGTGAAAGGGTTTTTACTATCTTTATTGGGGGAGTTTTTTCCTGATCCGATGTGAGGTCCCAGGACAGGGATGTTATGTGTACAGATTGTAAAGCCGAGGCAAACTTGTATTTGTGATGTTATATATATAAAATAAACTGAATTGAATTGAAGGTGAATACCAGTGACTTCATCACTTGAATTCATATTTCTGGATGCAGTTAGTGCTATTACTGCACACAACTATAATATAGATCACATATGAGACCAAGATGACCATGCTAAATAATAATAAATAGCATATTGCAATAGTTTTTTATATTGGCTGGTCATTTTCTTTATCTATGCCCAAAGGTTTGTTTTGGACCCTGCACACACGGCACATTACCTCCACTGTGAGGTTGAAAAGGGATTCATTAAAAACAGGGCGAGGTAGACAGAGACTCTGATAGCCGGCCTCAGCCCGCCATTCACTGCAAAAACACATTACGTTTCCTACAGCAAATGGAAGTGTTTGGGGTCGACTGACAGGATATACAGACTTTTAGGGAAATGAAAACACACCGTGATATTTGCTGCATGCCAGAAGGATTGTGTTGCATGTCTTTAGCAGAGGTAGCAGACTTTCAGCTGCTTCTTTTTAACAATCACGGCTCCCATCAGCAAAGCGTATCTCAGCAAGGAGAGCCATCATGTACAAGCTGTCAAGGAGTTTATCTGTGGAATATACACTCACCCCGAGATGCACTCCTGCACACCAAATGAAGCATACACACACACACACACACACGCACACACACACACACGCACGCACACACACACACGCACGCACGCTTGCATCTTTCCATGTTTTTCTCCTCAGGCAAACGCTGTACAATCTCTCCTCTAATGCAGAACCGCTGGGGCTTAATTGAAAATGACTTCAAGATCGTGAGATACTGTATACGCAGGTGTTCAGAGTTGTCGGTGAAACACACGTGAGAGCGGAGAGCGGTGACGCATGAAGGAAATAATGGAACCTCAAAAGACCGAGCAGCGCACGCCAAAGTCTGTCTTTCTTTTCAATAGATTAAGAAATGTGTTTACGCGCACGTCCGACTCTATGCGTCTGTGTTAGTGGGAGATAGTGAAAGGAAAATAAAAAAAGGCAACCCATGTGTGAAACAAACAGGAATCCAGGCCGCTGCTGCTAATTAAAAGCGCAGAGGAAGTGAGAGGAGATCCTCCTGCGGAAAAGTAAAAGATTCCACGTAACAACAATGTGTTGGAACGTGACACAAAGCAGGAAGGGGAGACGGGAGGACTGGAGTTGACGTACACATTGTAAGGAAAGAAGAAAGTAAAAAAGAGACACAGTATCCCGTGCTGCTCTACGGCTTTACCAAATATAACCTGACCGTATCATTGCACCGCGCCTGGTCAATGCAGTGTTGAGGAAATCCCTTAAAGGAACAGCCGGAGTGGGACAGAATGCTGACATTCAAAGATGGCTCTCAGTGACAGCGTTTGTCGTGCATTCCACTCACGGCCCGTGCTCTCCGTTCAGCCTTGACGGCGGTTCGGCGCGTATCTTTGCTTCATCCCCCCGCTCGCCACGCTCCGGACTGCTTTTTCCAGAAGAAATCTTTTAAATAAAGTATAAAACTTTAAAAGAAATCCCCCTCCAGACATGATGACTTTTTCATGAAGTCTAGAAGGACTTTTATGTGGGTCACACGAAAGATAAATCCACCCTGTTCTCACTGTGATGGTCAGCTGCTGACCCGACCCACATCGTCCTTTAAGCCGACCCTCTTTTGCTCTTTACTCTCGGAGGTGACCAGAGGACCGGTTTCCCTCAGACTCGCTCACAGATGATACTGTTACAGTGTGTGAATCATATATTTGTCAGAGTGCAGGATTTTACAGGGAAAATCCTTCAAAATATCTTTCAACCCTGGTAAGCTGGAGAACAAGCAACAACCAGAAAATACTTCCCTCCATTCATTATTCATGCGACGAGAAGGCCGGGAAAATAGCAATTCAGTGGGCTGGATTATTCCAGAGTGTGATTCTGGAGAGTGGCAGTGCACCGTAGTGGCCGTACGGTTGAGTTTGTGCTCCAAAAAGGTCTCTGGAGTGTTGTCAGTGATGATAACTGACATGCCGGGGTCAGGAAGAAGTCAAAGTATAAATGTGCTAAAAAAATCAAAGGGACCGGAGAAGTAGGGGCGGTCTCTAGTGAAGAAGATTGTGAAGTAAATGTGAAAGAAACAGTGGGTAACATCTAGGGGGATTATGGCAGCAGTGGAATATCATATTTATAACTACGTTTTATTCAGTGTATAATCACCTAAAACTATATATATATATGTATATATTTACATAGGAAATTTATATAATATATGTACAAAAGTGAAAAGTCCCTTTACCAGGAAAAGAATGTTGCCATTGTACGTTTCTGCTAACCATGTCAATGCATGGATGTAAATGTAGGAGAAGCGTTTGTTATTAAAATGTACAGATTTTTTTAAACGAGTGTAAAGAGTGACAGGTGGGTGGGTCAAACAAAGACCTCTGCTGCTGTCCTGTGTGAAACCAAAGTTACGTTACGCTATGCTACGTTACGTACGCAACGTGTATCTGATGTATGCAATGTTTACCTGACATGACGTGACTTAACGTGACGTAACAGGCGTAGAGGCAACGTTTACCTGACGTGACGAAGAGTAATGTAGCGTAACGTAGCGTAGCTTATCTTATTTTAGCATAATTTAGCTTAGTTTAGCGTAGCTTAGTTAAGCATAGCGTAGCTTAGTTAAGCATAGCGTAGCTTAGTTAAGCCTAGTTTATCTTATTTTAGCATAGTTTAGCTTATTTTAGCGTAGCTTAGCTTATTTTAGCTTAGCATTGCTAAGCATAGAGTAACGTAATGCAACATAACGCAACGCAGCGTAACGCAACGCAGCGTAACGCAACGCAGCGTAACGCAACGCAGCGTAACGCAGCGTAACGCAACGCAGCGCAACGCAACGCAGCGCAACGCAACGCAGCGTAACGTAGCAGAATGTAGCGTAATGTAGCGTAGCTTAACGTAAACAACGCAACCATGATTTGATTTTAGTTAAGAAACTTCGACACTCATCGTATTCCTGTGGTTTGCCGACACACTCTTGATGCCAACATGTTTTCTGCCGACTGGGTTGCATAATGCGTCCACATTTAACACGTTTGAAGCTCATCCTTTCCCGTTTTCCTGCAGCGTATACCTACAGGGAGGTTGTTAGAGGTATGTAGAGCACAGGCATGGGAGTCAGGTGCAAGTCTCTTTCCCATGGCATTTGGATGAAGCTAAATAACTTGCCTGGGAAGTTAAAAATAAAGGGGCATAGCTTGCTTTTTAAAACTGATATACATGTGCTGATGCAAACAGTGAAAGAGAAATATTACCCTTTTTAACATGTGCCTCACTCACTGCAGGAAGCTCTCTGAATCCTTTATTTTTTCCCTACCCTGTCGTGTTGGTTGAAGGTTGCAAACAAACGTTTGATTCATATCTGCAATAACTCCTTTTGGATTTATGTTCATCATACACTGTGTATGCAGCATCCAATTTCAAATCATTCCCTCCTTTTTTCTGTCAGCGTCGAAGTCGCTCGCCGAGAATGAGCGACTTACAAACGCGAGTGTTTAGCAGAACGCCAGCTGTTTCTGTGGTGGAGACTTGGTGAAGTAGAAGTGATGAAAGCCCGGCAGTAGAGTAAGAAGTCGGCGTGCACTCTCTAAACGTCTCTTGTTTGATCGCCTGCTCTTTGCCAGCGTGCATCCTGTTGCGGCAGCACTGGGGTAAATACACGTTTTGTTGCCATTTCCAAAGAGAAGGGGGAAAAAAAAGTGCTCTCCTGGAAGGTGAGTGGGAGCTATCCTTCCCGACTCTGCTGTGCCTTTATCTGGAACCTTTCTTCTTTCTGATAAGCAGCTCCAGAGCCAATCATGTGGAACGTATAACTCAGGCGTGTGAAAGTGAAGTTTTACCAAGGTAAGTAAGTAGAAGGAGGGGGGTGGATAATAAACTTTCCCCCAACCTTCACTAAACTTTCTTCCTGTGCTGCTCTCTAATGCCGCTCACGCATCCGGCAGTGTCTCTTGAGAGTTGACAGCAACCCGTCCATAATGTCAACAGATCTGCACCGGCCTCCATAACATAACTGTTGCGCAAGAACGGGCAGCTGGTATGAGCAGAAACAGAACAGGTACCTAGCGATAGCAGCCGCGCCGCCAGCCACATCACCAGCCGCATCACCAGCCGCGCCACCAGCAGCCACATCACCAGCCGCATCACCAGCCACATCACCAGCCGCATCACTAGCCGCGCCGCCAGCCACATCACCAGCCGCATCACCAGCCGCGCCACCAGCAGCCACATCACCAGCAACATCACCAGCCACATCACCAGCCACATCACCAGCCACATCACCAGCCGCATCACCGCGCCACCAGCCACATCACCAGCCACATCACCAGCCGCACCACCAGCCACATCACCAGCCGCATCACCAGCCACATCACCAGCCGCATCACCAGCCGCATCACCAGCCACATCACCAGCCGCATCACAAGCCACATCACCAGCCGCATCACTAGCCGCGCCACCAGCCACATCACCAGCCACATCACCAGCCGCATCACCAGCCACATCACCAGCCGCGCCACCAGCCGCGCCACCAGCCACATCACCAGCCGCATCACCAGCCGCGCCACCAGCCGCGCCACCAGCCGCATCACCAGCCGCATCACTAGCCGCGCCACCAGCCGCGCCACCAGCCACATCACCAGCCACATCACCAGCCGCGCCACCAGCCACATCACCAGCCGCATCACCAGTCACATCACCAGCCGCATCACTAGCCGCGCCACCAGCCACATCACCAGCCACATCACTAGCCGCACCACCAGCCACATCACCAGCCGCACCACCAGCCACATCACCAGCCACCACAGTCCAGCTCCGTGCTGCGGGCGACTCACGTCAGAATGTCGTCCTGCATGGAAATATGTGTGTCATCTCAGATAAGCAGTGGAGTTGAAGCTCTCAGGCTACTCGCTACTCGCTGCCGTCGTCAACATAGAACATTCAAAAATAAATGTTTTCCCGTATAAGTGAATCCATGATAGATTGATTTGTTCAGGATCTAAATAGAAGCAGAAAAATAATGAGTGATGTGGATGGTTTACAAATCTAATACGCTTTTAACAAAAAGAAATGTCCGTTGAACACGAATAAACGGGAAGATAAAAAAAGAAAAAATTGTCCGTTAATCACTGCAGCATCTGGATGGATGATGAGACTTTAAGTTGATTACCGCAAAACGAAAACAAACCAGAGGATCAGACGGAGATGCCCTTGAATGGTCGCGGTATGAAACTCCACACTGCCTCCAGACTAAACCCTCCCAATGAAGTCCACCGTTTGCTGTTATGACAGGAAGCAAATGAGAATGTTCTTCAGGGTGTGAGGGAGAACCCCAGGAGTGATTAAAAAGGTATGCATTTAAATATTATGAGAAAGGGTCAGAATAAGTGACCTCTTTAACAGCGGGTTGATTTATGCATTAATGCCAAATTAATGCACAAGGGGAGGAACAAAAAGGTGGCTGTCATTCACATGAAGTTTTGTTTTAAAGCAACATGTGTATTGAATATATTTCTTATTCAGTGCTGCTATTTCATGCTCGTACGACTACTACTAGTGCAGAGCCCGTTGAAGACCTCAGCAACACACCTCCAATGACGTATGGCCGTTCTCGTTTCCCAGTTTGTACACCCTCGTTTCCTTTCCTCGCCTTGTGTCTTACTCCCACCCGCAGGAGATGAGAGTAGAGGAGGCGAGGAGGAGGACCAAGGCTAGACTATTCAGGAGGAAACACCAGTGAACTACAGTCTAGTTCAGGAGGGAACACCAGTGAACTACAGTCTAGTATAGGAGGAAACACCAGTGAACTACAGTCTAGTTCAGGAGGAAACACCAGTGAACTACAGTCTAGTTTAGGAGGAAACACCAGTGAACTACAGTCTAGTTCAGGAGGAAACACCAGTGAACTACAGTCTAGTATAGGAGGAAACACCAGTGAACTACAGTCTAGATTAGTAGGAAACACCAGTGAACTACAGCCTAGTTCAGGAGGAAACACCAGTGAACTACAGTCTAGTTCAGGAGGAAACACCAGTGAACTACAGTCTAGTATAGGAGGAAACACCAGTGAACTACAGTCTAGTATAGGAGGAAACACCAGTGAACTACAGTCTAGTTCAGGAGGAAACACCAGTGAACTACAGTCTAGTTTAGGAGGGAACATCAGTGAACTACAGTCTAGTTCAGGAGGAAACACCAGTGAACTACAGTCTAGTATAGGAGGAAACATCAGTGAACTACAGTCTAGTTCAGGAGGAAACACCAGTGAACTACAGTCTAGTATAGGAGGAAACACCAGTGAACTACAGTCTAGTATAGGAGGAAACATCAGTGAACTACAGTCTAGTTCAGGAGGAAACACCAGTGAACTACAGTCTAGTTCAGGTGGAAACACCAGTGAACTATAGTCTAGTATAGGAGGAAACACAAGTGAACTACAGTCTAGTATAGTAGGAAACACCAGTGAACTACAGTCTAGTTCAGGTGGAAACACCAGTGAACTACAGTCTAGTTCAGGAGGAAACACCAGTGAACTACAGTCTAGTATAGTAGGAAACACCAGTGAACTACAGTCTAGTATAGGAGGAAACACCAGTGAACTACAGTCTAGTTCAGGAGGAAACACCAGTGAACTACAGTCTAGTATAGGAGGAAACACCAGTGAACTACAGTCTAGTTCAGGAGGAAACACCAGTGAACTACAGTCTAGTATAGGAGGAAACACCAGTGAACTACAGTCTAGTTCAGGAGGAAACACCAGTGAACTACAGTCTAGTTCAGGAGGAAACACCAGTGAATTACAGTCTAGTATAGGAGGAAACACCAGTGAACTACAGTCTAGTTCAGGAGGAAACACCAGTGAACTACAGTCTAGTATAGGAGGAAACACCAGTGAACTACAGTCTAGTTCAGGAGGAAACACCAGTGAACTACGGTCTAGTTCAGGAGGAAACACCAGTGAACTACAGTCTAGTATAGGAGGAAACACCAGTGAACTACAGTCTAGTATAGGAGGAAACACCAGTGAACTACAGTCTAGTTCAGGAGGAAACACCAGTGAACTACAGTCTAGTTCAGGAGGAAACACCAGTGAATTACAGTCTAGTATAGGAGGAAACACCAGTGAACTACAGTCTAGTTCAGGAGGAAACACCAGTGAACTACAGTCTAGTATAGGAGGAAACACCAGTGAACTACAGTCTAGTTCAGGAGGAAACAGCAGTGAACTACAGTCTAGTTCAGGAGGAAACACCAGTGAACTACAGTCTAGTTCAGGAGGAAACAGCAGTGAACTACAGTCTAGTTCAGGAGGAAACAGCAGTGAACTACAGTCTAGTATAGGAGGAAACACCAGTGAACTACAGTCTAGTTCAGGAGGAAACAGCAGTGAACTACAGTCTAGTTCAGGAGGAAACACCAGTGAACTACAGTCTAGTTCAGGAGGAAACATCAGTGAACTACAGTCTAGTTCAGGAGGAAACACCAGTGAACTACAGTCTAGTTCAGGAGGAAACACCAGTGAACTACAGTCTAGTTCAGGAGGAAACACCAGTGAATTACAGTCTAGTATAGGAGGAAACACCAGGGGCAGACTTTACTGTAGACAACCTGCACCTGGTACCCCAACAAAAAAAGCCCCAAACAGCTATAGATTTATTAGGATATTAAGATATGAATGATATTGAATGATGTTACTATTCTAACTCACGTACTTCTACTGAGGAGGAAAACATTATAGTACTACATTCACCTGACAGAGAAATGTTACTGGTTACGTTACAGATTCAGATTTGACTCACAAAATATTCATTGTTATTCATATAATTATCCAACATCATATTATAATTGAAAGCTCCACCTTGAACAAATTCTTGACGATAACATTTTACTTTTACTCTTCACTTGAAGTAAACTTAAATGCAGGACATTTACTGTGCAGTAATAATAGTTGTACTGATAATAGAATAACCATTTTACTTTAGAGACATGTTTGAGTACTTCTTCTGCCACTGCCAATTCCCAGTTAAAGAAAGGGTGCAAAGTTAAATTAAATCACTAACTCTGCCCATAAAAACACATCCAAGTCGTGGTTACTCACAGTCATAAACATTAGTGAAATATATCTTTTGCAGGTTGTCAAATAATCTGTAGAGCTGAGGGAAGCACAGAGTCAGGTGATTCTCCGTGGGCTCATCACTATGAGCCTTTCACATCACACCTACTCATTAACTCCGTTGTTAATACACATTTTAGTGCAGCTCTAACCATACTGTAGTTAGCACATGCAGATGGAGTTGCTCTCATTCCTCACACATTACCCTCCACTTTAGCAGAGCCAAAAGTAGCTCAATATTATCCTCCCCAGAGTGCTTTCATAGAAGTGCTTTTGAAAAGTTCTGGGGAGCCCAGGCCGGCAAGGTTTCGCTGGAAATACCAAGTCCAATTGGAAAAAGGTCACAGACATCAGGTAGGTCTCTCTGAGAGAGCTGGGCCCTTATTATAGGCACTGACCTGTGAAATATGACATAGCCTGTGAGCATGCTCAGCTAAATGATGCAATTTGAGAGGATGTCACTCCTCACCCCCAGGTGACCCCATCCTGGCACAGCGGGAGAGGAGGAGTCTGCAGCCAGAGAGTAATAATGCAGAGCTCACTCCTCTTTCTCTGTCTCTGATGGTCCCTGCATTCAGGCAAGGGGAACCCCTCCAATGGTGGCCCCTTTAACCCTATAACACTAACGTTAAAAATAGTAACACTATCACTAACGTCGGGTATATTTCACCCTATATAATCTACCCAATAAAATATAGTTCTCATCAAAATATATTAAAATACAACAATACAAGGAAAGTTGAAGTACTCTTCTTTCATTTTACCCTATAGAACTTCTCATAAAACGAAAAACAGGTATCATGGATGGACCCTAAAAAAAGGCTCCAAATCGAGTGAGAAATTCGTCAATAAAAAATTATAAAAAATATTAATAATGAAGCTATGAACTTGATCTTTGGTCCACATGTTCCTGGGACATGTGAGTCTTGTCCTGTGAATGAAAAGTCTCCCTTCAATGGTAAAACCCATCGAAAAAAATTTCACCCTCTATCACTAACGTCGGGTGAAAATCAGGGATTGGAGCAGAGAGACACGCCCACCTTCAATAACATCAGTGAGCAGCATGAAGCTACACAAAGACCGACGCAACTCAGACCAAAGCAACACAATGAAAATTACATAACCACAATCGCTCGGGTGAAAATCACCCGACGTTACCGTTCTAGGGTTAAAAGAGAGATGATGCAACTCCACTGACTTATTAACTCCACCCCTTATTTGTGGGGCCCGACCTTTGAATCCCCCCACTCCACCGAGTTCTAGTCCACTGGTTCGTCCAGCATCGTGATATGAAACAGCTGTTTCCCGTTTAAAAAGTTATCAGCAAATAAGTGCAGCAGGGGAACTAACGATTAGGCAATCAGAACTGAACACCGTGGCAAAGAATGTTGTCATGGAAACACATCCCCTGACAACTTAAAATGATGTTTGATTCAGGCGGGTACGTCGGTCTAGTGATTGGTTAGCTAAAATCGAATCACCCACCCCCATGGAAATCAAATAGAGTGGAGGTAATGAAGACGAAGACGGAGAGGTCAGTCTGAAGACGGACACGTCTGTCTGATATCAGGCAAACTTCTTTGTGTTCTGCAGTGGAAATGAATCCTGAGCGGGACATGTCTCCGCACCCTGAACTTACTCGACTGGGTAACCTGCCAATGAATAAATCTGTTGTAGTATTATGAGCTACATTCATTTATAAGTGTTTACAGAGTGCATTACAAACAGATGTGTTACTCCTTTGTACGATTACAATAAAATGTATAACCATTTCACAAAACACAAAATAAAAACAACCACCGGACTATATTATTAAAGGAGATTGTGTGTTGTGTAGTATTCAGGTGTTCTATGTACTTATTCTGCCAGGAATGCGTGAATTAAATATACGATAGGATTTAAGACTTTCCCGATGATTTTAAAATTGCTACTTACCAGACAAAAGCAAGGCATCACTCTCGTCTTGGCCACCCCAGATTTCTCTCCATAAGTGACGACGTCTACACGCTCGGTTTGAGTAACATCTTCATTCCTCGACTGAAGGGAGAGATGTCTGAGCTCCAAACGTACCCCAGGCAAGCCAGATTTGGACAGTCACAAATACCAAAGCCAATAACTGTCTGATACAAATGCCGAATCATATCGTCAGTCTCCGACACGACGACGGCAAAGAATCCTGAAATCTCCAGAGAAATAATTCACACCCATGTATACACTGATGGCAGGCCACCATGCAAGACTCCACCGGCCCATCAGGACTCTGTATTGAACGTATTCATCCGCTTTCAGCAAGTTGTAGTTCAGTGTCTTTCCCAAGGACACATGGACGTGGATGAGCAGAGCCGAGGATTGAGCCGCTCTCCCGCTGACCCACAGGAGCCTCCATCTTGATGCGCACTGCTCTTTTACCCGTCAACCCAAAGCCAGGAAGAGCACCAAGCTTTTGTACATTCTGGATAGTGGCCAAACTTTGGATAGTTTTTATTTTAAGGTAAATCAACTTTCTAGGACAAACATTTGAATAGCCCATTAGGTCTCAATAGTTGTTAAATAGATGAATCCAGACTTATTTTCCTTCATCATCATTTAGTGTCATTATGTGACTAATAAATGACCTTTTGTGTGAAATTGGTGAAGCTCGCTTCCTACTTGTTGATATGTTCTGGATTACTAATTATTTTCCAGACCTGAAGCAACGAGTGCTGCACAACACTCTCCCCACCAGTTGTCTGAACTGTTCCCCGATACTTCATAATCACTGTCATTTTCAGTGACACTAATTTCAGGCAGTTATCCTCCTAATGAACATGTCTTTTCATATCATTACAACTCTATTCAGAATGTTAATAAGGGACAGCGAAGAGTGGAGAGAACGCTCCTATTTTTCATCAGATCAGCGCTAGTTTTGCTGAAGGTGAGAAGAAGGCCAATTAAAATAATTAGACTGAAACGTCTAATTATTTGGTGCAAAAAGGACAAACCTTGGAGGATAATATGAAAGAGAGGCAGTTGCGACATGTGTATTGGTGGTATGGTGTTATCATATATATATATATATATATATATATATATATATATATATATATATATATATATAGTGCATTGTAAAGAGTTGTGCATTGTAAGAGAGTTGTTCCTCAGATATCTGAGAGGTATTTCCACTGCAGGGGCCATTAAACATACAGAGCCTTACCACACGGCCTCCATGAGACTAGAGCGCTCAGAATCGCATGCTAATTAAGTACAAATGGACAATGATGAATGTCAGTTTGCTCCATTTATGAAGCAAAGTAAACCAGTGGTAGAGCAGACGACTCAAGACCCGCCCCTCTAACATAGAGACAGTGTTGCCAGATTTGATTGACGCTATTGAACCAAATCAATGCCTCGGCCCCAGCTGTAATAAACGTAATCGTTCGGCTCTTTTAAAGTACCGTAAAAGTCGGGTTACAAGCCACTCCTACCTCTGGTCAGTGTCCCGCTGTAGCAAGCTAGGCGCAGCGCTAGCTAGCGCTGCTGCTAGCTCCCTGCTCCTGCTGCTGGCTCCCCGCTGCTGCTGCTACTGGCCGCGTCCCCTCTGCCCAAGTCGGGTGTCGAGCCGGGGCTGGTCCTGCTACCTTCGGTGGTTGTCGGGGAGCTAGCGGAAGTTAGCGGGGAACTACCATGAGCGCCAGCTGGCTACAGCGGGGAGCAAACAGGGACACTGACCGAAGGTAGTAGCGGCGTGTAACCCGACTTTTACGGTTCACATTTTGAGAAAAAACACAGATACACCCTTTGCAATATGGCCGCGCATTCAAGCAAGCAGTGCTCCGCCACCGTCACATCCTGCCTAACAAAAGTTACCACAGTCACAGCATGTGAGCTGAGAATACTGCAGATGCTACTCAGACAGCATGATGCATGTTTACCAGAGGGGGACATTTCAAATCACTTTTTCTGATTTGAATTATTTCGTCCATTTTAGTATGAAAATAAATTGTCACAATGTAGTTTCTTTGGTTTTAAAGTCTAAAGATGTTGAATACGTTCATTCAAAAGAGCCTAACGCGTCAACTTTTCAGTTCAGATTCAGCACAAAACATAAGCACTGTTTTGTGATATCGTGCTCCGATATAACGGCTGATATTTTAGTAAGCTCCTATCTGCAACGGGGCCGCGGCAGCGTGATTGTTTCCGTGGCTTCGGTTGTCTTTTAGCTGGTTTTTAATCAGGACCTGACATACCGTTCATCACGACTGAGCTGACAACGGCACTCTCTGTCTCCAGTGAGGGGAGCGCCGACGCTGAAAGCTACCGACTGTCAGCGACGATGACTCAGTGAACTCCGCTCAGTTTGAGGATTCAGTCACCACGAAATAAGAAGGAGAAGAAAAAAAGGACTGGACTTGAGTTCATGCGTGTTGCAGCAGTACAAAAAGAGATTACCATCAGCTCATCGTCAAGCTTTCCAGCTCAGTAATCCACTAACATACTGAGTCCAACTTCAAAGAACTCAATGTATAAATCACAGAAAACTACTGCTGGATAGGCTTGTTTGCAAAAAAGTACAGAATGTGTCAAATAAATTCAGTGAAGGGAGGGAAATACAACCTGGCTTTGTTGTTGGCATTAATTGACCCACGTCTGAATACCTGCAAACGAGTGCGGGGCTTGTCATATTTAATAAAGTTTCATCCACGGCAGAACGATACTCCAGAGAGAGAGAGGCTGCACAACTTTGAAGAATTGTTTTGCTGAGTTGATTTTTTGTCAACAATGAACGGCTCGCCTCCATTTTCCCCCCTCTAACCACGCATATATGGAGGCTCCTTTGAAAATGATGACTGACTGATGAGTGAAGAGGATGTTAAACGTGCTTCTCGCTCCTCATCAGGAACCTAAGGCCTCGTCTGCTCTCAGAATGGGAGTTAGTCTTAGTCTTCTTTAAATCTGTGCTCCGGTTTACTTTGGACCGAAGCTCTGAAGTTCCTTCAGATCCTGACTGATCAGCTTTCACTGTCAAAGGTCAGGACGTTCATTAAAACCGACTGACTGGCCGACGCTTTGAGGTGTTGCCACAGCCTCGACCTTTCCAAGAAGGCAGCGTCAAGACTCGCCATTTGGGCCGTCTTCACGCCAACTGATAAATATTCCCTCCAACCGCTCCTCTTCAAACCCGATCAGAGCTGTGATCTCAATTAGCCGGCAACAGAGCGACGAGTCAGGGGCCGGAACCCATAGTGCTCGTTGGCCTTCTATCTTCCTCCTCTTTCATTCCTCTGTCCATTTCCCTTTTCCTTCAACTTCCAACGCTCCTTTCATGCATACACAACGCTGCATTTCCTCAGACACTGATGTACTGGAGAGTCAGGCCGAGATGGACAGCTGCTCCCCTCGCTGTAGGTTTGTGGCGAGCGAGGACCGGGAGGGCTGCCAATAACCACGGCGCTCTGTTCTCCCTCCATGGATACATTACCTCACCTGATTACGTCTTCCCTGCAGAGATAAGCTGTCACGGTGCATTTCACTCTGATGACAGCGCTCGGGTTTATGTGAGTCCAATCATCACTTATTTGTGAAAAATATATATATTATGTTCAGAGATACTGTTGTACTTTGCTGGGAGCTGCAAATAGTTAATGTAGTCGTCGGGTAGTCTTTTTGTGGTTGTTCAAATCACTGAAGCTTTCAGATCCGGCATTGCTTTGACCCGAACTGCACTTTCTCCATTCATTTTGTATTTATTGTGTGTTATGTAACTAGTTAAGGACTCGTGAGAGGTAGCTGTGGAGCCTGCAGGCTGATAGCTGATCACCAAAGCTCCTTAATGAAGTATTCCCACGCTGTTTTCTTCACCTCTCATCACTGAATGTAACCCTCTCACAGCGTGCAGACGGACTGAGCAGCAAGTGACCTCTCGCTTTACTCCATTCTTCCAGAAACATAGACGTGCACACTTAAGAGGAATACTTCACCCACACAATGATCGTTTGTATTTCGATTACTTAACACGCGTTACCTTGAATTATTTCAAGGTAACACGGAGAGAGCAGCTGATGTATGAATAGTCTTTTTGGGGGGTGATGTCTTCCTTTAATGTTGGGAGATGACATTAGTAAACAATACAAGCAGGTCAGTCTTGTATGTCCTTGGTAGCAGTCGGCTAACAGTCATTATCTCATGTAGAAAATAGTTTTTTTGGCACACAAACATTAGAAACTCATAAAAACATATGTGTTATGTCTGAATGAATGAATATATACTTTATTAATCCCCAAGGGGAAATTTGGTGTCGAAGTAGCAGCAATTTATAGAAAAAAAAGATATAAAAACAACAGGCATGAAAGATATATACAATAATAATAATAAAAATAAAAATAGCTGGGATGAAAGAAAAAAAAAGAGAGTATTAATTTAGGAATTAAATTAAACTTAAACAGTAGAAGTGCAAAAATGCAATGTATGTATGTGTATATTAAGTGTGTGAGGTGTAAACAATAAAACAAAAAATAAACAACCAATAGGGGAGTGCAAAAATGCCAAATAATTATGTAAGTATATGAGTATATGAAGTGTGAAGTGTAGATAAACATAAACGTAAACTTGTACAGTTATTAATCAGTCAGAGGATCTGGCAAGCGGTGACTTATTATAAAGTCTGATTGCAACAGGGACAATCATCAAAGTGATCAGATTTCAACTTGTAGCCATGACCCTGTTTCCTAAAGGTCACTGAGTTGTGGAATGGGATGAACACAGGAGAAGATGTAGCCAAAGTTTGAAAGGACAGAGACGGTTTAGTAGAGTCTTATCAGAAAGCAATCATATAATTATTAAAGACGTATATCCAGACTTTTTTATTATCCATAGTGTCAGCAGCTAAAGCAGATATGTTCTGTGTCACCGCAGAATATCAGGGGACTGGATTTCTTTTCACTTCATTCAAATACCAAAACACAACTCTGATGCCGCCTCAGGGTCCAAATTACAAAGTAAATGTCTAAATGTCAAAAAATGGCGAGCAGTTGCTTTGGCACAGCTTATCGTTGTCAAACTTGAGGAGTGAAAATGTTTTGCGCTTTAAAAAGAATGTCATCTTGAAAATCTCAAAGAAAATAAAAATATGGAGCAGATGGAACACTGTTTCTTTGTTTTTAGGCAAACCGAGCGGCCGGGGTTTGAACCAGTAATTGTAAGACAAGCACAGAACGGCATCACTAGAGATGGGGACATCGTCAAAAAGCAAATTTGAAGTGACTCAAGAAAAGACTGGTTTGGATGTCTTTGAGTAGTAAGCAAACAAGCCACTCTTTCTCTGTTTCTCTCCCCAAAAAATAAATGCTGTCCATCTGTCTCCTTGTTTCCTCACCTAACTACTCCAGACATCAGGCTGTATCTCTCACGTTGTCCTCTCCCTGTGGTTACTTTGAATCACTTTCAGAAGGGACTCACAAATGTGACTTCAATTTTTTGTGTTACAAGTTGTCTGCAATTTGATGTTTAATAATGTGAATGAGGCATTATCGTAGTAAAATAAACTTCTAAAGAAGGTATGGAAGCAAGTCAGGCCAGAATCCCTAAATTGTCCACTGCATGTTTTGCTCACAGTGCAGAGACATCCTTTTATTACCTCACGATACAATATGCTGTTGACACACACAACTGACTGAGCAGGTACACATACTATTGGATCCATTCCTTACACTTCTAGTCTTGTATTTTTTCGTTAGGAAAGAAAAACTCCACCTTCCGAGCATCAGGCTAACTGCAGAGATCCGATGCTTGACTAATCTACTGGGCCTAATTAGTTGCTAGTTGTTGAGCAATATGATTGGACCATCGCTGTTCTGGGGGTTTGGCAAATGACCCATTACCTGAGGGCCCAATTTGCCCCAAAGTAGACTGTTTCCCTGGAAAAACGGGCAAAATCTTGTTCAGGAGGACGGTGTCATGTGGTGTTGCATCATCCTCAAACTCAGACAAAGGAATAACTGTATTCATATTACACAAGCCACAATGGAAATGGGTTACACACATTTTCAACTTATCAGAGATGTGCTGCCCATCCGTTCTGGTTGTGTATTATCGAGCTTGTTTCAGGAGCGTGCGTGCATGCTTGGTGTGTTTATTTCAGTAGCGGGAGGGGCGAGGAAGGGGAGTACATCAGATAATACGGCAGAACAAGAGCATGACAAAAAGCATCCTCCACACTGAGTGCCCTGTCTGACCGAGCATGACACCAGAACACACTGTTAACAACCCACGGCGAGCCGGAGAAGAAAGTACACGCCGTGATGGCAGACAGGTGGGAAAAGAGATGAAGAAGTCCTGTCATTTGGTTAAGAAGGGAACTCACCTGTCCAGTGCTTATGCACATACTGTGCATGTGTGTGTAGAGAGCCTAACAACCCACAGACCGTGAAAGGAGATACTCTGGTTGCATAGATCATAAAACATGTGATTCAACAAGCCAATCAGATGTGGCTCCCCTTCCTTTGTCACATGCAGGCTGGTTATAATCAAGCAGCAACCTCCAGTGCTGAGAAATTAAGCCAAATACTGCAGTTCCTCAAATGACCACTTGAGGCTGGCTCCAAAAGAGGGTCAATCTCCATAGACCCTCCATAATTAAAAACTCCAACTCTATGGTTAGAATATACCCATCTGAGTACCTCCACCCACAGCTTTGCAAATGCGCACCATATTGTTGGTGCACAGAGGGTGGATACAGGGATTTCCAAACAGACAGTGAGAAAAAGAGCATGTAAACAAGGTCTAGTAGAAACATAAAAACAAAAATATGAACCTAAAAAGGAGCATAATATGTCCCTGTTAAGGTTTTACTACAGTGGGCCAAGTCAGTTGACTTGGCCCACTCATAACTGAGGAATATTTTAAACTGACAATTAGCCAAAACATCAAGCCAGTCACAGGATCATCGCACAAGCCCATCCTCTGGTAGTCCGAGCAGCATTACAGAATTAAAAACCTGCGTTGTACTCACCTCCAAAGAGTGCTCTCAGTGACACTGCCAATATGAAAGTCATACAGCTTGGTGAGGATCAGGATCACCTGTGAAGAGAGGGAATTCTACCATTACAACCTTTCTATCAGGCCTTCAAAATAAGTAGTACATTTCTTCACAGCAGCAGAAAAGACATCGCCTGCTCTAAAACCTTCCCCAAGTGAAGCAGTCAAGAATGTAAGATGAACAACGATCAGTAGATGGATTGGAGAACCGGACTGTTGTTGCCGAGCCTGAAGCTCTCGATACCAGCTGACCAACTTTTACCTTCCCAACCCGAACCCGTGCTCATGAGCTCTGGGGAATGTCCGAAAGAACGAGATCACAGATTCAAGCGGCCAAAATGGGTTTTCTACACAGGGCGTCTGGGCTCAGCCTTCAAGCAATGGTTTGATATGTTGATATGTCAGGGAATAAGCGTTTCACTTCTTTGTGAAGAGTTAGTGAGAAGAGCTAAACCTAATTTCTACTAAATACAATGCCACAGCCAGCAGCCGCTTAGCTTAGCACAAAGACTAAAAACAGGGGACAACAGCTAACTTGTCCACCTCCCAGCACCTCTAAATCTCACTCATTATTATTTTTTATCTCAGCGACCTCCTGAAGTCTTGTCGTCCCCTGTGAGGTTGCCACGCAACTAGCCGGGGGTTACCCTGCCAAGACATAGTCTGGCCCAGACCTTCTCCGCAAGAAGTCCAATAAGCATCTCAACACATCAAACAGTGCTTTTAAAGGCAACGTAGAGAGAGCGCAGACATCTGGAAGGCTTTCGGAGGAGGAACACTGATTCCTTTGAGTTGAAAGACAGCAGTTCCAGAAGCCTCCTGGAGGGAATCCCCGGGGGAAGACCCAGAACACACTGGAGCGATCGCATATCCTGACTGGCCTTGGATCGCCCTGGGATCCACAGGACGAGCTGGAGGACAAGGCTTTGGAGAAGGACGACCTTCTGATACGTCACTGATCCTGCTGCCTGGATAAGAAGTGGAAGATGTCCTTGTCAAGTGTGGTGGTTCACACAGGGACTTAAATATAGACAGCGTGGTTGCACTGGGGCAAACATAATGTTATAAAAACATAAATGAACTATTAAAAACTAAAACTGAAAAACTATTCAATAAAATTAAAAATGACTTGTTTTCTTTGGTATTTTTGTCACATGAAATGCAAAGATGATTACTGAGTGTTGATGCTTTCATTCGATCATGTGTGCTTGTTCATAACTAATAAAAAGTATAATAGCATGATCTGGGTCCGTTGTGACAATCCTACAACACCAGGTTGATATATATAGTTATACATTATTATATAAAGTCTTGCGCATGAACACGCTCTCAAACGTGCATGAACATGGACATGTTTTTGGTGAACTGGAGGTATCCGCAGCTGATGAACGTGAACTTTCGCCAGAGTTAACGACACTCATGCACAGTTTTACTGCACCGCACACGCCGGCATGGCAATCAGAGAGAGGCATCTGCCCACGTATAGTCCATCCCCGCCTTCAAAATGTCGAGCGTTGCATTTATGCATATGCAGCAGAAATGCTCCTCGCAAGGATGCTTTTATTGTGAGTTACTGCTCTGTGCGCTCACATCACGTGCAACCTGGCTGCAACGCTTCTGACACTAATTAAAAACCACAGCAAGAAAAATAAAAATAAATAAACATTAACATTTTAAAAAATATATATATTATAAAAGGATTTGTGAAAGAATTATGAAAACTGCGGACTATGCATGTGACTTAGTATTTTTTTTATCTGTGCGAACACTGAACTTGAAGCTAGTTATTGTGAAGTGTGAACTTATATGAATTGCAATCACATATGACCCTTGAAAAAAGGGTAGAAAATGCCCCTTGTACATGGTAAGCTTTGTCAAACTGAAACTGTAGTTGATGTGAGTAGAAACTGGACCATTAGTTCAGCTGCTGTAAAACATGTTGTGTTGGAACTGCAGACGAGTTACACTTGTTTTTCTTGCCGGGCCATAATTACACATGTTCTAGTTCAATTGAATGTCACAACACAAAACATGAGGTACAATGAAGTTAAAACCAGCTCTTTTTTTTCTCTATTACAAATTTAAAAAATATTGGTATTCTTAAAAAACTAAAAAGACAAAACAATTTATCCAACTTAAAAACCCACCCAGTGTTGCCAACTCTTTTCCAAAGGAAGTAGCCAGCGGCACCAGCTCCAAAAAGGGAAAGTATTCAAGTAGGCAACACTGACAGTACTGTATCGTCAATAATGTACTGTTCAAGGGTGTTGTTAGGCAAACCCTTGAACTGTACATTATTGTAGATACAGTAGTCCCTTGAGTACCGTATTGCTTTTATAATACAGTTACCTGCAACATTATAAATAGTAAGTAACTAGTAAGTAAGCTGCCTTTCAGCACAAAATAGTTGTAGCTACCAAACGTTGTGTATCGCATTTCAGCGATAGAGAAAATAGTCCCGTATGTTAGGCGGTTGCTATGCACATACGGGAGACGCACACATACACACACACACACACGAGAGAGAGAGAGAGAGAGAGAGAGAGAGAGTCTGTGATTTACTGACGGTAATTATCTCTCACTGGAAATCATCACGATTTTGTGATTAGATATCAAACTTGTTTCATTCCTCATCTTAGTTTCCGCTCCGCGCTAATGAGTCTGCTCTCTCAGAGCATTAACTAGTCTGCTCTCAGAGTGTTAACTAGTCTCTCTCTCAGAGCGTTAACTAGTCTGCTCTCAGAGCGTTAACTAGTCTCTCTCAGAGCGTTAACTAGTCTGCTCTCAGAGCGTTAACTAGTCTCTCTCTCAGAGCGTTAACTAGTCTGCTCTCAGAGCGTTAACTAGTCTGCTCTCAGAGCGTTAACTAGTCTCTCTCTCAGAGCGTTAACTAGTCTGCTCTCAGAGCGTTAACTGGTCTCTCTCTCAGAGCGTTAACTAGTCTGCTCTGAGAGCGTTAACTGGTCTGCTCTCAGAGTGTTAACTAGTCTCTCTCAGAGCGTTAACTGGTCTCTCTCTCAGAGCGTTAACTGGTCTCTCTCTCAGAGTGTTAACTAGTCTCTCTCAGAGCGTTAACTGGTCTGCTCTCAGAGCGTTAACTAGTCTCTCTCTCAGAGCGTTAACTAGTCTGCTCTCAGAGCGTTAACTAGTCTGCTCTCAGAGCGTTAACTAATCTGCTCTCAGAGCGTTAACTAGTCTCTCTCTCAGAGTGTTAACTAGTCTCTCTCAGAGCGTTAACTGGTCTCTCTCTCAGAGCGTTAACTGGTCTCTCTCTCAGAGTGTTAACTAGTCTCTCTCAGAGCGTTAACTAGTCTCTCTCAGAGTGTTAACTAGTCTCTCTCTCAGAGCGTTAACTGGTCTCTCTCAGAGCGTTAACTAATCTGCTCTCAGAGCGTTAACTAGTCTCTCTCAGAGCGTTAACTAATCTGCTCTCAGAGCGTTAACTAGTCTCTCTCTCAGAGCGTTAACTAGTCTCTCTCTCAGAGCGTTAACTAGTCTCTCTCAGAGCGTTAACTAGTCTCTCTCTCAGAGCGTTAACTAGTCTCTCTCAGAGCGTTAACTAATCTGCTCTCAGAGCGTTAACTAGTCTCTCTCTCAGAGCGTTAACTAGTCTCTCTCTCAGAGCGTTAACTAGTCTCTCTCTCATAGCGTTAACTAGTCTCTCTCAGAGCGTTAACTAGTCTCTCTCAGAGCGTTAACTAATCTGCTCTCAGAGCGTTAACTAGTCTCTCTCTCAGAGCGTTAACTAGTCTCTCTCAGAGCGTTAACTAATCTGCTCTCAGAGCGTTAACTAGTCTCTCTCTCAGAGCGTTAATTAGTCTCTCTCAGAGCGTTAACTAGTCTCTCTCTCATAGCGTTAACTAGTCTCTCTCAGAGTGTTAACTAGTCTCTCTCTCAGAGCGTTAACTGGTCTCTCTCAGAGCGTTAACTAATCTGCTCTCAGAGCGTTAACTAGTCTCTCTCAGAGCGTTAACTAGTCTCTCTCAGAGTGTTAACTAGTCTCTCTCTCAGAGCGTTAACTAGTCTCTCTCTCATAGCGTTAACTAGTCTCTCTCAGAGTGTTAACTAGTCTCTCTCTCAGAGCGTTAACTGGTCTCTCTCAGAGCGTTAACTAATCTGCTCTCAGAGCGTTAACTAGTCTCTCTCAGAGCGTTAACTAATCTGCTCTCAGAGCGTTAACTAGTCTCTCTCTCAGAGCGTTAACTAGTCTCTCTCTCAGAGCGTTAACTAGTCTCTCTCAGAGCGTTAACTAATCTGCTCTCAGAGCGTTAACTAGTCTCTCTCAGAGCGTTAACTAGTCTCTCTCAGAGCGTTAACTAGTCTCTCTCAGAGCGTTAACTAATCTGCTCTCAGAGCGTTAACTAGTCTCTCTCTCAGAGCGTTAACTAGTCTCTCTCAGAGCGTTAACTAATCTGCTCTCAGAGCGTTAACTAGTCTCTCTCTCAGAGCGTTAATTAGTCTCTCTCAGAGCGTTAACTAGTCTCTCTCTCATAGCGTTAACTAGTCTCTCTCAGAGTGTTAACTAGTCTCTCTCTCAGAGCGTTAACTAATCTGCTCTCAGAGCGTTAACTAGTCTCTCTCTCAGAGCGTTAACTAGTCTCTCTCTCAGAGCGTTAACTAGTCTCTCTCAGAGCGTTAACTAATCTGCTCTCAGAGCGTTAACTAGTCTCTCTCTCAGAGCGTTAACTAGTCTCTCTCTCAGAGCGTTAACTAGTCTCTCTCTCAGAGCGTTAATTAGTCTCTCTCAGAGCGTTAACTAGTCTCTCTCAGAGCGTTAACTAATCTGCTCTCAGAGCGTTAACTAGTCTCTCTCTCAGAGCGTTAACTAGTCTCTCTCTCATAGCGTTAACTAGTCTCTCTCAGAGCGTTAACTAGTCTCTCTCAGAGCGTTAACTAGTCTCTCTCTCATAGCGTTAACTAGTCTCTCTCAGAGCGTTAACTAGTCTCTCTCTCAGAGCGTTAACTAGTCTCTCTCAGAGCGTTAACTAGTCTCTCTCTCAGAGCGTTAACTAGTCTCTCTCAGAGCGTTAACTAGTCTCTCTCTCATAGCGTTAACTAGTCTCTCTCAGAACGTTAACTAGTCTCTCTCAGAGCGTTAACTAGTCTCTCTCAGATCATTAACTAGTCTCTCTCAGAGCGTTAACTAGTCTCTCTCTCAGAGCGTTAACTAGTCTCTCTCAGAGCATTAACTAGTCTCTCTCAGAGCGTTAACTAGTCTCTCTCTCAGAGCGTTAACTAGTCTCTCTCAGATCATTAACTAGTCTCTCTCAGAGCGTTAACTAGTCTCTCTCTCAGAGCGTTAACTAGTCTCTCTCTCATAGCGTTAACTAGTCTCTCTCAGAACGTTAACTAGTCTCTCTCAGAGCGTTAACTAGTCTCTCTCAGATCATTAACTAGTCTCTCTCAGAGCGTTAACTAGTCTCTCTCTCAGAGCGTTAACTAGTCTCTCTCTCATAGCGTTAACTAGTCTCTCTCAGAACGTTAACTAGTCTCTCTCAGAACGTTAACTAGTCTCTCTCAGAGCGTTAACTAGTCTCTCTCAGATCATTAACTAGTCTCTCTCAGAGCGTTAACTAGTCTCTCTCTCAGAGCGTTAACTAGTCTCTCTCAGATCATTAACTAGTCTCTCTCAGAGCGTTAACTAGTCTCTCTCTCAGAGCGTTAACTAGTCTCTCTCAGATCATTAACTAGTCTCTCTCAGAGCGTTAACTAGTCTCTCTCTCAGAGCGTTAACTAGTCTCTTTCTCATAGCGTTAACTAGTCTCTCTCAGAACGTTAACTAGTCTCTCTCAGAGCGTTAACTAGTCTCTCTCAGATCATTAACTAGTCTCTCTCAGAGCGTTAACTAGTCTCTCTCTCAGAGCGTTAACTAGTCTCTCTCAGACAGTGACTAACAGTTGCGCAAAATCTAGCTGTTATTTTGAGTGCGCACTGATATGGAACGCTCTGGTAAATGTAAACAGGCGTACAGTACATTATGGCTCAATAAAGTCCACCACGTGACTCACTCTCAACCAATCAGAATGCTTCATTTCATCTACCCGTATTATAATAATGATCAAGCCATACTTCCTGTGTAACCAGTTCTGTGTATGGCACTTTTGGAACTTTGCTTTTCCCTCGCCGCCGCACGCTGCCCTGTGGCCCGGCCTGATCCAACAGGCGCTGTGTTCACGGCTCTGGTCTCTGCTCTTTTGGAGAGATAATCAGCAGGCGGGGCCCTTTGATAAGCACTGTGTTACCGCACAGTCCTCAGAGCAAATAACAAGACATGAAGGCCAAGTGTGCCGTGACGGGACCAGTGGTCAGCTGTGATCCTCCACTCTTGGTGCAGCTTTGTTGCACAGAGAGACTGCCGGTAATATCCATGACTGATATCTACCCCTGCTGGGGTACCGGCTACCGTCAGAGGTGTGTGGGGGAAGAAGAAGAAAAAAGCAGTCGAGCTAAAGTTAAATCACAGTAAAGTTCACAAGCAAATATTTGGCACGTGTCACATACTTGAACTGAGCTCCCATCCTTTTACATAACAGATGCTATTCGCATGCATCGGGCCATGAGTTGTTTGCCGTACTTCCCTGCTGCTCTTCCTCATTAGCATCCATGTCTCTCGTTAGCGTCTCCCGCCACGCGACAATCGCATGCTGGTTTAAAGCAACCTGACAGGCTCTGCTCGAGTCACCCGGCTGGGAGGGGAAGCAGGAGGTGTGGCCTTGACTCTTCTGACAGGTGTCAGCGAGCGGGCGAGATGAGAGCGAGCTGAATCTCTGTACGGGTCGGGGGGGAAGAACCCTTGTCCTCCCCTGCTGCTCAAGTCCTTGTGAGGCTCCGAGGCCCGGGGACTTCCAGGACCTTTCCACCTCTGGCCGAGCCTCGCTCCCCCCACAGGCGCATTGGAGCAAGCCAGCCGCTCACCAGGGTTCTTGTGGGAAGACGTGCCACATGCCCAAGGGATTCTCCTCCGAAGACTGTGAACATATGTCTCAGGCCAAGCAGTGCCAGCGACAGGGTGGTGTTGAATAAGAGGAACAGGGATTCTTGCATGTGGCTGCAGCACAGAAGAACTGGATCGGTGTTTGCGTGTTATTCGGGGTACATATTGTTTTGTAAGAACATAGTGGTCTGTAGAAATGTTGTGTTGTCAAATATATGTGTGTTCTTCTTTGCTGGACACACACAAATATGCGTTGTCTCATCCCAACATGACAGTCTGGATTCACCGGCTGAAGAAGAGAAACACTTCAAATGCTTAAGAAAATCTCATAAATGTGTTAAATGTGCTGCTGTCAAACAGATTATATATTGCTTATTTACATGCCGGCTCTCATCTGTTCACAGCCTTTGTCCAGCAGACGGTGGGTGTAATGGACTGACAAAACAGCGGCACACGTCAACAAAGTGTCTCTTTGACTTCATTATTCTACCACTGCAATTATTGAATACAAATGTCAAGTCGCATTGTTGACTGTGAAAACTAATTATTTGCATAATGAAATGCCCCCCCTGTCCTCAAAGACCGAGGCAAAGGGCCAGACACAGTTTTGAATATTGGTTCAGTTTATAGCGCGTCGGTGACTTTTCTGGAGTTCTGATCTTGACTCCCTCTTCCTCGTTTCCGTTTGGTGAGCTCGTACGAGTGAGCCACGTCAGATTCAGAGAACTCTCTGAACTTCAGATAACAGTGAGGGACTCAGTGTGTCCATAAGGACTATGCAGAATTAAGGGACCTGCTGAAGACCAGGACCCGGGACCAATAATGATGTCTCTGTTAATGACGCGTCACCTGAGCCTCGTTCTCTCTGAAATAAAGAAGAAAGGGTTCCACGTGGAAAACGTCTCTCCACAGCAAGCCCATCGGTGACTGCAGAGGAGGAGGTCAAATAACACCAGATGCTCATAATGATATTGTAGAGTTATACAATAACATCCAGAGACAGTTTAAAGGAATGGTGACATCGTTAGGCTGAAATAATAACTTTAGAATAATATCAGCCTATAATTCAGATGTCAGAGCCAAACAGGATAGTGTCAACATAATTATGAAGTCTTTTATGTCAGATTTTCTAACTCAAATTGCTTCAAAGTGAATTAAATATACAATCCATGAGTGAAAAACTTGGATAAGCAGACTAACTGCACATGACTCCTACAGGTCTGCACCACTCATACATAGTTATACCTGTATAGATATATGAGGTATATGGTGTATATGAGGTACATGAGGTACATGAGGTACATGAGGTATATGAGGTACATGAGGTACATGAGGTACATACAGTATATGAGGTATATGAGGTCCGATAGTCAACTCTCATTTTAGGAAGCATTATAATCTCCTTATAGCAGGCCATAAATATATCAGCACACATACATATTCATAATGCTTGATAACAACAATCATAACACATTATAAAGCATTTATTAATGAGGTGTAAGGTCAAGTCATAATACTTCATAATGGCTGGTCACTCACTGACATTTTCACATTACAAGCTGGTTAAGAGACACAATAAGTGGTCACTGCTTGCTTTAAAGCATTAAGGGAGATCTATTAGCGGACATGGAATATGATATGATTGAGTGTGTTTTCATCAATCACATGAACAACCTTGTTTCGACACTACAGCTCAGAAAAAAACAACAGTGAGAGAGGGCCTGTTGTGTAGTTGTAGTTCTCCTCACACACGGGAGACGTTTCAGATGCAACCTCAGCGCTCGATGCTGCTACGTCCTTCACAAAGAGAGCATATCAATGAATCTAAAATGTCAGTGAGTGACCAGTAGTTATGAAGTATTATGATACATGATTTTAGGAGTCCTTGTATTGATTATTGTTAAAAGCATCATGACTGTTCATTGGAGTTCAACTCTATGATTATGCAGTGCTATAGGAAGACAAGACATCACAAGTATGCTTATAATGCAGAGAGAGTGACAGATTAGTAGAAATAACTAACTTTACCCTGTGCAGCATTTGTAACATTTTGTTCATAATTCATTTTACTCCACTCAAAGGCTCCGAGGGCATCAAAGGAATCAATCAATGCCAAGCAACAGATTTCATCTGGAATCCAGCTTCTCTAATACAGCTCCTCACACGCTTTCTGTATTTTAGATCCAACAATTTCAAAGACTTTTTTTGTCTGCTTCGTTCTGAACAAAAGAGCTTTCTGTGCCTTCGTCAGGCAAAATGTCATGCTACCCCGTTATTAAGAGGCTCACACACACACACACACACACACACACACAGCTGAAAACAAGCTTTTGGTAGTCTGCAAACAAATGTCATGATAGTCGACAACAAAATGGCAGGTGGAACAGATCATTATCTAGAAGTGATTAAGCCTCTCAGTCGCATGTCAACAGCTCAGCAATTACTTTCAATTGGCGAGAGCTGTTTATGAGACCCGACGTCAACTGGCAGTGACGGAGGCGCCCCCGAGCCAGAGACACTGAGCGAGGGGATAAACACACAGCGAGAAGTTTGCTGAACTGTTTGGATCATAAATGGAGACAAATGGAGCGCTGGGGGACAATAACGAGGAGGATTTGACACGCAGGACTCAACTGTTGCCTTTGTTCCTCCCTCGAGCGACACAAAGAACTGGACTCTTTATTTATGGGATGCAGGCTGCAGGCATTCGGGTTGGTCCACCTGGGTTGTGGAGCAAATTAATAACATAATAGCAGAATGTGGGCGTGAAAAGTTAAAACGTGATCGAATGAGGAGTCGCTTGCACTGACAAACCCGCAGAAACTTCTCACCCGACTTTGTGACTCGCCTCTTTTTTTTTGTTAACTACAAACCTGCTCACTCTTCCAGCGGCAGCAGACCTCTCTGTTCCCAGTGTAAAGGCCTTTGGAAAGCTCCCAGTGGCACAGACGGGCACGAAACAGACAACCTGTGTCAACTATGTGACGACCCTCTCAGAGCAGGCCCCTCCCTCCAGGCGCCTGGTGGGAGGAGTCAGGTCATCAGAGATCCAGCTCACCTGGTCTGGCTGCACGACTATGAGCTGGTGGCAGTCAGCCAGTCTCATAGATGTATGAATGGATGGTAGAGGGTTGGATTGATGAATGGATAATGGATGGGTTGATGGATGAATGGGTGGATGGATGGGTAGATAGATAAATGCATGGATGGATTGATACAAAACTACTAGTAATAGTCTATGTCCACTAACCCTGGATGCTTCTTTCTATTTTACTATCTCTTTCTCTAACAGTGAGAATCTTCCAATATTCAACTATTCAACATATGCATGGATTCTTATTGACTTCTTCACGGACAGCAGTAGAACGTTTAAACCCAAACTCCCATGTCCTGGCACAGCGGGAGCATTCTTAGCAGAGAAAAGGATCACACTTGGGAGAAGTGGAGCTAGGAGCATCACATTAGTCTCCAGCTGTGACGGACACTGGTGGGCCTCTGCTATATGTTTCTACCACGCTGTGAAGTCAAGGGTAATATGTCGGAAAAAAGCGCCACTTGTGCATGTACTGTTCTGTAAACTGACACATCATTAACCGCGTATAAAGCGACACGGATAAATAATCCTTTTAAAGCCTTGAATGGATATTGCTTCTTAACTGCCGTGGCTGGCGGCAAAGTAAGACAAAAACCTCAAGGTTATGGTAAAGCTCCACTCTGAGTGTTGCAATTAACGTATCAGTATAATGCACAAATTAAATACATGTAACGCGCCGGAGATGGAGGCCATTGGGGGAAGAGAGAGGAAGTGAATTAAGATGTAAAATGAGATTGCGTGTGTAAATAGTGTAGCTGCTGGCGTGTTGCGTAGTCCCATCAAGCCCTCACCGGGGAGAAGACTGCAGCACTGTGCTCCTTCTGGACATCACTCACTCCGCTTCCTTGCAGCTTCCTCCTCCTTTATTTCTCTCTCTCTCTCTGTCTGTCACTCTGCCTCTCCGCTCTCACGCTCTCCTTCTCTGTCTCTGAATCACTTCCCTCCTCCCGCTCTTCCTCCCCGGAGAGAAGTCCTCGCTCATTTACTGCATCCTCCATGTGTCCGTCCTCCCTTGTTCCCTTTCCTCCTCGCCGGCCCCGTCTCACCCCACCATTACGCCGTCAGTCAGCTCGGAGTCTTCCTCCCAACTAAAGCCACTTTATCTCTGTTTATCAGGGCTGGTCTTTTCCCTCTTCCCCTTGTACTGGTCTCCTTAGGGTTCTCTCAGTCTTTTTGCTAAGCTCATATCTTTATGCTCTCAGTTGTTTCTCATATTTCTTTCCTAATGTGCCCCAACCTCCGCTCTCCACCTTCACTCCGTCCTTTTTTTCTGTCGTTGTCTCTTCCTACGGCTCGCTCTCTTCTTTGACTTT